>OZ007500.1:144796592-145396592 GCA_963931805.1 Microdon myrmicae | reverse complement strand
ATATTTTTTCGGGATTCTCAGCTCAACTACAATATGGTAAAATCTTTGCCTTGCGACTGAGTCGTAGGCTTTTTTGAAGTCAACGATCAGTTGGTGAACCGTCTCTCCGTATTCCCACTTCATTTCCAGCAGTTGCTTTATTGTGAACATTTGGTCGCTTGTTGACCGGTTCCTAGAGAATCCGCATTGGTAGTCTCCCAATAATTCTTCTGCGTACGGTGTGATTCTCGCCAGTACAACATTTGTTAGTATTTTGTATGTGGTTGGAAGCAATGATATTCCTCTGTAGTTTTTGCAGTCAGATCTGTCGCCTTTTTTGAGAATGAGGACGACTATTGAGGTTTTTCATTCTTCCGGAATGATTTCCTTGTCCCATATTGTTTTGATGAGCTGGTGGATCTTTCGACGGGTTGCCTCGCCTCCATGCTTTACAAGCTCTGCCGGTATGCAGCCGACTCCGGAAGCCTTGTTGTTTTTCAATCGGTTTAATGCGCCTACAACTTCGTCGAAAGAGGGCTCTGGGGTCTGAGGCTCGGCTGTATGTACGTCTGGTGCGTTTATTAGTGGTTGATGGGTTCGCACATTGAGCAGGTTTTCAAAGTAGTGCGTCACGATATCGTTTGTTTCTGTGACCAGACAACCGTTTGTGTCTCGAATTATTTTGGCTCTCCCTCGGTAGCCATTTCTACCAAAAGCCGGTATAGAATAACAGTATCACCAGCTAACTTACACAGACTTAGATTTTCTAGAATTAGGGTTTTTTTTTATTTTTTTTTTTATTAGACTTCTCTCGGGAGAGGCTAACCTATAGCGTCGAGTGGGCGCCCCGAGATGCCATCAAATAACTGTTGCAGTTCTTTTTGAACAGTTGCAGGTTGTAACGCTCCGGGAACACTAGCGTGGGAAGGGAGTTCCACAGCTTCCCAGCTCTGTAACGGAACGAGTTTTGATACAGGGATGTTCGCGCTATCGGGAGATGAACCACAAACGGGTGCGATCCGTCGGATTGTCTTGTGGAGCGCATATAGACCGAATTGCGTGGAACAATGCCAAGAATCTCCGAAGAACAGCACCCGTGATAATATCTGTAAAACAGACAGAGGTCGGCTACGCGCCTTCGATGTGACAGCGACTGTAGTCCCGGCGTCAGCGCCGAGTCCCCGATCAGGCGGATCGCTCGTCTTTGTACGCTTTCAAGTAGGTCGAGGGTATGTTTAAGAGCCGAGCTCCAAACATGAGGGCAATATTCGAGCGCGGGTCTAATTTGAGATTTATATAGGAGAAGAAGTTGGGCCGGAGTAAAGTATTTCTTGGCTCTAAAAAGATAACTCAGTTTTCCTGAGGCTGATCTGGCGATACCCGATACGTGTTTATGCCATGATACATTCCCACAGACCGTGACGCCGAGCAATTTCAAACTTTCCCCAGCCTCGAGGGCCCGGCCACTCATCATCAGCTGTGGAACCGATGATCCAGTTTTCTTTGTGAATGTTGTATACTGGGTCTTCGTTGCGTTGAAGTCGACAAGATTGGCATTTCCCCACTGCAGGACCCTATCTAGATCCTGATTCCGAGAGTCAATCTGTCTACATCTCAGCTGGTGCGACGTTGATGCACCAATCGGCCGATCACTCGAGAAGGAGGAAACAAGCGTACTATCATCCGTAAAACTGAACACTTTGTTATCCGTTGTCTCCAACAAATCATTGATGTGAAGCAAGAACAAGGTTGGAGCCAAAATGGAACCCTGGCGCACCCCCGAATTAACATTATACAGATCCGAACACTCGCCGTCCACAACAACCCGGATCGATCGATTCTCGAGGAAGCTCCTCGTCCAGTCGCAAAGCTGTTGGGAAAGTCCATATGAACGAAGTTTGCTCAGCAATGCCCCGTGCCAGACACGGTCAAAAGCCTTGGAGATATCTAATGCGACCGCCCTTGACTCACCATGCCGTTCAATCGCAGATGTCCATATATCGGTTATAAGTGTCAAAAGGTCTCCTGTGGACTGCCTGCCACGGAATCCGTATTGACGATCATTCAGAAGTCCGTTGCACTCCAAATACTTAACCAACTCTGTATTGATGACTTTTCCCATTACCTTAGATAAAATAGACAGTAATACTATCGGACGGTAATTTTGTGGGAGACACTTTTTTCCCGTCTTTGGGATTGGCTGAACTCGAGCGATTTTCCAGCAGGCAGGAAAGGTCCTCCGTGCATAAGATAAGCGGAAGAATCTGCCTAGAACCGGCGATAGTTCTGGAGCACAGTTCTTAAGGACGCATGGAAGACTGTACCGGCGAGATCACAGCTGGCTCCAAAAGGCCGGGATCGAGGTTTGAATTCGCGGAAAATAAATTCGCGAACACATTAACTTTATCCTTTGGATTCGTGACTAACGTCCCGCTGTCTGTCACCAACGGAGGGAAAGAGGAGGAAGCAAAGTTACTGCTGACAGCCTTTGCCATTGACCAGAAGGAGCGCGAACCAGTTGGGCACCGAAGGAGCTTATTGATCACCCTGTCGTTGTGAGCCGTCTTCGCGGTATCAATCGCCTGGTTGCACGCATTTCTGATTCTAACAAAATTCGTTCTGTTAACGTCGGTGGGATTGGAGCGCCATTGCTTAAAAGCTCTATTTTTTGCCGCTGTAATCAGCTCACATTTTTTGTCAAACCAAGGTTTATCAGACGAACTTCGTTTGATGGAATGTGGAATATACATCTCCATCCCCAGAAGAATAATCTCTGATACCGACTCCGCGCAAGCGTTAACATCGGAGTTTCCGAAGCACACCTCCGACCATGGAAAGGATGCGAAGAAATCTCGCATATCCTCCCAGTTTGCAGCCCCATACTTCCATACATAGCGAAGCTGCCTAGGCCGTTTATTCGCTTGGTATGCAAGAGCTTGCGCGACAGATACCAAGCAGTGATCTGAGTTTCCCAGTGGCGCAGAAACCTCTACGGTATAAATTCTCGGTTCGAATGTCAAAAACAGATCCAGGGTGTTCGCATAATCGCCTCGGGCATCCGGTACTCGCGTTGGCTTCCCCACGAGTTGAGTCAAGTTGTGGCTTACAGCAAACATATCCGCCAGCCTCCCAACCAGTCGAAATTGTGCACATTAAAATCGCCAAGGACAATAATTTCAGAAGATGGGTGGTTGATCTGTATCCAGTCGATGGTATATGAAAGATGTTCGAAAAATGTCGCCGGTCGATCGTCATTCGGGGAGCGGTAAAGACAAACAACAAAGAAATTTAACGGGATTTCTCAGCACGACCCTCAACCATATGATGTCCATATTATTGGGCTCCAACGGCTCCATCCTCTGACAAGCCAGATCGGACCGTGCGAAGACGCAGACTCCGCCCTTAAAACGGAATCTCAAATTTAAGACGTATCCTGAGCAACGAAGATATGTCGAATCAGTTGACGAATCGACCTGGGTCTCAGTTAGGGCAAGGATATCAGGTTTCGTTGTTCGCAAATATTGGTGGACGGCGTTTACATTAGTATTGGTGAAACCGATGCCCCTGATGTTACAAAATACCGTCACCAGTCGAGTGTGGGCCGAGCCTCGAGAGCTAGCCCGGTCATGCGATGACGAACCTCTCAAAGTTCCATTATTTATCATGATATCTGCATGATGTTCCCCTTGACATAAAAATGTACTACATTCGTTACTATATTCGATACATTGGAAGAAATGGGCTGAGAAACCCTCGAACAACCTCCTTATAGCCCAGCCTACCTAAAAATGTTTGTTTTCATTCAGAATTAATTTTCAGTCTATGTATGTAGTGCACCTAATATAGTTTTGAAACCTTTAAGTTGAATGTACTATCGGGTTCTCCAATAGGGACTTGACAACTTTTTTTCGGTTGTAAATTTGTATAATTTGCAGACGTTGTTCGTTCGTGTACTTAACCATGATGAAAATGTTGAGTTTACTGAATAAATTGACAGTGACAGTTCGATGATTAGTGAAAGGGTGCGTTCACAAATTAAATTCAAAGTTCTCAAGTCCCTATTGGAAAACCCGATATATTCGTTACTACAGCTTAGAATGGAATGCATTACATTGTTAAATACGTCTAAGTGAATGCACAATACATGTTAGTATCCTGAAATAAACAGATACACCATATTTAGTGTAATTTCATGATTGCAATTGACAGTAATTATAAATATAATGCCCTGACATGTGTCGTCCTGTGTACAGCCTTTATCATGCACCTTCTGACTACTTTTTTACTTCGAGGGTCGCTAATCTTTGTGAATGGTAAAATTTTGCAAATGATAACCTTAAAGCGCACTTGGTTCAGTTTTTTGCTGATAAGGACCAGCATTTCTATGAGCACGGAATCATAAAAGAAATGTAGCAAATAATTTCGGATTATAAGGTCGATAATCAATTATAGCCAATTATAGCTAGGCCATACGCTTATGGAGCTGAGCAACTTCCGCAGTGGAGCAAAGGATCGTGGGGTGGAGATTATAATAGTAATAATTATATATACTTTGGAAAGTTTGGGCTCTAGTTTAGTCCCAGGACACGTCCCTGGATCGTGCCTCAAAGCTAAACGGCAGCACTAAAATTAATCGAAACAGTCCTCCTAGGAACAGCTTAGAGTGTCAAGTCGGTCAACCTTAATGTTAGGCTCATTAATGTTAAATATGTAACAAATATATTTGTTGCAATAATATTTTTGCACACAAAATAAATATATGCCAATTATAACGTCCTCACGGTTTGTCGGACTGTGTTCCCCTGTTGTTTAATTGGCGATAGATGAACTTCACTTCGATGGCTGCTGTTGTTGATGGGCTTTCTTCGGTTTGTGGTGTAATGAATGTATCTTGAATCCCTCTTCTCTCGTTCACGGCGCTGCCATCTTGCCTTTTGTTTTCACTATTTTGATTGGATTTTGAAGTTTTAATGTTCTTTTGTTCTTAAAGTTTTGTTTTCAATTCTTATGTTAACACTGCACTGAATTGATTTTCGCGACGTAACGTAATATGTTTATTGGAGTAACCCCACAATAATAAGTGAGAAGGTTAACTGCGAATTTCTGCTGGAATTAAACAATTAAGTTGTAAAGCTTTCTCTAAAACCACACTATTCCAAAAGAGAAAATCGTCAAATTTTTTTATTTTTTTTATTTTGTTAACCTTTTTTTTTTCATTTGTGCCACTAATATCTAATTCCATTAAATTAATATAAAATATTAACACCAATACATTAAACCTACCACGATGGGTCAAATGACCCATTGTAAACTTTTTGTCAGAGTTTCTTGTAATATACCTTATCACATCGGAATTTGCCTTTACTAATTTTCTTAAAAAATAAATCGAATCTATTTTGCAATATTTACTCCTCTCTTGTTTTTTTTTCACCGAGAAATATATGTTATCTGCCCAAACTACGGCAACGGGTCATTTGACCCGTGCAAAAATTGATGTGATATCACGAAGTTTTGCATGTTTTTTATTGTTATTTTTTATTTTTTATGTGCTATTTTTGCTATTGCATCATACACTTTGCTGTATTGCGTTATATTTGTTGTAGGCTGACGAATGAATACGGCGCAAGGCTAATAACCTTGCCCGTAAAAATAAATTATTATGGAAAATTTAACAAGCCCCGACACTTGCTAAATAAGGCCAAGACCGGATCCCGGTTGTAGTGCCGATGATGATGATGATGATGATGACGAATGAATAGCGAATTTCATTATACTCCAAGAGTGAGTTACAGTAAAAATTTCAAGTTATAGTGCTATTTTGCGAGTCAAGAATTCTTATTTCATTATTTTACTAATAATTCTTATCCCAAATATGTCGCAACTTTCAAAATATTTGAAGTCATGGCAAGAAAAAGCCTCTCGAGTATTGGGAACGCTTCTCCGTTTTCTGCCTTTGCAACCATTCTTTCTTCGACGCACAACCGTTCTTTCTTGGACGCTTCTCCGCTTTCTACCTTCTCAGCCGTTCTTTCTTGGACGCTTCACCGCTTTCTGCCTTCTCAACCGATCTTTCCTAGGCGCTTCACTGCTTTCTACCTTCTCAACCGTTCTTTCTTGGACGCATCACTGATCTTTCTTGGCCGCTTCTCCCCTTTCTGCCTTCTCAACCGTTCTTTCTTAGACGCTTCTCCGCTTTCTGCCTTCGCAACCATTCTTTCTTCGGCGCATCACTGTGCCTTCTTGGACGCTTCACCGCTTTCTGCCTTCTCAACCGATCTTTCCTGCGCGCTTCGCCGCTCTCTGCCCTCTCAACCGTTCTTTCTTGGACGCATCACTGATGTTTCTTGGACGCTTCTCCGCTTTCTACCTTCTCCACCGTTCTTTCTTGGACGCTTCGCTGCTCTCTGCCTCCTTAACCGTTCTTTCTTGGACGCATCACCGCTTTCTGCCTTCTCAACCGATCTTTTCTGGGCACTTCACCGCTTTCTGCCCTCTCAACCGTTCTTTCTTCGACGCATCACCGTGGTTTCTTGGACGCATAACCGATCTTTCTTGGACGCTTCGCTGCTCTCTGCCTCCTTAACCGTTCTTTCTTGGACGCATCACCGTGCCTTCTTGGACGCTTCACCGCTTTCTGCCCTCTCAACCGTTCTTTCTTCGACGCATCACCGTGGTTTCTTGGACGCAAAACCGATCTTTCTTGGATGCTTCGCTGCTCTCTGCCTCCTTAACCGTTCTTTCTTGGACGCATCACCGTGCCTTCTTGGACGCTTCACCGCTTTCTGCCTTCTCAACCGATCTTTCCAGGGCACTTCACCGCTTTCTGCCCTCTCAACCGTTCTTTCTTGGACGCTTCTCCGCCTTCTACCTTCTCAACCGTTCTTTCTTAGACGCTTCTCCGCTTTCTGCCTTCGCAACCGTTCTTTCTTCGACGCATCACCGTGCCTTCTTGGACGCTTCACCACTTTCTGCCTTCTCAACCGATCTTTCCTGAGCACTTCACCGCTTTCCGCCTTCTCAACCGATCTTTCCTGGGTGCTTCACCGCTTTCTGCTTTCGCAACCGTTCTTTCTTCGACGCATCACCGATGTTTCTTGGACGCTTCTCCGCTTTCTACCTTCTCAACCGTTCTTTCTTGGACGCTTCGCTGCTCTCTGCCTCCTTAACCGTTCTTTCTTGGACGCATCACCGTGCCTTCTTGGACGCTTCACCGCTTTCTGCCTTCTCAACCGATCTTTCCTCGGCACTTCACCGCTTTCTGCCCTCTCAACCGTTCTTTCTTTGACGCTTCGCTGCTCTCTGCCTCCTTAACCGTTCTTTCTTGGACGCATCACCGTGCCTTCTTGGACGCTTCACCGCTTTCTGCCTTCTCAACCGATCTTTCCTCGGCACTTCACCGCTTTCCGCCTTCTCAACCGATCTTTCCTGGGTGCTTCACCGCTTTCTGCTTTCGCAACCGTTCTTTCTTCGACGCATCACCGATGTTTCTTGGACGCTTCTCCGCTTTCTACCTTCTCAACCGTTCTTTCTTGGACGCTTCGCTGCTCTCTGCCTCCTTAACCGTTCTTTCTTGGACGCATCACCGTGCCTTCTTGGACGCTTCACCGCTTTCTGCCTTCTCAACCGATCTTTCCTGGGCACTTCACCGCTTTCTGCCCTCTCAACCGTTCTCTCTTCGACGCACAACCGTTCTTTCTTGGACGCTTCTCCCCGTTCTGCCTTCTCAACCGTTCTTTCTTGGACGCTTCTCCGCTTTCTGCCTTCGTAACCGTTCTTTCTTCGACGCATCACCGTGGTTTCTTGGACGCATCACCGATCTTTCTTGGACACTTCGCTGCTCTCTGCCTCCTTAACCGTTCTTTCTTGGACGCATCACCGTGCCTTCTTGGACGCCTCACCGCTTTCCGTCTTCTCAACCGATCTTTCCTGGGCATTTCACCGCTTTCTGCTTTCGCAACCGTTCTTTCTTCGACGCATCACCGTGATTTCTTGGACGCACCACCGATGTTTCTTGGACGCTTCTCCGCTTTCTACCTTCTCAACCGCTCTTTTTTGGACGCTTCGCTGCTCTCTGCCTCCTTAACCGTTCTTTCTTGGACGCATCACCGTGCCTTCTTGGACGCCTCCCCGCTTTCCGCCTTCTCAATCGATCTTTCCTGCGCGCTTCACCGCTTTCTGCCCTCTCGACCGTTCTTTCTTGGACGCATCACCGATGTTTCTTGGACGCTTCTCCACCTTCTACCTTCTCAACCGTTGTTTCTTGGACGCTTCTCCCCTTTCTGCCTTCTCAACCGTTCTTTCTTGGACGCTTCTCCGCCTTCTACCTTCTCAACCGTTCTTTCTTGGACGCTTCGCTGCTCTCTGCCTCCTTAACCGTTCTTTCTTGGACGCAACACCGTGCCTTCTTGGACGCTTCACCGCTTTCTGCCTTCTCAACCGATCTTTCCTGGGAGCTTCACCCCTTTCTGCTCTCTCAACCGTTCTTTCTTGGACGCATCACCGATCTTTCTTGGACGCTTCGCTGCTCTCTGCCTCCTTAGCCGTTCTTTCTTGGGCGCATCACCGTGGCTTCTTGGACGCCTCACCGTTTTCCACTTTCTCAACCGATCTTTCCTGTGCGCTTCACCGCTTTCTGCCTTCTCAACCGTTCTTTCTTGGATGCATCACCGATCTTTCTTGGACGCATCACCGATCTTTCTTGGACGCTTCGCTGCTCTCTGCCTCATTAACCGTTCTTTCTTGTACGCTTCACCGGTTTTGCGTTCACAACTGATCTTGCTTGGGGACGCTTCTCCGCTGTTTGCCTTCGCAACCGTTCTTTCATGGACGCATGACCATGGTTTCTTGGACGCATCACCGTGCATTCTTGGACGCTTCGTCGCTTTTTGCCTTCTCAACCATTCTTCCTTGGACTATTCGTCTTGAACGCACCTCATCGGTTAACCTCTGACCAACACACCGCCGCCATTACCAGAATCGGATTCCGAACACATACCAAAAACAACATTTCCCACGCTTCATAATCATGTTTTTCATTTCCCATTCAAAATATATCCCAAATATTTTTCCTAACTAATTAAAAGGCTCTTAGGGT
The DNA here is from genome assembly GCA_963931805.1 of Microdon myrmicae. NCBI lineage: Eukaryota > Metazoa > Arthropoda > Insecta > Diptera > Syrphidae > Microdon > Microdon myrmicae. The sequence continues at coordinate 145,387,519 of OZ007500.1, read as the reverse complement.
CAAATTTTCCATTGTACTTAGAAGGTACAAATTACTCAATTTTGAATAGTCAGGTTTTTAAAAGAAAATGTACATATACATATTTCCCACCCCTTTCATCCCCTATCTCCCAACATGTCATAATTCGTGAACGGAAAAATTTACCAAATTTTCTAAACGAAGGCCACGCCACGTACACACACACATATTAATACACATCACCCTTCCTAGCAAATTTACGGTTACTTTACCTGCACCTGACATCGAACCTTTTTTTTTTGTATTTTAGGGAGAATCAAAGAAAAATGTTCAATGAGCAGTAAAACGGAAAAATGGGGCTAAATTTGTATCCGTATATAAAAGGATGTGAATGAGCGACTGTCGACTGTCTGGTGATTTAAAATTGGTAGTAGTCAATGGTGCTCTTTTTAGTGGTGTTGATTCATGTTAAGTACTCTATCGGCCGTACTTTTGAATTGTGGTTTTCAAATTTCCAAGTATTTATAAAAAAAAAAAAATAATGTGAAATGTATAATGTTAAAAAAAGATAAAAAATTGTGTTTTGTTTAATGACATATCCCAAAGATAGACACATTAATAAGTGAATTGAGTTCGTTGAACATCGATTGGTTACCAGATTGCACAGCAGCAGCAGCAACAACAAGAACAAACCAACTAGTCTCAAAGGCAAAACTCGCCGAAGAGTATTTAAGGCCCGGACGGGATACCAGCAATATTCCTTAAGAACTGTGTCCCAGAACTGTCGCCGGTTCTTAGCAGAGTCTTCCGCTTAACTTATGCACGGAGGACATTTTCTACCTGCTGGAATGTGCCTCGAGTTCAGCCAATGCCAAAGAGGGGGAAACAGTGTCTCCACAAAATTACCGGCAGATAGCATTACTGTCTATGTTATCTAAGGTGATGGAAAAGGTCATCAATGCAGAGCTAATTAAATATTTGGAGAGCACCGGACGGATTCCGTAGCAGGCAGTCCAAGGAAGACCTTTTGACACTTATAACCGATATATGGACATCTGCGATTGAGGGGCAGTCGCATTGGATAGGCTTTTGCCCACGTCTGACACGGAATATTGCTGACCAAACTTCACTCATACGCACTTTCTCAGCAGTTTTGCGACTGGACGAAGAGCTTCCTCGAAAATCGATCGATCCGGGTTGTTGTGGACGGCTAGTCTTCAGATCTGTATCCTGTTAATTCCGGAGTGCCTCAAAGTTCCATTCTGCCTCCAACATTGTTTTTGCTTCACATAAATGATTTGTTGGAGTTAATATGTAACAGAGTGTTCAATTTTGCCGATGATAGTTTCCTCTTTTTCGAGTGATCGGCGGATTATTATTTATATATTTACTTATTAGGCTTAATCCAAGCTTAAATTAATATAATATAACACTTTACAGACTAACTTAAAATCTTAAATTAGTGCATCAAGGTCGCATCAACTGAGACGTAGCCAAATCGACTCTTTGAAATGGGATCTGGATAAGATGCTAGATAATAATGCCTCCGATGGTTTTGATGAATGGACATGTGGGTTTTAGAGTGGTACGGCAGAAATACCGGGTGCCACAGGGGCACAGGGCACAACCTACCCTCACGGAATCCAATTCGCGATTACCAAGTTCATCGAAGCGATAGAATACCACACATTCAATCATCGCCTCGATGACCATATATGGTAAGATATCCCTATGAATTTGCACCACCAAAGAAGGGTTGCAACAGACACACGATGATCCTTTTTGCATGCTCATCGCGTGTGTCGCGTAGTTGCGAACTATAGACTCGAAGTCAAACACAAATAAACATATTTGCAGCTGGGACAAGTCGACCTGTAAAGGGTTAAATGAGCTCACACGATCAGCGGCTATATGAACATTGTTGCCGATCGCGTGTGTGTTGTTGGCATCGTTGCGGCTTATTCGCACACCTCGTCATGTCATCCTTACTGTTTACATGATCAGCGGCAGCGTACTGCATTTTTGCTGATCATGTATTATTGGCGGTAACCCCCAGCAAACGAACTCCTGCTGGTAAATTTCCGTTTCGAGAAGCTCGACTTCCTGGGGTGATAATCGCCGTATGCCACTATGTACGTGTCGTTCGTGTGACCGACCGACGCGGGCCTCAAGAAAAGAACACAAAGGAAAGGAATATCTTCTGTGGTATGTGGTAGGACACATTAGGAGGTATTTCTTTGGCACGGTTTGGGCAATGTTGATTGCTGGTTTTGCAACCGTATATTCCTTTTAGGAACATGGTGCGTTTCGCACGACTATGCCCTTGTGGCGAATGTCCGTTGTTGCTGATGTATTTTTCATATCAGCAGACATTATGCTTCACAGGTTTTTCTGTGGTTATTGGTTTGACTAAGACAGGTAAGTACATGCTTTTTATAGAATAGTACGCGGGTGGAAATGGTTACCTGGTGGGAAATGAGCATGTAAGTAGGGTGGTAATTGAGCAGGTAAGCAGTGGCGTTCGAAAGAACCGCCACAGACAGGCCCTCGAATCTGGGGAAAACATGAAATTGGTCGGCGTCACGGCCTATGGGAATGTATCGGGGCATAAACACGTGTCGAACATTGCCAGGTCCACCTCTGGAAAACTGAGTTATCTTTTTAGAGCCAAGAAAGATTTTACTCAGTTCTTCTTCTGTACGAATCGCAAACTAGGCCGGCCCTCGAATACTGCTCTCATGTTTGGAGCTCTGCTCCTAAACATACCCTCAACCTACTTGAGAGCATACAGAGACGAGCGACCCGCCTGATCGGGGATACGGCGCTGACGTCGGGACTACAGTCGCTATCACATCGAAGGAGTGTAGCTGACCTCTGTCTGTTTTACAGATATTATCACGAGTGCTGTTCTTAGGAGATTCGTGGTACTGTTCCGCGAAATTCGGTTTATATGCGCTCCACAAGACAATCCGACGGATCGCACCCGTTTGTGGTTCATCTCCCGACGGCGCGAAATTCCTGTCGGCGGCCAGCAATGGGCTGCGCTGTAGGCTGTTGTTTGGACGATCGACCGATGGTTCAGCAGGGTGAGGATGAACATGTCATGCATATGTATGAGAAAATGCTTTTTAGCATTGCGCATTGACATATTCATGGATAAACGCTGGTTACCTAATGAGGTGACCAAATTAGGTTTCAGGGGCATGATGCGTTGGATGCAAGCCTGCCCCGAGGTGAAAGTTTGATGTCACGGCTAGATGATAGTCTTGCCGTGGGCTTGTGTTTTCCTATGGGAGGTGTAGTGCCCGCAGCCCTACCGTCTTCATTAAATCCTTACCTCAATCCTTACTTACCGATTTAATCCTAAAATCCCATAATATACATTAATACAATTTATATAACAACTATATCCTTTAATATCCTTTTTCCTCAAACACATTTGCATATAAATTCATTTTCCATAGTTCCTACATTTACATACTATCAATTCAGTTATACATTAGAAATACAGTCATCATCCCTAATTCTCAAATTTGCATATCATAACATAACATACACATACCAAATTTCAAGCTATCCATTTCATAACAACAGTTAATACAATTACCGTTATCCCAAGCAGCTGCATAGTTTGCAATAGTTTCATGTTAACGAAAAATAATGAATCACCCCCTTTAGGTAACTAGGGGCAACTGATTGATTTCGTTCATACGAAATCAGAAATAATAAGGGAGGTAGAATTTGACTTCCGGCAAAGAAGCATGTGTTACGAAAAGTATTAATGTGGAATATAAAGAGAAAATAATAAATCGTGTTTTTTTTTAAAGTGTAATTAATTGTTTCATTTGGATGAATGGAATAAAGTGTTGTTGAGTAATTCAATTATGGAAATAATCTAATGAATTTATATCAATTCGGTTCGGCACAAAAACATCCACGCTCTTCCCTCGGTCGTGTCGAGGAAGCACGGCGTATTGGATTATAACAGAGGTAATGCGGAGTAGCTTACGCTGCTCATTTGCAGGTAAGTAGCAGACAGGTAATTTACGGAAATTGGTGGTTCTTAGGGAATACTTAAAGAACCCCCACAAGTCCACGAAAGGCCTTTTGAACCTTTTAATTGATATATGGATTTCTGCGATTGAGAGGAATGGTGAGTCAAGGGCGGTCGCATTAGATATCATCATCATCATCGGCACTACAACCGGGATCCGGTCTTGGCCCTATTTAACAAATCCCTCCATCGGTCCCGATTTCGAGCCGATGTCATCCAGTTTGGCACTCCCTGGCTCTGGGCGTCCTGGTCTCCGCCATCCCTCCACCGCAGACATGGTCTGCCGCGCTGTCTCCTTCCATACAACCTGCCACAGAGGACTTCCCGGGCAGGCTCCTTTTGGCTCATTCGAGCTGGGTGTTCCGCTCACCGGAGTCTACCAGGTTTGATTTTTCTTACAACATTAGCTTCAAGGTAGATTGCGTACAGCTCATGGTTGTAGTGTCTCCGGAATCGTCCTCCATAACATACGGGGCAAGCAATTCTCCTTAAGATCTTCATCTCGAACGCGGCTAAGAGTTCAGGGTGCCTTTTATTGAGCACTCAAGTCTCGGATCCATACATGAGTACTGGTAAGACCATGATCTTGTACAGTAGTAGCTTGGATGTTCTGGATAAATTTGGCGATTTAAAGAGCCTTGATAGACCATAGTAGACTTTGTTGGATTTGATCAGCCGTTCGCGTATTTCTTCTTCCATGTTGTTATCGGCTGATACTATTGACCCAAGGTAGTTAAAGGATTGCACTACTTCGAATTTGTGCTCCCCTACCCCGATAGTTTGATCAACGTTAGGTCTTCTCTTCGCAGAAGTTGCCACCATGTACTTAAATTTCCCCTCATTAATGTGCAGTCCCAGTTTTTGTGCCGCCTGCTCGACCTGGGTGGAGGATTCCTGTACAGCCGTTTCGGTTCTACCGATGATGTCGATGTCATCTGCGTAGACAAGTATCTGGCTGGACTTGGTGATAATAGTCGCTCTAGTTGTAACGCCAGAGTCACAGATTGCTTTCTCCAACGTCAGGTTAAAGAGGAGGCAGGTCAGGCCGTCCCTTTGTCGGAGTCCATTATAGATGTTTATTGGTTTGGACAGCAATCCCGCTACTTTTACTTGACTAGTTACGTTGATCATGGTCAACCTACAAAGTCGTATCAATTTGTTTGGAATGCCGAACTCTCTCATGGCATCATATAGTTCTACCCTGGCTAAGCTGTCGTTGGCGACCTTAAAGTCTATAAATAGATGATATAAAGAGTAAGAGGATAAGGGTTCAGAGTGCCTTCTATTGAGCACCCAGATCTCGGCTCCATACATGAGTACGCATTAGATATGTATCTCCAAGGCTTTTGACCGCGTCTGGCACCGGGCATTACTGGGCAAACTTCGTTCATACGGACTTTCCCGGCAGCTTTGCGACTGAACGAAGAGCTTCCTCGCAAATTGATCGATCCGGGTTGTTCTGGACGGCGAGTCTTCGGATCTGTATCCTGATAATTCCGGGGTGCCTCAAGGTTTATTTTGACTCCAGGCTTGTTCTTGCTTCACATAAATGATTTGTTGGAGACAACGGATAACAAAGTGTTCAGTTTTGCGGATGATAGTACGCTTGTTTCCTCCTTTTCGAGTGATCGGCCGATTGGCGCTTCTGTGCCGCATCAGCTGAGATGTAGACAGATTGACCCTCTGAATCAGGATTTATATTTTTTTGAGTTAATGGATAACATAGTGTTCAGTTTTGTGGATGATAGTACGCTTGTTTCCTCTTTTTCGAGTGATCGGCCGCTTAGCGCATCAACGTCGCACCAGATCGACTCTCTGGGTAAGGTCTTACAGCGGGGAAAGGCCATCTCGTCGACTTCAATGCAACGACGACAAGGCATTCACAAAGAAAGTTGGATCATCGATTCCATAGCTGATGATGAATGGCCAGGCCCTCAAATATGGGAAAAGCATGACATTGCTCGGCGTGACGGCCTGTGGGAATGCATTGTTGCATAAACACGCGTCGAACATTGCCAGGTCCACCTCTGGGACGCTGAGCTATCTTTTTAGAGCCAAGAAATATATTACTCCGGCCCAACTTTTTCTCCTGTATAAATCCGAAATTAGACCCACGCTCGAATATTGCTCTTATGTTTGGAGCTCTGCTCCGAAGCATACCTTCAACCTACTTGAGAGCATACAGGCACGTGCGATCCGCCTGATCGGGGACTCGGCGCTGATGTTGAGACTACAGTCGGTATCATATCGAAGGTGTGTAGCTGTACTCTGTCTGTTTTACAGATATTATCACGGGTACTGTTCTTTGGAGATTCGTGGCATTGTTCGACGCAATTCGGCTTATATGCGCTCCACAAGACAATCCGACCGATCGCACCCATTTGTGGTTCATCTCCCGACGGCGCGAACATCCCTGCATCAGAACTCGCTCCGTTACAGAGCGGGGAAGCTGTGGAATTCCTTTCCCACGCAAGTGTTCCGGGAGAGTTACAACCTGCAACTGTTTAAAAAGAACTGCAAAAGTAATTTGGTGGCATGTAGGGGCGCCCACTCGGCTCTATAGGTTAGCCTCTCCCGAGAGAAGTGTAATAAAAAAAAAAGATTAAAAAAATATTATATAGAAAATTACGGGTACTGACGTGACTGTTGTGGTGGCGAACTTTCACTCTAACATCCTTGGCTTTTATTGCAGAGTTGGAATAAGATCCGAAAGTAGGTTTGCCTCGCCCGAGAAAAGTATTATTATTATTCACAAAAAAAAAAAAAAAAAAAAAAAAAGGCTCAAAGAGAAGTTCCAAAGGTAAATGGACGCAACGGATCCGATGGGAGTTATAAAAATAAATACTAAATTGATATCAATATTATTTAGGTAACGTAATAGTTCGAAAGTCGACTTAGCGGTGGGTCTAAAAATGTTCATTGTTTAAAAAAATAAATGCGTCATTCGCAAAACTAAATAATCTAAAACACGCAGTAGATTTTCAAATTGTGATACGCTGACTATTTAGTTTATACGCAGTTTTCATTTGAATTTCGCGAAGAACAATATGTTAATCGTAGTTCTTTGTTTAGAGGCACGTGTTACATTCCATCAACAGTCGAGAGAAATGGTATTTATGTAGCTTGTTAGTCTATAGGCAGTTTTCATACATATATAAACTTCACGAAACAGGGCGGTTAATGAAGTCTGCAGGAAATTATGCACCACGCTTATGACTTGCAGATCAATTTAGGTTATATAAATAGCTGATCAAGAACACCTGTGTACAGACAGGGAGTATCACTCGTATTTTTGTCAGCTTAACCTGAATGTGTTCATGTACGTAAATCGCATGCGACATTAAAGTATATGAAATACAATAAATTAATAGAAGTACTGATTTAAATATCTACAGCACAACCTTAGTGAACGGCTGTGCATTGCTCTAGTGACAGACAACTGCACACAAAAACGTCTTTTGTGATTAATCCCCTTCATTGAACCGATTCGCATTTCGAATCCTGTGACACTTGTAACGCGAATTCAAAGGAGCCACCACCGACTCAGTAACGAACTTCACTTCGACATTTTTTAACACTATTTGGATGCAACGTTCAAAGCATGCACATTAACACCCATTGTGATCACCAAACTTCGACAACTGATACGATCGCACAGTCGCAATCTGTTTTGTCCTTTTCAACGTCAGCTTTTGTTTAACTAAAACCTTTTGTTCCACTTCCAGACTCACCTTCTTCTGTCACTTGAATACCCAAAAGATGTTCCTGCGAGCGGCCTTACAAAATACGTTTACTTTTTAGTTCGATATTTTTGCACTGCCCGGACAAAACCACCTCCTAACAATTACACTGCGAATCACCTACTAACTGGGCGTCTATCGCAGCTGTAGTTTTTATACTCTGCATCATTCGGAGATGGCGGCCAAGGTGTATGGAATTGCCGCACTAATTACACTAGGTGAATCGGAGCAATTTGAATTGCGATCGTAAATAAAAATTGTTGTAAATAGTTTTTCAGACCATGCCCACGACTACAATTGATTTTATCAATAGTTACACCAAGAAAAAGGAAGCATTTGACGGGGGCAACCACCTGGCTATGTTGTCGAGCGATAAGCAAACATTCACAGCCACTAACACCTCTGGCGATCGTTGCTGATCATATAGTGAGTAGTAGCAGTGGTGTAGCAATAGTAGTGGTGTAGTAGTGTAGTGATAGTACTAGTACTAATTGACAAGGTTGGGGCTTATAAGCTATAGCATACATATTTGTTTCCTGTTTAACTTTGCGACCTACGGTTGGCCCGTCCTTACAGTGACATCGTTTCAATTGATCGACGTGGTCGATTTATTTTTTTTATTTTTTCTTAATTCGTTTTTTTGGTCTTGATGTTGCTAATTATAATAACGCCAGGTGCGTAAACATGTTGGCGATTCGGTATCGAACCTGATATACTAAATACGGAATAAACTTATGTGCTCGATGGCGCGATTCGCGCGTTGAGCGAAAATAAATGACTAACAAAAATAAAAAGTTTTTGTGTTCAGTGGTAACAATTGAAATGCAAAAAAATACCTTAATTACGCCTTAAAAAATGACTTACTCACTGTGTCGTGTTGTGTTGGGTGGACTGTATTTTACTCACAGGATCTACTACATGGGCTGAAAGTCCCGGAATTTGTCAACAGGTGTCACAACTTTCATTTCGCGGGGGTCATCTGTCACTAGCTTATGTACGGAATTTCACAACATTTCGTCCATTCGTTTACAACCTATAGTCGTTTGAGTGACGCTACTTTTGCCTTCGTAAAAAGAATGGAAAAACAGGAATATCGCATCTTGTTCAAAAATTGTTTTTTGATGGGAAAAACTTCTGAACAATCATTGCCATGGTTACAGAAATGTTATCCCACATCTGCTCCTTCAAGAACAACAGTTTATTGGTGGTTTAGTGAATTTAAAATGGGTCGTACAATCACTGGAGATGCACCTCGCTCTGGAAGGCCAAAAGGGGCTACGAATGTGGAAATCGTAAAGCAAGTACATCAGCCTATGGTATTTACCTGCAATCAGGCAGCATTAAGCTACCCTTCAATAATCTTAAATACCTGTAAAGCATCCCATGGCAAGATCATCACCTTGCCACAGCATCAACCACATCGCTGTATCCCTTAAAACATATTTGTTTCCTCTGGTCGGCGCCCATGTCTATTGCCAACCATTAGGAAAACTTCCACGGTACCCTCGTCGGTATTCATGCCAATCATTTTCACAGCAATCTCGCTGTGTTTGCTTTTCTCAAGCAACCGTTGATCCAACGATCATGACATGCAAATCGCTAGCTAATACAGCTGCAACCAATTATCTCGGATCGGTCGCATAGGCGATAAACCAGAAATGAATTGGATGCGATCCTAATGTGTGTACATTAGCCAATCCAAACAAATGCGCATCTTAGCGCTTGCCCTTTTAGATAACATTACGGTATATACATTATACCCTCTATCGTTTATGATAGAAACATTTTAGGTCTATGCACGCTTATGTTTGAACAGCTGCATATTTTCTTTCAATTCGTTCTTCAACGCGCGTTTCGTTTGTGCTTCTTTCCAATAGGAAGACATTCTTTCCAATCGAAACGAGATCTTTCAAGAACCTTCCTATGGGACGCGGATCGGTTCTCATTGGTCACAGCGTGACGGAAGATTTGTTTCCCCTGCGATGGTGTGCGTCGAAATCCATCGCAATCCCCGAGGCTGGGTCAATGTCGTACAGCTCAGATTTTAATACTTGGAGAGTGCGCATGTGCCACGGAGTCCATTTTAAGAGTCAAGTTTCACCATCCATGGGAATCAGGAGTTCTAGGACTTAATACAAAAGAGTGGCGACGTCGGTTTCTTTTCTGTTGTTTAATCGTGACCAGTTTTAGTCGTGTGCAGCTTAATCGAGCCAGTGTCGTCAGAGTACAGTTTTTGATCGAGTTCTATCACTAACCGGTCGTCCTAGAATCAAGCTAAGACCAGTGTCTAATAATAAATCTTTCGATTAATGTGTTAAATAACAACCAAGTTAATACGTCTTTGGACATAAATGTAGCGATTCATGTGTAATTAAATAATAGAAGTTTGGATAGCAAAAGATTTGCAAATGATTTCTGGAGTTTATTTGTTTCGGTTGTGTGTCTGCTCGGTATCTCGAAGTCTGTGGCGTTTTGCTGAATTCGCACCCGTGCAGGTGCACAAGCATAATCAGCCTAAATAGGGGAAGAGATCCAGGGTTTCTTCAACTTATTGAGAAACAAAAGGTCAGTGGGTATAGATGGAGTACCAAGTATCGTACTCAAGAATCTCCCCCAATGGCAAAGATGTATATTACATGGGCTGAAAAGTCCCGGGATTTTTCATAAGTAGCGCCACTGGAACATGAACATGACTCATTTTGAGGAGCTCATCTTTCACTAGCTTATGTATGAAGTTTCGTGACATTTCGTTAATTCGTTTACACGCCACAATTGTTTGAGCGACGCTACTTTTGCCTTCGTAAAAATGGGAAAACAGGAATACCGTATATTGATCAAACATTGTTTTTTGATGAGAAAAACGTCTGAACAATCATTGTAATGGTTGCAGAAATGTTATCCCGCTTCTGCTCCTTCGAGAACAACATGTTATCGGTGGCTTAGTGAATTTAAAATACGTCATACAAGTACCGAAGACGGCCGTCGCTCTGGAATGTGGAAATCATTAAACAAGTGCATCGAATGGTTTTGAGTCATCGAAAGGGAAGATGCGTGAGTTAGCCGAGGCCGTGGGCGTCTCAAAAGAACGGGCGGGATACACTTTGCACGATCTTTTGGAGATGAAAAAGCTATCAGCGCGATGGGTGCCGCTTTTCCTGACCGTCGAGCAATAACAGCAAGGCGTTGATGATTCAACGGCCGGTTTAGCGTTGTTGCAGCCTAATCGAGCAGACTTTTTTCGACGATTTGTGACGATGCAAGGAACGTGCGTCCATTTCCACACGCCTGGGTCCAATAGGCAGCCCGCAAATTGGCTGGAAAACCACAAAAGCCGACAAAAGCGGCCAAAAGACCAACGCTCGGGCGGAAAAGTTATGGCCTCCGTTTTTTGGGATGCGTATAGCATAATCTTCATTGATTATCTGAAAAGCCCTACCACTCCGTGTCAGATATTTTTTGTTACAAAAATCAAATGAAATATACTCACGGTTGTCGCTGCTATTGTGGGGGTTCTCTATACCACATGGAGAACCAACCCATAATGCCAACCAATCTTGACCGCTAACAGCGCGTCACCCTAACCTAGACTGTAACCCATTCCAAAACCTGCAATATACACATTCGCAACCATCCCAAATCTGCAAGCGCATCCATCCCGAACTTGTAAGAATCCATCTCCCAATCCGCAATGAAAGGCATTTCCCAAAAATACATTCTAAATCATCCCCGCTTACATTTTCCCAAAATTGCTTCGGTCAATTCTTTATCTAAATCATATCCCTTGCTTGCGACCAAGCAATTCTAATTTCCCCCGAACATCATATTCTGTAATGAACGCGTATTCCAATTTACAACGGAATACTCACCATCCCCATCAAATACATCGAGCCGCATACATTTTTCCAAAAACCGCTTCGGTTAATATCTTATCTAATGATATTCCTTGCTTGCAACCAAGCAATTTTAATTTCCCCCGAAAACTCATGTCCATACTTGCTCGTGTTCCCAAAACCGATTTCTCGGTACACATAGCAACCGAGGAATCTAGCCCAGCCAGTACGGCAGGAATTCCCTGAAACAAACTCCCTATACAGACATAGCAACTCTTTCCGAAGTTCCTAGTAAATGGCAGCGAGTCGATTTTAGCTATGACTCAACCGCCACGACACGATGAATAGATTCTTTCCTTTATTAGTCAGTCGTCATCCGACTACCGCCACGCGCACATCGGGATTCCCCTGACAACCGCCGCGACCACTCGGGGCCACACACGCCCCCCGCGTGCCAAATAAAGTCGATTCGAACCTTCCCCTTTCAATTGCTGCGGGCATTGCGCCAGAGAGAAATAGAAGAGAAAACATTCGGGCGCAGTTCGTGAATAGAGACTAACAACTTATGGGAAATCCTAATTTTGTTCAAAAACCAGTATTCAGTACAATCTTACCAGTTAAGTGCTCGCCAGCAAAATGGATATGTTTAATTTATAGTGTACAAATTTCACACTAACGATATTCGTCTCGCCTTGTATAATAAAAGATCCTTACGGCTAATTCGGTGTGTTTCATTTTTCCTTGCGTCTGTGGACAGTGCGCTGGTGAACAACTATCTAGTGGGGCTATAGTGAACTGGTGCCATACGTTGGTACATCTACATCTACGTAACTCCCACACTATCTCGGTGTAGTGCTCCGAAAAGCCCTACCACCCCCCCCCCCCCCCCCCCTCGCCGCCGCACACAACCACCTTACACACATACATTAATAATAATCACTACACCTAAGCCTAAATTCAAACCAATTAACAAATCAGTCAATAAATTCAACTAATTCACAAATCCATTCTTCCTTCCAACAATTAAATTCCCGATCAGACAAAATTCGTGATAAACGAATCAAGTGTGTATCGCCCATACATCCAATTCCCTATAATCCCCAAATTAAATCAAACGCATAGTAAATTGAACCAGATGTCCAATCACCATGCGCAAACAAAGCCCTAATTCCAGTGCATATCTTCATATGCGCTGCATATCCCAAATTTCCAGGAATTCACTTAATCGAATTCCTACGCAATCTCTAGTACTCGACCCCACTCGAAAAACATTTCGAAATTCTGCATGTATTTCGATGTACCCGCGATACAAAATCCCGATAAGATTTTGTAAAAAAGGGCGATGGATTTTGGATTCGAGGATCAGCGAACTTTCAACGTCGCTGCAGGCGTACCACAGGGCTCCATTCTAGGCCCCATACTATTTGATATATACACCTCAGATATTTCGGCGGGAGAATAAATCAGATATGCTATGTGGATGACGTCCTAGTGTACACGTCATCCAAAAGCCCTAAACTCGACTCAACCATCACCTAGACGAACTGTATCAGTATTACAGTCGATGGAATATCCGACTTAACCCATCCAAAGCAATAGCTATAATTCTGAGTAGTAAACACTCCCAACCCACTTCCCAATATTCGCAGAATACTTAAATATAAATAGGAAGTACTACGATTAGACCGCAGGACAGGATGAAATATCTTGGGGTCATTTATATCCCAAAAATGAATTTCATCAAACATGTGACCCACATTTTTCAAAGGGGTCTCGATCGGTCTAAGCAACTGCACAACATTTTGAAGTGGAGCAACAAAGTTGATACCAAAGTTAAGCTTCTCTCCTATAAGCAGCCAATCCGATCTGGAATATCGTCCGCCTTTCCCATATGGTCCTCCATATCTTCGGCCCAAATGGAAAGACTTCGAGTTTTCGAAAGGAAACTCCTCAGAAGATGCACCAATCATTCTGAACGGTCTGACGGTCGCCATTACGCCAACTCTCGTCTATACGAAGGCGCCTGTGGGGGTTTCTCTATTCTACATGAGAAACAACCCACAATTCCAACGAACATTTCCTACCTAATTTCGACCGCCTTTCAGCGCGTCAAATCAACCCCATTTCCCCCTACTTACCTGTTCACCTGCAAAGCATGTTTCCACCAAGGACACAGCTAAACTCATTGTACCACGCAGACAATGCATAAATGAGTTTAGCTTACCTTTTTTGCCATACGGCAACTCGTGTCCATGTAGATTAGCGACAACCAAATCCAGCCGGACGAAGTTGTCGTATCATTGCAGATCCGCTTGGGAAATTTATCACCACATTCGATTGAATCACGTGATAATATTTCCCTAGCGTTACTTCGGCTTTTCTCCAGACACTTCATTCGCTGGGGATCAATGTTCTCTTTTTGCAGGTGAATATCATCAGCTCAATTCCCCTCTCTTTCTCAGTTCTGTCTTCGTATGGATCAATGTACACTGAACTCACCATACTACCGAATCAGGTCAACGGGTTCCGCTCAGAACTACATTGATTCATGCACATACAACCAAATCCACCCCTAGGATAATCGTACATCGTGTTTCTGTTCTCTTATTGTCCCGCTCTCTTCGAATATCTTGAGATCGTGCCCAACATCCTCACGTATGTGGATGATTCTGGTTATCGCAAGATGACCAGAAGCTAAAGTTGGCCCCTCGCCACCCCATTTTTTGTTTTGATTCGAGGATCAGCCTCTAGGTTGGCGCCCGACGTTTGAGGACGCCAATCAATACTAAATTAATACAATTCGAAATTAAAGCATTTTTATTTACCATTGGATTCGGTCGAATTTCGGATTCGGTCGTCACTCTTCTCTCAGGTCTGGGGATGCACGGTGGCGACCGCAACGAGCCATCTCAGGAGCGGTCTATAAAAGAGCCCTCATCCTTTTAAGAACAAGGAGACGCACTCCTTGAGAGAACGGCTACTACATTGGTTATAAGCATATTGTTTTGCTGGGCGACGGCCCTTTTTTCTATATTGAAGACGTACATTCGTCCTAAAAGGAAGTGCAACTCCAATATTTGGTCAGACGCATCCAAAACTGCACTACACGTGCAAAAACGACCAGTGAAACTTATTGGTGACGGTTATTACGGGTCTGAGAGAGGAGCGAGTAGGCAGAGAATTTAAAGCGTTTTTCTTTTGTTTTTTACATCTTTCATTAGTTTAAGATTTTTTTGTTTATTATTTTATTCTAAAGCAAGGGCCCCCTGTTCCGTAGCAATGTTGCAACCCTTTGCTTGGCGACTTAACTCTCACTTATTTTATTCAGAGTAAAAGGCCCACGGTTCCATCGCAAGGCTGCAACCTTTTACTCTGATCGACTAACTCTGAATGTAATCCCTTTGCAACCACACCTTTTATACCCAAAGTATTGAGGCAGAATCGCAAACGGTATAAGTAATTCTTCTGACCCCAAGCGGAAATCATTTACCATGCCACAGTTTCGGGTTTGACCCATATTGAGTGAAACTGCGCGGCACGAATCATTCGCTTTGCTTAATAGATATTCGAATTTGATCGATCCACTTAAAGTGCAGTGGCTCTCGTTTACGCAATTCGGATAGCTTAATTGATATTGCCAGTGGCGTTTCGTTGTTATGCATGTGCCTGCCTTTCGTATGCCTCAGCATTTTGACAGAGAGTCCGTTAAACGGTATCATGACACCTGGCGTGCGACAATTGTCTTTGAAGACGCCGGCAGTGTCCCATGTTAAGTGTGGCGCTTGTTTTTGGATCCGATGCAAAAATGTACTTGCTATTGCACAGCGTGTATCTTGGGGAGTGACAGTGCGTTATTGGGCGCGCAATTAACGAGGAATCGCATAGTGTGCGATATTATATAAGTGTTAAAGAACACTTGAACTAACCCTGTCCAAACTATCCTTAGATACCTCCCTCAATTTCTTTTTCAGATATCTTGAAACCGAGCCTAACATCCTCACGGATGTGGGTGGATCTGGTTATTGCAAGACGACCAGAAGCCAGAGACAAGTTGGAGGACACATCTGTCCTTCTCTCGCTTAAGTCGACCTCTCGTCACTTCTTTTTTTTCAGTGGAGTAGAGTACAAATTTAATCAATCATTATAAGAATAAATTAAACTTTTCAAAACAAATATTTATATATATACGAGGATGGATGGAAAGTTTCCGACCTCAACGTGAAGATAGCAGCACTCGTCAATAAAAACTAGTGAATGTAGTTGTGCATCCTTTGACAGTTATTCACCAAAATGTCAGCCATTTTGGATGCGTAGTTTTTATATGACAGTCGCTTGAATGAATCGATGTGTTTTTGTGAAAATGGACAAAATTGAGTATCGAGCTGTCCTTAATTTTTTTTTTTGAAAGGCAATACGCCTACGCAAATCAAAGATGAGTTGGACTCTGTGCATGGGGACTCTGCACCATCATTTACCACCGTGAAATTTTGGGCAGCTGAATTTAAACGTGGCTGTGACAGCTTGGGAGACGATGAACGTTCGAGACGTCCAAAAACTGCAATAACTGACGATAACATCGCTAAAGTTCACCAAATGATGCTAGACGACCGCCGAATTAAGTGAGAGAGATAGCAGAGGCTATGAAAATGTCCAAAGAACGTGTTTGTCACATATTAAATCAAGATTTAGGCATGAGAACGCTGTCCGCACGTTGGGTGCCGCGGTTGCTCACGTTAGACCAAAAACGTATTCGAATGAACATTTCCAACGCTCTGTTGGCGCAGTTTAGGCGCAATAAATCGGAGTGTTGGCAGGGGAAGAAGTATGGTGTGCAGGCGTACTGCACCGAGTTCCCTTCTTCCTCCATCATAACTATTGTTCCGCCGAAGGAAACTGTTCGCCAAGGATATCCAAGAAAGTAACGAGAGTCAAAACAATAAAAATGCACTGGTTTGTTTCAGTCGGCAAAATGTTCTCTTTATTGTATTCACTGATAGTTATTTTTGTAACTTATTAAATGAACGTGAATTAAAAGTCAGTTGGAATCTTACAAATATCTTAATTTAAGTATTCTCGTTGCATCGTTCGAACGTACACAATACACAAACTATGTAAACTCTCCGCACTATAATTCCAACTATTACGAAGGTAATATTACAAAATGACACTCTTATAATTCAAACAAAAACACGACTCCGGGTTGTCCGCGTCCCACGGCGCTACGGGAAGCGGGAGAAAAACCGACCGGCTCGGCCAGTGGATGGAATAAGACTCCATGATTCAACCCTCGTTTGGGGTGAGTTTGGTGGTGTGGTGAAAAGGAAATGAAATGTTCCTTTTGGGTCCTATCAATAGGAGTAGATCTCCGGTACAAAAATCCTAACGAGGGTGTGTCTACTTACGCGCGGATCACTTTGTTTGCTCGTGACGCGAGCTCATGGGTGGACGAACCGTGGGAATGCAATTCGAATTAAAGGAGCATTTCTGTGAGGATTGCTTGCAGCTGAATTAATAGCTGCAAGTCATTAGAAAGCCATTGGGATGATTACACAATGACGGTTGTGTATACAACTAAGTCGATTGTATATGACATCCGTTTCCAGTGTGAATATTTACACTGACAGATAATTCGGCTCTTGGCAGCTAGGCGCGAGTCGCGCTATGCTTTGTTGGTTGGATAGAAGCCGCCGTGGGTACAGATAAACTATGAAAATCTGCCGCGCATGTGTGGGACAGAAAACGTAGGCAGACAGGGGTTCCGATGATTGTTTCCATCGTTTATTACTATTACCTAGTACGGCAGCCGAAATGTTTTTCTTTTCAGAACAATGCTGAGATGCATTGATGTATGCGGTAATGGCGTACCGTTTTCGGGGGGGGGGGGGGCTATGTCAGGGAGAACATCATGCAGCTATCATGATAAATAATGGAACTTTAAGAGGTTCGTCATCGCATAACCGGGCTCGCTCTCGAGGCTCGGCCCACGCTCGACTGGTGACGGCATTTTGTAACATCAGGGGCATCGGTTCCACAAATATGATTGTAAACGCCGTCCACCAATATTTGCAAACAACGAAACCTGATATCCTTACCCTAACTGAGACCCAGGTCGATTCGTCGACTGATTCGACATATCTACGTTGCTCAGGATACGACTTAAATTCGAGATTCCGTTGTAAGGGCGGAGTCTGCGTCTTCGCGCGGTCCAGTATGGCTTGCCACAGGATGGAGGCGTTGGTACCCAATAATATGGATATCATATGGTTGAGGTCTTTCTGGCGCAAGACTAATGACCTTGCCCGGAAAAAACAAATTATGCAAAATTTAACAAGGCTCAGACTTGTTAACCAAGGTCAAGACCGGTTCCCGGTTGTAGTGCCGATGATGATGATGATGATGTTTAAGGGTCGTACTGAGGAATTCTGTTAAATTTCTTTGTTGTCTTTACCGCTCCCCGAATGACGATTGACCGGCGACATTTCTCGAACATCTTTCATATACCGTCGACTGGATAGAGATCAACCACCCAGCTTCTGAAATTGTTGTCCTTGGCGATTTTAATGTGCACAATTCCGACTGGTTGTTACATTCTAACATAACCGACGAGGCTAGGAGGATGGCGGAGGTGTTTGCTGTAAGCCACAAATTGACTCAACTCGTGGGGGAGCCAACGCGAGTGCCGGATACCCAACGCGAGTGCCGGATACCCGGCGCGATTATGCGAACACCCTAGATCTGTTTTTGACATCCGAACCGAGTATTTATACCGTGGCGGTTTCTGCACCACTAGGAAACTCAGATCACTGCTTGGTATCTGTTGCGCAAGCACTTGCATATCAGGCGAATGACCGGCCTAGACAGCTTCGCCATGTATGGAAGTATGGGGCTGCTAACTGGAATGATTTGCGAGATTTCTTTGCATCATTTCCATGGTCTGAGGTGTGCTTCAGAGACTCCGATGTTGACGTTTGCGCGGAGTCGGTATCAGAGATTATTCTTCTGGGGATGGAGATGTATATGCCACATTCCATGAAACGAAGTTCGTCTGATAAACCGTGGTTTGAAAAAAAATGCGAACATATTACAGCAGCAAAAAAATAGAGCTTTTAAACAATGGCGCTCCAATCCCACCGATGTTAATAGAACGATTTTTGTTAGATTCAGAAACGTGTGCAACCAGGCGATTGATACCGCGAAGAAAGCTCACAACGATAGAGTGACCTATAAACTCCTTCGGTGCCCGACTGGTTCGCGCTCGGTCTGGTCAATGGCAAAAGCTGTCAGCAGTAACTTCGCTTCCTCCTCTTCCCCCCCATTGATGACAGACAGCGGGACGTTAGTCACGAATTCAAAGGATGAAGCTGATATGTTCGCGAATTTATTTTCCGCGAATTCAAACCTCGGTCCCGGTCGATTGGAGCCACCTGCGATCGCGCCGGTACGGTCTTCGATGCGGGATGTGAGATTGCGTCCGCGCAATATTTAATGCATTCTACGTGAACTGGATTGTAGGAAGGCAACCGGCCCAGACGGAATACCACCAATTGTCCTTAAGAACTGTGCTCCAGAACTATGCCGGTTCTTGGCAGAATCTTTAGCTTATCTTATGCACGGAGGACTTTTCCTACCTGCTGGAAAATCGCTCGAGTTCAGCCAATCCCAAAGACGGGAAAAAAGTGTCTCCCACAAAATTACCGTCCGATAGTATTACTGTCTATTTTATCTAAGGTAATGGGAAAAGTCGTCAATACAGAGCTGGTTAAGTATTTGGAGTGCAACGGACTTCTGAATGATCGTCAATACGGATTCCGTGGCAGGCAGTCCACAGGAGACCTTTTGACACTTATAACCGATATATGGACATCTGCGATTGAACGGCATGGTGAGTCAAGGGCGGTCGCATTGAATATCTCCAAGGCTTTTGACCGCGTCTGGCACGGGGCATTGCTGAGCAAACTTCGTTCATATGGACCTTCCCAACAGCTTTGCATCTGAACGAGGAGCTTCCTCGAGAATCGATCGATCCAGGTTGTTGTGGACGACGAGTGTTCGCATCTGTATCCTGTTACTTCGGGAGTGCCCCAAGGTTCTATTTTGGCTCCAACCTTGTTCTTGCTTCACATAAATGATTTGTTGGAGACAACGGATAACAAAGTGTTCAGTTTTGCGGATGATAGTACGCTTGTTTCCTCCTTTTCGAGTGATCGGCCGATGGGTGCATCAATGTCACACCAGCTGAGATGTAGTCAGATTGACTCTCTGAATCGGGATCTGGATAAAGTCCTCCAGTGGGGAAAGGCCAATCTTGTCGACTTCAATGCAACGAAGACGCAGTATACAAGATTCACAAAGAAAACTGGATCACCGGTTCCACAGCTGATGATGAATGGCCGGGCCCTCGAGGCTGGCGAAAGTTTGAAATTGCTCGGCGTCACGGTCTGTGGGAATGTATCATGGAATAAACATGTGTCGAGTATCGCCAGGTCAGCCTTAGGAAAACTGAGTTATCTTTTTAGAGCCAAGAAATATTTTACTCCCGCCCAACTTTTTCTCCTATATAAATCCGAAATTACACCCGCGCTCGAATATTGCTCTCATGTTTGGAGCTCGGCTCCTAAACATACCCTCGACCTACTTGACAGCATACAGGGACGAGCGATCCGCCTGATCGGGGACTCGGCGCTGACGTCGGGACTACAGTCGGTATCACATCGAAAGCGCGTAGCCGACCTCTGTCTGTTTTATAGACATTATCACGGGTGCTGTTCGGAGATTCTTGGCATTGTTCCGCGCAATTCGGCTTATATGCGCTCCACAAGACAATCCGACGGATCACACCCATTTGTGGTTCATCTCCCGACGGGGCGAACATCCCTGCATCAGAACTCGTTCCGTTACAGAGCTGGGAAGCTGTGGAACTCCCTTCCCACGCGAGTGTTCCCGGAGCATTACAAGCTGCAACTGTTCAAAAAGAACTGCAAGTTATTTGATGTCATCTCGGGGCACCCACTCGGCGCTATAGGTTCGCCTCTCCCGAGAGAATTCTAATTACAAAAAAAAAAAAAAAAAAAAAAAAAAAAAAAGTGAGTAGTGGTGTTTATGGGAAGCGCCACAAGCACACTACGTATCATTACTTGATCAACTGAGGGCAGAGATTGCGGAAAAACGACCACATTTGCAGAAAAAGAAAATCCTGTTTCACCAAAACAATACGTCGTCTCACACTTCAGCGGTTGCCATGGCGAAAATCCACGAATTACGGTTTGAACTGCTTGGCCATCCGCCTTACTCACCAGATCTAGCCCCAAGCGACTTCTTTTTGTTCCCTAATCTAAAAATTGAGCTCGGAGGAGAGAGATTCTCGTCAAATGAGAAGGCAATCACCTTCGTGAACAGTTATTTTGCGGAGAAAAACGGCGAGCACTATTTGGACGGATTAGAGAGATGGGAGCATCGCTGGGAGAAGTGTGTAGAGTTACAAGAAGAGTATGTGGGAAAATATCGGGGTTTCCAATAGGGACTTGACAACTTTGAATTTAATTTGTGAATGCGCCCTTTCACTAATCATCGAACTGTCACTGTCAGTTTATTCAGTAAACTCAACATTCTCATAATGGTTAAGTACACGAACGAACAACGTCTGCAAATTATAAAAATTTACTACCGAAATTTGGAGTCGGTGACCGCAACTCCGGTGGGCGGGACACCTAGCTCGAATGAGCGAAGAGGAGCGTGCCCGGAAAGTCCTTTGTGGCAGGATGTATGGAAGGCGACAGCGCGGCAGACCTTGTCTGCGATGGAGGGATGGCGTAGACAAGGATGCCCAGCGCCTGGGACTGCCAAATTGGATGACATCGGCTCGAAATCGGGACCGGTGGAGAGATTTGTTAAATAAGGCAAACACCTGATCCCGGTTGTAGTGCCGATGATGATGATGACCGCAACTTTAAGAGCGTTAACTCCAATTTTCGGTCGTAATTCTCGCCCTAGTAGACAGGCAATAACAAGTTTAGTGCAAACATTTGAGTCTACATATTCGTTGTGTGATGTTGCCGTGCCAGTGAGACAACGGGTTGGTCGAAGTGTCGAAAATATCGCTGCCGTTCGGGCGTCCGTAGCAAACGATCCAAATCAGTCAACTCCACGGCGTTCTCAAGAATTGGGCATCGCCCAGACCATTTTATGGCGAATTTTGCGTAAAGATCTTTGTTTAGACCCATACAAGATCAAGCTGACTCAAGAATTGAAGCCGATGGACCATTTGAAGCGACGTACGTTCTCCGATTGGGCTCTGGAAAAGATGCGCCAAGACGATGAATTTCATCGCAAAATCCTCTTCAGTGACGAAGCTCATTTGTGGATCAATGGGTTCGTCAATAAGCAAAACACGCGTTATTGGTCGGGTGAAAATCCACATGTGCTTCATGAATCCCCACTTCATCCACAAAAAATAACTGTTTGGTGCGGTTTGCATGCCGGCGGCGTCATTGGGCCTGTAAGTTTCCTTTTTCACTCACTGTAAATATCCCCTGAAATTAAACACATATTTGTCTTTAGTAACTTTATTTTTACGATATTAATTGATAGTCGCATATACCTTAGTTGTGTCAATCTTTAGTTTAATCAATCTTTCATTATTCCAACTTTAGTTTTACGAATTTAATTAATGGGTACGTACACTTTATTTAGTCGATCTTTTACTATTCACTTAATTGGCACAATATTAAGTGAGAGTTACATTTACCTTTATTTATCGATCTTTCACTATTCACTGGATTGACACAATATTAGTAATCGTTACATATACTTTAATTTAGGCAACCTTGTACTGTTCAAACTTTAGTGTAATCAATCTTTCACTATTCCAACTTCAGTTTTACGAATTTAATTAATGGGTACGTACACTTTATTTAGTCGATCTTTCACTATTCACTGGATTGACACAATATTAGTAATCGTTACATATACCTTAATTTAGGCAACCTTGTACTGTTCAAACTTTAGTGTAATCAATCTTTCACTATTCCAACTGTAGTTTTACGAATTTAATTTCTAGTTATTTACACTTCATTTTTACGATATTAATTTCTAGTTATTTACACTTTATTTTCTCCCGCAAACCCCAGATCTCCTCCACTCACCGTCCCGGTCGAAACTCCAAAACCAATTCTGACCGTCTCGGCCAACGTCTTCAAAACCCACCATCTCTAGTTGTTTTTTCATTTCCTTTTCTCTGGATCGAAATCTTTGTTTCCTCCGGCAGATAAAAGGATATCTCCTTTTTCCCGCCTGATCCACTTTTCAGTAGATCAAACACAAAAGAAAAATCAATAGTGCATCGTGTTAATGCACATTTCTGATTCCCTTTTTTTGTGTTGTTATGGTTAGGCGAACGTGTAGTTCATTTTATGTTGCCTGTTGTTTTTCTTTAGCCGTACACAAAAGGAAAATCAATAGTGCATCGTGTTACACATTTCTGATTCCCTTTTTTTTGTGTTGTTAGCTGCTTGGGTGATCGTGTAGTCCGTTTTATTGTGCCTGTTGTTTTCTTTAACCGCATGGGCCAGAATCCCTTCCGTGGGAAATTGGTACAAAAGAAAAGATCAATAGCGCCTAGGTGAACGTGCCGTTGGTTTTATGGTGCCTGTTTATTGCTTCTAGGCGAATGGGCAAGGATGTTCCTTGTGGGAAATGGTTTGGGTAAACAAACCTTTGAAGGACCATACAATTGCAGACCTGCAATTTATGATTCTCAACAACTTTACTTGAAAGTTGGTCATCTGGTCCACAGATTTGGATCCAGGGGATTCTGCGTGTTGAACATATGGTTCGTTCTTTCATGTCTTGGATTCAACTTAAATTCAATATGGGCAAATTGAACGTGCAGTTCAATTTGTTTGATATTGAATTTATATCGCGATATTTACCGTATGCGCTATTAATGGTGGAGCTCAGCTCCAAAGAGGTAGGTTTTATGGGATGGATGGTTGTGGCCGTAACAGGCGATATTTCTTCGTCGACGATAACGATCGTCACGTTACTGTGAATGGCCATCGTTATCGCGCCATGATTACCGATTATTTTTGGCCCGAATTGGAAGATATGGACTTGGGCGACATGTGGTTTCAACAAGACGGTGCCACAAGCCGCACAGCACACGATCATCATCATCATCATCATCGGCACTACAACCGGGGACCGGTCTTGGCGTTGTTTAGCAAGTCCTTAGGCTTGTTAAATTTTCCATAATGATTTGTTTTTTTCCGGGCAAGGTCATTGGTCTTGCGCCAGAGGCTCCCCGACGGGGAATCGAACCCTGGTCTCCCGCGTGACAGGCGGGTATACTAACCACTATACTATCGTGGAGCCACACAGCACACGATACAATCGATTTATTGAAGAGTAAGTTTGATGAGCGTGTTATCTCAGGGCCAGTCGGTTTGCTCATCGTTCGTGCGATTTAATGCCTCTAGGCTATTTTATTTGGGGCTACGTCAAGATATTGTTCTATGCCAACAAGCCGACGACGTTGGAAGAGCTCAGAGTCAACATTGAACGCGAAATAGCGGCCGTTTCGGCCAAAATATGTGGCCGAGTCATCGAAAATCGGGCCCAACGAATCGACCGCTGCAAACGTGCCCGCGGTGGCCATATGAACGAAGTCGAGTTCCATTCATAAATGTTTTGATTGTACTTCAAGCCGATAATAAAGTCTTTGAAATATCTCAAATGGTTTACGTTTTATTTAAAAAAAAAGTTGTCAAGTCCCTACTGGATACTGTTTTGTATCTTTGTTAGGTGGGAAACTTTTCAGCCCACCCCCGTATAATATAATATAATGAAGCTAGAATTTCAGCATTTCTTGTCTAGCCTATAATTTAGAATCTAAGAATATAAAACGAAAATAAAAAGAGTGGCAAAAATGAAAAATGAAAAAAGGTCATGTGGTGTTTTTACCTTGTTTTAACTTCTTCCGTCTATGTACCATCACGGGTACCGATTCACGAATCTGTCCTCCTGAATGCACAACTGCACCACTCTTAGTTAGCGTTTAGCAAAAAAAAGTAAACACGCGGTCTTAACCAAATACGTTCTCTCTATGGTCGTGTACGACGTAAAAGTTGTCGTGGCACTTCTTTAATTGAAACTCGAAAACTAAATAGTCACACCTTTATTCGAAATCATAAATTTATTTCTGCTCTTCAGCGCAGTTACAAAGTTGAATCACTTTGTACATAAAACCAAAGATACTGAACAGACACGCTAATATTTGAAATTAAAAAGTTACTTTTAATTTTTCTGGGGACAACCGCACACTGATGCTACTAACAGTCGACTCTTTTAGCTTATTTAACGTGGAGGCCCGACTTGCCCCCACGGAATCCAGAACGCGATTGATTATATCCACCGAAGCGACAGAATACCGAATATTCCATCCATCGCTTCGATGACCATATGGGGATGATTTCCGATCCCACACACTAACAACGTAAAGTTGCTTATGCGGTAAAATTGGATCACGATAGGGGTGCATGATCCTTTTGCCGTCGCGTCGTGGTAAACGAAAACGATACAAAGAAAGAAACCTGAAAAAGGGTCGTCATCGAGTGTGCGCCGTGGCCGTGATGAACACTTGGTCCGTATACGGGGCGACATATGCCATCGGGGAATAATACACTCGCACGACGATGATGTGCATCATATCGATGCTGGTGTCCCCTGGTGTCTATTAATGTGTATGGACAAGTTTGCGAATTTTTGGTGGTTACGTGGTGTCGTAATCACATTTAATTCCAGGGACATGCTTCTTGATGCCAATATATTTGCTTGTCGATCGGGTGACCGATCGATGTGAGCATAGGCAAAAAAGAAGAAAAAGCAGAAATATCTCCTGTGGCATGTGGCAGACTCGTTAGGAGATACTTCGTCGACATGATTTGGGCAATGTTGGTTGCTTGATGTTGCAACCAAATTACTTTTCTTAATGGAAATACTTATGCTGCTGATGGGGTTTGCGTCAGCGAGAATTATGGTTTTAAGCATTTCAGGTGATAGTTCGCGCAACGGTAGTGTGGCGGTTCCGCCAAACCCCACGGTACACTTACCTTAAAAACCCCCATAACCACTCCCAGCAATAAAATTCTCTGACTCGCACAGTGTGCAAACCAAAGTAAATGCGCATTCCGCGTCTCTTGGCATCAATTGAATTCAAAGCATAAACAATGCAAATATTGAATCCGTTTCCCACAAACGGATTTCCCTGCATATACAAATGCTAGCAAGGGATTTGCTTCGTCCACCAACCCATTAGCACCTTTTTTCCCAACGTCGATAATAGCGACGACGCATTGCGTAAACAGTGACCCACATTACCAACGGCGCATTTGATCATTTCTTCCTTTTGTCTTTACCGCCTGTCTGATTCGTTTACCCATTGCCCCTGAGCACGTGTAAACCGCACAGATCTGAACGATCGCACACATACCAACAAGAGAGACTTTACGTTTCTCTGGTGGTAGGTAAAAACGATATCCTTATTGAAGAGGATATCTACCACGACACCATAAACTCACCCCAAGAAGCGAATCATCGCTGCACGAGATGATTATTGCTGTCTTATTACAACCACCGTTCGTGACGGTCGGTTCACTCCCGCTCTCCGCCGTCTGCGGAGATGCGTTTGTAACGAGTCGTGTGTGAAGTATCAGAAGACTAAAGTGTACGGAATTAAATAAACTGCAAGCGAATTTCTTTCACCAAATAATTAAAAAAATTGTCTGTCAGGTATAAATTAATGAGTCCAGTGTTCGATCATGAAGCGAATAAAATTAAAGAATTAATTGCGAACAACATACAATAGCGTTTTCTTTCCCGGCTGCAGTTCCTGGGTGTTTTTAAACTGTTTTTCTACCTTCCGTTTTCTCCTGGTGAACCGTTCTCCTTGTTGTTGCCGTGGAACAATCCGAGTGTTAATGAAAATTTTGTGGGGACGAGGTAGAACTCCCGCCCGCGCGGCGTCGCGACTTCGTCCCCTACAGTAGAAAGGTAAGTAAAATGCTCTCCAGTTTTGGTGCTCTACGAAGCGGTTCTTGACTGATTAATGCGAAAGGTAAGTAGTGCCGTCTGAAATAACCGCCACAGTCACGCTGTCAATTTGATGGGATTATAACGTTAGTGTATATTTTCAGTTGCTTCTGAGGAACCAAGCAAAAAATTCCGATGTATACTGCGGCCGGATGGACTTACTACGCACAGCGTTCAAAAAAGAAAAAAAAAAACTACCAGTATTGGTGATTAGTTAAAATGTAAATATATTATTTTATGTCCCTTGGCAACTCAAGGGTCGAATTCCAGGGTGAATACTTACACCAATATAGAATTCGATTCTTGGTTGCTAATGCTGAGATGCATTGATGCGCGTGGGAATGCCCTTGTAGGAGTGTCGTGGATTTACGTAGGGTGTACCGACGTACGGCACTGATTCACTAAAATCCCACTTGCTGTTGAGAAACTACGATCGATTGTGGTCCTTGCGATTTAGGTTAACTTAGCTCGTCGCCGCTGCAAAAAAGGTCAAAGGATCGGTATGCACCCACGGGAACAATTAAAACTCTTGCGGGTGGCCGGTGATCATTGCTTTTATTGTTAATGGTTTTTAGTTTTATTTTACACAGCTTTTATTGTTAATAGTTCTTGGTTTAATTTTACACAGCTTTTATTTCTAATGATTTTTAGTTTTATTCTACACAGCTTTTATTGTTAATAGTTGTTCGTTTTATTTTACACAAGTTGTCTCTCCACACTATATTTAGTTCCACGACTGCAGGTACATTAATTGGATGTTATCTTTACTTTTGGTTTATACCAGAGGTTACGTTTAGTAAGTATTCGCACTTCTTGCCGTACCGGAGAGAATTTTACATACGCACAATTTATTAGGCCCTAGTGCCAAAAAAATCGAATTACTAGTTTACATGCACGACTCGAGGAAAAGAACTTGACTTAGGTGTACGACGAGGGATGATTTTTTTAACTCCACCAGCAACGACCTCGAAACGTGGGTTCGATTGCGCGATATAAATCTGACTATCGATTGGATGGCAAACTTTGACTCAACTGCTGTTGCGCTCCACCTCCCACCAAGTGCAACGGTGGTGGATTTCCATTTACTTCTTTCTAAGTCTCCCTACCACATGTCTCCTGTTCTTTTAAGTTCTCTTAGCTTTCTTGGTCTCCTTAATGACATTCTTCTACTCAATTCTCTGTACCATTATTCCTTACATTGTGTCCCAGTTTTGTTAGGATTGTTTGTTTAAAACTCCACACTGAAATATTCCCTGGCGGCAAATTGCGATGCTGAGGTACTTGAAGTGTCAATAACATCCGTGCAGAAATTTAAAACGCTAGTATCCGTTTTGGGGGTGAATATGACATCTTGGCTCTGACACTCATCGGGTGTCTTTAATGCCATCGTAACAGTGTTGTTCCACTGCCAACTTAAATTTGGGCAACAGCCAGAAGTTTCCTATGACCATTGTGGGCATTGTCATAGTGGAGCTGGCAATGAATGACTGACTGACTTCTCGCCCCTTCACGAAGGAAGGCGTCAGCATAATATTCAGAATTATCCGTTTGACGTTTTGGCCTTTCGAAAAAAACATCTTCTAAGTGATTTCTATGGAATCAAAGAAAATTGGCTCCTCGATAGTATAGTGGTTAGTATACCCGGCTGTCACGCGGGGGACCGGGGTTCGATTCCCCGACGGGGAGCCTCTGGCGAAAGACTAATAACCTTGCCCGGAAAAAAAATCATTATGGAAAATTTAACAAGCCTCAGGACTTGCTAAATAAGGCCAAGACCGGCTCCCGGTTGTAGTGCCGATGATGATGATAAAAGAAAATTCTTAGAATTTTCTTCACACGACTCAGAACTGCATGTGCGGTTACTTTATTTTCGGATACTATGGGCTCAACCACGCTACACTCTACCACACTGTAAGAGCCTAAGAGTCGAAACACTATGCCTCGTTAACCAGTTACAATCGATTTCGTGAAATCAGAATCACTTTTCATTGCCTTTAAAGGTAACAGTGTTCGGCCTCTGTCATGTTTTTCATTATTTTCCGACGAGTGTCAGGCATATGTTGTTACACTCGCGGTCACAACCCATACTGGAATGTTATTCGCGCGTTGAACTACCACACGTCTATTACCAAAACTTCAAAGTTAGTAATGCTGCATCTTGCCACAAGATGGCATTGCAGTATGGTATTTCCAAGAAGCAACCCTAACGAATTTGAGTCACAGTTGTCCTAGTTCTCTTCTTAAATAAAAATAAAAGAAAGTTAGCTCGACAAGTTGTTCGGCGTGACACCAGTCAGCCAACCAAAAACATTTACAATCCATGTAGCATCCTAATAGCAAAAATTGGAATAAATTTCAGGTTTTGTAACCTACTATCTTTTAAAAAACATACACAACGTATGTAACACCCGTCCAGTGGCCTGGTTGCTAAGGCAACTGTACGTAAGTCTATCACAATTCCAACGGAATACGCACGGCCAACCAAAGTGAAAAACACAGCATCAAAAGATAATCGGAAAAAAGAAATCAGCATCGTATATCAGAGCATTAAGGTAGCAATCAGATTATGCAGCGAGTTAAGACAGCCTCCCA
Organism: Microdon myrmicae; assembly: GCA_963931805.1. NCBI lineage: Eukaryota > Metazoa > Arthropoda > Insecta > Diptera > Syrphidae > Microdon > Microdon myrmicae. The sequence goes on along the minus strand of OZ007500.1, from coordinate 145,358,261 downwards.
TACCCGCGGCCCGATGTGTCGATGATACTTTGGTTGTAAACTTTTCTAGCATACATCCGAATCACGTTCTTCACTATCATCGAAAAACGCCATTAATCCAACTGAGGAATCTATGCCACTATGTTTTTGCTATGGTATACGGCCCTGATGCATTCCTTATTCGATCTTCTTTCGGGGTTGTTCTTCGACTATTTGCTCGTGCACTGTGTGTGCATCTGTTAGAAACGTCAGAAATTCTACTACAATCACGATTTGCCAGCTCCTAGCTACTAGTGGGTGGTCGGTGACGATGACAACACAATGTAAACAAAGATCAGTCCGCTGCTGGTCTTATCTCATTACCAATCAAACAAAGAAAGAAGTTCAGCTGAGTTCAGCGATCAAATAAAGGTGTTGTAAATGTGAAGTTTATCATCTACAAAAATCTGATCCAACGAATTGCAATTAATCTAATATCTGTAAATGAAGCGTGACGAAACGAACGGAGTCAAAATCACCAAAAGATAAGAAGAATAAAGAAACCTAGTGACAGTCCTCCACAAAAGATCAAATCTAAGATGTCAAGGAAGTTTTTTTTGAAAAAAATCTGATCTAAAGGGGAATCAAAGATGTAAAGTCAAAATAAACTAATTAAATACTAATCATAAGTCATTGCGGGGGATGGGAGCGAACACGCAGGGCAAAGTCTCTGATTGCTTTCAACCCGGCGAAGGCCAGGACGATCCTTGTCCCTGTTCAATCCAAGTTGACATGCAGTCTCCACGTGACACCCCTGGATAGCTACTTTGGCAGCCGCCAAGTAGTGAACCAATGCACACAGCGACATTCTGAGAAAGGGTGACGCAAGGCTAATAACCATGCCCGTACATACGAATTATTATGGCAAATTTAACAAGCCTCGGATATGGACCGGATACACGACGACGTCCACGGAAACGAAAATGGCTAAACGATTTAAGAATGTTCTCATGGAACGTCCCCTCACTATACAGAGTTTGAGCTGCACAGCAACTAGCCGATGCCATGGCCGAATATAAGGCTGACATAACAGCATTATAAGAAATAAGATGGACGGGGAGTGGTGTTATTCAAAGAAACAAGTATGACATTTATTACAGCTGTCACGCAAAACACCATGTGCTCAGAGTAGGCTTTCTAGTCAGCCAAAAACTGAAGCCTGCCATTATCGGCTTTAATGCAATAAACGAAAGGCTATGCACTGTTCGCGTGCAAGGCAAGTTTAAGAACATAAGCCTTATAAACGTTCACGGACCTACAGAGAAGTCCCCTGACGACAAAAAAGAAGAATTCTACGAGAACGCCGAACGGGCCCTTAATGCCTGCCCAAGATACGAGGTGAAAATCGTTCTTGGTGATTTGAATGCGAAAATAGGTCGGGAGCCAGTTTTCAGGCACTACGCAGATTCCGATAGTTTACATGAGAACACTAATGACAATGGACTACGAGTCATCGAACTGCCGACATAAAAAAAATTGGTCCACGTGTTGATAGATCACCGCCACTTCTCGAGCCTGATGACGGTAAGAACGTACCGAGGTGCCAACGTCGTCTCGAATCACTATGTTTTTGGTACAGTTTTACGAGCGCAGATTGCCTTACGGAGAAGTATTGCATCCGCGGATCAGGTTCGAATCAACACGGCTGCCTTACGCAATGAGAATACCAGTAACACCTTTGGTCATGCGTTAAGACTCGCCCTCGACGAGCTCGACGGAGGGAGAGTAAGTCCTGAGGCCATAATGCCGGCCGTAGAAGAGAAATGGAGACGCCTTAAGAATACTGTCATTAGTACTGCCAACTCCATCTTAGGGAGTAGTCGTAGAGATCGGAACGACTGGTTTAATGATAAGTGCAAACTAGCAACTAAACGTAAGAATGCTGCATACCGGGCAATACAGCAGCCTCATGGGATGCTGGTACGCGAGGAGAAATACAAAGAGCTCAGAAGATCTAAAAAATAGTACACAGACAAAAGAAAAGTGTCTGGGAAAAAAACCTTGTCTGTGAAATAGAGAAAAGTAGAGAATGCGGCCCGCACCAGGCGCGGAAGTTCTACCAAATAATCGGCAGTATACGCGGTACACACCACGCTGCACTTACTGCAACGATAAATAGGGTAATCTGATTACCGATCCTGAAGGGATTCTGGAGCGATGGGAAGTGCACTTCAATGAATTGCTAAATGGTCAGCTCACAGAAGAATTGGAGGCTCCACCAATGCAAGATCAACACCAAATGCTGCCGTCACCAAGCATTGAGGAAACTTTAAAAGCCATAAGACAGCTCAAATCAAATAAAGCCCCCGGAGCTGATGGCATACCAGCCGAACTGATTAAACAAGGAGGGACAGCGTTACATCACGCAATTCATGAGATCGTGGTGCACGTATGAGAGCAAGAGGAGATGCGGGGAATAATTTGCCCTAGACATAAGAACGGAGATATCACACTGTGCGGCAACAGTAGGGGTATAACATTGCTGAGTACCGCCTATAAGATACTCTCCACTATCCTACAAGATCGGATAGCCCCATACGCTAAAGCCAACATTGGTCAATATCGGTGTGGCTTCATCCCAGGCAATTCACCGATTGATCAGATATTCACTTTTAGGCAGGCGATGAAAAAATGTCTGGAATTTAAAATTCCATTATATCATCTATTCATAGACTTTAAGGCCGCCGACAACAGCATAGCCGGGGTAGAACTATATAATGCCATGAGAACTATATAATGGCATTCCAAACAAATTGATACGACTTTGTAGGTTGACCATGACCAATGTAACTACTCAAGTAAAAATAGTGGGATTGCTGTCCAAACCAATCATCATCATGGGCACTACAACCGGGAACCGGGCTTGGCCTTATTTAGCAAGTCCTGAGGACTGTTAAATTTTCCATAATGATTTGTTTTTTCCGGGCAAGGTCCCTAGTCTTGCGCCAGAGGCTCCCCGACGGGGAATCGAACCCGGCCTCCCGCGTGCCAAGCGGGTACACTAACCACTATACTAACGAGGAGCCTGTCCAAACCAATAAACATCTTTAATGGATTCCGACCAGGGAATGGTCTGGCTTCCCTCCTCTTCAACTTGGCGTTGGAGAAAGCAATCCGTGACTCTGGCGTTCCAACTAGAGGGACTATTATCACCAAGTCCAGCCAGATACTTGCCTACGCAGATGACATCGACATAATCGGTAGAACCGAATCGGTTGTCCAGGAGTCCTTCACCCAGATCGAGCAGGCGGCACAAACACTGGGACTGCACATTAATGAGGGGAAAACTAAGTACATGGTGGCAACTTCTGCCAAGAGAAGACCTAACGTTGGTCTAACTATTAGGGTAGTGGAGCACGAATTTAAAGTAGTACAATCCTTTAACTACCTTGTATCAATAGTATCAGCCGATAACAATATGGCAAAAGAAATACGCGAACGGCTGATCAAATTCAACAAAGCCTACTATGGTCTATCAAGGCTCTTTAAATCCCGACATTTATCCAGAACATGCAAGCTACTACTGTACAAGACCATGGTCTTACCAGTTCTCATGTATGGATGCTCAGTAAAAGGCACTCTGAACTCTTAGCCGCGTTCGAGAGGAATGTCTTAAGGAGAATTGTTGGCCCCGTATGTGAGGGAGGACGATTCCGGACACCCTACAACCATGAGTTGTACGCGCTCTACCTTGAAGCTAATGTTGTAAGAAAAGTCAAGCTTGGTAGACTCCGGTGGGGGGGACACCTAGCACGAATGAGCGAAGAGGAGCCTGCCCGGAATGTCCTTTGTGGCAGGATGTATGAAAGGAGACAGCGCGGCAGACCTTGTCTACCAACTGGATAAAAACTACTTTATTATAGGTGGAGACATGAACGCCAAACACAAAGATTGGGGAAACTGTGTGTCCAACAGTAGAGGAAATCAACTGGCTAGCTGGTTAGATCAATATCACGTAGAATATAAAACTGACCTACTGGCTACGAAATATGCATCGTTTCATAGAGGTAGATCCTATCATGCTTACACACGATTGAGACTATTAAACACCAACAGACATAACAGAAACCGTTTACGGACAATTAAATACTACAGTGACCACTGTGCATTCATGGCCGTAATAAAGCTTCCGAACGAACTGGCAGAACTGGTGGAATTAGTGGCCCCGCAACCCTACAACTACGGGGCAATGCGATGGCCACGATTCACCAGATTGTTAACAAAAGAATTACGTTCTAACGATATCGACCTACCAACAAACAGAAACCTGACGAAATCGACATATGTATTCAAGAAATGGACGAAACTATAAAACGAACAATGGACAAAACAATTCCTAAAACAACAGAACCGGACAATATGAATTTGTATAACAACACAGCATATGACAATCAGTACTAGAATATTCGAGAAATCCAAAACAAAGCACTAGAATATTCTAGAAAGTACTGGAAAACTGGAGACTATGAACAGTAGAAAATTCGAGGCTATGGAAAGGAACGGAAACGAAACGCCGAATCAGAATGAGGACGCGGTATAAATACGTCGCACGCAGGTCGAGTAGCAAGAAGTAAGAAGTAAGCAGTAAAAGACGCGATAAGTACGGAAGCGATAAGTCAAGAAATCGTTAAGTGTACGGTAAAAGTAACGGTTATTATTAACGGACTAATAAAGTGTTAGATTAATTCAATATCGATTCAACGGCGCTTATTTATTAGAAATAATTAATTCAGCGAACCCTAAGCTCGCTACAATAGTTTAGTAAATTTAATTATATGTAAAAGAAAAAAAATCACAAAGGTTTTTGTTATTGTGACGCATATGACAATCAGTACTAGAATATTCGAGAAAGTCCGAAACAAAGTACTAGAATATTCTATAAAGTACTGGAAAACTGGAGACTAGGAACAGTAGAACATTCAAGGCTATGGATCGGACGGAAACGAAACACCGAATCAGAATGAGGGAACGGTATAAATACCTCGCACACAGATCACGGAGACGAGTAATAAGAAGAAAGTGAAGCAAGCGATAAGTCTCGAGTGAGAAGTAAGCAGTGAAGAAGTAAAAGACGCGATAAGTACGGAAGCGATAAGTAAAGAAATCGTTAAGTGTACGGTAAAAGTAACGGTTGTTATTAACGGACTAATAAAGTGTTACATTAATTCAAAATCGATTTAACGACTCTTATTTATTCAAAATAATTAATCCAGCGAACCCTAAGCTCGCTACAATTGGTGTCAGAAGTGGGATTAATTATTGTCGAAGTAAATAAGTCTGTGAAAGTGTGTTCTGACGATGTCAGATCGACATTTGGAGGATCTTCGCGTTCCTGAGTTGAAGAAGGAACTTGAGGGCCGGAATCTGGATAGCAGAGGACAGAAGCAAATTCTTCGACAGCGTCTACAAGCAGCAATGGAGGAAGAGGGTATTGATGTTAACACACATGTTTTTGCGATTGGGCCAGACTGTCCGGATGGAGAAGAAACACCGAGTCAAGATGGTGCCAATGTAACGGAGAAGAGTTCGCCACCGTTGGACATTTCGGAGATGCTCAGGATGATGATGATAAAATTGGAAGCACAAGCTACGGCCATTAATACTAAATTGGACGCGCAAGCTGCAGATGTTAATGCAAAGTTGGATGCCCAAAATTCAAAATTCGACGCCGTAAATTCAAAATTGGACGCGCAAGCTACAGATATTAACTCAAAATTGGACGCGCAAGCTGCAGATGTCAATGCAAAGTTGGATGCCCAAACACAATGGATGAAATGGAATTTTCAACACTTTAAGGACGAAATTCGAAACGAAGTAGAAAATCTAGATCTAAAAAACGAAGCTGAATTCAAGAAAGTCACCGATGAAATAATACGAATCGAAAAGAGACTTGAGTGTGTTGAGAGAAATAAGACATCGCCAGACAATCAACATGACTACAAAGATACAAGGATGCAACCGCCAACCTTCGATGGAACGGGACCCTTCTCCGTATTTATACGTCAGTTTGACGCCGCGGCCAATTATAATAAGTGGTCGGATGAGCAAAAATCAAAATCACTAATCTTGTCACTCCGCGGGGCGGCTGCAGAATTGCTACAAACCATACCAGCAGAGAAGCAAACAGATTTCCAAGCGGTAAGAGACGGCCTTGAAGCTAGGTATGGAGACAATCACATGCAGCAGGTCTACCGCATGCAACTACGGAGCAGAATGCTGAAACCCGGAGAAAATCTTCAACAGTTGCAGGCAGACATTGAGCGATTGGCAAACTTGTCTTATTCAAATATGACTAAGGAATTTCTGAACGAGGTAGCAATGGATGCATTTATAAACGCACTCCAAGATCGGGATTTGCAACAAGGCGTTCGTTTAGCGGGAAAGAAGACGACTAATGAAATACTGGCGTTCGCATTGGCATATGAATCTGCTAAACTGGCTACCAGGAGTACATATAGAGTCCGAGAAACGTCCGTCCAGGAATGTTCCTGCCAAAGAATCGGGCATGTACAACGGAGAACCCCGAGACCTGTTATGAAGTGCTGGACATGCGGCGAAGTCGGCCACATCTCTGTTGACTGTAGGAAACGTCGACGAATGAATGAAACATCGAGTGAGAATTGTTGTTCATGCGCTTGTCATAAGAGGAGACTATCAACGGAACAACCTGAGGTGAAGAAACACATTGTACCTGTCAGAGTACTAAATTCGTCCAAAGCGCCGGTCGCAATAAGAAAAGGAGAGTTAACCGCAAAATGTGCACCCGTATCAATGATAAGCTCAATTCAGCAAGGGAAGGTGCATAATAACGCTGATGCTCTATCAAGAAGACGATGTAAGCCAGATTTTAAATATTGTCATAAAGCGGAAGAGAAAGAAGAAGCGTACGACCTGCGAAATGTACAAGTAGAAGTACTAGACGGGTGGACGAATGATGCTATACGCGCAACTCAACTTCAGGATGAAGATATGTCGCTAATCCTGGAACACAAAGAAAAGAACTAGCGGCCAACTTGGAACAATATTTCCGACAAGAGTGGAACATTTAAGGCATATTGGGCACAATGGAATTCCTTGCTGGTGGAAGATGGAATTCTAAAGCGTAAATGGGAAGCCGCGGACGGAAAATCCCATCGAATGTAGATTCTAGTCCCACCATCAAAAGTGAAGGATGTACTAACACAAATGCACGACGGAGCCTCCGGTGGACAGCTGGGAGTTAATAAGACACTGTCAAAATTACGATCTCGATTCTACTGGCTTCACATGAGAGATGACGTCGAATCTTGGTGTAGGAAGTGCACAACTTGCACTGCGACCAAAGGACCAACAGCAAAACGAAGGAGCGCGATGAAGCAGTACAACGTGGGTGCCCCTTTCGAGCGAATTGCGATTGATATCTCAGGACCATTTCCAAAAACCAACGACAACAACAAATACATGTTGTCATCATGGATTACTTCAGCAAGTGGGTGGAAGTCCTTCCAACTACAAACCAAGAAGCAACAACCGTCATTGAGCAGCTTATCAATAATTGGGTCAGCAGATATGGAGTTCCCTGTGAGCTTCATTCCGATCAGGGCCGAAATTTCGAATCACAGATATTTCAAGGCATCTGTGCGGCACTGGGCGTAAGGAAAACCAGGACCACACCCTTACATCCGCAGTCAGACGGAATGGTCGAAAGGTTCAACCGAACAATGAAAGAGTATTTACCGAAGGTCGTTAGTGATCACCAACGAGATTGGGACAAATGTGTACAAACCTTTCTCATGAGCTATAGATCGGCTAATCACGATACGACAGGCCATTCTCCAGCAAGAATTATATTTGGACGAGAAATACGATTACCAGCCGATCTGCGATTCGGAATACCTCCAGACGCCATAGACAAGACCGAAGACTACGTAGCCGAATGGAGAAGTCGTCTCGATGAGATTCATCATTTGGTTCGTAAGCAAATCAAGGTATCCAGTGACAGGATGAAAACAAGGTAGGACGTTCTAGCTAACGCATCCGGATTTAATGCAGGCGATAACGTGTGGCTTTATAACCCTCATCGGCAAAAAGGAAGGTCTCCGAAGTTGCAGCAACATTGGGAGGGACCGTATAAGATTCTCACAAGAATTAACGACGTTGTCTATAGGATTCAGCGAAGACCGAACGCCAAGATGAAAGTGGTACATCGTGACCGACTGGCGGCTTTTGTTGGCCCGGGAGATCAGTGAACTTAGTTCGGGACGAACTAATCTAGGTGGAGGGCAGTGTGACGCATATGACAATCAGTACTAGAATATTCGAGAAAGTCCGAAACAAAGTACTAGAATATTCTATAAAGTACTGGAAAACTGGAGACTAGGAACAGTAGAACATTCAAGGCTATGGAACGGACGGAAACGAAACACCGAATCAGAATGAGGGAACGGTATAAATACGTCGCACACAGATCACGGAGACGAGTAATAAGAAGAAAGTGAAGCAAGCGATAAGTCTCGAGTGAGAAGTAAGCAGTGAAGAAGTAAAAGACGCGATAAGTACGGAAGCGATAAGTACAGAAATCGTTATGTGTACGGTATAAGTAACGGTTGTTATTACGAACTAATAAAGTGTTATATTAATTCAAAATCGATTTAACGGCTCTTATTTATTCAAAATAATTAATCCAGCGAACCCTAAGCTCGCTACATTGTCCTAAATTTTACTCGTTTTTACAAATAATTAATAGAGATACCAACGAGCCGAAAATAAATAATGTCGAAAGGCAGCATTCCATAAGGGTAGGCACCTCGGCTCTCACTTAGACTGTCCGCAAGGGACCAGTAAGTTAGGATATAATATAAATAAACTAGAATTTAAGCATTTTTTGTCTAGCAAGTAAGTTAGATATAAGAGAAAAAGACAAACTAAAAAATTAACATAAAATGAAAAGGTAAGCTGATATCTAAGATTGCGTGGAATTTTGACAATACTTGAACTATATGTTAACTGGTATACATGTCTGGTATATATAAAGCGTTTGCGACGATAGTGAAGATTCGAACCGACGCTGTCGCGGTTAGAATCACTAAAAGATAGAACCAAAGCTCTTACCTATCAGGCCACTGCCGCGTATGTGAATTTAATTTCTAAACTCAAATACATTCGACTAATGTGGTAATGGTATATTATTGCTATGGTATACGGCTTTAATGGATGTGCTTTTGGTGGTGTTGTTCTTTACTAGTCGTGTGTGTATCTGCTAGAAACGCCACATATATGTTTAGTAGCATGGTTGATGGTAGCATGGCGTCATTCAAACATGACACCTCCCGTAAAATACACATGTCATTTTGGGATTGTGATAGGCATATTCTAGATAGAAAAAATGTTTTATACAACTTGAGCAAGTCAACTTCCTATGTTCCCTATTTATCTAATCTTAAAACTCCAACTTTCTACGCGGTCCCGATCTCCTAAGCCTACAGTATGTTACATTTGAGTGTAGTATAGTTCTTACTTACTGATTGACTTATTGATTGTGAACTCTTCTCTAATGCATTATGAAATAACAAAAAATGCAATTATCGACAGAGATCCACACAAATCACCATCAACTGTCAGGCAAACCCACACCCACTCCGAATCCTGTCAAAGTTGTATTCTTTCCCTCACATATAAAACACATGATCTTATTGCAACTCCCTACAACTGTGAGATCATCATTTTGTGGTACAACCAGAATTATAACTACAATTATTAATAACAATTTTACATTTTGAAATTTCTACTATTCGCTTCTCAAAAAATGCACATACCAGATATTTATGCACTTAAGCCCCTACGTTTGTTATTTTTATTATAACCTTTTCTTTTTTTTTAATTTGTTTATTTTTCATTGCTGACCAATACAATTTTCTTTATTTATTTTATTGTCCAAAGAATATATAAATATAACAACATTCATATTTCGTCTTTTAATCCTTGAAACGTTTATGAAAAATTGGTAGACATTTGTTTATTTGATTTTACCTATCTGCGTCCATTGATTTATATATAAGTCGAATGCGGCAAAAAAAAAACTTAAATAAGTCTTTTTCCTTTTTTTTTCTTTTGCAAGATATTTTATAAGTTGAAAAATAGAGGGAGACTGATATTCTAAAAAAGAGTAAATGAATATATATATATATGTATACATGAATATACAGAAACATTCCAAGTTAACAACATTATCATACATATAACAACACAATCAGACAACTACTATAATTAAAACCATATTCTAATCCACAGTAAATTTCGTTGAGAAATTCGATGAGACAAACAGCAGTTACTGTAAGAAGCATTAATTGTACTACGAACACATTATCTTATAATCAAACAAGTAAAAAGAACACTTTTCTATAAACAATCAAATGCGACTAATTTACCTGCAACAATTACCTACAACAATTAAGCCATTAATGCTCTACAAATCTACAACAAACTATAATAAAATGTGCAAACAATTTAACAATAACAAAACGTGAGGGCGGAAATAAACAATTACGTGACAGACCTAAAATCCTTGAATATTAAATGACTTAAAACATTTAAAATTTATAAATGTGAAATACCATACAACATTATAAGAATTATATACTTCTAAGTATTTTATACTTATTTTTTTGAAACAATAAAACCAGCATTTGCTTGTTGGCTACACAGAAGTATTTCTTTTTATACAGGAAGGATAACTTAGTTTTCTTTTTCCTGCTTTTTTGTTTTTTGTATAGTAGTGATGTGAAAAAATTATTTCGGACCACATTTGATCAGTGTATTTAAAAATGGACAACAAAAGTTTAATCCGACAGCAGAGCAGATGAACGAACGCCAAAAAAAGTTAGTTAAAGCACGAATGTTTAAAAAGCTGTTCGAGTACCACACATGGTCCGTAACGCAGAGCAATAAAGGACATCGTGTTCGAGGAAGCACTATAATACAAAATGTTTATCCAGTATTTTTTTACAAGCGAACAACGTGAATAATGGCAAAGGGCCTTGTTTATGAGAACATGCGGCGTCATTTGTGCGGAACCGCTGTCCTGTTCATTCATTTCATTTCCATGCCACGGCCCAGCCATTCTTATGATTGTGTTAGCACGCTGAGCCAGATGACGCCGATTCCATGCATTTGAATGCCATATCCCAGCCACAATTTATGACTGGGCAATAAAACAGATTTCATCATCATGCCGCTATCATCACCAGATCCCACCAACAGGATCTACATTTGTCCGCAACCAGCAAATTCCCATTGACAACAGCAAACACTCTCAACAGCAGAAGGTGACAATTGAATTGCCGCCAACTCAAAAGGGACCACCATAAACATTAATATTTCTGTTTTCTTTGTACAGGAACTTGCGTTCCTCTTTTCTTTTGTTTCTGTGCATTCCAGTAATTTGTGTGTATCTTGAAAATGCCGATTGTCCTTCGGCTTGGGTTTATTAATGCTATGTTGTATCCTGTAGTTGATGTATGTAATAGTAAACAGGAATCCTGTAGTCGAGTTCATGTATGTAATATGTTGCGGATTGGCAATTGAATGTGCTGGAATGTACTGGAGAAATCTAGTACATTCGCAGTGTATACCAGTTGCGCAGCAGCTGGCACCAGCTGGCCGATTGTCACCAACGATGACGTCATGGCGTCCCTTTTTGAATTGGCAGTTATGCCCAATGAGTTAGTCTGCAATCAACCTTCGCGGCGCTCACACCGCCAAACGGAATAGTATTCCATTCCCAGTCGTTGCCATCCGCAAAATACCATTCATTGTGCATAATAACGTTCCTTAAGCAATAAAGAACAACTTGACATTACAATAGAGAACAACTTGTTATTATTAATCGGTTCTCGCTCAATTGGTGACGTGCTCTTATACATTGACCGCGCTGCTCTCTCCCCTTTGCGACAGCCATTGTTCGTTGTGACCGTCCATCGGCGGCCAACGACACGCGTAGCACTTCAACTAACAAATAGTAAACAGGAATCCTGTAATCCTGTATCCCATATTTTCGATGTAAGAGTATTAGTGTAAATATTTTTGTATAAATAGAATTCTAAGCGGAAAATAAAGTTAGAATGCAACCGACCACCCCGGCGTATTCTCAATTAATCTTGTTCTTACTTTCCAGGTTCTCTCTTTTTTGTTGATATCCTTTGAGATATTTAGTGGCGTTGCGCCCGAATAGTCAGGATCTTTTTTAGATGTTTAGTGGGGTTGGGCCCGAACATCGACCCAAAATTATCACACTAAGGGTGTTGCACCCTAGTGTACAGTAGGGCTTTAGAAGTTAGGTGCTTCAACAGCAACAAAAATCAGGTCAAAAGAGGCCTGATACAAACAGGCCTAATTACAATATAACTAAACGATTTGTAAAAAATGTATAGACAAATGAGAGCAGAACTTGAAAAAAAAAAACAACAATAGAATAAACTATCATCATCATGCCCTGTGAGTAGGGCGTTAGAATATACTCACAGCTAGGCCGGTTTATCGTAAGGGGCCAACGCCCTGCCGCCCGGTGACATACCACCCCATCAAGCTTTAGGCTCCGTGAAATGGTCGGGAGAAATCCCTGGCCGTCTTTCGGAGCTTGGCTGATGGACCGGTTCGAGAAAAAGTTGGTTAGGCGGTAGTCGGTTCCAAGGTGAGATACTGTGGCGGTTCTTAAAGCTCACCTGAAGAACCTCCCATATTCGCAACCCATATTTGCACCCCAATCACCAGCATACCTGAAACATTTCCTTTCTCAAGGACATTTATTAATGCATCCAACGCATTATCTGAAAATCCCTAAAGAGAATTCTCACAGCATTCACGCATTTAATGCGTTATTCAAATTGCCTGTAAAGAATTCTTCACATCATACGGCATCATAAATCCCAAACCATTCGGCACCCATGTCATCGTAAAATGCTATGTCGGACAGCTTGTTTATACAGCTGCAATAAGCCGACCCGCGATTCGTTTGTCCAATCGACAAACAATTACCGCATCCCAAGCATTATCATCGGAACCGAATCCTCTAGCATTTCCTAGTACAAACAAGAACTCGGTTCCTACTGCAGTCTGAGAGGCCATAAACATTAAAACCCATTAGCACCTTTTCCTAATGGCGACGCACCCATTAACGCATCCGCACCACTCATCCACGACTGTAATGATGCCCTTATTTGTTTTCAGCACCATTTCTCCGATGAATTGCCATCTATGATAGCCACAACGCACAGCGTAAACAATGATCTATTCGATCCCTTTGTTCTTTTTTTTCCTCGTTTCGGGTTTCGTTTATCCTTTGCTAAATGCATCGATAAACACGATGATGGGTACGATCACACACGCAGACCACCGCGTGCCAGAGATCGCCTTCCATTGGTCACAGGTCAAAAGAAATTTCATTTCCTTTTCACCACACCACCAAACTCACCCCAAACGAGGGTTGAATCACTGAGTCTTATTCCATCACCCGGCCGACCCGGTCGGTTTTTTCTTCCACTCCCGTAGCCCTCACGGGGACGCGCACATCACAGAATCCAGTTCGAGCTAGCGTTGTCTAATTTTGTGATCGTATTTTAAGACTAGCGTTTCCTAAGTGCTTGTTATCCTGTTAAGTGGAGTTGTCGAGTTGTGTTTCCTTTTTTTTAAACGTGTAAGCGTGCGGTCAGATCATAATGATATTTGTGCTCAGATAGTAATACTCAGCACCATGGTGAAATTACTATAATAATAGCGGACATATGAATAAAAGTTTTAACTAGTTGAAATCGGTGTTTTATTTTACTTTCGTTTCCTGGTGAGTGTTGCAGCTGGTTGAGTTCGTTCGAACAGTGAAGAGTTGTGGGGACGGAGTAGAACCCTGCGCCCATATCGGTGCCACGACCTCGCCCCCCACAATACCACCCCGTCACGCTGTACATTCCGCGATATCGTCGAGAGAAATCTTCGACGGTGTTTCGGATGTGTGGCTGATGGCCCGGACTGACATGGAGATAAGTCATGATGGTACCTTCTGACTTAAAGAATTCCGGAGGTAAACTAGTCTCCCATTCGGATATCCGTGGGGGACTATGTCAGGGGGAACATAATGCAGATATCATGATAAATAACGGAACTTTAAGAGGTTCGTCATCGCATAATGGGGCTCGCTCTCGAGGCTCTGCCCAACTTCGACTGGTGACGGCATTTTGTAACATCAGGGGCATCGGTTCCACCAATACGAATGTATACGCCGTCCACCAATATTTACAAACAACGAAACCTGATATCCTTGCCCTAACTGAGACCCAGATCGATTCGTCAACTGATTCGACATATCTACGTTGCTCAGGATACGACTTACATTCGAGATTCCATTTTAAGGATGGAGTCTACGTCTTCGCGCGGTCCGATCTGGCTTGCCAGAGGATGGAGGCTCTGGAACCCTATAATATGGACATCATATGGTTGAGGGTCGTGCTGGGGAATTCTGTTAAATTTCCTTGTTGTCTGTACGGCTCCCCGAATGACGATCGACCGGCGACATTTTTCGAACATCTTTCACATACCGTCGACTGGATACAGATCAACCACCCATGTGTACAATTCGAAAATTGAAATCATAAACAGTTTACTGCAGCGCAACATCAATAAGGTGCAGCGATATTGCGACGACTGGAAACTTAAGATCAACTACCAGAAATGTGAAGCAATTCTATTTAGAACTCATATGGTTGAGGGTCGTGCTGGGGAATTCTGTTAAATTTCTTTGTCGTCTGTACCGCTCCCCGAATGACGATCGACCGGCGACATTTTTCGAACATCTTTCACGTACCGTCGAATGGATACAGGTCAACCACCCAGCTTCTGAAATTGTTGTCCTTGGCGATTTTAATGTGCACAATTCCGGCTGGTTGGTACATTCTAACAGAACCGACGAGGCTGGGAGGTTGTCGGAAATGTTTGCTGTTGGCCACAACTTGACTCAACTCGTGGAGGAACCAACGCGAGTGCCTGAGGCGATTATGCAAACACCCTGGATCTGGTTTTGACATCCGAACCAAGTATTTATACCGTAGAGGTTTCTGCGCCATTCCGAACGGTATCCGAAGATGCTATAAATATTTTGGCCGGGAGAACACCACTTGACATTGCAGCTAAGCAAAACGCTGCATTGTGTAAGGTCTCCCAAGAGAATCGTTGGAAAATGCGGTCACAATTAGAGCTCTGAAGCCTACGAGAATGGCAACGAAGGTGGGATTCTTCCACCAAAGGAAGATAGACCCACACCATGATACCTAATATAGAAACAGGGGTGAAAAGAAAACATGGCGACCTGAATTACCACTTGACTCACCTAATATCAGGACATGGAAGTGTGGCGTTTCTAGCAGATACACACACGACTAGTGAAGAACAACACCACCAAAAGCACCCATTAAAACCGTATCATCATCATGATCGGCACCACAACCGGGATCCGGTCTTGGCCTTATTTAACAAGTCTGAGGCTTGCAAAATTTTCCATAATAATTTTTTTTCCCGGGCAAGGTTATTAAAGCCGTATACCATAGCAATAATATACCATTTCCACATTAGTCGAATGTAGTTGAGTTTAGAAATCAAATTTACATACGTGGCAGTGGCCTGATGGGTTGAGCTTTGGGTCTATATTTTAGTGATTCTAACCGTGATAGCGTCGGTTCGAATCACTCGCTCTTCACTATCGTCGCAAACGCTATAGAAGCCTTCGGCAATACTTGCGCAAGTATAAGCATGTGAATCACCCATACTGCTTGTACTGCGAAGGCAAAATAGGAAATGCGGAACACGTACTCACAGATTGTGTGAGATTCGCGAGCGCACGAACGATTTTGGAGAGACATTTGGGACGGACAGTTACTCCGGGAGGTGTAATAGAATACATGCTGAGTTCAAAACAGACATGGTTCATAACAAATGGTATTCTCTGTGACAGGATGCAGCAGTTGCGACGCGATGAGCGGAGTAACAGGTAAACTAACGGTCCCGCCCCGTGATGGAATATCTAAAAGAAAGTTCCGCGGGGATCCACGGGAATATGAGCCTGGCGGGAGGTGGTTTTAGTCGGTAAAACCGCGGCATGTCTCTGGATCGGTCCAGAGGTAGCTTTTGAAGATTTCCACCTTCCTACCGAAAAAAAAAACAAAAAACAAAAAAACAAAAAAAAAACAGTACAAGATGGCACAAACACACACACACACACACAGCTCAAAGCGCAGATTATTAGACGCCGAGAAGTGATCTGTGTTTACTACCGCACTCAAGACCTACCGGTCTTGTAGGATTTCTTTCCCACCATCCCTGCATCCAATGGCGCAAGGCTAATAACCTTGCCCGAAAAAACAAATTATTATGCACAACTTAACATGTCTCGGATAACGACCGGATACCGGTGGAGAGACTTGCTAAATAAGGCCAAGACCGGATGACAGTTGTAGTGCCGATGATGGCGATGATCCTTGCATCGAAGTAGTCTGAGAGCATTTGAACTAACCCTGCCCACACTATCCTTATATACGTATCAGCCATACAACCGGGATCCAGTCTTGGCCTTATTTAATAAGTCTGAGGGTTGTTAAATTTTCCGTAATAATTTGTTTTTCCGGGAAAGGCTGTGGGGGTTGATAGTTTGATACCAACGTATGGCACGGATTCACTATCACCCACCGACGATTTTCTACATAAGGGTTGTCACCAAGGGAATAAGCCACGAAAGAAAACACACTGGCGTAGTCTAAATGTTAATTCCTTTTACTTGTCCTTTATTGTTTTTTTTTTTCTTCTTTGTTCTGTTTACATGTGGTTCAAATGTTCCTTGTTGTTTCTTTTATATTTTAAGGGAGCGCGTTAATAAGGGAAAATCTTTGCACTCAACATATGGCACGCATGCACTTAACTGAACACCTTGGTGGGGGAAAGAGGAGCGCGCTACGCGAGTTGACGATTGGGTTCCACTGACTAGTTCCGCTTATCCACCTGATCCGCTAATTCATCATCATCATCATCATCATCATCGGCACTACAACCGGGAACCGGTCTTGGCCTTATTTAGCAAGTCCTGAGGCTTGTTAAATTTTCCATAATGATTTATTTTGTCTGGGCAAGGTCATTAGTCTTGCGCCAGGGGCTGCCCGACGGGGAATCGAACCCCGGTCTCCCGGGTGACAGGCGGGTGTACTAACCACTATACTATCGAGGAGCCCGATCCGCTAATTAACTGTTCGAAATGCACTCGGGTGTGAACTGTCATTGCCCGCCTAATCATTTGCCGGCTGCAAACAATTTCGGACGTGCGTGAACCGATTAAGTATACTAAAACTCGAGGAGCCGGACTAGACACGCATTTGCTCCTTATGCAGCCGCGTTCGACCTTGGTACCGTTGGTGCGCAGGTCGCGGTAGTTGGGGTGTGGCTTGGGGTGATGCGGGAGCGATGTGCGCTCGGTGGTGGTTGTGACTCGACTGACTAATTACTGGCGAAGAAAAGTTCGTCGCGTCGTGGCAGTGAAGTCATAGCTAAAATCAACTCACTGCCATTTACTAGGAACTTTGAAAAGGGTTGCTATGCCTGTATAGGGAATTTAGTTCCGGAGAATCATCGTCGTATAGGCTGAGTTGGATTCTTTGGTTGTGTGTACCGGGAAATTGGTTTCGGTGGCATAGCCAAGTATGGTCAATGGTCTTGATCGTTGCGATGGTCCTTTCGTGAAAAGGCGACGCATCATGCTGTTGGTTTGCCAGTAAGAAGGAATTGGTGTGGTTCTACATGGTTTAGGTGAAATGGGAACCGAAATGATTTTCGGGGGAACTAAATGTTGCTTGGTTACAAGCGAGGAGATAGTTTAAGCAAGAAGTGATCCGGAATGATTTTCGGCGGAAATTGGAATTGCTTGGTTGTGTTACGGACCGACCTTGAGTCCAGGTCCCCCCAAAATCCACTAATCCCCTTTCGTTAAGTCCCCTTCTTACTTTAAACTATATTAAAATAAACATACCTATATTATTATTAATAAATTGTTCATAATAACATAACTATTTTGGCGCAGCCGGTAACCACCAGCTGAGATTGTACCAAATCCGTCGGGGATACAATCCAGTGGTGGGAAGAGCCCCGAGGCTCTAACGTCCCTACGCCGACTAGCGGAACTAGCGGCTAGGTTAAAAGAAAATAAAAGCCGTATAACAAAAAAAAAATAAAACATAAATAAATATATTGGTTCTCTTTTTCTCCGTTTCGTTTTTCAATTACAGGAAAGAAGAAGAACACAACGTTGGGAAGAAAACTTAGAGATAACCTAACCCAAATATTTTCTGTTATTTTAGTGTTCTCTTTGCAGACTTTTATCTTCTTCTTTCTTTTATTTATATAGATTGGGTCTTGTCTCTCATCGTTGGGTCGTTTTAAATTGATTCTTGCCTCTCATCGTTGGGAAGTTTAGCTAAAAAGATTTAATCCCTCATCGTTGGATTATTGTTCCGCTATCGTGTTTTTGTTCGCTACAATTAAAAGCGAACAACGGGTAGAATAATCCGGGTAGTCACTCCATACGCAATTAATTAAACGCGCGTAAGCATTACCGTTGATGCAGACGAGGAGCCACACAAGGCATCTATCCGCGGAAATTATATCGGTAGAACCCGTCGCCGCTATGTTGGGTGCGGAGAAAATTCTGGACCTAGTCCAAGGTAATGTGGAAGTCTATAGTGGCCAGAAAGGGCCTAAGGCAGCGAGGGAACTACATAGTTTCCTCGAAAGCTGTGATAGGACACTGGACTGCTTATCGGAGGAGGAGGAACAATTTTTCCTGCGGTGGTTGCCCATGAAATTAACTGGGAAAGCTCGCCGCATGTTCAAAGAACAACTCCCAACGATTTTCAAGGAGTTTGAACAGCGACTCCGAAACACAATACTACCACACGTGTCATACGAAGAGTTACCCTCGAAACTCTCTCGTATGCGAAAATCCCGCGAAGAGGATGTCGCCGAATTCACCCACCGCATAACGCAAGCAGTAAAGGACTGCAATGAAGCGGCAACACGTAAGTATGGGACTACGAATAGTATAGGATTCACCTTCCAGACCAAGAGATTAGCTAAATCGGTTCTGATGGTAGGAATCAGAAACGACCAACTGAGGCATCTGATAGTACAATCAGAAAAGGACCCATTGGATGGGATTATAGCTAGGGTTCTCGAGTTAGAGAAAACCGAGAATGAGATGAGGAGCGAGAGTGGATGGTACGAAATACCAACGAGGTATCATGACCAGTCACCTTCACCTGAAAGGAATGACACCTACCATGCCCCCATCTCACCAAATAGGCAGCGAATATTAAAGAATAATCTATTCTACTATTGGGAGGATGAACAAGATCCCCCAAAAGAAAGAAATAGGGTTTTAGATAGGACTCGACCGAACCCCCAGGAATCGAGACAAAGGCAGAATAGGCCTAGATACGATGCGTCTCGGGTAGTAGAGACACAGAATAGGAACTCTAACACTAGATTCTCAGGACGATCTCACCCCGTTACACGCCCACAACCTGGGAAAAACCCGTTTAGGTCGGATACACCACCACAAACAACTAGTAGAAGACCAACAGGGTCTAAGCCAAAGAAGCCCGAGGTACCACGACACCTTCAAAGAGGCGGAGGTGACTATTTTAGTGACTCCTCCAGTCAAGGTAGAGATAAGCGTACACCAAACCCATGGGTAACACGCATGACTTGCAGCTTCTGCAATAGGAAAGGGCATGTATACGATGAATGCCTTCGACGCCGAAACACTCCAAAGTGTACAAAGTGTGATCGATATGGACACGATGTCCAGGATTGTCGGACACTAAGTACACAAAGGAAGGCGGACAATCCCGAACCCACACCAAGGTCGCAGAACCAAAGGAAGTCACCTGTGAATACCCCAAATCAAGGGCAGGAACGACCATCCACATCGAAACAAGCAACGGCATCGAATCGTAGAGTGTACAGCATTCGATGTTGTTGTGAGTTTTGTGGCCGAAAGGGTCACACGGGGGACGAGTGTCGTATCAAGGCAAAGTGGATAAAACCACAAAAGCCAACAGACACACCCAATGTGGTTAAGTCTGTACCCCGCGACCACACCCCACAGACCTGCACGGTCAATAACGAATGGCAAACAGTCCAAAAAAGGAAAAATTCAAAGGAGAACAAACAGCCACGCGACAAAGGCGGTAAACAGACTCGAGCCAAGAGTAGTACTAGTACGAGCAGTACTGAACACTCGGAGGCTCGAAAAATAAAACAACGCCAACACCGATTACAATGCCATCGACCCGAATCGAACCGTAGCCAGTCGAATTCAACCGCTACGGACGCGTCAGAGGCGCCAAAAAAGAGGCATCGGCGACAGAAGAACGGTGAATGGTGCACATTTTGTAAGCGACACAACCACATGGCGAGAGTGTGTCGACTAAAAGCAAAATGGGAGAAGTCGGAAAACTCCCAGAGGTCGGGCAGGAATTCCCCAACCCGACCGAATTAAAGCCACCAAATAAAGAAAACTGTCCTCAACCGCCAACAAAAGTTCCAATAGTCCAGCTCCCATTAGACATAGGATGTAGAAACACTACATGTCTAATAGTGGACACAGGTGCGGAGATGAGCCTTCTTAAACTGAAGGCACTCCAAAATGGAACAACACTGGATACAAAAAAGGCCACTACTCTCCAAACGCTTTTTGGAAAGGGAAAGGCTAGGGGTTTTTGTAAGGGAATATTCAAACTACCCCAACCAATCTCCTGTAACTTTCAGGTAATGGACTCCCTACCCGGATTGTCAGAAGATGGGTTATTAGGAAACGACTTCCTAGCTAGGAATAGCAAAGTCAACGGACCCGGGAATTGTTTGGAATTCTCCCAAACCAATGTAAATCCGGTAAGTTTTTCCGTTGAATTTACAAAAGGTAGGAAGCGGACGCCAAGACATAAGGCAACCAGTCGGGAATCCGAGCCAAGGGGATCCATAGAGATCCAGACCGCGGTCGGAAATACACCGGATACCCTACCCAAACAGGGGAAAGGGGGCGATATTTTGTCAGGCTCCAAGCATTCCAACCCCACATTAATAGCTGACAAACCAAAGAAAGCTAACAAAGAAGTAACAGTGGTGGAACACTCACTGTCAAACGCTTCGGAGGTAGAAATTTTTCTGAACAAACCGGCAATAATACCGGCACATTCACGAAAAATGCTGAGACTTCCCATAAAAATTCGGGAAGAGGTAATTCTAGTACCTAAACCAATGCAATCAGGGATTTTCATATCCAATTGTATTGTAGGGAAAGCGAAGAGTGCCCAAGTAGAGGTACTCAATATCGCAAACTACCTCCAAACAATAGACCGAATCATGGTGGAGTTACATCCAATGAAGGAATTTTCCGCTGGAAAATGAGGACAACCGTTCTACGGAATACAATGCGGATAAAAAACCTTCGGAGCGAGAAAACCTCCAGTATATCCGACATTTATTTTCAGAGGAGGAATTACCAAAATTGGCGCAAGACTAATGACCTTGCCCGGAAAAACAAATTATCATGGAAAATTAAACAAGCCTCAGGACTTGCTAAATAAGGCCAAGACCGGTTTCCGGTTGTAGTGCCGATGATGATGATGAATTACCAAAAGATCCAAGGTTGACACAATTACACGAGGAACTCCACTTAGGTAAAAACCTAAGTCCTCAAGAGTGTCAATCCATAGTGGAAATATGTGAGGAGTTCAACGATATTTTCCACCTTAAAGGTGACCTCCTAACATATACCACTGCAATAACGCATGAGATACCGGTGATACAGGACCAAGCACCGATAAATCAACGAATGTACCGTCTGCCTGAGTGCAAGAAAGAGGTGATCAACGAGCAAGTACGGGATATGCTGGAGAATGATATCATTCAACCAAGCAAAAGTCCGTGGAACTCACCACTCTTGGTAGTTCCTAAGAAAGCGGGCCCCGGTGGAAAAACCCGATGTGGTCGATTTCAGAAAACTGAACGACAAAACCATCGGTGATGCGTACCCTCTCCCTCGAATAGAGGGCATTTTAGACCAGCTCGGTCACTCACGCTATTTTTCCACGCTCGATTGAGTCAGCGGCTACCACCAAGTCTTAGTAGACCCGAAGGATCAAAGTAAGACAGCGTTCAGCACAAATTACGGGCACTATGAGTTCAAACGTATGCCATTTGGTCTGAAGGGAGCACCAGCTACGTTTCAGAGACTCATGAACCATGTCCTAACCGGGTTGCAAGGAATCGAATGCTTTGTTTATCTGGACGACGTTGTCATATATGGGAAAAACCTAGAACACCATAATGACAAACTCCGGAAAGTATTCGATCAAATTAGATACCACAACCTCAAGTTCCAACCGGAGAAATGCAGGTTCCTCCAGAAGGAAGTAGTATATCTGGGACATGTTTGTTCCGAAAAGGAGGCAATTCCAAATCCAGACACGACAGCTAGTGTCAGGGATTTCCCCATTCCCAAAACGGTAAAGCACGTCCAATCGTTTCTAGGATTGGCGAACTACTATCGAAAATTTGTTCCAAATTTTTCGAAGATAGTACGCCCCTTAACAAATTTGTTAAGGAAGGACGTCAAATTCACCTGGTCAGACAAATGCCAACAAGCATTTGATAACATAAAGGAGTTATTGGTTTCGCCGCCACTGTTAATCTATCCAGATTTTACCAAACCCTTTAATCTGACCACGGATGCGAGCAACGAAGCACTGGGGGCCGTACTGTCGCAAAGCGAAATCGGTAAGGACCAGCCAGTCGCATATGCCAGTCGAACCTTGAATAAGGCGGAAAAGAACTACTCTACAATCGAGAAAGAGTTACTAGCCATTGTTTGGGCGGCTAAGAATTTCCGTTGTTATTTACAAGGGAGAAAATTAAATATATACATGGACCACAAACCGTTAAAGGGAGTATTCAACGTGAAAGACCCCACGTAACGTTTACTAAGGTTCCATCGCAAACTACTGGAGTACGACTACCAAATCGAGTATAAACCCGGTAAATACAACACTAATGCGGATACCTTGAGTCGTATCCCGCAAATTTGTGATGAGACTCCCACACAACCAAGATGCAATGTACTACTCAACGCCCCCTGCACCCAGTCACCGGACAAACAACAATTGAAGCGACCGCCCAACGGTCTCCAAAGTAAGTTCCACTCAATTACTTTAAATTATAATAACCACTATATTATAATATTGTTAATCCAGATAACAGTTGCCAGCAAGGGATATAATTTAGGTAAGATATTAACCGAAGTGGTTTTTGGAAAAATGTGTGCGGCTGGTGAGTATTCCGTGGTAAATTTGAATATGCGTTTATTACAGAATATGATTTTCGGGAGAAATTAGAATTGCTTGGTCGCAAGCAGGGGATATGATTTAGATAAGGAATTAACCGAAGCGGTTTTGGGAAAGGGTTCTTGGTAGGTTGGGGATGTATGCGATTGCAGATTTGGGGACGGATGCTGTTGCATATTGGGATGTCTTTTTGCATGTTGGGAAATGGGTTACAGGTTAGATTAGGGTGACGCGCTGTTAGCGGTCAAAATTGGTTGGCATTGTAGGTTGGTTTCCATGTGGTATGGAGAACCCCCACAAGGTTATTGGCCTTTCGACAGATATAAGTAATAATATCAAATGAAAAGTAAAACACTTCTTCTACTTTCAACTCTCCAGGAACCAACTCTTCCCTTTAGTATAAAGGAAGCACGGTTGGCCGTCGTCAACAACAGCACCAAAAAAAAAACTCCAAATCCAATAATGACTCTCATAATGTTGGTGACTTCGAGTTTTTACTGCTAGAGCGATCCTATAATGATTCAAGGCGAAATTTATGGATATCCAGGCCCTGTCAAAATTTTGTGGGCCAAAAGTTAAGCAATACTTCTCACGGAAAAATAAAATGATGCTTAAACAATAACAATTTCATGGACATTGCATAGTTTTTGCCTGTTTTTTCTAACTTTGTTCAGCTTCTCTTTTTTTTCGCTAACGCAATAATTAGTAACAGAAAGAAAACCGTTTTAAAAACACACCCAAACCAAATGTATTTTCTTTATGAATAAATATATTTTTTTCTTTTATTTCAAGCTGTAATGTCCCTTTTTCAAGGATCAGAAGCTTAATTTGGCAATTTCCCAGTTCATTGTCTTTGAGACATTGCAAGATTTTCCCCAGTGCCCTTCAATTATAAAAAGGTACAAGCGTTATATGTATTCGCAGCATTCAAATAATTACCCCAAGTGATAGTCTGCATCCAAGGATATTCAATTAACAGAAACGGGAGAGAAAAACAGTATATACTAGAATTTCAGTATCGGTCTATCATATAGTCGCAGTTAAAATAAAAAGGACTCATCAAACTTTACGATAATTAGTATTAACAATGTACACAGTTTTGGGAAGGACTCACAAATTTTCAAACATCACATGAAATTTGACGAGCAGCCAACATAGTAATAAGAAGGATTACGTAGGCTGTGATACAGTACTGATATTTTATAAATAAAAAATAATGTAGTTTATTCAAATTAACACTAGTCTACAATGTGTTTTTATATTTTTAACTTGCATTTATAATGAATAAGAAATGTAATTTATATATTTGTTGTTTATTATTTTTGGTTTTGCGAAGTGGGGGTCCTTGGAAATACACATACACACATATAACGGCAACAATTGCGTGCACATATCTAAAAAAAAAAAAATTGTTTACCTTTTTACAATCAATTTATTTAATATTTTTCATTTAACAACATTTTATTTCTGTGTTCTAAAAAATCCATTATTCAACAAATGTGCTCTAATTAACTATTGTATTGTGCGTTTGTCATACAAATTTATAAAAAAAAATTAAAATAAAAAGGACAAATGCAAAATGAAAAAAGAAACACATGCGACCTATGATCGACTTCAGCAGTTTACTTTGAGTTAGGCGCGTTGGCCTCTGAAGCGACTGCTAATTTCATTATTTTCACACTATTACAATAACTTTCTCTTTGTTTTAGTAATATGTATGCATATTACATAATAAAGTAAACATATAAATAACGATTAATTTTGATTTCACAGTGATAAAGTGTTTATAAAATTGTGCTTACAAGATGTTCTTAAGTAAGGTTTCATCGAAGATCCTTTTCAATAAATAAATGATTTTTAATTATCTGCATTACTATTATTACAATTATTGTTACCTTTAAACATCAATTGTACTCTAAGTCGACTAGACATGGAGTGTTACATTATAATTTATTTTTATTTAACAGGTTGTTGGAGAAGATCCGAGACAGACACCTTGCTGGCGACTGTAATAACTTATCCATATGATTTTTAGTTAATGCAAGCCTTCAAAAGCTGTAAACTTTGATGACAATTCCACCAATAACCATCAAGTGACACACATTTTGATATTTTCAAAACAATGGTTGATATTGTGGCGGTTCCAGGAACCGCACAAACCACTATAGGCTGAGATATCTTCGTTGCACCAAGGAACATACTCACCTATGACTAAACTTCACGTGCCCACAGACACGTGTCCCCAAAGTCCACCTTTTCACCTGACCAAAGGTGACATCCATACCGGTGTCAACAACCCAAGTCCCGAACAATTTCCCGATGCCTGCAGGGCGATCGAAAGACACTGTGGGGGTTCTTTTAACCTACCGAAAGAACCACCCATTTACCTTATTCAACCCCCCATTTCCCACCTGAAATATAACCCACGGCAAGATCTTCATCTTGCCATGACATCAAGCACCATAATTTCGTTACCAACCATTTTCACTATCAGTATTTGGGCAGCATCAAACTCTCTGGTAAACATTCGGTTCACACCCTTTATTACCATTACGGTTCATTAAAAATCCACCGGGTCCTATTGCCGACATCCATGCCTACCATATACACAGCAACCCCACTGTGTTTGCTTTTCTCCAGCGACCGCTGGTCCCATGATCAAGCCATGCCAAATCGCTTGCTTATACAGCTGCAGCCAATTATCCCTGATCGGTTGCATAAGCGATAAACATGCAACGAATTGGATGCGACCCTAATGTGTTTACCTCAAACAACTTGCAACGGTCTCGTCCCATGTTTCGTTCGCTAATCCAAACAAATGCGCATCTTAGCTCTTTCCTGTGGGATTGTTTATACAATAAACCCTCTATCGTTTACGAGAGCAATTCTTTCAGCCTCTACGAGTGTTCATCTATTTGAACAGCCGCCGATCGGTTTTCCTCTTTTTCTTCTTCAACGCATCTTTCACTGTCCCCACTTCCGAGGTACGGACAGTCGACTTATCTGTATAATATCAATGGAAATCCTCCCAGAGAAGCCCAAAATCGGGTTCTCATTGGCTGTTGGATAGATAGCGGAGGAAAATCGTTATTCACCACAAACAGGAAAACCCACCCCAGTTGAGACTGGCCTTGGGATCGAACCAACGTCTCGTGGAGTCAGATCGAATCCACCGAACAATGCACGTCCCGGGGACGTTGCGCTTCGAGTTTCTTTTAATTAACCCTCGCCGAGTACACTCACACCGAGGAGTCGAGATTCATCCACCGTCGCGTACCCTTGCACAAGAGATTGTCTTGAGACGTTATTTTCAAAAGTCCTCATTCGTTGTTAATTGAAATCGATTCGCGAAATTTGGTTTCGGCAATCAAACCCAAAATTAAGTGCTATTGGAAACGTAGTTTAAGTGAAATAGAATATTAAAACAATCTTAAATAAAAAGGATAATTATACGACAAAACAACCCAGTGCGTTTTTTTATGTTTCTCTATCCTTGGTGTTTGGATTTGTGTGAACATCTACGGAGTGATATTGGTGATGTTCCTGCTGAACCAGCGTCCGTGTTGACGCCCCTAGCAGAACCGCCACAACACGACCAGTATGAAAAATGCGTACCGCTCCATTAGCTGGATAAACACAAGTGGTTGGCACAGCTGCGCCAGATGTCGACAAACATCAAATCCAAAGCCGTAAAACAAACCATCGGCTGACCCTACCGCAAAGCGCTTCACCAAACAAAGCCATTCCGGAAAATAGCAATAAACCAAAACGCTGTTCCCGTAGGGCAAAGCAAATATAATTATCGCAACCGAAGGTAATTATGGCAGACAAAAAAGGAATCGCCAGGAATAATAAACTACACCAAATATACACAGTTCAATCCGACAGAAGGTAGGAAAATTCTGGCGATCCTAGGAAGATCTCCGGCCACACAGACAGCAACATCCGCGTCTATGTGCGTGGGTGCAACCGCACATCTGGCCTGCGACGAAACAGGAAACCGCAGGACCGAAAAAAGAGTACGATCTTCCCTAGTGGAAAGATTCTCGATTAAGGGAGAATCGAAAATGAGAAGAGAACTATCGGGTGAGTCGGATCATCCCCTAAGGGGAAATTTAATTCAGTCTAAACGAAGTAGAAATAACAAAAAGGCCAGTACAAAGAGCGCCATCCAACGTTACGGACGTATTACGTTGCCTTCGAAAAGTTCATTATACAATCGCGGAATACCTGACGGCCGATCCTTATACATCCTTGTGCCACTCGATGATAATTCGTTTCCGAAGGAGCAAAGCTTCACGTAACTAATCAAGTCACTCATTGTTTAACCGTATTCCGATTTCCTTTCGGTCATATTTGTTGCCGTAATATAGACGTATTTAGAGCTTTGAACACGTCCGTTAGTCGCAGTGTGTGTTCAGAATTAACTCGATAACTTGTGGGTGCAAAGTAGAGTTCCAGCTCAAGTCAATTTATACAATCCGACTATTGTTTGTTAAAGAAAAGAAAAGAAGAAATAAAGAACGTTTACCTAAAAGGAAAGGTTGTGTTATTCTTGTGGGGACTTGTGTCGTGTGTTTTAGAGGAGCGTGTAAAGTGATCGGCGGAACACTTCCAAAAGTCGGACAACCAGTAACAATAAAAACAAAATCCGCCAAAATATGAAAAAAGGCTTAAAAAGCGATATAAGGAAACTGTTTCGTCGAAAGCTGATTTGCTGAATCCGAACGAGATTGTACAGATGCAAATAATGACAAACGTTCAAATGAGGCCGTTACGCCGGGATCGTAATATCTCGGAAATCGTTTTAAACAGCCGTAATGTGAAATTGCGAGAGATAGCTGACATGGTAAAGATATCAGTAGAACATGTCTAAGATATTACGCACGAGTATTTGGATATGCGAGAGGGAATGGGAGCGAACATACAGGACAAAGTCACTGATTGCTTTCAACCCGGCGAAGTCCAGGACGATCCTTGTCCCTGTTCAATGCAAGTTGACATGCAGTCTCCACGCCACACCCCTGGTTAGCTACTTTGGACCCGCCAAGTAGTGAACCAATGCATCCAGCGACATCCTGTGAAAGGTTGGCGCAAGGCTAATAACCTTGCCCGGAAAAACAAACTATTATGGCAAATTTATCAACCCTCGGATATGGACCGCATACACGACGACGACCACGGAAACGAAAATGGCTAAACAAATTGAGAATTTTCTCATGGAATGTCCGCTCACTATACAGAGCTCGAGCTACACAGCAGCTAGCCGACGCCCCGACCGAATATAAGGTTGACATAACAGCATTACAAGAAATAAAATGGACGGCGAGTGGTTTTATTCAAAGAAACGAGTATGACATTTATTACAGCCATCATGCAAAACACCATGTGCCCGGGGTAGGCTTTGTAGTCAGCCAAAAATTGAAGCCTGCCATTATCGGCTTTAATGCAATAAACGAAAGGCTGTGCACTCTTCGCGTGCGAGGCAAGTTTTCAAACATAAGCCTCATAAACGTTCACGGACCTACAGAGGAGTCTCCTGACGACGAAAAAGAAGAATACTACAAGAACGTCGGACGGGCCCTCAAGGCCTGCCTAAGATACGAGGTGAAAATCATTCTTGGTTATTTGAATGTGAAAATAGGTTGGGAGCTGGTTTTCAGGCACTACGCAGGTTCCCATAGTTTGCATGAGAACACTAATGACAATGGACTGTGGGGGTTCTTTAAGGCATTCCCAAAGAACCACCTATTCTCTTTAAATTAACCTGCCTTCCTCTTACCATTCAAAGCCATTTTATTTACCTGCAAACGAGCAGCGTAAGCTACCCTGCATCATCGTTCACCTGAAAGTTAAACCCTAGCATCCATGCAATGCCCTTCACACACATCATTAAATTACTCTGTTCATAATATACGAACCATTCCAACCCTATCGGCTCAGCTCGTCAGCAATCATAACCGATAAACATACGCCAATCTTTCAGCGTGTTCTTGTTCCAACAATCCGTTGGTCCAGGAAGACACGCCTACCAGCGTACTTGTTGACACAGCTGTAGCCTTTTCCCTACCATTTCGTAATCTAACATTGCCTCCATATCCATAGGTTCGCAACAGTGGCAACCAATTCCCTATTGATTAGGCATGCACATGATTATTACTTAAGCAATCATACCCATGATCATGTCCTATGATGCTCCTTCCCGAGAACTAAAACAAACACACAGTAACCTCACTGTGCTGATTTATTCTACCAACCATCTGTTGGACATCTGCAAGTCAAATTCCTCACCATCGTACCCATGTACCAGTACATTAATTTAAACAATCATATTAATGACCATGCCCTACGATGCTCGCCTAACCAAATAATAGCCACCCTAGCCTTTGCCATAGGCGAACAAATTTTCGGTTTGCTTATCGTCACAGAAAAATGTATTGCCTGCAATGGCATGATTCTGGGCGATTATGTAAACAGCCGACGTTCCCATGTAGCATGGGTTAAACCAAACAAATGCGCATCTAACGTATGACCCTCGAAATAGCGTTCTGTTTCCATAGGACACAGGAACCTATTTCGTTTCTCCGGCGATCATCACGATGATTTACCACAACAATGCCTGCAGCCTCTTATGCTTGTCCCTTTGTTTGAACAAGTGCAGGATCGTTCGTTGTCGGTATTCCAAGCGGAAGGGCATCGCACTTGACCGTACGGCCATATGGGAAACCCTCCCATTAAACGCTAATTCGATCGCCCATTGGCTATCACCCAGGAGAAGATCGGATTTGCTACCCTTGGATCGGGAAATCCATCACGATCACGGCTAGTGGATATTGACGGGCAACAGACACTAGCGAGTCAGATTTTAGGCACCCAACAAGCCACATGTGGAGGTCGTGGCGCAGTAATAGTCGTGAAAGTTACGTGTTAAATTTAAATTCAATTTTCCGGAAAATCTTGTTTTACCGCTCGTTATTGTTCGTCGAGTCAATTTCGCACCGAACTCTAGTAGGTGGTCAAATTGCAGATCGGTCGTGCACTGTACTGCAACGAGAGATCCAGCGGAAAAACAAATTCAACTTGCGAACTGATTCATCCGAAAAATAATTATTATAAAAAAGGGAATTGTCCTTTTATACTTGTGTAGTGTTTATACGTTTTTGCGCTTGTGAAGTGTTATGATTGTACAGAGGTTTCCCTCTTGGAATATAAGAGTCAGTTTTAAACAAATAAGTAAACAATATTTGTACAAAGGATTAAAGGAACACAAACGTTATTTTCTTACAGTAAAATAAAGAGATGCTTAAATAACACAAATTCAGAACAAGTCGAGTGTTTTATTTTTCCTTGTTGTTACTAGTGCATGGTGCGTGGCGGACCTTCAACTTCCGCGAACAATTTCCTGGATACTTTACTTTTACTCTTTCTCGTGTGAACATTACTGGTGAACAATTTTGGCGGCACATAGTTGGTGATAGGTGAAAATACGTGCCCGTGTTAGGCACATCCACATCTACCCCACAGGACTACGAGTCATCGAACTGGCAGCATCAAAGAACTTGGTCGTTGCGAGTTTATTTTATTTTTTTAAATTTATTTTACTTCTCCCAGGAAAGCGAACCTATAGCCCTGAGTGAGCCGCCCTGAAATTCTATTTTTTTTTTTCTAGACCGGGTCCATGAGCCAAGCTCCGAAGGATGTTCAAGGATTTCTCCCAACCATTTCATGAAGCCTCTAGCTTAATGGGGTGGTATTTCACCAGGCGTCTGACCTTTGGGACCTAACCCACCAGATACGATGTGAAAATCGTTCTTGGTGATTTTAATGCGAAAATAGGTCGGCAGCTGGTTTTCAGGCAGTACGCAGATTCCCATAGTTTACATGAGAACACTAATGACAATGGACTACGACTCATCGAACTGGCAACATCAAAAAACTTGGTCGTTGCAAGTACCATGTTTCCGCGTGAAGATATCAACAAAGCCACCTGGGTATCACCTGGTGGAGCCACTCGCAACCAAATTGACCACGTGTTGATAGATCACCGCCACTCCTCGAGCCTGATGACGGTACGAACGTACCGCGGTGCCAACGTCGACTCGGATCACTATCTTGTTGGGACAGTTTTCCAAGCGCGGATTGCCTTACAGAGACGTATTGCATCCGCAGATCGGGTTTGAATCAACTCGGCTGCCTTACGCAATGAAAATACCAGTAACACCTTTGGTCATGCGCTAAGACTTGCCCTCGAAGACCTCGACGGAGGGAGAGTAAGTCCTGGGGCCTGAATCCCGGGCGTAGAAGAGAAATGGACACGCCTTAAGAATACTGTCATTAGTACTGCCAACTCCATCTTAGGCAGTAGTCGTAGAGATCGGAGCGACTGGGTTGATGATGAGCGCAAACTAGCGACTGAACGTAAGAATGCTGCATACCGGACAATGCAGCAGTCTCATAGGACGCGGGTACGCGAGGAGAAATACAAAGAGCTCGGAAGAACTGAAAAAACACTTCATAGAAAAAAGAAAAGTGCCTGGGAAAAAAACCTTGTCTGTGAAATAGAGAAAAGTAGAGGGCGAGGTCCGCACCAGGCGTGGAAGTTCTACCAAATAATCGGCAGTATGACGCGATACACACCACGCTGCGCTTACTGCAAGGATAAATAGGGTAATCTGACCAGCGATCCTGAAGGCATTCTGGAGCGATGGGAAGTGCACTTCAATGAATTGCTAAATGATCAGCTCACAGAAGAATTGGAGGCTCCACCAATACTAAAGCAAGACCAAATGCTACCGCCACCAAGCATTGAGAGAACAGCAAACGCCATAAGAGAGCTCAAATCAAATAAAGCCCCGGAGCTGTAGACTTAGCAGCTGAGCTGATCAAACAAGGAGGGACAGCGTTACATCACGCAATTCATGAGATCGTGGTGCACGTATGAGAGCAAGAGGAGATGCCGGAAGATTGGCGTCGCGGTATAATTTGCCCCATACATAAGAAGGGAGATATCACACTGTGCAGCAACTATAGGGGTATAACATTGCTGAGTACCGCCTATAAGATACTCTCCACTATCCTACCAGATCGGATAGCCTCATACGCTAAAGTCATCATTGGTCAATATCAGAGTGGCTTCATCCCAGGCAAATCAGCGATTGATCAGATATTCACCCTTAGGCAGGCGCTGGAAAAATGTCTGGAATTTAAAATTCCATTATATCATCTATTCATAGACTTTAAGGCCGCCGACAACAGCATCGCCAGGGTAGAACTATATAATGCCATGAGAACTATATAATGGCATTCCAAACATCTTTAATGGACTCCGACAAGGGGACGGTCTGGCCTGCCTCCTCTTTAACCTGCCGTTGTAGAAAGCAATCCGTGACTCTGGCGTTACAACTAAAGGGCTTATTGTCATCAAGTCCAGCCATATACTTGCCTATGCAAATGACATCGACATCCTCGGTATGTTGGATTCGACTGTACAGGATTCCTTCACCCAGATCGAGCAGGCGGCACAAAAACTGGGACTGAAAATTAATGAGGGGAAAACTAAATACATGGTGGCAACTTCTGCCAAGAGAAGACCTAACGTTGGTCTAACTATTAGGGTAGTGGAGCACGAATTTAAAGTAGTACAATCCTTTAACTACCTTGTATCAATAGTATCAGCCGATAACAATATGGCAAAAGAAATACGCGAACGGCTGATCAAATCCAACAAAGCCTACTATGCGACGTGCATCATCTTCAATCAACAAACATTTTATGGTCGGTTTTTCGTTTGGCATCTATCAACAAACATTTGTTGGTCCTTCGAGCCGAATCATTCCCTACTCGTCGGACGTGCATCAACTTCAATCACCTACCACTTTATGGTCGGTTTTTCGTTTGGCATGTATCAGCAAACATTTTTTGGTCTTCGAGCTGAATCATTCCCTACTCGTCCGACGTGCATCAACTTCAATCACCTACCATTTTATGGTCGGGTTTTTGTTTGGCATGTATCAGCAAACATTTTTTGGTCTTCGGGCTGAATCATTCGCTACTCGTCGGACGTGCGTCATCTTCAATCACCAAATATTTTATGGTCGGGCTTTTGTTTGGCATCTATCAGCAAACATTTTTTGGTCTTTCGAGCCGATTCATTCGCTATTCGTCGGACGTGTATCATCTTCAATCATCAAACATTTTATGGTCGGTTTTTCGTTTGGCATCTATCAGCAAACAAGCAAGTTGTTTATTTTTATTTCCTTCTTTGTTCACGTGAATTCCTTCTGAGCCAAAAACTTTTTAATCAATTGGGTTAACTCCTTCCGAGCCAACACTAACACAAATTGGATGAGGTCCTTAGAGCCTCCACCAAATCAATTATAGGGTATACTCTTTCTCAACCAAATCTCCACGCAAGAAGCTCTGATAAATATGGGTACCTAAAAACCCCCTTTTGTGCGCGCGTTAGTGTAAAGGCAAAACATATCCCAAGTAAATAAACATTTTTTGTAAGCTCCTTCTGAGCACTTCAGGAATACGATATATATTTAAGACTTTTAACGCGACGATAAGAGAATAAAATGGTTTTCTTTTTTACACTAAAGCGCGCAGAAAGAGGGATTATGGAGTCTGCCAAATGTCAGAAGCTTTTCAGCGAAAAGCACGACTCTGTGCAGCTCGCCCGACTCACAACGTGTGCCACGATTCCACTATAAGTCAGTCCCGCATTTCCACTTTCGTATTATATCACGCAGCGATCTACGATTTTTTAGTCATTTCCTTGCGCACGAACCTTAGAACTCCCTACCATTTTCCGATTCACCATTTCCATTTCCTGGCCGTCCGCTCGCACTGTGCTCTAACATTTAGGGGACCTTCAAAATCCCGTTTTGTGCGCGTGTTAGTGTAAAAAAGAAAACCCATTTTATTCTCTTATCATCGCCGTTCCGTTTTAATACCGCATGAACCCAATCCTTGCAAACTCCTTTCGTACTCATAATAGGTCGATCTTCCGCGCTCCACGCAAGTTATTTTGGTGTATGTGCACGAACCGCACGAATTTTCGTGTCATTTTCCTTTTCTTCACGAACCTGCGATATGTCCCATGCTATGCTGTTCCGGTTTCATAAGCGAGGCACCACCTCAGCATTCACTGACCCTGTAACCGTGGGCATGCGCACTACACCCACCCCTTACCCGGAACTCTTATGGTCTCAGCGAACCCTTTTCACGGATGCTGAGAAATGTCAACTCCAATTCCACCTTGTTTGACTTCGACCTCTCTACCGATACTCTCAAGCACCGCCTCCTAAATCAATATCACCACCAATCTTAAGCGGCGCTTCTACACTTTACTATATCCTGCCCCCACCTCTCGCCCCTACTCTTGCCTTCTTAATTTGTCCTGGTTACCTTAGGTTAAGCCTAGTTAAGATAGTTCTTAAGCTCTCTAGTTTGTAACTTGTATATACTTTAGTTGTAGGTAATTATGTTGCTTGAATTAAGCCAATAAATGGGGTGGTAGCCCCACTAAACTATAAACTATAATGGAATTCAGGGGAATTCTTATCTAAACTTCCTATCTATATGCAACGCCAGCAACTCTGGTCATTCGCCCAAAACCACCAAGAGCAACGAGATTCACTGCCCCGATTGCATCACCACCAAATGATGACATAGCAAGAGCAAGCAAACCATGGGTCACCTCATTTCAGCAGTATCATCAATATCAACCTATAATAAATAGACTGGTAGCCCCACTAAACTACTACTCAGCTCACACTTACAAGTAAATTTATCGTTAAACAATATGCCCGGAGATTTTTTTTTGTTTACACAAGGACGTGCACAGAAAGGGATTTTGATGTACCCTTAAATGTCAGCGCATACTGTAAGCGGATGCCGGGAACTGTTGATTTGGCACAGACACCTCCTGCAGCTGCGAATCCCGCATTTTGCAGCGACATAATTTTATAAGGTTTCTCACTAGGGAAAATATGTTAAGTTTCCCAATAAGGACTATATGTTTTTGAAATTAAATAAAATACAAAATATTTAATATCAAAGCAAAAGTTATTTCTATCTTAAAGTATAACTGTTTAAAGTCGAATTATACTAAAGACAAATGACAGTTAGTGCCATTTGTACCATTTTAAGTACAGCTGACGTGACGTCTTTAAAACATATCATCCCTGTTGAGAATTCCATTATTTAAATTTATCAACACATCGACCTTATTGGGAAACCCTTTACTCCGATATATCTTGCCTTCTCTACTAACATCATATGGTTGAGAGTCGTGTTGAGGAATTCCGTTAAATTTCTTTGTTGTCTTTACCGCTCCCCGAATGACGATCGACCGGCGACATTTTTCGAACATCTTTCACGTACCGTCGACTGGATACAGATCAACCAACCGGCTTCTGAAAGTGCTGTCCTTGGCGATTTTAATGTACACAATTCCGACTGGTTGTTACATTCTAACAGAACCGACGAGGCCGGGAGGTTGGCGGAGATGTTTGCTGTAAGCCACAACTTGACCAACTCGTGGGGGAACCATCGCAAGTGCCGGATGCCCGAGGCGATTATGCGAACATCCTGGATCGGTTTTTTTCATCCGAACCGAGTATTTATACCGTACAGGTTTCTGCGCCACTGGGAAACTCAGATCACTGCTTGGTATCTGTCGCGCAAGCACTTGCATATCAAGCGAGTAACCGACCTAGGCAGCTTCGCCATGTATGGAAGAATGGGGCTGCTAACTGGGACGATTTGCGAGATTTCTTCCCACCCTTTCCATGGTCCGAGGTGTGCTTCGGAAACTCCGATGTTAACACTTGCGCGGAGTCGTTATCAGAGATTATTCTTCAGGGGATGGAGATTTATATTCCACATTCCATCTAACGAAGTTCGTCTGATAAACCTTGGGTTGATAAAAAATGCGAGCTGATTACAGCGGCAAAAAATAGCGATTTTAAGCAATGACGCTCCAATCTCACCGATGTTAACAGAACGAATTTTGTTAGAATCAGAAACGCGTGCAACCAGGCGATTGTTACCGCTAAGAAGGCTTACAACAACAGGGTGATCAGTAAGCTCCTGCGGTGCCCAACTGGTTCGCGCTCCTTCTGGTCAATGGCAAAAGCTGTCCGCGGTAACTTCGCATCCTCCTCTTTCCCTCCGTTAGTGACAGACAGCGGGACGTTAGTCACGAATTCAAAGGATAAAGCTAATTTATTTTCCGCGAATTCAAACCTCGATCCCGGCCTTTTGGAGCCACCTGTGATCTTGCCGGTACGGTCTTCGATGCGGGATGTGAGATTTCGTCCGCGCACTATTCAACGTATTCTATGTGAACTGGATTGTAGGAAGGCAACCGGCCCGAACGGAATACCAACAATAGTCCTTAAGAACTGTGCTCCAGAACTATTGCCGGTTCTTGGCAGACGTTTCCGCTTATCTTATGCACGGAGGACCTTTCCTGGAAAATTACTCGAGTTCAGCCAACCCCAAAGACGGGAAAAAGTGTCTCCCACAAAATTACCGTCCGATAGCATTACTGGCTATGTTATGTAAGATGATGGAAAAAGTCATCAACACTGAGTTAATTAAGTATTTGGAATTATTTTTTTATTTTTATTATTATTATTCTGAATTATCGTCAATACGGATTCCGTGGCAGGCGGTCCATCGGAGACCTTTTGATACTTATAACTGATATAAGGACATCTGCGATTGAACGGCGTGGTGAGTCAAGGGCGGTCGCATTGGATATCTCCAAAGCTTTTGACCGCGTCTGGCACGGGGCATTGCTGAGCAAACTTCGTTCATATGGACTTTCCCAACAGCCTTGCGACTGGACGAGGAGCTTCCTCGAGAATCGATCGATCCGGGTTGTTGTGGACGGCGAGTGTTCGGATCCGTATTCTGTTAGTTCAGGAGTGCCCCAAAGTTCTATTTTGACTCCAACCTTGTTTTTGCTTCACATCAATGATTTGTTGGAGACAACGGATAACAAAGTGTTCAGTTTCGCGGATGATAGTACGCTTGTTTCCTCCTTTTCGAGTGTTCGGCCGATTGGTGCATCTGCGTTGCATCAGCTGAGATGTAGATAGATTGACTCTCTGAATCAGGATATAGATAGGGTCCTGCAGTGGGGAAGGGCCAATCTCGTCGACTTCAATGCAGCGAAGACACAATATACAAGATTCACAAAGAAAAGTGGATCATTGGTTCCACAGCTGATGATGAATAGCCGAGCCCTCGAGGCTGGGGAAAGTTTGAAATTGCTCGACGTCACGGTCTGTGGGAATGTATCGTGGCATAAACACGTGTCGAGCATCGCCAGGTCAGCCTCAGGAAAACTGAGCTATCTTTTTAGAGCCAAGAAATATTTTACTCCGGCTCAATTTCTTCTCCTGTATAAATCCCAAATTAGACCCGCGCTCGAATATTGCTCTCATGTTTGGAGCTCGGCTCCTAAACATACCCTCGACCTACTTGAGAGCATACAGAGACGAGCGACCCACCTGATCGGGGACTCGGCGCTGGCGTCGAGACTGCAGCCGCTATCACATCGAAGGGGCGTAGCTGACCGCTGTCTGTTTTACAGATATTATCACGCGTACTGTTCTTCGGAGATTCGCGGCATTGCTCCGCGCAATTCGGCTTATATGCGCTCCACAAGACAATCCGACGGATCGCACCAGTTTGCGGTTCATCTCCCGACGGCGCGAACGTCTTAGCATCAGAACTCGTTCTGTTACAGAGCGGGGAAGCTGTGTAACTCCCGTCCCACGCGAGTGTTCCCACGGGGTTACAACCTGAAATTGTTCAAAAAGAACTGCAACAGTTATTTGGTGCCATCTCGGGGCGCCCACTCGGCGCTATAGGTTAGCCTCTCCCGAGAGAAGTGTAATAAAAAAAAAAAATAAAAAAAAAACACCAGATCGTTCCCTTTCTCACCTCAGAGCCTCTATTACTTTTCATAAAGAACCACAACTTATCATCCCTGTTAGGTATTCCATTATTTAAATTTAAAAACACATCGACATTATTGGGAAACCCTTTACTCCGATATATCTTGCCTTCTTTGCTAACACCA
Organism: Microdon myrmicae; assembly: GCA_963931805.1. Taxonomy (NCBI): domain Eukaryota; kingdom Metazoa; phylum Arthropoda; class Insecta; order Diptera; family Syrphidae; genus Microdon; species Microdon myrmicae. The sequence goes on along the minus strand of OZ007500.1, from coordinate 145,319,741 downwards.
GATCGTTCACCTATAGCGTTTGAAATGATAGTGAAGAACGTGTGATTCGAACTGACGCTATGACAGTTAGAATCACCAAAAATTGAACCTAAGCGTTGCCCATCAGGCTACTGGCCGTGTTTAGAATTCGACTTTTTTTTAAACTCAAGTATATTGCACTGATGTGAATTGTTTTGTTATCGCTATGGTATACGGCTCTGTGTTATTTTCTTATTCGATTTTCGTTCGGTGTTCTTCACTATTTTGCTTGTTATTGCGTGTGTATCTGTTAGAGACGCCACACCCTTTCTCACCTCCGAGCGTCTAATCTATTCATCATCATCATCATCGGCACTACAACCGGGATCCGGTCTTGGCCTTATTTCACAAGTATGAGGCTTGTTGAATTTTCCATAATAATTTGTTTTTCTGGGCAAGGTTATTAGCCTTGCGCCATGTCTAATCTATTACTTTTCATAAAGAACCACAACTTATCATCCCTGTTGGGAATTCTATTATTTAAATTTAAAAACAGATCGATCTTATTGGGAAACCATTTACTCTGATATATCTTGCCTTCTCTACTAACACCAGAACGTTCCCTTCTCATCTCCGGGCGCCTAATCTATTACTTTTCATAAAGAACCACCTTACAACTGGTTGGCGTTATTATTTCGCCTCAGTACCTCGACGAGACTTGAAGGACGATGTGCGCTACACACGAAAATCTACAGAGAGGACGGTTAAAGATTTTCTCTGTTTGATGATCATGGCGGTGTCAAACAGCCACATACCTCATCAACTCTGGTTCCCAAACGGTTCTACACCCATCGACAGGGGCGGAACTGACGGAATTTGTCCTCAGAATGAACGATATTCTGTTTCGTGCCAACAAGAAACACCGACGAGACGTATTGCAAGGGAGATTCCGTTGGCTTTCTCGTGAATCTATGTTTCCCCCACGTGCCACCGAAACAACTCAGAACCTAAGTCTAGATAACATAGAAAAGAGGAGATAGACTGCTAGTGCCCTAAGCTTCCTATTCCCGACCACAACATGACCTGATACCACAAGTGATCGACTATTCGAACAAAGGCGTGACTAACTTCGTATGACAGAAAGATTCTCCATGAAACAAGCAAAGGACCCCTATAGCGTTTGGGATGATAGTGAAGAACGTGTGATTCGAACTGACGCTATGACAGTTAGAATCACCAAAAATTGAACCAAACGCAACCCATCAGGCCACCACCGTGTGTGTATCTGTTAGAAACGCCACAACCCTCCTCGAATGTCCCAGCATGCTGATCCTAACCCGTTACAACTCCCCCACGTGCCACCATTGAACCAGGTTATGCGTTCAAACCAAAATGATTGTCGTTTTCATGACTTCTTTCTTTGTGCCGACTAACATCCAGCCCTCTAAAGCATCACTCTAGAACAAGGGTTGCCAACCTCTTTGGAGGGAAGGCGCAATTAAAAATTGTCATGAACGTTGCGGACGCAACAATATTCAATGACATCATATATTTCTATTGTTAAATGTTGTTTATGAGTGCAGTGTTGGCCACCCCTACTCTAGAAAGAGAATATGATGACGAATAAGTCAAAATGTTGGCGGAAATTTATGTTTCTATGTTAATCTCGAATCTTTTCCCGAACGACCTGTTATGCATATACTTGTTTTCTTACATTTATTTTTAATTTAATTTCCGACAAAATACACAGATTATTCCACAACAAAAGTTTAAACCGTTAAATTTGTTAATCTGTTCAAAACGTACCCATTAATCTAATGTTAACATTTTACATTAAAATTTAAATGCATAGCAATATATAATATAATGTATAAGTATGTATGTATATGAACTTTGATAGTTCCTCTAAACAATTCCGTTTGCATTTATTAATGAATATACGTTATTTTTCTTAAATATTCTTTTTGTTTTTTTTTATTGTATATATGTATCAAATATTTCTGGTATTGCAAAAGTCAAAAAACATCTCTTTCTTTCTGTTTATTGTTAATATAATTATATATATAGTTAATATAATTATAATTAATAATTTCATTTCTCGATTTCGGTTTTTTAACACACTGTTATCGGCAGATCTCTTTTTGCTATATGCGATTCTCATTTAAAAATAATGTAAAGCATTTAGAAACAATTTTTAAACTAAATGTATTTTTTTTTCCATATTTTGATTTGTTTTTAATTGAAAAGTTTCTTTTAAAGCTTCTTACAAAATGTCTTCACACAAATCACCTACACGAGCTGGCACCGTTGTTATTAATAAGATATGTGCTCTGCACTGCTCTAGGACACTAATTTATATATATAAATATATAAATATATATATATATATATATATATATATATATATATATATATATATATATATATATATAAATATATATATATATATATATATATATATATATATATATATTTATATATATTTATATATATTTATATATATATATATATGACGTTCGTTTTACACGTAAATTTTATATTTTTGAAATGTTACTATATAAATATGTTTAGATAATTATATATTATTAAATATGTTTACTTAGATTATGTTTTTATACACGTATAGAGTTATAGTCAAAAGTTTTTGTTTTATTACACGCATGTATGATGATCTTATATATAAATGTATAACAATATAATTAAATATATAAACACACATATATATGTACGTCTTTCTTATAACAAGTTTTAATAATAATTTTCAATGTAAACTATTATAGTTGTGCATACGACTTTTGGTATATTTTTTTTTCATTTTTTGTTCTGTTAAGTGGCAAAGGATATCCATTTTGAAAAAAATACATCCGACAAACTCTATTGAAATATAAAAGAAGCAAAATTCGATTAGGGCAACCAAACCATCTTAATATATACGATATATGAAATATTCTCAAGTTCAAAAGATTTATTTAGAATGGAATAAGTTTACACGAATTTGGAATGTTTTGTAAAGGCAAAAGTTGCTAAATAAATGTTAGAACTATTGATGATTTATGATAAATTTTAAAACACATGAAATGAAATAAGATCGGTGAAATTCTAAAATAAATAATAAGATTCTCAGCATACAAACAAAATACGACAAATTTGATATACGGGCGTTTTTTTTAGTTTAAGTTTAGTGAGGGCTGAACCCCCATTTATTTTGCTTAATGCTAGCTCAGAAATTAAACTTAAATTAATTAATATAAAAAGAACCTTAAAGACTATCTTAAATCTAGAGTAAGAAGGAGAATAAAACAGAAAAGAGAAAAACCAGGAGATGAAAAAGGCTGGTCGGTAGGGGGGGTAGGCGGCTAGGGAAAGGCAAGTGTGGGGGGGGGGGGGGGGAATACGGCATTTGTGAGACAGTAACAGTGAGGGGCCCGTCTACGTAATGGTATGGGGCGGGGTTGGAGAGCTGGGGGCAGAGGTTTAAATTGGGGTGGGGTGGGGTTAGGACGGGTTTCTTCTGAGACGTCGTTTGAGGGCAGGAGTGAAGAGGTTGAAATCAAAGGAGGTGGGGAAAGAGTTGGCATTTCGTAGCATACGCGAGGTGGACTCGTTAACGCCGTAAGAAGTGTGATGAGCGGGCACGTAAAACAGACGAGGGTTCCGCACATTACGGGGGTTTGTATAAAATGATAAAATGGAGAGCAAGCTTGGGCTATTGATTGAGCCTGACAGAAGGCGATGGATAAAGATGATGTCAGCATGGATTCTGCGCTCCTCAAGTGTGTTAAGATTGATTAGAAGGAGCCGGCCTATGTATGGGGGTAGAATGAGTGGGTTTTCCCAGTTCAGTCCACGGAGGGCAAAGCGCAAGAAACGACGTTGAACGTCCTCGATCCTACGAATGTGAGACTGTTGATACGGGGACCAGACCTGACTAGTGTTACGGACCGACCTTGAGTCCAGGTCCCCCCAAAATCCACGAATCCCCCTTCGTTAGCTTCCCCTCTTTACCTATAAAAGGAGAACAACTAGCCAAGTAGTTAATTTGCATAAACTACTTTATGCAAATTCTACTTGGCAGAGAAAATAATAAAAACCGGCGTTGGCGTCGAATAATAAAATAAAACGTCAACGGCGAAAAAAATCATAAATTCATTCGACGTAAATCTCCGAACCAGCACGGACGAAATTAAATACACGAAGAAAACTACAGCAACGAATTGAGATCAATTTAAGCTTACAGATCAATTGAACGGGAGACTTAACAGGGGAGCAACATCTCGACGCCCCCTGCAACGAGCCAGCGGACCACAGCAACAACAGCACAGCGACCGCTCAACGGTCGCACAAACTTAATCACAGTACGTCCCCTTCTTACATTATATAACATAAAAATTAATATATTCTAATATTAATAAATTGGTTAAAAACACACAACACTAGCATATTCGAGTAGTGGCCGGACAAAAGTTGTGTAGAGTGATCGGGTGACGTGGGGGTGTAGCGATTCTAACAGACACACACAATTCACAAGCAAAAATAGTGAAGAACACCGAACGAAAAAAATCGAATAAGAAAAATACATCAGAACCGTATACCAAGCGATAAATAAAAATAATTCACACCAGTGGAATATACTCGAGTTTGGTAATCAAATTCTAAACACGGTCAGTAGCCTGGTGTGTAACGCTTAGGTAAAATTTTTTTCGTGATTCGAGCTGTCATAGCGTCAGTTCGAATCACACGATCTTCTTCACTATTATTTCTAACGCTATAGGGGTTTAGGAATTCCTTCGACCAGCGTTTTACAAAGCCAAGGGCGGCGTTGGCCTTTAGGATTGTGTCATCGATATGTGCGGAAAATCTAAGTTCCTTGTCGCATAGGACGCCCAGGTCGCGAATCGATTCAACCGATGTTATCGGTTGGTCTGACAAAAGATAGGAACGTGGCTGGGTGGGGGAGCGTTTCCGATAGAAGGTGATTGTGTGACATTTGGCGAAGTTCAGTTCTAGGCAGTTATTTTGGCACCATATCGAAAAGCTGTCAAGATCCGATTGGAGAAGTGAGGAGTCAAGAGGAGAGCGGATTGTCTTGAAAATTTTGGTATCATCCGCGTAAAGCGAGATGAGAGAGTGATTGATGCACGAGCCTATGTCGTTTATGGTTAGGATAAATAGTAGGGGGCCGAGATGACTGCCCTGGGGGACACCTGAGGTTGGAGAGAAAGGATCGGAGAGGGTGTATCTAAACCCACACGGCAGGTTCGAGAGTTAAGATAGGATGAGATCCACTTAATCAACATGGATTCAAAACCAAGGGAAGATAATTTAAAGAGAATGAGGTTATGGGAAATTTTGTCGAAGGCCTTGCTAAAGTCGGTAGTGACTACATCAACCTCATCGCCATTTTCTAGGGCAAGGAGTGTGCGGGATGTGAATTCGACAAGGTTGGTAGTAGTGGACCTGCCGGAGAGGAAGCCGTGTTGGTTAGGAGAGATGATGGGAGTGCAGCGAAAACATAACGCTTCGTATAGAAGGCCTTCGAACAGTTTAGGAATATGCGAAAGCTTAGCAATGGGACGATAATAGGATATATCGTTTTTTGGCCCCTTTTTATGTATGGGGGTTATGTAGGAGGATTTCCAAAAGTCGGGGAATAGACCCTGTGCAACCGATAGATTGAAGATTGACGCGAGCGGGAGAGAGAGAGAGAAGAGGAACATTTTTTTAAGTCTATGGGTGAGTTTTATTTATGAAAAAGCCACATGGTGCCGCGCAAAAGCAAAATTTAATTCCTGTTTTAATCAAATCAAATTCCTTTGTTCCAGCACCGAAACACAAGTGTAATTATTTTAGCAAAGCATAGGATGACAGTTTCTCCACTGTCACCATGTTGCTGGCATGTGTGGTGAATATGTGTCGGGGGGAGTACTAGACGATGTACTAGATTCTCCCCGAGCATATAATCATGAATCCGAAACATCGGGAAATAGACCTTGTGCAAGGCATAGATTGAAGATTGGCGCGAGCGAGAGAGAGAAGAGGAGCAGGGAGTCCGTCTGGGCCGGGACTGAAATCGTCTTTCAGTTGTTCAAGTTTTTCTTTAACTTGATGTTGTTGTATGTGCAGAGGGATGAGTGGGCCAAGGGAGAATTGAGACATGCTAGTAAAGTAGGAGGGGTTAGGCTCGAACGAGTCGTCCGTGAAGGATAGTTTGAAGAAGGACACGAAACGATTGGCTATGGTTTGGGAGTCAGATGAAGTAGTTGAGTCGTAGAAAAGAGAATTGGGATAGGCATCTGATTTCCGTTTATAGTTGATAAAGTGGTAGAAAGATTTGGGGTCATTCATCAGATTGAGTTGGGCTTTGGCAAGGTAATTTTGTTAAAGGGAGCTATAAAGCTCGGTGAATTGAATTAAAAGTAACCGAGATAGTTGGAATAGTCCAGAGGAGAACGCGTATTTAAGAAAGTGTTCCACAACTTATTCCTCTTGTTACGAAGAGTGCGGAGTCTGCGGTTATACCAAGGGGGCGATGAGAATGATAACCTGTTTCGGGAATATGGGACAAATAGGGATATGGCGTTATAGATTACTGTGTAGGGCGAGGTTGTAGCGACCTCTACCCTAATATCATTTAAGCGGGGTGTAGTATTGCTGAGGTACTCATTTATGAGCCGGAAATTGGCTTTTCGAAAATAGAAAGAATATTGGTAGGGGAGGGGAGTGGGTGTGCCGTGGGCTGAGTAGTCACGGTATAAGGATAAGAGAAGTGGGGGGTGGTGGTTGTCAATGGTTGAAAGGATGTTGGGACTAGGGGTAACTGAGGAGTTACAGGGGTCTGTCGTGAACACAAGGTCGAGTTGTCTGCCCAGATGATTTAGGATATTGCTGACTTGGTAAAGGCTAGAGTCGGTGAGGTTGTCTATTAAGAGACACTCCTTGGTAGTAGAGGGGCTAGAGATATAGTGGGACTCATCGTCAGACAGCGACCATTGGAGATGGGGGAGGTTGAAATCGCCCAGGACTACAATGTCATCTTGGTAAGAACTCAGTTCCGTTAAGCAGTCGATTGCAGCGATAGCGAGTTCGTATGCCTCGGTAGCTTGCGAAGCTGGAATGTAGAAGCAAATGATGTACAAGGACTTTAAGCAGTGTTCAACTTTTATAGCGACATAGTCGAGGTAGGGAGAAGAGAAGGTGATAAGAGAAGATGTTAGTCCGTTTTGGACGGCAAGCAGCACGCCTCGGCAGGGGGTGTCAGGCAAGGGATGATGGACATCGTCGTCACGAAAAACGGTGAGGGAGGGGGGAACAGTTCTAGGCTGTTGATACTAGGGCTGAGGTTATTTTCGGTCAGGGCGTATATATCATAGGGAAAGGAGTGGGTATTGTGTAAGATCGACTGGGTTTTGGAGCGAAGTCCTCTGACATTCTGATAGTATACGGTTAGGGGACAAGTATTGGGAGACCCCATAGAGAGTGGGGTGGGCAGCCGATTAGGGCCGAAAAAATTTATTTTTAGTGGGTTCGCTGGGTGGTGGACCAGATGCCATTTTCGAGGAAAGGTATTGTCGTAGGGCCGAGAGGTCTCTTGTTACTTTAAGAGGGGGGATATTGAAAATTTCGTGGAACTTTATGAACGAAGGCTAGGGAAATCGGTGGGGAGACCTTCCTGTTGAATGGAGATCTTAACGCTCGTTTTCGTTTTGCCTTCATAGCAAACTGCATCAAATTTACCGTGAAGACAAGCTAGATAAATGCGGACGTTATCGTAGGTAATAGATAATAGGTAATGGAATACACCAACAGAAATCCTTAAAGGTCAATGCACGGCGCGAAAGAACGGGGAAGAGCAACAAGAGAATACGAAAAGAAGAATCGATGTTCATTATGTTAGTTAAAGCACGAATGTTTAAAAAACTGTTCGAGTACCACGCATGGTCCGTAACGCAGAGTATTAAAGGGCATCATGTTCGAAGAAGCACTATAATACGAAATGTTGATGCAGTATTTTTTACAAGCGAACAACGCGATCAATGGCATAGGCCAATATAATTAAACGATTTTATATGTAAAATGATCCCCGGTTGGTCCTCAAGTCCGCATTGACTAACGTTCCTCTCCTGGCATTGTACGATGGAGATTGTGAACATGGGGTATATTGATGCAGCGTGGGAAGATCGATGACACGCTGAGACCGGTGACACGCTTTAGCAGAAAGGTAACGGAGGCGGAAGCAAAATACAACAGCTACGATGATACCAGGTGTCGCAAAGTGGTGACTCAAACTCCAGGAATTTGAGTTTACAATGGTTCATAAACCTGGGAGGAAAGCAGGATATGTGGATGCCATGAGTAGAAAAAGAACGAGACATGGAGGAGGCATCCGCTAATATACTCAACATATGCATTGATGACGAGGATTGGTTAGCCACCATGCCATGACAAGACGAGAAGCTACGCAATATCCATAAGGAATACCAACTAAAAGGAGGAAGACTGTTTAGGCGCGACGGCAGCCAAAGAAAGTGGGTCGTGCCGAAACAAGTTGGATAGCGACTTCACCGAGTGTGCTACGATGAGGCGGCAAATATGGGCTTCCACAAAACCCCTAAAACGCTGAGAAGGACGTACTGGTTCCTAAGGATGCAAAGTTTTGTTAGGGGGTATGTGGAGTGCGTGTTAAGTGTGTCGATGACGACATAGCCAAAGATGACATACAAGAGATCATTGACACACTCAAACAAAAAAAAACCCTATCCAATTATAAACTCAGATAACTCCTGGAACGAGAATGCAATTAATTGCACATTTCATCGCAATCGGCGATTAATTGCATATCCCAAAAGCAATTGCCCAATAATGCATATTCCGGAACAATTAACAAATCACGGAAAGGCAATTAATTGCATACAAAACATAAAAGAACTAATTGGGTCAGTTCGCAACGACGGATATTGAACTGTGGCGTAAAGCGATGAAGAAATATCGGCTGACGCCGCAGTAAAAAGGCAATTACAAATTAAAGTTAAAATCTGAAAATTGGGTCACTGCAAAAGTTAATTGCATTATCGTCATCGGGAGGTGTTGACCCCGAGGTGACGAGTTTTGATTAGGAATAAGTTAGCGGGAGTCAGTTGTTGGTCGAGGGAGATAGATCATGTAGAGGATTTAAAATTATTGGAAACCAGTTAAAAGTGGTTGAAAGATTAAAAAGCTAAAAACTAATAGGCATAAAGGAAGTGGAATTGAAACTAAATGTAAGAGCGTAATTGGAGATAAGTTAAAAGGGAACTTAAGATTAATAAGTCAAAAACGGACAGGTGTAAAAGGAAGAGCAACTAAAACGAATTGTTAAAGCGATACTGGAATTAAGTTAAAAGTGAACTTAAGATTAATAAGCCAAAAACTAAAACGAATTGTTAAAGCGATGCTGAAATTGTGTTAAAAGTGAATGTAAGATTAGTGTAAAAGGAAGAGCAACTGAAACGAATTGTTGAAACGAAATTGGAATTAAGTCAAAAGTGAATTTAAGAATAATAAGTCAAAGACAAATAGGTGTAAAAATAAGAACAACTGAAACGAATTGTTAAATCGATATTGGAATTAAGATAAGAGTGAATTAAACACTAACAGGCTAAAACTAATAGATGTGAAGTAAGAATATTAAAAATGGAATGAAATTAATTGAACCATATTGTGTTTAGAGTAAAGAATTAGTTGTAAACCATAATCAGTGTACAAAACTTTGAATGAAATGGAGTGAATAGAAAACAATAAAAATTGAATAAAGAACTAAGAGTGATTCCGATGTTTGTTTTTTAATAACTGTTAATGTGTGAAAGAAGAATTGATTGTCATTCCCTCGGCGTCGGGCCTCTAATTAATTTTCTGCGAACACTAAAAACCATAACTTGCGCGTATACAAAGAAAAGGGGTGGAGCGACAGAGGAAGAGCTGCACTGTGCGACGAGGGTGCCCATACCCTTCCATACGGTCCATTTGGATCATCTTGGACCCTTTATCACTGGAAGAGGAGGAGCTAAACACTTTATAGTAATGTTGGACAACTTTACCAAATACCCGGTTTGAAAGCCGTAAGGACAAGTAATACAAACAGAGTGATAGCCGTGCTCATCCAGGTCAGCGAATTCTTCAGTATGCCCAAGCGCCTAGTCGCCGACAGTGGTGACTTGTCAAACCTACGGCATACAGCATATTATGACGGCCATTAAAACACCACGTGCAAGTGAATAGGGTCAACCGCACGGTACTAGTAACGGTCAAGTGTGATTATGTGGCCGGCGGGGATTGGGCGCAACAGTTGAAGAGCATTCAATGGAGTCTGAATACGACGAGGAGCGCAATCAATAGGATGACCCCACACGAACTAATGTTTGACTATACGCCAAGGGAAATTGCTGGCGACAAATTATTGTCGGAACTTGAACAGGAAGTATGCCATGATCAAGGCGAAATGAAAAAGAAGCAAGATGCTGCCCTGCGCAACATCACGGTAGATCAACAAAAGCAGAAGAAACGCTTCGATAAGCCACATAGAACACCAAACACATATAAGGTAGCTGATTTGGTACTGGTAGAACGGGAGCCTGCAGCAAACGGTGAGTCCCGGAAGCTTGCTCCAATTTATACGGGTCCGTACATCGTGACATGGTACATGGGCTCCTCGATAGTATAGTGGTTAGTATACCCGCCTGTCACCCGGAGACCGGGGTTCGATTCCCCGTCGGGGAGCCTCTGGCGCAAGACTAATGACCTTGCCCAGAAAAAATAAATCATTATGGAAAATTTAACAAGCCTTAGGACTTGCTAAATAAGGCCAAGACCGGTCCCCGGTTGTAGTGCCGATGATGATGATGATGATGTACATCGTGACGAAAGTGTTGGAAAATAACTTATATGTTTTGAGACAAGCCCCAGGAACGCAACGGACCCAAAAGAAATTTGAGTCCATGGAAAGTTGAGGCAGGATGAACAGGTGATGCGGCCCTTTTGGTGACGACAGTTGTCCCGAGGGCGAAACAGAAGAAATGGGATCAGAAGATCTGGACATCGACGCGCCTGACCCAAGGATTCCAGAAAGACTCGAGGACGAATTTTAAGGCGACATTCCGGTTTGTTCGGTTCAAAAAATGCTTAATCGATAGTTTTATCCTTCAAAAATAATATGTTAAAATTTGGAAACGAAATCTTAGGCGGTTCCAAAGTTATATAGGCCATTAAAGGGTCGAGTCCCCGCGGATACAAATTCGAATTCCAAACTTTGAATGCGTTTTTCTCGAAACGACTTTTTTGAGTGCGGTGTAAGCGATAATATGAAAACGGTGCATGCGATTCTTATGAAAGATCGCACACATATTTTTAACAAGCACACGCAAATTGTGAGTGAATTACTTTTTTATTTATTTATTTATTTTTTTAGTTATAACTAAAAAATAGAGGGCTGAAAAATCAATTTTTTCAATAGTCCGCCATTTTGTTGTTTTTTTATAAATTTTAAAAATTTTTTCACTCACATTGGGCTAAATGTATTTAAGTTCAATAAACTTTTTGCATTTTTCGTATTTTTTCACCGGGGACGAAAATAACCCTTACACGGATGGCTAACACCTGGGGGGGGGGGGGGGGGGGGTTCCGGTTCCGGAGTGACTCGACAAAATTTACAAATGTAGTCGAAAGATGAATAAAATGTTTAAAAAAAAATTGTTGTTATATCTTTAATACTTTCCCTTAAAAAAAAAATCATGAAAATAACCTATTTTTTTGACCCGACAAACCAGAATGTCAGAATGGACCAGCTGTAATACACATTTTCCACCAATAGTCGTAATTTTAAATCGTGCAGAATAATTCTGTTCAGTGTAAAGCCGACTGTCCCACGCTTGGTAGAAAGCTTGACGTGGTGCGGGGCTTTAACAACAATGAAACACTCAGGATATGCTGACGGAAGCATATGGTTGCAGTAGGGCCACCCATGTCAGGCAGGCTAGCAAGGAATAACATACAAAGATCTACACCCCTAATCCAGGATGTTACGCGTCACCGTGCCCATTGGATGGTTTGCAGTCAGGGGTATACCGGCTGTATTATAACGGCGTCTCTCTGACACCGGGTCGAATCAGAGCAGTAAGCAGGCCTTACCATATCAAAGAGGGGCTCTGATATGACGAACTATTTGTAACCCCAAGACTCGTGGGAACAAAAATGAATATTCAACATACAAAAAACAATCCCACGAAAAACTCGGTAGGCGTAGGTGAGATGAGCCGACACTATCATAAGAGAACAAATCATCAAGAAAACACCGACTCGGAAAAAAGAAGACGTAGGGAAAAACGGAAAAAGCGGGATATACGCGTCGGTACGTGGAATGTTCGAACGTTATATAGGGTTTTCCAATAGGGACTTCACAACTTTTTTTTGGTAGTAAATTTTTATAATTTGCAGACGTTGTTCGTTCGTGTACTTAACCACGATGAAAATACGAAGTTTGCTGAATAAATTGACAGTGACAGTTCGATGATTTGGGAAAGAGTGCGTTCACAAATTAAATTCAAAGTTGTCAAGTCCCTATTGGAAAACCCTATATAAACCAGGCGCGATGCAGACGGTCATAGAGTACGCGAAACAATATAAAATGGACATCGTCGCGCTTCAGGAAGTCCGACTCTCACATCAAGTAATCGAAACCAACGGGTTTACACTAGCGTGTGGAGGTACCGATACTGATACACATAACCTCAGAACTGGCTTCATCATAAGCAAGAACATTACGCAATTTATTAATGACCGAATGCCAGTGCTAAGAATATCGGGATCATGGTACAATTATGTATTTATAAACGTACACGCCCCAACAGAATCTACCGACGAAGGAACGAAGGACACGTTCTACGAGACCCTAGAGGAAGTATTTGATGGGATCTTATCATTCGATGTTAAAATCCTCCTCGGGGACCTCGATGCAAAAATTGGAAAGGAAGATATCTTCCAACCAACTATAGGTAAAGAAAGCCTACATCACGTCTCAAATGATAATGGAATTCGAATTATCACGTCAAAAGATCTGGTAGTGAAAAGCACGATGTTCAAGCACAAGCAAATCCATAAAGCCACATGGATATCACTCGTTGGCGTAACTCGTAACCAAATAGACCACATCCTCTTAGACAAAAGACACCACTCGAATGTTCAAACACAAGCAAATCCATAAAACCACATGGCCATCACCTGACGGCGTAACGCGTAACCAAATAGACCACTTCCTCATAGACAAAAGACACCACTCGAATATCCTTGACGTAAGATCATATAGAGGAGCAGAGATTGCGACTCCGATCATCTTCTAGTGATGGGCAATATCAGGAGTCGGCTCGCAGCAAACCCACATCGGGAGTCACGGGAGACGAGCAAAAAGTTCGACATTGATAAACTAAAAGACCTGTCCAAAAGGGCTGTATATCAAGACGAACTAACGAATAGATTTAGCATTCTAGAGAATGGGAGCAGTGGGGAAGAGGAAACCAATAATGTGGACACTAAATGGGCATCGATCAGAGACACAATCAAACAAACAGCCCAAAAAAGATTAGGACTTAAGAAAACAATTAAGTCCAAACCTTGGCTTGACGATGAGTGCAGGGCGAAGATCGAAGAACGTAAACGGCTCAGCGTGATCCACTTAGAAAGGTATGATGAAGTCAACGCAGAAAGATACGCGACAATTCGCAAGAGACAACGAGACTTTTCAAACGCAAAAAACGCGAATGGGAGAATACACGGACCGAAGAGATCATAGAAAATGCCAGAGCAAAGAACATCAGAGGTATGTATGCCGGCTTAAACTCAATTATAAATGGCTACCGAGGGTGGGGCAAAATAATACGAGACGCAAACGGATGTCTGGTCACAGAAACAAACAATATCGTGACAAGATGGAAGCAATACTTTGAAAACCTGTTCAATGTGCGCACCCATCAACCACAAATAAACGCACCAGACGTACATACAGCCGAGCCTCAGATCCCAGAGCCCTCTTTCAACGAAGTTATAGATGCAGTAAGTCGATTGAAATACAAAAAGGCTCCCGGAGTCGACTGCACACTGGCAGAGCTTGTGAAGCATGGAGGAGAGGCAACCCCTTGAAAGATCCACCAACTCATCAAAACAATATGGGATAAGGAAGTCTTTCCGGAAGAATGGAAAACCTCAATAGTCATCCCCATTTTCAAAAAAGGTGACAGATCTGACTGCGAAAATTACAGAGGAATATTATCGCTCCCAACCACATACAAAATATTAACAAATGTCATACTGGCAAGAATCACACCGTACGCAGAAGAAATATTGGGAGAGTACCAATGCGGATTCTGTAGGAACCGGTCAACAAGCGACCAAATGATCACAATAAGGCAACTGCTGGAAAAGAAGTGGGAATACGGAGAGACGGTTCACCAACTGGCTTCAAAAAAGCCTACGACTCAGTCGCAGGGCAAAGACTTTACCATATTGTAGTCGAGCTGGGAATCCCGAATAAATATGACGCCCTCATTCAAATCTGCATGAACGAAAACAAAGGGCGAGTTAGAATAGATGACCACCTCTCAGAACCATTTGAAATCCGGGACGGATGGGGGATGGCCTCTCACCATGTGTTTTTAACCTCGTGGTCGAGTATGTCAGCAGAAAGGTACAAGACGACAACATGGTCGGATCATCCCTGGTCGGGGTTGCACAAGTACTCGCATATGCGAATGACATCGCCGTTCTGTAGAAACTGTATGTAAAAACTGTGAAACCGTCGCGCAAGCGGCAGAAGAGTTGGGCCTAGAAATAAATGAAGACAAAACAAAATACATGATTACGACGAGAGCAGGTGGACCACAGGGAACACATATCAACGTCAGGGGCAAGATATTTGACAAAGTTAAAGAATTTAAATATCTGGGCACAATACTGACGGCCAGTGACGAAATGTCGAAGGAAATTAACAAAACACTACATTTCGGCAACGCTAGTTGGCACACAGTCAGTAAACTGCTGAAATGCAAACTGCTATCACGTAACATAAAGATCCGTGTCTACAGAACTGTGGCGGTTCTACGAACCACTCAATTCACGATAGGTCGAGATGTCGTCGTTCCACCAAGGAACATTCTCACCTATAGCCAAACTACACGTGTCCTCAAAAGCCTTCCTTCCACCTGAAATAAAAGGTAACATGCATCTTGGAGTCAATAACCCCACGTATCCACACATACGTGGGCCAGAAGTCCTGAATAATTTTTCTACGACTGCACGGCGATCGAAGGACATGATCCAGCATAGAAATTGCGTGCTGATCCATTAACTGGATATACACAAACGGTTGGCACAGCTGCGCCAGATGTCGACAAACATCACATCTCCGGCGATAAGCGAGTTGCCGGAAAACCAATACGTCGACAAAACCTTTGTCCCAGCCGCAATGTACTTCGCCTAAACAAAGGCCATTGCGATGCATCAGCAATAAACGAACATGATGTTCCCATGGGACTAAGTAAACACGATCCCCAGATCGACTACTGTAAATCACACACTCGATTGTTTGCACAAGCAATCCCCAGAATGATCTACAGCAAGCAGACAATAACCTCCGCATCTGTATGTGTGAGGACGATCTTCACTGGTGGAGAGATTCTCGATTGAGAGAAAGTCACCACCAGCGAAAGGGGGAAAAAAACTATGGGGTGAATGGAGTCATCCCCGGAGAAAGTAACCTCAGTCAACATAGAGAACCGAACAAGGAAGTTAGTCCGCGCCGCGCAATAAATCGCTATAGAAACTGTCTCCCCGAAGTTAAACCTTCCAAAATTACGCGAGTCAACTTAAGACAATCGACCGAACTGCCACCGCGGTTATCCTCCTAGTGACACTGTCGTCTACCCTAACGTGTGCGTTTGCTACCACCAATCTTTAATTAAACATATTCTTCGCGGTGTTAAAAATTTAAACCAAAAATAAAGAAAAGGACCGAACCGTGAAACAGTGGCAAGGATTATAAACTCCTGTCAGACATGTGTACGAACTACAATTATAGGAAGATAATTAAATGTAACTAAAAACAATTTCGCAGCGTTTTATTTGTGGTTGCATTCGCTCAGTGTTCCGGGTTGTTTGTTTTTCCCTTGAGTGAACAGTGTTCGGCGGAACACACCAACATTCGACGAAAGGCCAAAAATCCGCCAAAGAACCATAATCATGCCGATTGCTCTATACGGATGCGAAACATGGGCTCTCACAAAACGAAAAGAAAACAAATTCGGCGTCTTCGAGAATGAAGTTTTAAGGGGTATCTTTGGCGGTAAATATGACGAGGAGCCCGGACAATGGAGGAAACTCGACAACCACGAATTGGAAGAGCTATACCGCAAACCTACAATAGTGAGAGTAATCAGGTCGCGAAGATTAAAATGGGCCGGACATGTGGCGCGAATGGGCAACGATAGGACCGTGCGTAGAATTCTTGACGGTAGACCAACGGGAAAGAGACCGGTAAGACGACCAGCACGAAGATGGGAGGACAATGTTAGGTCTGACCTTGAGGAAATCAGGATCAGATGGTCAAGCGTGGAAGGAGAGTGCAAAGCACGGGAACCATGGCGCAGCCGAGTCGGCGAGGTCATGAATTTCCGGGTTCTGATAGTCCAATAAATAATAATAATAAATCATCGCCACCACCCTACCCGTGCTGCAAACCTTACAAGTCACCGAGTCATATAAGGGCGCATGTCATTATCATACTCGTATATAAGGTGTAGTACAATGAAATCCATTATTTTTCCAATATATGGGTTTAGTAATCAGTATCTCACGTTGTATAAGCGCGAGCGGGTTACGCCAGATGGCGTTGGAAAGATAAACTTTCGTACTGAAAAAACGTTTCAGATAGTTTTCTGATTCCCTAACTCAGTTTAGTTTGAGCGCGTGTCAATTATTGACACCTTGTGAGTAGGGCGTTAGAATATACTCACAGCGAGGACGGCTTCTCGTAGAAGGCAAGTAATGGCCGAGTGGTAGGTGGGATCCCAACGCCCTGTCGCCTGGTGAAATACCACCCCAACAAGCTTCAGGCTCCGCGAAACGGTCGCAAGAAATACCTGGCCATCTTTCGGAGCTTGGCTGATGGACCGGTTCGAAAAAAGGTTTATTTAAGTGGTAATCTGTCCCAAGGTGGAATACCAACCGGTCACACTGTACATTCTGCGATATCTTCGGGAGAAATCTTCGACTATGTTTCGGATATATGGCTGATGTGCCGGACTGACATGGAGATAAGTCATGATAGTACCTTCTGAGATAAAAAATTCCGAAGGTAAACTAGTGTCCTATTAGGATCTCCGGGGGGACTATGTCAGGGGGAACATCATGCAAATATTCTGATAAATAACCGAACTTTAAGAAATTCGTCATCGTGTAATCGGGTACGTTCCCCAAATACTGTTGACGCTCGACTGATAACGGCATTTTGTAACACCAGGGGCATCAGGGGGAACTATGTAAGGGGGGACATCATGCAAATGGTTTGAAAAATTATCGAACTTTAAGAAATTCGTCATCGTGTAATCGGGTACGTTCTCGAAATACTGTCGACGCTCGACTAATAACGGCATTTTGTAACATCAGGGGGATCGGTTTCAACAATACGATTGTAAACGCCGTCCACCAATATTTGCAAACAGCGAAACATGATATCCTTGCCCTAACTGAGACCCAGGTCGATTCGTCCACTGTTTCTACATATCTTCGTTGCTCAGGATACGACTTGCATTCGAGATTCCGTTCTAAGGGTGGAGTCTGCGTCTTCACACGCTCCGATCTGGCTCCAGAGGATGGACGTGTTGGAACCCAATAACATGGACATCATATGGTTGAGGGTTGTGCTGAGGAATTCTGTTAAATTTCGTTGTTCTCTTTACCGCTTCCCGAATGACGATCGACCACCGATATTTTTCGAGCATCTTTCATGTACTATTGCCTAGATACAGATCAACCGGCCGGCTTCTAAATTGGTCGTCCTTGGCGATTTTAATGTACACAACTCTGGCTGGTTGTTACATTCTAATAGAACCGACGAGGCTGGGAGGCTGGCGGATATGTTCGCTATTAGCCACAATTTGACCCAACTTGTGGAGGGACCTACGCGAGTGCCGGATGCCCGAGGTAATTATGCGAACACCGTGGATCTGTTTTTGATATCCAAACCGTAGAGGTTTCTGCGCCACTGGGAAACTCAAATCACTGCTTAGTATCTGTGGCGCAACCACTTGCATTTCAAGCGAATAACCGACCTAAGCAGCTTCGCCATGTATGGGGGTAAGGTGCTGCTAACGGGGACGATTTGCGAGATTTCTTCGCATCCTTTCCGTGGTCGGAGGTGTGCTTTGGAGACTCTGATCGGTGAGTCGGTCACAGAGATTATTCTTCTCGGGATGGATATCTACATTCCGCATTCCACCAATCGAAGTTCATCTGATAAGCCTTGGTTTGTTAAAAATGCGAGCAGATTACAGCGGCAAAAAATAGAGCTTTTAAGCAATGACGCTCTAATCGCACCGATGTTAACAGAATGAGTTTTATTAGAAACAGAACCACGGGCAACCAGGCGATTGATACCGCGACGAAGGCCTATAGCGTATTGCTACGATAGTGAAGAATGTGTGATTCGAACTGACGCTATGACGGTTAGAATCACTAAAAATTGAACCACTGCTCAACACATCAGAGCACTGTCGCGTGTACGAATTCGATTTCTAAACTCAAGTACACTCAGCTGATGTGGAATTGTTATGTTATCGCTATGGAATACGGTCCTGGTGTATTTTCTTGTTCGATTTTCGTTCGGTGTTCTTCACTATTTGCTTGTGTATTGTGTGTGGAACGCCACAGGCCTACAACGACAGAGTGACCAATAAATTCATTGGGTGCCCAACTGGTTCGCGTCCCTTCTGGTCAATGGTAAGGACTGTCAGCAATAACTTCGCTTTCTTCTCCTTTTCCCCGTTAGGGACGGACAGCCGAACACTAGTCACAAATTCAAAAGACAAAGCTGATGTGTTTGCGAATTTATTTTCAAACCTCCATGCCGGTCTTTTGGAGCCACATGTGATCGCACCGGTACGGTTTTCGATGTGGGATGTGAGTTTCCACCCACGCACTATTCAACATATTCTACGTGGACTGGGCTGTAGGAAGGCAACCGGCCCGCACGGAATACCAACAATAGTCCTTAAGAACTGTGCGCCAGAACTGTCGCCGGTTCCTGGCAGACTCTTTCGCTTATCTTATGGACGGAGGATCTTTCCTATCTGCTGGAAGGTGGCTCGAGTTTAGCTAATTTCAAAGAGGGGGAAAACTGTCTCCCACAGAATTACCGGCCGATGACATTACTGTCTATGTTATTTAAGGTGATGGAATAGATCATCAATGGCGAGTTAATTAAGTATTTGGAGTGCAACGGACTTCTGAATGATCATCGATAGGGATTCCGAGGCAGGCAGTCCACGGGAGACCTTTCGACTCTTATGACCCATATATGGACATCTGCGATTGAGCGGCATGATGACTTAAGAGTGGTCGCATTGGATATCTCCAAGGGTTTTGATCGCGTCTAACACCGAGCATTGTTGGCCAAGCTTCATTCATATGACCTTTCCCAGCAGCTTTGCGACTGGACGAAGAGCTGCATCGAAAATCGATCGATCCGGGTTGTTGTAGAGGGCGAGTCTTCGGATCTGTATCCTGTTAGTTCCGGGGTGTCTCAATGTTCTATTTTGGCACCAACCTTGTTTCTGCTTCACATAAATGGTTTGTTGGAGTCAACAGATAAACGAGTGTTCAGTTTTGCAGATGATACGCTTGTTTCCGCTTTTTCGAGTGATCAGCCGGTTACTACGGCTACGTCGCATCAGCTGAGATGTAGGCAGATCGACTCTCTGAATCGGGATCTGGATAAGGTCCTGCAGTGGGCAAAGGCCAATCTCGTCGACTTCAATGCAACGAAGACAATATACAACATTCACAAAAAGAGGTGGATCACCGGTTCCGCAGCTGATGATGAATGGACATACCCTCGAGTCTGGGGAAAGCATCAAAGTGATCGGCGTCACGGTCTGTGGGAATGTATCATGGTATAAACACGTGTCGAATACCGTCAGGTCTACCTCTGGGAAACTGAGTTATCTTTTTAGAGCCAAGAAATATTTTACTCCGGCTCAACTTCTTCTCCTGTATGAATCGCAAAGCAGACCCACGCTCCAATATTGGACCCACGTTTGGATCTGTATCCTGTTAATTCCGTTTCAGTATCTGGGAAAAATACTGACGGCCAGTAAGGAAATGCCTAAGGAAATTAACAAAAGACTACACTCCGGCAACGCTAGTTGGCACGCAGTCAGTAAAGTGCTAAAATCGAAACTGCTATCACGTAATATAAAGATCCTTGTTTATATCATGCCGATTGTTCTATTCGGATGCGAAACATGGGCTCGCACATAATGGGAAGAAAACAAATTCCGCATATTCTAGAAAAGTTTTAAGAAGTATCTTTGGCGGTAAATATGACGAAGAGGCAGGACAATGGAGGAAACTATACTAATATATACTCAGAATTCTTGACGGTAGACCAACGGGAAAGAGACCGGTAGGACGGCCGCAACGGCGATGCGAGGACAATGTTAGGCATTACCTTGGGCAAATCGGATCAGATGGTCAATCGTGAAAGGAGAGTGCACAGAACAGGGAACGATGGCGTAGCCGAGTCGGTGAGGTCATGAACTTCCGGGTTCCTATAGGCCAATAAATAGTAAAGGCCAAAATATAGTAAAGATAGTAATAGTAATGAATGGAATAATAATGCATATTGGCGAGAGGAGTACTTAAGTAGTAATGTCATACGAAATATAGACCATCGCTCGGAGGTATACCGCAAAAGCCGTGGCGAACATTTGGCCGATATTATTTTTTATACATAATTAACATAGACCAAACCATATGATTTAGTAGAGAAATCACCAACTTATCGCCCGCATTTTGTTTTATTTACCTTTACTATCGTTCCTCCTTATCGGAAAGCCCTATAAGATCGTTTCCCTAAACTTCATGATTTGGCCGTTCATCATAAGCTGCGGATTTGACGACCCGTCTTTTCTTGTAATTCTTCATTGCTTTGAAATCGTTGAGATTAGGCTTTCTCTGTTGTAGGAATTTGGTCAGATCTCGATTTAAGGAGCCGACTTCTTCATATCGCAGCTGTTGCGACGTTGATGCGTTAAGTCACCGATCTTTCGAAAATGAAGAAATCGCCATCGTCAGCAAAACTGAATATTCTGTCACCCGTTAATCCCGATAAATCATAAACATAAGGGTATTGCAGATAATATAAAGCCCTGATGCACTCCGAAATAAATAGGAAAGTTATGCGACAACACGACATTTGATTTTCGATGACTGTCTTCATCCAGTCACAGAGTTATTAGAGAAGTTCATAAGAAAGAAGTTTACTTAGTAAAGCTTTATAACAGACGCGGTTAAAAGCCTTGGAGATAGCCATGCGACCGCCCTTGACTCTGAGCATGTTTTTCAATTGGAGATGTCCAAACGTTAGTCACAAATCTGAAAACGGCTGCTCTGGATCGCCTGCTGTGGCGATCATTTAGGAGTCCCTAGCATTCCAAATATTTTAACTCGGGCTTGATTTATTTTCCGTCACCTTGGACAATATGGGCGATAAGGCAATTGGTTGGTGTTATGGTTGCAACTACGGCTGGATTTAATATATTATAAGTACATTTTTGAATAACACCCAACACGTATTGGGCTACACCCCATTAATTAACAATAACTTAGTTCCACTACATTGCTTGTAACACAAAACATAGAGGGACTGGAATGGCCATAACAGATTAAGAGAACAAATCCAAATATCATATCATAAATAAGTTGATATATTAAGTGAGAGGTTAGGAGAAGAAGGAATTTGTTTTTGGTGCTGATACGAAAACAAACAGATAAGTTAAAATGTGGGGTGAATCTACACGAGACAAAGGAAATATTGTTTTTAGATGCTAAATCAACACGACACAAAGTTAATATAAAAGACAGCAAATGGATTGATTCAACATTAGTAATAATAAACACAAAATAAATATTATAATAGAAGAGCAATGATGGTGGATGGTGACTACACGACACAGAGAAGAATAAAGTAAATAATGAATAATTTACTCGAGACTACACTACACAAATGACAACTGAAAAGAGTAACGATTGATAACTCGTTTGAATTCCAAGAGTACTGTGGGGCACGAAGTCGTCGCACCGGCATGGGTGCGAGTTCTACTTCGTCCCACGAACTGTTCACTGGTCACACACTGAGCAACACCGAGCAACTTGGTTCGCCAAGAAAAACATTTGGACAACGATACGAACACTCAAGAAACGGCAGCACGGGGAGAAAAACACACATGATTGATTGTAAGGAAAAAGGTCTTTTATTCGCTGTTTGTGATTTTTAAAACATGGGTTTACACAGGAAAAAACTTTAATTTAGTGTTCTTTATTTGTTCTTCCCCGTCGGGGAGCCTCTGGCGCAAGACTAATGACCTTGCCCGGAAAAAACAAATCATTATGGGAAATTTAACAAGCCTCAGGACTTGCTAAATAAGGCCAAGACCGGTTCCCGGTTGTAGTGCCGATGATGATGATGATGATGATTTGTTCTTACATATTGTTGTTTAACACTTTGAGGTTACATTAATAATTGTCCACGATCGGGTTTCTTTAAATGACATTATATATAGGTCTAAATGATGACTCTGCACGTTAACTTCCGGTGATAATGCGAGCGATTGTATTTTTAAAACGCGACACAATAAAATGACCAAACGCTCGGACACTCGCGACTTCGAATTTAACGCATCTCCGCAGCGCTAAGGAGAGCGGGAGGCGAACACGACCGACCCCTCCGGTGGGTGTAATAAGACTCTATCGAGGGTTGGAATCTGGATCTTGATTCACCCTCGTGGTGAATATCCTCTCCGGCTAAGGATATGTTTTACTTACCACAAGAGAAACGTGAAGTCTCTCTTTGTGGAATAGAAAACCCGATCTCGTAATGAAGATCATGGTGGTATGTATGTATGGGTGATCGTCCACAGTGTTTATCGATGCATTTCAGCAAAGGATATACAAAACATGAAACGAGGGAAAAAGACAAAGGGATCGTATAGATCGTTGTTTAACCTATACATTGTAGCTATAATAGGCGGCAATTTATCGGAGAAATTGTGCTAAAAGCAAGTAAGGGCATCATTACAGTCGTGGATGAGTGGTGCAGATGCGTTAATAGATGTATCGCCATTAGGAAGAGGTGCTAATGGGTTTTAAATGTTTATGGCATCTCTGACTGCTATAGGAACCGAGTTCTTGTTTGTACTAGGAAATGCTACAGGATTCGGTTACGATGATAATGCTTGGGATGCGATAATTGTTTGTCGATTGGACAAACAAATCGCGGGTCGGTTTATTGCAGCTGTATAAACAAGCTGTCCGACATAGCATTTTAACGATGTCAAAGTGTGGGTTAGGTAGTCGTGGCGCCAGCAGGGACGCGTTCTACTACCAACCCACCACTTGTTTCGCCGCGTAAAACACCGAACCGAAAGTCATCACTAATAAATGAACGAACGCCGCTCCGTTCGTTCACAACCAGGGGTAAAGGGTGAGAGATAAACACCCAGGACACTGCGACACAGCTAGGAAACGAAACCGCTGAAATAAAACACACAATATTGTTCGGATTATGTCTAGACATTTATTATTCATTTTATATCACTGCCGCGAGATTGTTTAATTATAGTACGAGCGATTGTATTTCTTTAACACGCGACACAAAAAAAAATGACTACACGATCATATACTCGCGACTCCGAATTTAACGCATCTCCGCGTGTACCGGGGGAGAACGGGAGCGGCATGACCGTGGCGGTCAGCGGATGGTAAAGGACTCAACGATATTCAATCGTTACCGAAAGAAATGCAGCCAGTGAAATTGGCTCTCTTAAATTAAGGGTGCATTTCCTGTTCCGAGAGAGACGTAAAGTCTCTCTTTGGGGCAACCAACAGATCTCATACACAAAATCGCCACAGTACACATGTATGTGTGTACACTGGTTATTCTATGGATCAAAGCAATGGGAAAGAATCTAAACAAAGAAAATGGCATACAGTGGATGTCAATTCGGTAAAGCAAAAAAACCGAATCTCCCTGGATGATAATTGGTTTCCTGTTTGCTCTTGCCGCTGCTGATGAAAAGCCGATCCCGAAATATAAGAAGACAAGGGGATCGGGTAGATCATTGTCTAAGCTATGCATTGCAGCTGTAATGATAGCCGCAATGTCCATGCATAAGGTGCTAATTGGTTTTAGCGTATTCACAGGGAATTGGTGTTCATAGCATCGCTGCCAAGGGTAAACATACCATACCTATTTGCATTTGCCTATGCTGTATGATTTAATTTATGGTTTAAGATGCGAGATGCGTATATTTGCTTTGGTCTCTTGGGTGTAGGTCGCCAGCCAACGTGTATGAAAGGGGATTTGTTGTACACATGAATGAGGCTGGGAATAGGCGACGCAATGGTAATTATCCTTACATGATATGTGAACCGATAAATTTTCTTTTCCAGGGATATGCTGTTTGGAACAGAATTCTTAAGAGGAATTTTGAATTCAAACAAATGAATGCAGGTAAGAATTCTCTTCCAGGAGCTTCTAGGTAAATACATTTGGTGAATTTTATTGCGTGAAGCTTTTAAAGGTGTTTAATGCGATTGCATTAGCAGAAAGTTGATACAGACTGGATGGAAGTTATGGGGTTTTTTAGGAAAGCGAACCCTGGGGCACAATAAAAACGAACTATACGGGCTCCGCGATAGTATAGTGGTTAGTATACCCGCCTGTTACGTGGGAGACCGGGGTTCGATTCCCCGTTGGGGAGCCTCTGGCGCAAGACTAATGACCTTGCCCAGAAAAAAATAAATCATTATGGAAAATTTAACAAGCCTTAGGACTTGCTAAATAAGGTCAAGACCGGTCCCCGGTTGTAGTGGCCGATGATGATGATGATGATGAACCCTGGGGTTTGGCGGAACCGCCACAAAAGGGTGCCGAATGGTTTGGGATTTATGATGCCGTATGATGTGAAGAAGCTCCTCGATAGTATAGTGGTTAGTATACCCGCCTGTCACGCGGGAGACCGGGTTTCGATTCCCCGTCCGGGAGCCTCTGGCGCAAGACTAATGACCTTGCCCGTGTTACGTGCGGTTTCCGCCACCACCATCATTTGATAATTTGTATGTAATATAATTTGTTTTAAAATAGTATGATGGTAAGGTGGTGGAGGAGTTGCACGATCCACAAGTGAGTTTTCGAACACGCCCCGATTCGGGTGTGGATCGTGCAGCTCTTCGAGTTCGAATTCGGTTTTTCTGAGTGGATGTCGATGGAGAGAGGGAGAAACAGAAAAAGGAATTTTCGATTCCGTTTTGTATTCGAAAGGTACTGTTTTTGAGTGCGGTTAGATGAAGTTCAGTTTTTCGACAAGTGGAGGAAAAGCAAGAAGGAAAAAAGTGTTCCCGTTTTTTTTTGTTCTTTGTTCTTTTTTTTGGAGACGTAAAATTAATAATAATAATAATTGTAAAAAAGATAAAATGTTGGACTCGAAATATAAATTATAAAACACTAAAAAGTGTTCGTGAAAGTAAAGTTTTTGTTATTTAATATAAAAGTAAAAGCGCAAGTGTTTAAAGATCGGACTGGCCAGTCGCAGCCATATCGAAGGCTCCAAAAATCCAACGATTGGTAACCCCAATTGTCCTTCAAAGGAAACGAAGACGTCTTGCATTGAGGAAGAAACGTCAAGTGGCATCCAAGGAAGCTGCGGCTGAATATGCTAAATTGTTGGCCCAAAGGAAGAAGAACCAGGAATGAGTCGGATGACAGCTGCTGCACCGACCTCCAACTCTCCCCGGCAAAGTAGTAGAAAGCGGCGGAAAAACCCAGGTATATATATTTCATTAATCAAATTTTGTGTGGCTGTGTATATGCTACAACTGGCGCTGCGGACAACCCAGGATTCGAGGAAGCTCGAAAAGCCCGAATCCTGAAGGAACCTGGGGCACATCAGAATCTGGCCTACTAAACTTTGGAACGTTTCAAAACTATGCCCATTGTTGCTAACAACCACAGGAGCGGTGGTCGAATAGCGGAATAACTTTGCACGGGCGCTGTGGATGATTTTTTTGTTGGTGCTTTGTAGCTGTGAATTGTTATACAGTGGCTGCAGAGCAGGCATTAATTAGATAAAAAATTTACGCAAAACTGGAATCATTTATATGTTAGATGTCAATTTCAAAGACTTGAATTTAAAACTTATAAATGTACTCGATGTAATATTCTTGTTTAATATTTTTTTTTTTTTTTTGTATTATTGAAAAACTTTATATTTTGAATTTCTGAGTTTACTTGAATACCCCGTTTTGTTAAGCTAAATGTACTCGATGTAATATTCTTGTTTTTGTTTCGAAATTTGTATATCCCACTGATTGTGAATTGGGTTGAAGTTTTTGATCATTTATTTCATTTATATGTTAATTTGGAACTCCAAGATTTTAAATTATTAGCCACACTTTTGTACAGGTACTCTCCCCCTCTTGCTTTTCTTCCACTTTTCAGCTGCGCGGTGGATTTTGTTTGTTTTTTTTTTTTTTGCTGCGTAGCAGAATTACCTAAAGGTGTATATTGTTTTTATGCGCGACGAGGCGCGTTTGAGATTTCTTTTTTTTTCCTTCTCTTTTTCTTTCCTTCCCCCTTTCTCTTTCTCTCCATTCTCGGGCGGTGTAGTGGTCGCTTGTGTTGTGCCGTTTTTCGTTCGTTCGTGGTGAGAGAGCGTGTTTGTTGTTGTGTTTCGCATCCTTACTGTTGGTTAGTTCTGTCGACGGCGGAGTTGTTCTCTCTTCTCGAGATCCCGGGTATTGTTTTGTTTCGGGGTTCCGGGTTTGGTCCTAGCATCGAGAAATTTTGAAGTTTATAAATGCAAACGAGGCAGCGGCAAAGAGATGGCCGAGAGGGCACCCCTGCCCGGGCGCGGCCCGAGGCATTTCCCGAGCCGCCGGTTGACGAGATGGATCCGGAGGCATTCCACGATTCGCGGGACGAATTTGTGGACGAGCGATCGCCAACGCGCCCCCCTCCCACCGTTGGCCAGAAAGCTGTTGGAAGCATGGAGGATACGCCGATGCCCGCATATTTTAAACTGGACCCGCAGCCATGTCCTGTACGGACCATGTTGGGCACAGATAGGGTTTTCGACCTTGTGTCCAAGGCGGTCCCTATGTTTTTGGGACAGGAGGGTCCAGATACAGCCGAGAGACTCTCCTCGTTTCTCAAAGGCTGTAGAAGGACCTTGGATGGGCTGGCGGTGGAAGAGGAACATACCTTCCCCCGGTGGCTACCCTCTAGGCTGAGCGGCGAGGTCGATCGAATGTTCGAGGAGAGACCACCCACGACCTTCCTCGAAGCGGAGCAGCGTCTCAGAGAGGCCTACGAACCCCGGGTGTCGTATGAGGAGTTGTGTGCACAACTCTCCAAAATGCGACAACTTCCTTTTGAGGATGCCACGAGTTTCGTTTCCCGATTGAAGCGGGCCGTGGTACGGTGCGAGGAGGCAGCTGAGCGCTTTTATGGTCGCCAGGGTAGGTCCGTCTTCGCAAGCCAGCTTGAGGGCATGGCCAAGCCGGTGTTGGTGAGGGGTCTGAGGGGGGAAGGACTAAGGCACTTCCTCCTCACGTTGGGTAATGTCCCATTTCGAAGCCTGGTGGACCACCTAACCGGATTCGAGCGAGCTCGAAAGGAAATGTTGAGGCAGGACGACTTGTTTGTGAATGCGCGGCCCGGAATCTCCGACCGAGCGTCGGAAACGTTAGATGTAGGACCGGGAAGCTCCTCAACCTTTTTAGAGAACCCGTCCTCCACTTTTAGGGATCACCCCGCGGCGCCGGCGCCGGTTTTGTCAAATCTGGACCCCCGGGCGATGTCTTTCGTGTTGCCTAGCGAGGAGCCATGTAGTCGTCGGCGGGAGAGGGATGGTTTTGTTCGGGAGCGGTCGTACGGTCCCCATGATTATCGCACGGATGCTGGTGCCTATGCTCCGGTCTCCTCTGGCGAGGGAGCGTGGTCAAATACCGTGCCTTCCTCGAGCCGGAGTGGAGGGTCGCAGAGCTTGGCTCAGGGGGCGTATGTGACTCAGGATCGATCGGGTCGGGACAATCCGGTCCGGGATCCGGCTGGTCGATCGGCGCACCCCCTGGAATCTCAGACAACATGCAGTTTCTGCAAAGTAAGGGGTCATGTGTGCGACGAGTGCCTGAGGAGAAGGAACACTCCCTTCTGTCGCGAGTGCTGGCAGTATGGCCACGATATAGTGGACTGCCCGGATCGTCCGAGATGGACACGCGAACCCCAGGCTCCATACAGGGGTGGTGGACAACAGGGCGGAATCGCGCGGCATGGGCCGCACCATCAGCGGCCGCTAGCTCAGCGGAGAGCCCTACCGGAGCCGCAAGCCCCCTCAGCGGGTGGCGGGCCGGCGACATCAGGTCCAGAGTATTCAGCGCCCGGTGCTGTTGCGAGTTTTGTGGCCGACAAGGTCATAGCTTGCGCGGGTGCGAATACAGACAAAGGTGGGAACAACACCAGGGTTCCCAGGGTTCTCCCCACAAGCGGCACACCGGAACAGCACCTGTTGCGGGCCGAGAGCAGGATAAAGCGCGAAAAATAGGCGCGGTAAGCGTAGGAGACAGCGTCGGCGTAATCGAGAGGCCGGTAGTAGTCTCGCGGTGGGCTCCCGGGAGGTGAGTGAGGATGGTAGGCGACGATCCTCCGTGTCGAGCGGTGGTGGTAAGCGACCCGACTCCATGGACTCGAAGTCCTCGAAAACGGATGCGAGGCATGACGCCCCATCAAGCAGCGCGGGGAACCGGGAATGGCGGCCCCGGCGCATTGGGCCCAAAGTGGGCAGAAAGAATAGCTCCAGTTCCGCTAGTTCGGAGTCCAGTGGGACTCCCGAGCGGAACATTCCTGAACCGAGGAGCGGAACATTGTGCGAGTTTTGCGGTCGACACACTCACAAGGCGGCAGAGTGTCGACATAAGGCAAAATGGGAGAGTTCGGGAAACTCCCAAAGGTCGGGTCGGCAAGATCCAACCCGACCGCACTAGAAACGCAACCCAGTTCCAGCTGTTCTCAGTTTTCGCCGACTCAGGTCCCGATTGTCACTCGCGCTTTAGACATTGGCCGTAGAAACTCTACGCGCCTAATCGTGGACACCGGCGCTAAGATCAGCCTGTTGAAGCTAAAGGCACTCCATCCTAGATATGGCATGGATGTGCATAGATCTACAACGCTCCAAGCGCTGTTTGTCAAAGGCAAGTCGAGGGGATGCTGCACTGGGAGTTTCAAGTTGCACCCTGAGATTCCCTGCAGTTTCCAAATAGTAGACTCCTTGCCGGGTTTGGAGGAAGACGGATTGTTGGGGTACGACTTCCTGTCTCGGAATTGTAAGGTAGGCGGGCCGGGTGGTTGTTTGGTTTTTCCCCGAACGACCGTAAATCCCGTGCCATTCTCCATTCAATTTGTCAACAATGGGACGGGAATGGTTGAGCATGTGGCAGCCGAACGGGGAGACCTGCCAAAGAGACCTGTTAAGGTCGATACTGCGGCAGGTACTCGTCCGGAGACCCTACCCATACAGGGGAGGGCTGCGAAAAGCTATTCAACCACGTGCTACCCACGTGGTCATCCGGATGAACCCCAAACAGCGGACGTTGATAACATAGTTATAGACAACGTTTTTTATAAAAGAGCAAATAAGGAAAGGATGAGCCTTCCTGTAACTTGGAGACCCTGATCCTAGCTGGCCAGACTCGGGTTACCCTCCGGAATCTTCGCCCTTGTTAAGGACCTTCGTCGAGGGATACCAACTTGAGAGTCTGACGAAAAGTCTTTAAGGCCAGGCCTAATGCTGCAGGCGCAGTCCCATCGCAGACTGCAGAGGCAAACCCCAGTGCTGGGGGTTGGATCGCAAATATGAAAATGCGAAAGCGCATTATAATGTCGGGTGATGGTAGGTTTTGCCGCCGGAACGGGGCAACCCCCGATCTGCCAACCCATGGACTGGGAGTAAAGGAGTCCAAGAGGAAATTTATAGGAGCGGGACGCTTTCGCCGGCCGGGTGACATTTCAGAGGTTGGACGAGAGGGGATCGCCTCGCCTTAGCGAGGGGGTCCTAACCGGATCGTGTGGGCGGTCGAGCTTTCGGTCGAACCGTCGTTTAAGTGTCGGGACGCCGCGATAGATGGGAATCTGTGTGTTAGTGTTCCCATATTAAATGTTATTTATTTATCTATTTTTTGTTACTAACCCTAATATATAAGTAGTACTAAAGATATAGAGAATACGTACTAACCTCTACCTAGCACCTAATTGTTAATTTATTTATTTATTTATTTGTTGATTTGTTGATTGTTTGTTAGTTTGCTCTCCGCCGTCCACTCTCCGGCGTGACATTCCTCTCCTAAGAACGCCACGCAGTCTTGTGGGGCGGGGGGGGGGGGGGTGGGGGGGGGTGTGTTACGTGCGGTTTCCGCCACCACCATCATTTGATAATTTGTATGTAATATAATTTGTTTTAAAATAGTATGATGGTAAGGTGGTGGAGGAGTTGCACGATCCACAAGTGAGTTTTCGAACACGCCCCGATTCGGGTGTGGATCGTGCAGCTCTTCGAGTTCGAATTCGGTTTTTCTGAGTGGATGTCGATGGAGAGAGGGAGAAACAGAAAAAGGAATTTTCGATTCCGTTTTGTATTCGAAAGGTACTGTTTTTGAGTGCGGTTAGATGAAGTTCAGTTTTTCGACAAGTGGAGGAAAAGCAAGAAGGAAAAAAGTGTTCCCGTTTTTTTAATAATAATAATAATTGTAAAAAAGATAAAATGTTGGACTCGAAATATAAATTATAAAACACTAAAAAGTGTTCGTGAAAGTAAAGTTTTTGTTATTTAATATAAAAGTAAAAGCGCAAGTGTTTAAAGATCGGACTAGCCAGTCGCAGCCATATCGAAGGCTCCAAAAATCCAATGATTGGTAACCCCAATTGTCCTTCAAAGGAAACGAAGACGTCTTGCATTGAGGAAGAAACGTCAAGTGGCATCCAAGGAAGCTGCGGCTGAACATGCTAAATTGTTGGCCCAAAGGAAGAAGAACCAGGACTGAGTCGGATGACAGCTGCTGCACCGACCTCCAACTCTCCCCGGCAAAGTAGTAGAAAACGGCGGAAAAACCCAGGTAACCAATTTTATATTTCATTAATCAAATTTTGTGTGGCTGTATATACCACACCCGGAAAAAACAAATCATTATGGAAAATTTAACAAGCCTCAGGACTTGCTAAATAAGGCCAAGACCAGTTCCCGGTTGTAGTGCCGATGATGATGATGATGATCATGATGTGAAGAATTCTTTACGGAGAATTTGAATAACGCATTAAATGTGTGAATGCTGTGAGAATTCTTTTTAGGGATTTTCAGATCATGCGTCGAATGCATTAAATCGCCATGGAAAACGAAATCTTGGCGAGAAACAATGGGAGTTGAGTTGCAATTATGGGGAGTTCTTTGGGTAAGTTTAAAAGAATTCGCACAGTACTATATTCATTTAAATAAATAAATTGGATTATGCATCCCCATGGTGTTTAAAATGAGAAACGCTGCCACCATTTTCTGTTCCCCAGAAATAAGGCAACTCGATATATATATATATATATTTTTTTTTTTTTGTTCTTTTTTTTTAATTTTTATTACACTTCTCTCGGGAGAGACGAACCTAGACCGAGTCGGCGTCCCAAAATGCTACCAAATTGTTTGTATGACACGATTAAAAAAATGACGAAAAGAATAGTGCGAGGGTTCGTTTCGAATTCGACTCGATTGTGCAATATCACAGTTCAATAACTGATTAAAATTTCGCGTTTAAGATAACAGATGTAAAATTAAAAAGAAAAAACAAAAGTTAATGCAAATAATTAATCTGTCAAATAAACTGAAGATGATCAAGCAAGAAAATGAGCACACAACTAAAAGACTGATTATCAAAGGTTAGGAAAGCTTTATGGTGTTGAACTTCCAACTCATTTCCTCCGATTGTTATTTACATTCCGACTTACCTTTTCTATACGTTTTTGAAACATACACCCTTGTAAAGTCTTATAAAAATAATCTCTCTTAAATGACTAGACGATGATGCATAACCGATGAGACTCATTTTGTGATGATCGTTTATTTTGATTCTGAAAAGTGAAAAAATTGAAAGTTTGGTAAAAATTTTACAACTATTTTAACAATTTGAAATGAACATTTTCTTTAGTGGTCGTCCATAAATCACCTAGCACTTTTTAACCATATTTTGCACCGCCACCACTGTGTGTGTACGCGCTTTGTATCATGCAGTAAAAGCGTACATACGTAAACAGAAGATTTATATAAATAAACTAAGTTACTAAGTGCCTATTATGGACGATGGTAAGGCTGGTTTTAAAATGGTGCCACGGAGAAGGCCCAATTCGCAATCGAATCTTCAAGCCAAGTCGCTGAAGTTCATAAACCATACTTGCTTGTGTTTACATTATTCAATTATCCCACACAGTAAATTATTATCGTCATCACTTATACGTTGACGCATAAAAGTGACGACGATGGAATAAAAGAAACAATGAACGTAAGCCAATGGATTTGGTTAACCTATTGAGAGATAGTGTGATAGGGAGAACTATGTCGCAATATTCGGATATTCAATCTTCTTCTGGCATTTCACTATTGTTAAGTGTTCAGTTTGGGGGGATGGGTGCGAACATACAGGGCAAAGTTACTGATTGCTTTCAACCCGGCGAAGGCCAGGACGATCCTTGTCCCTATTCAATCCAAGTTGTCATGCAGTCTCCACGTGACACCCCTGGATAGCTACTTTGGCACCCGCCAAGTAGTGAACCAATACATGCAGCGACATCCTGAGAAAGGTTGGCGCAAGGCTAATAAAAACGAATTATTATGGCAAATTTAACAAGCCTCGGATATGGACCGGATACACGACGACGTCCACGGAAACGAAAATGGCTAAACGATTTAAGAATGTTCTCATGGAACGTCCCCTCACTATACAGAGTTCGAGCTGCACAGCAACTAGCCGATGCCATGGCCGAATATAAGGCTGACATAACAGCATTATAAGAAATAAGATGGACGGGGAGTGGTGTTATTCAAAGAAACGAGTATGACATTTATTACAGCTGTCACGCAAAACACCATGTGCTCAGAGTAGGCTTTCTAGTCAGCCAAAAACTGAAGCCTGCCATCATCGGCTTTAATGCAATAAATGAAAGGCTATGCACTCTTCGCGTGTGAGGCAAGTTTAAGAACATAAGCCTCATAAACGTTCACGGACCTACAGACGAGTCCCCTAACGACGAACAAAAAGAATACTATCAGAACGTCGAAAGGGCCCTCAATGCCTGCCCAAGATACGATGTGAAAATCGTTCTTGGTTATTTGAATGCGAAAATAGGTCGGGAGCTGGTTTTCAGGCACTACGCAGATTCCCATAGTTTGCATGAGAACACTAATGATAATGGACTACGAGTCATCGAACTGGCAGCATCAAAGAACTTGGTCGTTGCGAGTTTATTTAATTTTTTTAATTTATTTTACAGGAAAGGCGAACCTATAGCCCTGTGTCAGCGCCCTGAAATGCTTTTTTTTTCGACCGGGTCCATGAGCCAAGCTCCGAAG
Organism: Microdon myrmicae; assembly: GCA_963931805.1. Taxonomy (NCBI): domain Eukaryota; kingdom Metazoa; phylum Arthropoda; class Insecta; order Diptera; family Syrphidae; genus Microdon; species Microdon myrmicae. The sequence goes on along the minus strand of OZ007500.1, from coordinate 145,285,830 downwards.
GATATTCAAGGATTTCTCCCAACTATTTCACGAAGCCTATAGCCTAATGGGGTGGTATTTCACGGGGCGTCTGGGCTTTGGGACCCAACCTACCACTCAGAACCAGGCTTCCGCATAAAGATATCCACAAAGCCACCTGGGTATCACCTAATGGAGTCACTCGCAACCAAACTGGCCACGTATTGATAGATCACCGCCACTCCTCGAGCCTGATGTCAGTACGAACGTACCGAGGTGCCAACGTCGACTCGGATCACTATCTTGTTGGTACAGTTTTCCGAGCGCGGATTGCCTTACAGAGACGTATTGCATCCGCGGATCAGGTTCGAATCAACACGGCTGTCTTACGCATTGAAACCACCAGCAACACATTTGGTCATGCGATAATACTCGCCCTCGAAGAGCTCGATGGAGGGAGAGTAAGTCCAGGGACCAGAATGCCGGGCGTAGAAGAGAAATGGACACGCCTTAAGAATACTGTCATTAGTACTGCCAACTCCATCTTAGGCAGTAGTCGTAGAGATCGGAGCGACTGGTTTGATGATGAGTGCAAACTACCGATTGAACGTAAGAATGCTGCATACCGGGCAATGCAACAGTCGCATAGGACGCGGGTACGCGGGGACAAATATAAAGAGCTCAGAAGATCTGAAAAAAGACTACAGACAAAATAAAAGTGCCTGGGAAAAATCTTGTCTGTAAAATAGAGAAAAGTAGAGAGCCAGGTCGACACCAGGCGCGCAAGTTCTCCCAAATAATCCACAATATTACGCGGTACACACTACGCTGCACTTACTGCAAGGATAAAGATGGTAATCTGATCACCGATCCTGAAGGCATTCTGGAGCGATGGGAAGTGCACTTCAATGAATTGCTAAATGGCCAGCTCACAGAAGAATTGGAGGCTCCACCAATGCAAGATCAAGACCAAATGCTGCCCCCACTAAGCATTGAGGAAACATTAAAAGCCATAAGACACCTCAAATCAAATAAAGCCCCCGGAGCTGATGACATACCAGCTGAGCTGATCAAACAAGGAGGTACAGCGTTACATCACGCAATTCATGACATCGTGGTGCACGTATGGGAGCAAAGGGAGATGCCGGAAGATTGGCGTCGTGGTATAATTTGCCCCATACATAAGAAGGGAGATACCACACTGTGCAGCAACTATAGATCCTCTCCTCTATCCTTTAAGATCGGATAGCCCCATACACTAAAGTCATCATTGGTCAATATCAGTGTGGCTTCATCTCAGGCAAATCAGCGATTGATCAGATATTCACCCTTATGCAGACGATGGAAAAATGTCTGGAATTTAAGATGCCTTTATATCATCTATTTATAGACTTTGAGGGCGCCTACGACAGGATAGCCAGGGTAGAACTATGTAATGCCATGAGAGAGTTCGGCATTCTAAGCAATTTGATACGACTTTGTAGGTTGACCATGACCAACGTAACTAGTCAAGTAATAATAACGGGATTGCTGTCCAAACCAATAAACATCTATAATGGACTCCGACAAGGGGACGGTCTGGCCTGCCTCCTCTTCAACCTGGCGTTGGAGAAAGCAATCCGTGACTCTGGCGTTACAGCTAGAGGGACTATTGTCACCAAGTCCAGCCAGATACTTGCCTACGCAGATTAAATAGACATCATCGTACAACCGAATCGGCGGTACAGGAATCCTTCACCCAGATCGAGCAGGCGGCACAAAAACTGGGACGCCACGTTAATGAGGGAAAAATTAAGTACATGGTGGCAACTTCTGCGAAGAGAAGACCTAACGTTGGTCAAACTATCAGGGTAGTGGAGCACGAATTTGAAGTAGTACAATCCTTTAACTACCTTGGGTCAATAGTATGAGCCGATAACAATATGGAAGAAGAAATACGCGAATGGCTGATTAAATCCAACAAAGCCTACTATGCTCTATCAAGGCTCTATAAATCCCGAAATTTATCCAGAACATCCAAGCTACTACTGTACAAGACCATGGTCTTACCAGTACTCATGTATGGATCCGAGACCTGGGCGCTCAATAAAAGGCACTCTGAACTCTTAGCCGCGTTCGAGAGAAAGGTCTTAAGGAGAATTGTTGGCCCCGTATGTGAGGTAGGGCGATTCCGGAGACGGTACAACCATGAGTTGTACGCAATCTACCTTGAAGCTAATGTTGTAAGAACAATCAAGCTCGGTAGACTCCGATGGGCGGGACACCTAGCTCGAATGAGCGAAAAGGAGCCTGCCCGGAAAGTCCTTTGTGGCAGGAGGTATGGAAGGAGACAGCGCGGCAGACCTTGTCTGCGATGGAGGGATGGCGTAGACCAGGACGCCCAGAGCCTGGGAGTGCCAAACTGGATGACGTCGGCTCGAAATCGGAACCGGTGGAGAGATTTGTTAAATAAGACCAAAACCGGATCCCGGTTGTAGTGCCGATGATGATGATAAATAAGTCTGTGAAAGTGTGTTGTGGCTATGTCAGATCGACATTTGGAGGATATATATACATATAAGTGAACATAAAATAAATCTGTTCAGGAAAGGAGAACAAACTTGGAGTTTTTGTTGGAGATTATTCACAATCCAGAGATCGAACCTGGGAAGTCGATAAAATAAAATAAAAATAACGTAACAATTGGTGTCAGAAGTGGGATTGCTGAATAATCCTATATCATCTGGAAGGGTAGCAGTGGACCTGGAATAATCCTACATCATGGTAAAGTTTGTTGACTTGAGAATGCCCCATTTAAAAGAAGAATTGGAGTCTCGAGGATTGTTTGTGACAGGGAATAAGGCAGATCTACAAGCACGATTGCGTAATGCAATGGAGAGTGAGGGCATCGAAGTTGATGGACAGGAATTTTGTCATGATGCTTCAGGAGCTTCATCAAAAGTCGAAGAGCAGTTGATAGAGCCAGCGCCAGCATTTGACATGAATGTGCTTTTAGCAGCAATGGCACAGCAGTCCGCACGCATGGAGGAGCAGCTGGCAAAACAGTCCTCACCTATGAAGAAACAGCTGACACAACAAACTTCACAACACACTTCACAACTGCAGGAAAAACTATCGCGCATCGAAGGGAATTCTGCCAGACCGCCGGCGAGGCAGGATGAAATGCACGACGAATTGCACCAAGTTACCCAAAACTACACAAAATTAGAAGCAGGAATATTGAAGTTGGATGGTCATATCCGAGAGATACAGTTCAGTGCACCAGTTGCAGCTGTTAGTACAACGAAATTGAAGGCGCCAACGTTTGACGGAACTGTACCGTTCAACATTTTCAAACTACAGTTCGAGACCACAGCGCAAACCAATCACTGGCCTACGGCAGACAAAGTGGCAGCTTTGGTTGTATCATTAAAGGGCTCCGCCGCTGAAGTGTTGCAAACGGTTCCTGAAATTGAACGTGAAAATTACGACGCGTTAATGGCAGTGATTGAACGGCGATATGGTAGCGACCATAGGAAACAAATATTCCAAATGGAGCTCATGAATCGGTACCAAAAAGCTAACGAGCCGTTACAAGAATATGCAGCGGAGATAGAACGGCTCGCGCATTTGGCCAATGCAGACGCACCAGCAGAAGTAATTGAATTACTCAAAATTCAAGCGTTTAGGAATGGAATACGAGATGCGGATACCAAACGCGCAGTCTATTCCACGCCAAAGAAGACGTTTGCCGAAACCGTGTCATTTGCTCTTACACAGGAAACAGCAAGACTTCCGAGCAAACAGACGCACAAAGTTCATCGGCTGAAAGCCGAGCCAAGAGAATCTCTGGAGGAAACCATGAGGGAATTCATCCAAGTTATTTCTCAAATGATGCCAACCCCGCGCAGGGAAATGATGCCAGCCACACACAAAGGCTCTGAAGCAAAGTGTTACAACTGTGGAAAAACAGGACACTTCGCATGGAATTGTAATGCGTCTCATAGGAAAAATGAAAATACGCCGAAAAGCAGCGCTGAGAGTGGAAATGCCTCTGGAGAAAGGCAATCGTTAAACTAAAACGGACCAGCTCAAAGGGGCGTGAGCTGGATCCCGCAACTGACTCCCCACCGCTGCCGTTTCACAAATACATGGTAAAATAAAAATTTAACCGTAAATGCGACTGTAAATGGACGATCGCTGGTCTTAACTCTGGACACGGGCGCAACACATTCCATCATTAGATCAGACCTGGCAGGAGATAACGTTGAGCCGCTGAGTGGTTGCAAACTCCGAACAGCTACAGAAGAGGAAGCTGTGATTTTTGGAAAACTGGAGTGTAAGGTTTAGATTGGAACGCTAGAAGTAGTTCACACCTTCTTAGTGGCTGGAATAATGGACGAGGTAATAATCGGCGTGGATTTTATGCTAGCCCGTGGATATGAACGGCCCCAGATCATGAATGTAAGTGTAAGTCACCGTCAGCAGATGCCACCAAAGTCCGAAGCAGTTCTGTGGGCATGTGTAGAGGGAGACTGCGGCGCAGGCAAGTTGTGGGTAGTAGAGCCATCAGAAAGCACTGCGAATATACTGGTTGGACGAACTTTGGTACAAACGGAAAAGAAGAAGCGGATCCCAGTTCGAGTGATGAATGAGTTCAGGTCACCGATCACTTTTAATAAAGGAGAATTAGTGGGACTTACAGTATTAAGTGAGACGCGATCGTGTATCCATGGCTACTAATAAAGTCTATTTACGTCCCTCCAATGCGTGTATCTCTGAACTAAATAAGTACTTAATTAAAAGCTGAATAAAAATTCATTGACCCTAAGAGATATTGTGTAAATAGTAACTCTCTAATTTATGTACGGCTTGTTTGCATATTAAACGAAACCCACTCCGCCGACGACGTCAATACAAATACCCGACACATATCAAATTAGCATAAAATTGCACAAATCAAAACTGTATTCATATAATTAATCCAATTCATAAACAAGAACGAAGCCACAAAATAGAAAAACAGTGACGCGACGTGTTGTGACAACTAAAACAAAGTGCAACAACAACAAACAAACAAAACGAATGTTAAGAGTGACAATAAACGTGCTCACAAAATAACTTCAGTAAGGTGCAAGAACAACGTAAGACAATTTAAATATATCACCTCAGTCGTAAAAGTGAAAACTAAAACAGACAATATATTGCTAGTTACGCACAGAGTTTTTAAACCATCATTTGGCGCGAGTGCAAGTTCACTGACTCTTAGCCGACGGTAGCCGAGTTCGAGTCGGCGTGCGGAAGAAGTCGACTTCGTGGTTCGTATTGCGGTCGCCTTTTTTTTTTTTAATGAAAACAAACTGGAAAGAACCAGCATGAACACGGAGGAAGACAAAAACGTGACAAACAAACGAAAAGGTACACAGAAAATCTCCACTGTGACGCGAAGTAAAACCGCGAAATTAACAATGGAGAAAAAAGGTCAGAAAATGGAGGAGGACAGAGAGCGCCCCTCCCCCTACAATATTAATATGTATGGGGCAAACAATTCGTTTGCTTCTCTTGCATCCTCAGAGTCTGAGGATGAAGAAGAGGAAATTACTGAATTGGAGGCGAAACTTGCGATGGCAAGAGCCCGTCTAGAAGAGAGTCGCCGAAAGAAAAAAATAGCGGCACTCGAAAAAGAAAAAGACACCGAACAACAACAAAAGCCGAAGCCAAAAGTCGGCCAACAACAACAGCAACAGCAACATCAAGATCAACAGCAACAATCATCACAAAATCGACCACAGCAAGCAACACAACAGCGGCAAAGCAAGAATAACAACCAAAAAATAAAGATGCCACCAATCAACACCATAGATATTGAGTGTAAGGAATTGGTAAGTCTTTGTAAGCTAGCTATAGGAAACAATTTTGTAGTTAAAAGACTGGCTGGTAATAGGCATGCCATTCAAACCTATGCGGTGGCAGACCACGATAAAATTAAAGAGGTCTTAAAAATGGCCACCGCGGAATTCTACTCTTCACGCCGAAGCAAACAAAGAGGGTAACGGTTCTATTAAAGGGTGTCGACCCTGAGGTGGAACCGGAGGCTCTGCTCGAGATGCTTCAAAAGTTGAGGCACGACGATCTCGAGTTTATCTCCGTAAAACCGTTCACCACAACCAAGGCAAGCAGGGAAAACCGCAAGCTACCCTTCTTTTTGGTTCAACTAACGCCCAGCAGCAGAATTGGTGGTCTAAGAAAGATTACAGTCTTGGATCATCAAAGTGTCACATGGGACAAGTTAAAAAAAGGCAGAGACATCCTGCAATGTGTCCGCTGCCAAAGATTTGGTCACGCGGCGGCGAACTGTGAAATGCAGCATCGTTGCGTAAAATGCGGAAAAGACCATAAGGCAGAAGAATGCCCTCTGGGAAAAGAAAGGGTAGAAGACAAAGCCCGCTAATTATCGAGGCTGTCCTAAATTCCGAGAAATAATGGCAAGACGTGTGACCCGGCAAAAAAACACAGAGCCAGCTCGTACTACAACAATGCCCGTAACATCGCAGCGGTCGTACGCACAAGTTGCGTCGGGTGGGAGACCATCAAACCAGGCTACAACATTGGTAGCCACAAATACTCCCACACAGACTGAAACAACATCGCAAGCAGACGTGGTCACGGTTCTGCTTAACCTCCAGAGACAGATGACACAGCTGCAAAATCAAATAAACGAGATCTACTCGTACTTGCCCAATCTAAACAAAAAGTCAATATAAACCCTCTAACCACAACATCAATAAAAGCTCTTGTCGTGAATGTAAATTCACTAATAAGAACTGAGAGAAGAGCCAATCTTTTTAACCTGTTGCAAGAGGAACAGCCTGATGTACTTCTGGCGGGGGAAACCAAGTTAAACCAGACACAAGATATGGCATAAAAACTACGATATTATACGAAGAGACCGACCTAACTCCTCTCAGGGGGGGGGGGGGGGGGGGGGGGGGGGGGGTGTCGCAATCTTTATTAGAAAAGGGATCCCTCATAAAGTTATATATAGTGGAGAAGTGCGCAGGTTCCGGGTGCTGGAAGGCTGTATCGTACGCATACCCCTTCAGCAAGGAAGGGGCTTGTATGCGATTGCGGTCTACACACCTGAGGAGCACCAACATAATCTATTTATAGCAGAGCTCGAGACTCTCTTCCGATGCTTACAATTGCACCTGGGCAAAAATTACTTTATTCTAGGGGGAGATATGAACGCCAAGCATAGAAATTGGGGAAATTATATATCTAATGCCAGAGGAAATCAGTTGGCTGGCTAGTTAGATCAGTTTCATATTGAATATAGAACTGACCTGCTAGCTACCGAATATCCATCGTTCCCTAGAGGTAGATCGTTCTTAGATATCTTGCTATTCGACTCACGACTGAGATTACTTAACACCAATAGACGAAACACAAACTGTTTACGGACAATTGAATACGATAGTGACCACTGTGCATTCACGCCAGTAATGGAGCTTCCGAACGAGCTCGCAGATCTGGAGGAATTCGTGATCCCGCAACCCTATAACTACGGGGCAATGCGATGGCCGCGGTTCACCAGATCACTTCGTTCGAATGACTTTAATCTGCCAGTAAACAGAAACCTGACTAATGTCGAAATCGACAAATACATTCAACAAATGGACGAAACCGTAAAACGAACAATGGACAAAACAATTCCCAAAACAACAGTTACAGATCACACTAACATGTACAGAAACGCAACAATAAACGCACTCCACAGGCAAAAGAGCAGACTGCTATCGAAATTAAAACAATTACACAGACAGTTTACACACAGGCAAGACCAGGAGATAATATCACTGAAATCCCGATTAAAAAACCTCCAACAATTACTTAAAGCTAATTATAGATTAGCAACAAATTTGTATTGGAACAACAGAATTCGAGCTATAAAAACTAATAACCCGAATATGTTCCCACAAATAAATAAAATATTCAGGAGAAATAATCAAAATGAGATTCAGTGTCTCCAAATCCCACGTACTCAGGTAAACAAGCAGCTGCTAACCAACATTGGCATAGATGCAGAGAACGCTATCCTCAATAGTGAGCTCTTCGTGATCGAAGATCCTTTGGAAAAGGTGAACGCTTTGGGAGCTGTCTTTCAGGAAATGTACAAGGTGAATGAAAGCATTCACCGAAATCACGACCTGGAGGACAGAGTTCTACTCAATCACCTGCACCTCCGGAATGAAATTTCACTTTGGCAATCGGAGAATCCGGGTTTTACCGAATTCAGTGAAGATAATCTGTCAATTGACATTAATGCCAATGGTGGGGCTAATAGCCTTTTAATCACAAGGAAAGGGATCCAGAGTATCTTCGACTCATTAAGAAGCAAAAAGTCAGTGGGAATAGAGGGAGTACCTAACATCGTACTCAAGAACCTGCCCCCAATGGCAATAGATATATACACGGTCCTGTTTAACAACGCGTTGAATAATACATATTATCCCGTGCGTTGGAAAACGGCTATCATTCAGCCCATCGCAAAAAAGGGCAAAGACTGCACAAACCCAATGCACATGCGTTCGATAAGTTTACTCCCAAGCATCAGTAAAGTATTTGAAAAAACCATTAACAAAGCTCTGGTAAAATGGGTAGACGACAACAGCATTATTCCAAATAACCAGTTTGGCTTTAAGGCGGGTCATGAAACCACACATGCCGCAGCTAAACTGGTCTCCGACATACAATGGAATAAATGTAGGAACCAATGCACAGGGGCCTGTCTGATCGACTTGGAAAAAGCCTTTGATACCGTCTGGATCGAAGGGTTGTATTACAAACTGGTCAGACATGGCATACATAAGCCTTTACTATATGTACTTTACGATATGTTAAAGGACAGGAGGTTCGTGGTCAAAAGTGGTAATGTGACCTCTAATAAAACGTATAATATCAAGAATGGCTTGCAACAGGGCGCGGTACTCTCTCCGATTCTTTTTAACATTTACATTAGCGACTTATTAGATACACTTCCGCAGGCTATTGCGTACGCAGACGATCTCATAATTTACAGAACAGCTCCGAAAGTTGCGATCATAAATAGGTTAATACAGCGAGACTTCAACAAAGTGCAGCACTATTGCGATGACTGGAAACTTAAGATCAACTTCCAGAAATGTGAAGCCATCCTATTTAGAACTCCATTATATAAAGCCACGTACGACACAAGGAAAAACTGGCGAAAGCTAGTTATCGTGGGACCGCATGGAGATAAACTGGAAACCAAGAGTTTAGTTAAATACCTGGGCATCTGGCTAGACCAATATCTGTATTTCAACAGACATGTAGAGGCTGCTTTGCTCAAAGCGAGAAAAACTTTTGCTATGACAAGGAGGCTATTTCACAGTAGCCAACTTGACAGCAGGGTAAAAGTCATATGCTACATGACGCTAATCAGGCCAATGCTCATATATGGTTGCCCAGTATGGTTCAACATAGGTCCAAATTTGATGGAAAAGATTCGGGTGTTCGAAAGAAAGTGTCTCAGAAGTTGTCTCAGATTATATCGGACACCAGAATCGGACTATAAAAAGTATTACTCAAATGAGACTTTATATAATGAAGCGTACATAAATAGGGTGGATAATTTTATGATTAAATTAATCAGAGGACATATTGCGAGAGCGATAAGCTCGTCCAATGACCTAATTTTCGGGGCCTATTATCCAAACACTCTGTACTATGAGAGCGTGCGTCGCAACGGCTTTGTTCCACCAGAGGCGTTCCTTGACTTGGACATGAAAGGGCTTATACAGGATAGATCCGGAATTCCGCTGATCTATCATGTAAGTAGATCATCTGTAGACGGGCGATTGTGCTACGACCGGGAAGTAACGCGCACCGAAGAAGAGCTCCTGCGCTTCAGTAGGGCTATCTCCCACAGAGACCGGGACGATAGTATTAGACAGCGTCAACAGTTCTAGTGGTTGAATGGCATATAAAGACCTGGATACCAAAGTCGGTATAGAATCATACTATCATCAGCTAGCTTACATAGACTTAGCTTTTTTAGAATTAGGGTAGAATAAGATTTAAGTTTTTTAATGTAAAAACACTTAACCTAATGCTTTTACATTATAAAAAAAAAAAAAAAAAAAGTAGGTAAGTTAAGTAAGTTAAATTTTAAGAAAAAAAAAACAAAAAAAAATTGACAAAGTTTTTCAAATTTTTCTTTGTATTTCTACTAATTATCAGTACTGCCACAAAGTTCTGTCGCCGAAAGGCAAATTATACAAATGTTAAGTAATGTTTAGCTTAGAGCGTCTGCGAAAGACCAGTAAGTTATTATATAAGATAATTAAGCTAGAATTTAAGCATTTTTTGTATAGCCTTTAATTTAGAAATTAAGAATATAAAAAGAAAAATAAAAAAGTTTTAAAAATGAAAATGAAAAAAAGAATTGGTGGGACAATGCCAAGCTGTGGAGGCCGTGGTTAATTGTGACAATCCTCCCCAGAAATGCGAAAACAAGGTTCTCCCAAAGCGCGCCGCTTTCCTCCCCCTATCCCCAATTCCCAATTATTTTTCTTTTTGTTTTTAATTTAATTTTTTTTTTTATTTTTTTATTTTTATTTATATTTCTTGTTTATGTTTGTCTGTTTTGTTTCATTTTTTTATTTTTTATTTTGCTTGTCAACCCCCTATATATGTAATTTAAAAAAAAAATTATAAATAATACATGATGTAGAAAAAATAGAATGCATTTTAAAAAGAAAACATATCAATTATTGTGACATGTTATAAAAACAGTTATTGTACGCCGAAAGGCATACGAAATATAATAATGTATAATTTAGAGTGCTTGCGAAGAGCCAGTAAGTTAATGTAAGAATGATATTTGTAAAATATAAGTTAACATTTAGTCTTAAGTAAAATATGTAATTGAATTGTTAAAGAAATGTGGATATAAAACAAAACAAAAAACAAAAAACCACACATTACAGCCCGTAGACTTGAACAACAAAAATGTAATATTGTAAATTAACTCGCAATAAACCAAAATAATGGGTTTTCCAATAGGGACTTGACAACCTTTTTTCGGTAGTAAATTTTTATAATTTGCAGACGTTGTTCGTTCGTGTACTTAACCACGATGAAAATGTTGAGTTTACCGAATAAATTGACAGTGACAGTCCGATGATTTGTGAAAGAGTGCGTTCACAAATTAAATTCAAAGTTGTCAAGTCGCTATTGGAAAAACCGATACATTCAAACACGCATTTGCGAAAAAATATATATCAGATACAAACTCACAAAACGAATAAAAATGCAAAGAAAACTCACCTTTGTAGCAAATTCTTAGCTTTTTTGTTATATCGATGTTGTTAAATATGTTCATTTAGTTATCGTCGAAAATATGAGTAGAAACTTAAAGGAAGATTCCATGTGGATCAATTGCTGTTGTTCGCTGTATTTATAAAAAAAAGATTCTGTAGCAGCATTGTTGTGTAGATCCTTCTGAGAAAAATCGCAGTCAATGCATGCCAATCCCGACTACGTTTGCCTTAGTGCTCTGGATGTTTGTTGGATTGAGTCTTTCTTAGTGAATTAGTTTTGCTTATATATGTTAACTGAAATTAATAGTCAAGTCCTAAAGCTATTCGTTTAAAAAGTAAATTTAATTTGATTTCAAAAATACTCTATTCTATAATTTCAATCTTCAAAGTGAACGGATCGCGTAACTGTTTTACTTGGCTTTGGATCGACCGGTGACGGGGGATTGCTGTCCTCTACTCACATATTTCGGTATGGCGATTTCATCTTCAGCCAATGAAGGACCAAAGATGGCCCGCCCGCTTGTATTTCAGGTGGAATCGATGACAGTGGGCATTTATCGATATTCAAATATTTCAGATTTTGACAGAGTGTCAATCCGAAAGGAAGCTTTTGCAAGAAAGGATTCTGATTAATGTAGAGATTTTCCAAACACTCCAGGCTTCCAATCTCCTCTGGTAAGAACTGTAAGTTGTTCTCGCTTATTGAGAGATGACTAAGCTTTGTTAAATGACCAATGGTTCTCGGCAGTGCAGTTAATTGATTCGTTTGTAGGACAAGTTTCTGCAATTCATGCAACAAACCGATTTCATGAGGAAGTGAGTCAAGTTGATTTTCCTCTAAATCGAGAATCCTTAGTTTACTTAACGCTCCAATCGTGACTGGGATCTTTGTTAGTAAATTGTTCGACAATATGAGCACTTCCAAGTTCTGGAGTTTCATGATGACATCAGGAAGATTGGATATTGAGTTCGTTGCCAAATTCAGTTCAACCATATTAGTCCAGGTACCAAAATCTATTGGTAACGTCGAAAGCAAGTTTTCCTTCATATTTAATTTTGTTAGATTATTTGAACTGGAGAATATTCCATATGGTACTTTGTCGATTTGATTATGCTCCATGTTCAAGCAGGTGAGATTGATGAATTGACTAGGTCCTCCAGGGGGGAAGGAATCAAATGCATTTCGGGACAAAGTTATTGATGTGAGATTGTTAAGCGACAGCAACAGTCCTTGTGGTAAACTGGAGATGCTATTGCCTTCGACGTTGAGTTCATCCATAAGCGTGCAGTTTTTAAGTGATGCTGGAATGTTCTTTAAGCGATTGTACCTGTAAATATCAATAATCAATATTAAGTTTCCTTGTAAGAGATTATTTTCATAAAGATGGAAAGATGATACTCGTAAGTTCTGCGTGTGAGCTAATGAAAGTGATTTGAATGGGACACTTTAACACCGTAATACATTGTCAAAAACCCTTTATTAATTATATCCAGAAACCCGCAGTAATGACTGCATGAGATGAGATTATTGGACACCTGCTACACAACCTGCATACTTTTAAAAGCTCGTATCTTTGGTGTTGGGGGGATGGGAGCAAACATACAGGGCAATGTCTCTGATTGCTTTCAACCCGTCGAAGGCCAGGACGATCCTTGTCCCTGTTCAATCCAAGTTGACATGCAGTCTCCACGTAACACCCCTGGATAGCTACTTTGGCACCCGCCAAGTAGTGAACCAATGCATGCAGCGACATCCTGAGAAAGGTTGGCACAGGGCTAATAACCATGCCCGTAAAAACGAATTATGGCAAATCTAACAAACCTCGGATATGGGCCGGATACACGACGACCACGGAAACGAAAATGGCTAAACGATTTGAGCATTTTCTCATGGACCATCCGCTCACTACACAGTGCTCGAGCTGCAGTGCAGCTAGCTGATGCCCTGTCCGAATATACGGTTGACATAACAGCATTACAAGAAATAAGATGGACGGCGAGTGGTGTTATTCAAAGAAACGAGTAATACATTTATTACACCTGTCATGCAAAACACCAAGTGTTCGAGGTAGGCTTTCTAGTCAGCCAAAAACTGAAGCCTGCCATCATCGGCTTTAATGCAATAAACGAAAGGCTATGCACTCTTCGCGTGCGAGGCAAGTTTAAGAACATTAGCCTCATAAACGTTCACGGACCTGTGGCGTTTCTAACAGATGCACACACAATACACAAGAAAATAGTGAACAACACCTAACGAAAATCGAATAAGAAAATGTATCAGAGCTGTATACCATAGCGATAACATAACAATTCCACATCAGTTGAATGTACTCGAGTTAAGAAATCGAATTCGTACAAAGGGCAGTGGACTGATGTGTTGAGCATTGGTTACAATTTTAGTGATTCTAACTGTCATAGGGTCAGTTCGAATCACACGTTCTTCACTATCGTCGGAATACGTTATAGACCTACAGAGGAGTCCTCTGACGACAAAAAAGAAGAATTCTACGAGAACGTCGAAAGGGCCCTCAATGCCTGCCCAAGATACGATGTGAAAATCGCTCTTGGTGATTTGAATGCGAAAATAGGTCGGGAGGCGGTTTTCAAGCACTACGCAGGTTCCCATAGTTTGCATGAGAATACTAATGACAATGGACTACGAGTCATCGAACTAGCAGCATCAAAGAACTTGGTCGTTGCAAGTACCAGGTTTCCACAAAACTACCTGGGTATCACCTGGCGGAGACACTCGCAACCAAATTAACCACGTGTTGATAGATCGCCCCCACTCCTCGAGCCTGATGACGATACGAACGTACCGAGGTGCCAACGTCAACTCGGATCATCTTGTTGGTACAGTTTTCCGAGCGCGGATTGCCTTAGGGAGACGCATTGCATCCGCGGATCAGGTTCGAATCAACACGGCTGCCTTACGCAATGAGAATACCAGTAACACCATTGGTCATGCGCTATGACTCGGCCTCAAAGAGCTCGGCTGACGGAGAGTAAGTCCTGGGGCAAGAATGCCGGGCGTAGAAGGGAAATGGACTCGCCCTAAGAATACTGTCTTTAGTACTGCCAACGCCATCTTAGGCAGTAGTCGTAGAGATCTGAGCGACTGGTTTGATGATGAGTGCAAACTAGAGACTGGACGTAAGAATGCTGCATACCGGGCATACCCGGGTACGCGAGGAGAAATACAAAGAGCTCAGAATATCTGAAAAAATACTTCACAGACTAAAGAAAAGTGCCTGGGAAAAAAACCTTGTCTGTGAAATAGAGAAAAGTAGAGAGCGAGGTCCGCACCAGGCGTGGAAGTTCTACCAAATAATTTACAGGAAAGGCGAACCTATAGCCCTGTGTCAGTGCCCTGAAATGCTTTTTTTTCGACCGGGTCCATGAGCCAAGCTCCGAAGGATATTCAATGATTTCTCCCAACTATTTCACGAAGCCTATAGCTTAATGGGGTGGTATTTCACGGGGCGTCTGGGCTTTGGGACCCAACCTACCACTCAGAACCAGGCTTCCGCATAAATATATCCACAAAGCCACCTGGGTATCACCTAATGGAGTCACTCGCAACCAAACTGGCCACGTATTGATAGATCACCGCCACTCCTCGAGCCTGATGACAGTACGAACGTACCGAGGTGCCAACGTCGACTCGGATCACTATCTTGTTGGTACAGTTTTCCAAGCGCGGATTGCCTTACGGAGACGTATTGCATCCGCGGATCAGGTTCGAATCAACACGGCTGCCTTACGCATTGAAACCACCAGCAACACATTTGGTCATGCGATAATACTCGCCCTCGAAGAGCTCGATGGAGGGAGAGTAAGTCCTGGGACCAGAATGCCGGGCGTAGAAGAGAAATGGACACGCCTTAAGAATACTGTCATTAGTACTGCCAACTCCATCTTAGGCAGTAGTCGTAGAGATCGGAGCGACTGGTTTGATGATGAGTGCAAACTAGCGATTGAACGTAAGAATGCTGCATACCGCGCAATGCAACAGTCTCATAGGACGCGGGTACGCTGGGACAAATATAAAGAGCTCAGAAGATCTGAAAAAAGACTACAGACAAAAGAAAAGTGCCTGGGAAAAATCTACTCTGTAAAATAGAGAAAAGTAGAGAGCCAGGTCGACATCAGGCGCGCAAGTTCTCCCAAATAATCCACAATATTACGCGGTACACACTACGCTGCACTTACTGCAAGGATAAAGATGGTAATCTGGTCACCGACCCTGAAGGCATTCTGGATCGATGGGAAGTGCACTTCAATGAATTACTAAATGGTCAGCTCACAGAAGAATTGGAGTCTACACCAATGCAAAATCAAGATCAAATGCTGCCGTTACCAAGCATTGACGAAACATTAAAAGACCTAAGACAGCTCAAATCAAATAAAGCCCCGGAGCTGATGGAATACCAGCTGAGCTGATCAAACAAGGAGGGACAGCGTTACATCACGCAATTCATGAGATCGTGGTGCACGTATGGGAGCAAGAGGAGATGCCGGAAGATTGGCGTCGCGGTATAATTTGCCCCATACATAAGAAAGGAGATATCACACTGTGCAGCAACTATAGGGGTATAACATTGCTGAGTACCGCCTATAAGATACTCTCCACTATCATACAAAATCGGATAGCCCCATACGCTAAAGCCATCATTGGTCAATATCAGTGTGGCTTCATCCCAAGCAAATCAGCAATTGATCAGATATTCACCCTTAGGCAGACGATGGAAAAATGTCTGGAATTTAAGATTCCACTATATCATCTGTTTATAGACTTCAAGGCCGCCTACGACAGCATAGCCAGGGTAGAACTATATAATGCCATGAGGGAATTCGGCATTCCAAACAAATTGATACGACTTTGTAGGTTGACCATGACCAACGTAACTAGTCAAGTAAAAGTAGCGGGATTGCTGTCCAAACCAATAAACATCTATAATGGACTCCGACAAGGGGACGGTCTGGCCTGCCTCCTCTTCAACCTGGCGTTGGAGAAAGTAATCCGTGACTCTGGCGTTACAACTAGAGGGACCATTTTCACCAAGTCCAGCCAGATACTTGCCCACGCAGATGATATCGACATCATCGGTAGAACCGAATCGGCGGTACAGGAATCCTTCACCCAGGTCGAGCAGGCGGCACAAAAACTGGGACGGCACGTTAATGATGGAAAAACTAAGTACATGGTGGCAACTTCTGCGAAGAGAAGACCTAACGTTGATCAAACTCTCAGGGTGGTGGAGCACGAATTTGAAGTAGTGCAATCCTTTAACTACCTTGGGTCAATAGTATCAGCCGATAACAATATGGAAGAAGAAATACGCGAACGGCTGATCAAATCCAACAAAGCCTACTACGGTCTATCAAGGCTCTTTAAATCCCCAAATTTATCCAGAACATCCAAGCTACTACTGTACAAGACCAAGTGTTACCAGTACTCATGTATGGATCCGAGACCTGGGCCCTCAATAAAAGGCACTTTGAACTTTTAGCCGCGTTCGAGAGAAAGGTCTTAAGGAGAATTGTTGGCCCCGTATGTGAGGGAGGACGATTCCGGAGACGCTACAACCATGAGTTGTACGCAATCTACCTTGAAGCTAATGTTGTAAGAAAAATCAAGTTCGGTAGACTCCGGTGGGCGGGACACCTAGCTCGAATGAGCAAAGAGAAGCCTGCCCGGAAAGTCCTTTGTGGCAGGATGTATGGAAGGAGACAGCGCGGCAGACCTTGGCTGCGATGGAGGGATGGCGTAGACCAGGACGCCCAGAGCCTGGGAGTGTCAAACTGGATGCCATCGGCTCGAGATCAGAACCAGTGGAGAGATTTGTTAAATAAGGCCAAGACCGGATCCCAGTTGTAGTGCCGATGATGATGATGATGAAACATATGTAGAACCTTGAAAGCCAGCAAAAGCAAAATGATTGATCGAATTTTCATCAGCGAAACTCTGGTCAAATGGATCGAATTCGAAAATGGGGCAAATACGACAATATTGTACGAAAGCCATTGTTGTCAAAGAGCGGTGAAACAATTCAAATGATGGCCAACCAATACTAGCGGCTAGTAGAATTTTGCAGTGCAATTTGGTTGGACTGGAAATAATCACCTACTATGAGGTACTTCCCTGTGGGGAAGCACTAAATTCGGGCCTGTCAACAATTGGACCATTGCAAGCTAGCGATTGATCAGAAATGTTGTGATATATCGGGACAATGCCGTCTATAATGACTCGTTAGTAACTCCGGTTGCTGGGTTGAGATGTTTTGATACATCCTCCTTATAGTTCGAACCTAGCACCACATTTTATAGCATTGCAAATCTTTCTCACTGATAAGAAATTAGTATCAAGAGTACATTGTAAAACTTCCTTGATCGAGTTTTTCGCCAATAGTTATCGAGGGTTATATGAGGGACGCATTATGAAGTGACCTTTAAAATGGCAATAAAGCATAGAACAAAACGGTGCATATTATTTTCAAATCGGACAATTCGAACAATGCCACGTTTAGCGCTGAGGGTACCTGTTCCTTTTTTTTTTCTTTTTTTTCCATGTGAAGGTGGTTAACTCCGACGATGTCATGAGCTTCTTGATACCCTGGGATTCCCCTTCGCCCTTATGATTACTTATCGCACTGCGGATATGTCCGCAAGTCGTGTCGCGTGGTGGTTTGTTCCATGAACCTATTATATGGCCCATGGAACCGATGGCGACTCCATCCGCTGGGATCCATCGCCATTTGCGGTCGCAGAGCCAACCAATTGATCTGGATTGGAGTTGTAGCTTCGCAACCCACAATCAATGGCCAAGTGGTGGCTGGTGAAAGATCTCGTCACACCGGGACTGGATGACGTGGTGGGTGCTGCGCCTGTCAACACCCATCCCAAGTAATAGCCTGCGCAATGAGGCCTAAGGTTTCGGACTTCTTCACCCCCTCCATTATGAGGGAAGGGTACAGATCAGCCCCGATGATGAGTTCTACCCTGTGTATCGATGGGAAGTTTGAGTCCGTGAGATCCAAGCCCGTTGCGAAGGAGAGGTCTCTGGACAGAAATCGTGGGGGCAGCAAGTAGTTTGAGAGGTCGGACAGGATGAGTGCGTTGATGGTCCAACTTCGCGAGCGCTCGCGGCGAGGCAGTATAGTGATCGAGGATTGCGCCTTCGCCGCCTGGCACCGAGCACCGCTGATCCCATAAACTGGTATGAACAACGCCTGGCGGAGGAGGCATACCCGTTGGGCGAGGGATTCCGAAATGAAGGTGGCGTCTGAGCACGGGTCCACCAGGGCACGAACCTCGATCCCGCGTTGGGGTTCCGATTGGACGAGGAAGCGCGCTGTAGCCAGGATTATCGCCCGTGGAGGAGGGATGTTTAGAATTTGCGCGGATACACCGGAAATCCTGCCCGTTTTGCCTCTGGGCCTGGTACCCGCTTCCGAATGTGATGATGAGTGGCGCCATGGGTTTGAGGTTGTACCAGCGTGAAGTATGGTGTGGTCTCGCCCCTGACAGTCTACAAGTCTTGATGGAGGGGCAGTCGCGAACCAGGTGCCTCCCCAGCCAGTTGAAGCACAGTTTTCGTTGATCGGGGCTGAGCGCTTTGAATCTCTCGCAGCAGCTGATGGAGTGCAATGATCCACAGAACGAGCAAGGAGGTTGTAGGTTCAGTGCGCGGGGTGAGACGTGTGCATTGAGAGGCGTGAACTCGGGTTGGAGTCCGAGTGGTCATTCCTTAGAGCACTTTGGGAGTGATCGACGGTAACTCTAAGCAGCTCAACGAACACCAAAGCTTCGATCCTGGTTTTTAGGAAGGCGTTGAGCTGTTGATATGTGGGGGCTCCGTGGTGTTCTCCTGTGCCATTGGTATCGATGGTGTGGGGAATTGAGTCAGGGGCCTTTGACGGTGCCGGGAAGTCCGGGACGAGAGCGTGGTGAGCGTCGCTGAACTTTGCCTGCTCGTCCAAGTAAATTTTCTTGGCCGATTTGATGAAATCCTCCGCGAAGTAGTCATGGCCCTTAATTTCTGGAGCAGCCAGCCGTACGATCTCTTCGTGCCCCTTTCGGATGTCGTCCCATTTGAGTTAAGGGTTCTGCTGGCGAGTCCCCACTGAGCCCAACGTTGGTGGCCCCCTTTTCTTCAGATTGAGGAACGCGCGAAACATCCGGTCTTGTGTCACGAACTGAGCGGCGATGAGTAACTCAATCTGGGACATGGCGAGCTAACCATCACCGAAAATGCCCAGTCTTTGTCAGTGATGCACTCGCACTTTCGCTACTCGATCGCGGTTCGGTTTATCGCGCGATGTAGGCGATAATAATCCGGCTCGAAGGTCCAGTAAATGTGCGCAATTCGCACGCGGTGGAAATGAAACTTTCCAAAACAACGAAGCTTCCAATGATGCGTCCAAGTAAGCACGATAGCCGATAGAAGACAACGAGGCGTCCAATGATGTGTCCAAGTAGGACCGGTAAATGATAGAACGCAGCAAGCGTCCAATGATGAGTCCAAGTAAGAACGGTAAACGATAGAAAGCAGCGAAACGTAAAATGATGCAACCAAGGTATCGGCAAGCAATAGAAAGCAGCGAGAGCTCAATGATGCGTCCAGGTAAGATCGGTAAACGATAGAAAACAGCGAAGCGTCCTATGATGCACCCAAGTAGGAGCGGCAAACAATAGAAAACAACGAAGCGTCCTATGATGGGCTCAAGTAGGAGCGGTAAACGATAGAAAACAGCGAAGGGTCCAAAGATGCATCCAAGTAAGAACGGTAAGCAACAGAAAGCAGCGAGAGCTCAATGATGCGTCCAGGTAAGATCGCTAAACGACAGAAAAGAGCGAAGCGTCCAATGATGCGCCCAGTAGGGGCGGTAAACGATAGAAAACAGCGAAGCGTTCAATGATGCATCCAAGTAGGAGCGGTAAACAATATAAAACAGCGAAGCGTCCAATGATGGGCTCAAGTAGGAGCGGTAAACGATAGAAAACAGCGAAGCGTCCAAGTAGGAGCGGTAAACGATAGAAAACAGCGAAGCGTCCAAGTAAGAACGGTAAGCAATAGAAAGCAGCGACAGCTCAATGATGCGTCCAGGTAAGATCGGTAAACGATAGAAAACAGCGAAGCGGCGTCCAATGATGCGTCCAAGTAGGAGCGGTAAACAATAGAAAACAGCGAAGCGCCCAATGATGCGTCCAAGTAAGAACACTAAACGTTCATTACCCCCACCAGGCGAAGTAGGTCCGAGCCGTTATGCGATTTTTTGAAAAATCGATGCTGGATATTTTTTTCGCTCTCACCGAAGCGGTGTCAGCTGGTAACGGACAGGTGGCAAATGACAGCTGTCAAATGTGAACGTACTAAGTTTTCCGATGCATTTTGTTATGAATCCGCAACAATAATAAAACCAAAATGCATTGAGCTAAAATTATTTATATATTAAAAAAAAACAATAAACTACGTTACACGAAATCAGTGTGATCGAGCGAATCAATGGCTCTACTTTCTATCCTTGATGAGTAGTTTTTACTTGGGAATTAAGATTCCAAAAAAAAAAAAAAAAACAATACCTGGTGACACAGCTGATCCATGTTTCTACAGTTGCTGTTAGCAAACGACCAAATTGGGTTGTGCAAAACTTAAGATTAACAAGAAGAGTATACAAAGGAGCACCTCCATCTCCACCTCAACGGGGCTCATCAGCCCCGAAACCCCGTCTATCGCTCCCACACGAGTAGCACAACACACAACAAGTTACTCCAGCAACAACAACTATCGCCGCAATAAACTGTGAGTACGTTGTCCGTTTTAATTACAATTATATTTGGTGTGCACCCAATTTTAAGTGGGACATTGTCACTACTGCGAAATCGAGGCAATGGGGAACAACCACGCTGGTTGAGCAACCAAAGAGCATTAATAGCGCTAGGAAGAGTAAGCAGACACTAAAGAGTAGACAAAACAAGAAAGCAGAGATCAATTGGAATGAGAAAGCAGAAGAGGGCGCACGACATCGACCAATAAAAAAAAAGGTCTACCTGCCGAACTGTAAGAAAAGCCTCACACCCTCCTAAGACAGTTCTAAGGAATGTTAAGACTTGGTAAAGGTCAAGGATTACGAGATCATTATGGCAAATTTAACAAGCCTCAAGACTTGCTAAATAAGGCCAAGACCGGTTCCCGGTTGTAGTGCCGATGATGAGATCATCCGCAAGGCATAATGGCGGACAGCACAGCAGCTAATGAAAAAAGATGGTTGAAGAAACACGCAATCATAGTGGAGACACGTCAATACCAACAAACAGTTGGACCGGAAAAGAACGGCAAAACGGTGGAAACAGGATCAAAAGCAAAGGTCAGAATGGACTACGTCGCTACCATATGATAGTGATTTGCACTGCGGGGAAGGCTGCTAGTGCGGCATTACCACAGGCACAACGGCCCCCCAAATACCAAGAAGGTACAGCGATCACTTCTCTAAAAAACGCCACATTCATAGTACGCCAATTCCAAGGAAGACACTCGCCGAGGAGTGTGCTAATTAGAAGGAAGCGCACTTCAACAGCTCACGAATGACATCGATGACGATACTATTGCGTTTTGCGATGTTAGTGAAGAACGTATCTGAAACCCACGCTTGAAAAGCTTAGAACCAAACACGAAGACATCGATTATGGCCGCGCATACACGAAAATATCTTAACTAGCTACCTGTAATTGCTACCTTAATGCTCTGGTACACGACGCTGATGATTTTTATGATTCTCGTGTTTGTCACTTGGGTTGCATGGAATTTTGTTGGAATCGCTATAGAAGTATAAACGAAAAACGTAGCCGCATGGCAAATCAATTCATTCGAAAGGGACCAAACCTAGATAGATTTAAGGATAAATACTTATAGAATAAAAATTATGTAAGCTATCTTATAATTCTAAATGCAAATGACCGCTTCGCGTTTCTTTTTGTTAGGCAATAAGTTCAGTGCTCGATAGCCAGATACAAAATCGGTACCCTAAGCCGGTATTTTAAATATATATTTGACATCTTGCTGCATTTTTAACAGTCGAGAGAGGAAGGCATTTCTGATGGATTTTCATTTTATATAATGTAATAACACCGGTCCTCCCACAACATTTATGCCTGATTAATACATTGCGGGACTTCTAGCGCACACCCACATGTAGATTTATGAAAAAAAAATTATTCGATTTGCTTACCTCAGACCCAAACGGGATAGGTTCTTCAAATTTCCAATGGAAGTTGGCAGATCTAAAAGCTCATTATGCTGCAAATCCAATGCACTTAGATTAGTGCATTTGCCTATTTCCTCTGGTAGGTGTTCCAAGTGATTGTGTGAAACATCAAATGTTGTTAAGTTCACTAAATAGCCAACAGCCGGACTCAACTCTCGTATCTTATTCTCTCTCAGACTCAACATTGTCAAATTGACCAAATTACGAACATTACTCCCAACATACGGAATACGATTAAAACGTAGGTATAAAGTTGTTAGTGATCGTAATTTACAGATGACACCAGGAATCTCAGCAAGTTTATTGTGTCGTAAATCGAGAACTTGTAACCGTGTTAGAAATTTAAAAGACTCTGGCAACGAGGTGAGTGCGTTTTCATTCAAAGCCAATGTTCTTAGATTGACCAAACAACCAAGCTCTGGTGGCAAGGTTGACAATCTGTTGCTGTACAAATATAATTCAGTCAATTGTGTGCACTCCTTGATTGCAGACGGGATCACCGCAATAGCCAATTTACTTAAATCAAGTCGTTTGACTCCTTCCTCTCGACAGCGTTGTAGTGTCTTAACAACATCATGATCTGCGGGACTTGTTCTTGTCTTCTTTGAAGTCGTTGGTTTGGCTTTATTCGATTCTGGATACTTAACAGTAACTACTTTTGGGCGGTTTTCGTGAGTCATTTCGTTGCAAGTATTCGCACCTCTTTGTCCTCCGCCACAGGCTCCAAGTACACTTGCTCCGCTTCCACCACTTGTGCTCAGAGTCGAACACAAGTTCATAATTTTTCTTCCTGCAGATAAACAATTGGTTAGATCCAAACCAACAATATTTATTTGAGTATGGTATTTAATAAAAATGTTTAACCAACAGCAACAACGTATCCCTGAGGATACAAACACACAGCCAATGTGATGTGTATATATTTTAACTTCCGAGACAGTTTTATTCATTCATTCTTGTTAACACTGAAACGACATTAAGAAGAAGGAAAGCATTGTGTTTTATAATTAAATATAATTAATGCCAGTTAGTTTTATTTTTATATAAGAAACATTTATTTAAATTTTACTTTTTCTAAAAACTACAATTTTATTGCCGTGTATATGAATTTGAAGTTATCTACAAAATCGAGTTTTCGAAGCGAAGTTTAATCAAATTTAAATAGCGCGAGTTACGCAACCCAACACGCCAGCCACCTGTTCCCACATCCCTCCCCAACAAAAATATCATCATCCCGCAACAGCAATAAACGCAACGGGAGCAGCGGCAGAAATAATTGCAACGGCAGCAGTTATTGTATTTCAATTGTAAGGACGACATCTACATTACTGGAACCAGGGTATTCCAACTAGGGATCACCACAGAAATTCCAAACTACGCAACAAGGAACATCAATATTTCTATGAGCCCTCACCATTGTGATCATCATCGTTATCAGAAGAAAAACTTACAACCTAGCTACTCCAGACTACATGGCATCATCCCGGCCCTCATCCGCTCCTACCCAAATGACGTCATTTTCTCCCTCAATGACCTCACTGTGGCCGTTCCTCTACTCTAAGGGGTGAGGAGTTAAGCGAGCTAACACGACTCTAAAGAAAAATGTATGGGTTGTAGAAAGGGTCACCCTACGTCGAAAACCAGACGTCCCTATTGTTGCTGTACAAAGCGCGGTACGCTAAAAGGGGGTGGCAAGAATGCTGCAATGGATGAATCCAAGACCAAGGTTTGGCTAAGATTGATTTTATTTTCAAACTACCGGAGTACTACGGAGAAAAGGTTGGTTTAGGTGGTAATCGGTCCCGAGGCGAGATACCACCCTGTAACGCTGTACGTTTCGCGATATCGTCGGGAGAAATCTTCGACTATGTTTCGGATGTACGGCTGATGGCCCGGACTGACACGGAGATAAGTCATGATAATACCTTCTGAAATAAAGAATTCCGGAGGTAAACCAGTTTCCCATTCGGATCTCCCCGGGCGACTATGTCAGAGGAAACATCATACAAATATTATGATAAATAACCGAACTTTAAAAAATTCGTCATCGCATAATCGGGCTCGTTCTGAAGGCTCTGCCCACGCTCGACTGGTAACGGCATTTTGTAACATCAGGGGCATCGGTTTCACCAATACGAATGTAAACGCCGTCCACCAATATTTGCAAACAGCGAAACCTGATATCCTTGCCCTAGTTGAGACCCCGGTCGATTCGTTTACTGATTTGACATATCGTCGTTGCTCAGGATACGACTTACATTCGAAATTCCGTTTTAAGGGCCCAATCTGCGTCTTCACGCGGTCCGGTCTGCCTTGCCAGAAGATGGAGGCGTTGGAACCCAATAACATGGACATCATATGGTTGGGGGTCGTACTGAGGAATTCTGTTAAATTTCTTTGTTGTCTTTACCGCTCCTCGAATGACGATCCACCAGCGATATTTTTCGAACATCTTTCACGTACCGTCGACTGGATACTGATCGACAACCCGGCTTCTGAAATTATCGTACTTGGCGATTTTAATGTACACAACTCCGGCTGGTTGGTGCATTCCAATAGAACCGACGTGGCTGGGAGGATGATGGAGATGTTCGCTGCTAGCCACAACTTGACTCAAATCGTGGAGGCACCCGCGCGAGTGCCGGATGCCCGAGGCCATTGTGCGAACACCCTGGATCTGTTTTTGACATCCGAACCGAGTATTTATACCGTAGAGATTTCTGCGCCACGGGGTAACTCAGATCGTTGCTTAGTATCTGTCGCGCAAGCACTTGCATATCAAGCGAATAACCGGCCTAGGCAGCTTCGCCATGTATGGAAGTATGGGGCTGGTAACTGGGACGGTTTGCGAGATTTATTCGCATCCTTTCCATGGTCGGAGGTGTGCTTCGAAGACTCCGATGTTAACGCTTGCGCGGAGTCGGTATGAGAGATTATTCTTCTGAGGATGGAGAAGCATATTCCACATTCCATCAAACAAAGTTAGTCTGATTAACCGTGGTTTGACAAAAAATGCGAGCAGATTACAGCAGCAAAAGCCCGACTGGTTCGCGCTCCTTCTGGTCAATGGGAAAAGCTGTCAGCGGTAACCTCGCATCCTCCTCTTTCCCTCCGTTGGTGACAGACAGCGGGACGTTAGTCACAAATTCAAAGGATAAAGCTGATGTGTTTGCGATTTATTTTTCGCGAATCCAAACCTCGATGCCAGTCTTTTGGAACCACCTGTGATGGCGCCCGTACGGTCTTCCATGCGGAATGAGATTTCGCCCACGCACTATTTAACGCATTCTACGTCAACTGGACTTTAGGAAGGCAACCGGTCCGGACGGAATACCAGCAATAGTCTTTAAGAACTGTGCTCCAGAACTTTCGCCGGTTCTTGGCAGACTCTTTTGCTTATCTTATGCACGGAGGACCTTTCCTACCTGCTGGAAAGTGGCTCGAGTTCACCCAATCTCAAAGAGGGGGAACAACTGTCTCCCACCAAATTACCGGCCGATGGCATGACTGTCTATGTTATTTAAGGTAATGGAATAGATCATCAATGGCAAGTTAATTAAGTATTTGGAGTGCAACGGACTTCTGAATGACCAGCGATACGGATTCCGCGGCAAGCAGTCTACGGGAGACCTTTCGACCCTTATATATGGACTTCTGCGATTGAGGGGCATGATGAGTTAAGAGTGGTCGCATTGGATATCTCCAAGGGTTTTTATCGCGTCGGGCATAGAGAATTGCTGACCAAGCTTCGTTCATATGGACTTTCCCAACAGCTTTGCGACTGGACGAACAGCTTCCTCGAAAATCGATTGATCCGGGTTGTTGTGGATGGAGAGTGTTCTGATCTGCATCCTGTTAATTCCGGGTCCCTGAAAGTTCTATTTTGGCTCCAACCTTGTTCTTGGTTCACATAAATCATTGGTTGGAGACAACGGATAACAAAGTGTTCAGTTTTGCGGATGATAGTACGTTTGTTTCCTCTTTTTCGAGTGATCGGCCGATTGGTGCATCAACGACGCACCAGCTGAGATGTAGCCAGACCGACTCTCTGAATTGGTATCTGGATAAGCTTCCAATCTCGTCGACATCAATGCAACGAATACACAGTATACAACATTCACAAAGAAAATTGGATCATCGCTGATGATGAATGGCCAAGCCATCGTATGCGGGGAAAGCCTAAAGTTACTCTGCATCACGGTCTGTGGGAGTGTCATCATCATCATCGGCACTACAACCGGCATCCGGTCTTGGCCTTATTTAGCAAGTCTCTCCATCGGTATCCGGTTCTTATCCGAGACTTGCTAAATTGTCTATACAAATTTGTTTTTCCGGGCAAGGTTATTAGCCTTGCGCCACTGTGGTAGTGTATCGTGGCATAAACACGTGTCGAGCATCGCCAGGTCCGCCTCTGGAAAACTGAGTTATGCTTTTAGAGCCAAGAAATATTTTACTCGGGCCCAACTTCTTCTTCTGTTTAAATCCCAAATTAGACCCGCGCTCGAATATTGCTCTCATGTTTGGAGCTCTGTTCCTAAACATACCCTCGACCTACTTGAGAGTATACAAAGACAAGTGATCCGCTTGATCGGGGACTCGGCGCTGACGTCGAGACTACAGTCGCTATCACATCGAAGGCGCATAGTCGACCTCTGTCTGTTTTACAGACATTATCATGGGTACTGTTCTGCGGAGATTCGTGATATTGTTCCGCGTAATTCGGTTTATATGCGCTCCACAAGACAATCCGACAGATCGCACCAATTTGCGGTTCATCTCCACACGGCGCGAACATCCCTGCATCCGGAAGTCGTTTAATTCCGTCGTTAGAACATAGACACAACGTATCACGCCTATCTCTCCTCTATAGGTATTATCACGGTCGTAGCTCAACTGAACTTGTGAACTTGCTGGATGTGTTCCGCCTCCTCAGACATTTTCCCGCGATACCCGTCACTCTGAGAATGCGCATCGATTCACGTTGAAAGTCAACTTCAGGCGCACAAACAGACATAGAGAATCATTCTTTAATCGAACCACACGAATGTGGAATACTCTACCTGATCATGTGTTACCTCGTCGTTGTAATGTCCAGGCATTTAGACCAATGTACATCGATACTTCTTTGATAAAAAAAAAAAAAAACTCGTTCTGTTACAGAGTGGGAGAGCTGTGAAACCCCGCAATTGTTCAAGAAGAACTGCAGCAGCTATTTGGTGGCATCTTGGGACGCCCAATCGGTGCTGTGCTATAGGTTGGCCTCTATCTCCCAAGGAGTGTAAAAAAAAAAAAGAAGAAAAAAATTATACGATCCACTATAAATGTTTAC
This sequence comes from Microdon myrmicae, assembly GCA_963931805.1. NCBI lineage: Eukaryota > Metazoa > Arthropoda > Insecta > Diptera > Syrphidae > Microdon > Microdon myrmicae. Next base: position 145,257,955 of record OZ007500.1, on the reverse strand, counting down.
AAATCATCACTCATTCATTCATAAATATAATTTGCTTACTACCCTAATCTAATCTTACTTGTACCACTTGCTTAGCATATAGTAGAACAATGACACGAGTAGACCTCTATATTACTGAATCACTGCCGGCAGCGAGTGGATGCCATATGACACTTGCAAACAGTAACTGGGGCAATTCATTTCGATAAGGTTTTTGCATAATCGTCTCGTGTTTGCATTGTTACACTACACCACATCGCCCCCTAACCAAAAAGCTCATCATCCCGCAACAATAATTAACGCAACGGCAGCAGCGGCAGAAATAATTGCAACGGCAGCAGTTATTGTATTTGCATTGTATTGTATATCGGTGGCGTTTCTAGCAGATACACACGACCAATAGTGAAGAACAACACCACCAAAAGCACATCCATTAAAGCCGTATACCATAGCAATAATATAGCATTTCCACATCAGTCGAATGTACTTGAGTTTAGAAATCGAATTCGTACACACGGCAGTAGCCTGATGCGTTGAGCTTTGGTTCTATATTTTAGTGATTCTAACCGTGATAGCGTCGGTTCGAATCACACGATCGTCACTATCGTCGCAAACGCTATAACTGGTGACCTCGACCTGATCTGTACGACATAACACACGCTCCTATACGCACACAGAACTTTACCACTTACAATCACACGACTTCTACACAGAGCACCGGCTCACTCGCATGCTCTGACATTATCTCGATCGCTCTCTTCCTCGCTCTTCGCTCAGTCGTTCGTATTTCAAAGCTCATCGTAACGAAAGTTACTGGGAAGGGAGTGATGTGGCGTTTCTAGCAGATACACACGACCAATAGTGATGAACAACACCACCAAAACCGCATCCATTAAAGCCGTATACCATAGCATTAACATAGCATTTCCAATTCGAATGTACTTGAGTTTAGAAATCGAATTCGTGCACGCGGCAGTAGCCTGATGCGTGGAGCTTTGGTTCAATATCTTAGTGATTCTAACCGCGATGGCGTCGGTTCGAATCACACGCTCTTCACTATCGTCGCAAACGCTATAAATCTATACGCTTTGTACTGGCACGAGTGATTTATTTGTAGATTCAACGTCCGTTGAACGTCTGGCCTAATTTAAATTCAATTCCAAATTTCATGAGAAACACTTTTGCAAAAGATACCTAGGTAACTCGTAAAAGAAAATATTGTTTCCAGTGCAGTCGAATAAAGGTGTTCAAAGTAAACGGTTGTGTTTTATTCCTCAAGCTGAGGTCACGCATTTAACTGGCGCAATCGTCAGTGATTTCAATACCGTAATAACTTATATATATGTAAAGAAAACCACTCCTCATAAGCGAGCACTTTCTTTAAAATCTGTATTTGCCCCATTACAGACATGGTATTTGTTTTTTCCTGTGTTATCGACAGGGTGGAGAGGTTGTCAAGAACTGAGAGCTGACGGAAGAAAAGTAACATGCATCACTATCACTTTTAGCCATTAAACATTCCCGCGTTATGTCTTCTGTGGGATCAGAAGCAAACAAAGGGATCACCACTAACGCGTTCGAGTGTAGTGCAGTGATATTGTGGCGGTTCCGCCAAACCCCACGCTATACTTACCTTAAGAACCACCATAACCACAACCCAGTCTTTATAAGCTTTCGCTAATGCAAACGCATTAGCATCTTAAATGCTTCACGCATTATATAGATCAATCTATAATCTAAAAAGTCCCTGTGAAAGAAAACTTACCTTCATGCATCTCTTCGCATATAATTTCCTGTAAGAATTTCTTTCTACCTTTTCAAGAATCCCAGGCAAATTTCAATTTCGCATACCTGCACCGCAATCTCCACCCAGCATACCTGAAACATTTCCTTCTCCAAGGACATTTAATGCATACAATGCGTTAGATAAAATTCCTAAAAATAGCTCCTTAATGTGCATATCCACCATAAATACAAAACATTCGGCACCCATTGTTATCAATTGAAATGCAACGTCGGGCGGTTTGATTTCACAGCTGCAGCAAGCCGGCCGGCGATTCACCATCAATAGACAAACAATCATCGGTTTCGTACGTCGCCACAAACTAGTTTCCCTGCATATACAAATGCAGGCAAGGGTTGGTTCTGCCACCAATCCCATTAGCACCTTTTTTCTTCCCAACGTCTATTATAGCGACGACACCCAGCGTAAAGATGACCCTTTGTTCCTTTTTTTTCTCGTTTCAGAGTTCGTTTATCCTTTGCTAAATGCAACGATAAACACGGTGATGAGTACGATCACACACATACCACCATGATCTGCATTACGAGATCTGGTTCTCTCTTGTGGTAGGTAAAACATATCCTTAGTGGAGAGGATATCCACCACTACCGAATGGAGGGTGAATCAAGAACCAGATTCTAACCCTCGATTGAGTCGTCTTCCATCCGTTGACCACGCAGGTCACACGCGATCTCCCGCTCACCGGTGCGCACGGTGACGCGAATCTAGTCGAGTGCGTCGTTGAAGTCTATCGTGTTTTAAGTCGTGTGTGTGTTGCGTTTCCAATTAAAAGTACATAAATCAACTAAACTACGGAAATTAAAGGACAAATAATCAAATTAAATAAAAAAACAGTTTGAACTATTAAGCCTTGTGTGTTTTACTGCTTGTGGACGTCCTTGGTCGGGATTCACCATGTTTTTCTAGTGAATGGTAGCCTATCGTTGTTCGATCAGTGTAGTGTTGTAGAGTGTCTGTTTGTACTTTTATCCTGTCGTGTCCGGTGAACTATTTACAGCGGAATTGTGATGGGTGGGGAAGGGAACCCAGTGCAGTACGCCTGCACACCATACTTCCCCCCACAATATCTATGGGATTCGCGCCGTAGTGTGAAAATTGTGTAGAAGTATACAGTGCGGGAAAACCCCATACTCTTTCCTTTCCTTGTGTTTGTTTTTCCTCTTTTTGCACCTCTGTTGCATCCCTCAGGCATCGATACTCTCAATTGATTTATACTCTTTGGCGACTTTTTGGCGTTTGGAGCCAAATTCATCATGAAAAGGATGTGACCTAGATTTTGGTACGTATCTAGTGGGGCACGTACTACAAGGGCATAACGCCAGTGGTGGTTGCTTTCGCTCATCTATCGCTGGTTCCAAGTTGCATCACTTTCTGAGGCGGTACGAGGGTTGCCTCTTATGTTTCGTTTTTTTGGCAACCCTAGCGTTGCAATCCGGTAATTGATAGCTCTGTCGTAAAGTTGGACATTTTTGAGGTTATACGCACTCAGAACGTTTTCACATACGAGCGCTATTTGTGTTGTTTACAGTAACTTAAAAGATTCATCTTGGCCCAAAAATGGAATTAAATCGTCAACATTTTCGTGCGATTATTTTTTACAACTTTCGGCGTGGATTAACTCAGCAACAGTGCATGGATGAACTTAATTCAATTTTTGGCGATGAAGCTTCATCAAGGACCAGTGTTTATCGATGGTATGGTGAATTCAATCGTGGTCGTAGTTCACTCCAAGATGAATTTCGTGAAGGTCGTCCAAAATCAGTTGTTGTTCCGAAAACCATTGATGCTGTGCGCGAACTGATATTGGAAGATCGTCATGTGACCTATCGTGAGACTGAGACAACCTTAGGCGTTAGTGGGACCAGCATACATTCAATATTGCATAAACATTTGACTGTCAAAAAAATTTGCTCGCGTTGGATCCCACACAATTTGTCAATCGCCCAAAAAAAGGCTCGTGTCAATTGGTCGAAAGAAATGCTCAAAAAATACGGTCGCGGTGCTTCGAAACACGTCTATGACATCGTGACAGGTGATGAATCGTGGATTTACGCGTATGAGCCCGAAAGTAAACAGCAGTCGACTGTCTGGGTGTTTCAAGATGAGCCAAATCCAACAAAAGTTGTTCGCGCACGAAGCACTTCCAAGCAAATGGTCGCCTGTTTTTTCGGAAAAACTGGACATGTCGCAACCGTACCACTAGAACAACGCAGAACAGTCAATTCTGAGTGGTACACAACCATTTGTTTGCCGGTTGTCTTCCAAGAAATCAGGAAAACCAACCGCCGAAGACGGATCACTCTTCACCACGACAATGCGAGCTCTCACACATCGGCTGCGACAACTGCATTTTTGAGCACCCAAAACATCGATTTGATGGGTCATCCGCCGTATAGTCCTGACTTGGCACCGAATGACTTCTTTTTATTTCCGTACGTAAAAAACAAACTGAGAGGTCAACGTTTTTCGACACCTGAAGAAGCGGTTGCTGCATTCAGAATGCATGTGTTGGAGATACCTCAATCAGAGTGGCAAAAGTGCTTCGACAATTGGTTCAAACGCATGCAAAAGTGTATAGATCTTCATGGGGAATATTTTGAAAAACAATAAAGTGATTTTCGATGATCAATATTTGTTTTTGTTCTCTAATCGCGAAATATAAAAGGCAACCCTCGTATATATTTTCTGTGTCGCCATTTCAATGGAACGGGAATTTGACGTCGATCTTTGCAACATTCGCGGGGTAAGATTCAGTTTCTCTTCTGTGTCTGCCCATGTTTCTAACAAGAAACCAGCGATCTTGCACTTAGTGAAACCCAGGTAATAACTGATACAGATATTTCCGATTTCAATCTACCTGCTTATAACTTGGTGCCTCTGTTCGTTCCACATCGTTGTCTAGCCACATACATACGAAATGATATTGCGTATCAGCTTCTGCCACAATATAAGCTCTGCTCCAACCCAGAATTTAATTTTTAATACATCTGTCTCACCAAGCCCCTTCGTCCTTACATCTATAGACAACCACCACCCCCCTCTTCTTGTGACCTTCTTCCGAATCCACTCGCAACCATCCGTTCAATCACTTCGCCTACGATTTCCATAAAGCCTTTCGTTCAACTACGATCACCTATCCGTTGAAGATGCCATAACCCACTTATACATGGGTGGGCTAAAAAGTTTCCGACCAGACAAAGGTACAAAACCACATTGAAATTAAGAATGGCCCACTTGAAACAACTGAGAACACAATAGAACTAGTAAAACATTTGGCCAAAACAGCCAACTTCACAATCAAAGACACAGATATAAATAACATATACCGTACAAATACTAAAAGCAGGCAACAAGATTCTAAAATAATAGTTTCTGTTCACGCTATAATGACGACACATACGAAAAGAAAGTAGAAATGCTGCGATTATTGAAAACAATTTATGACATCTAAAGAAGAGCGAAACACAACTGTCGTCGACGACGTTTGCACACAGACTGACTGCTGAATTTGACATTTGGCGTTGACACTCTCTCCTTCACGAAAGGAAAATAGACAGCTGCGATTATTGAAAACTACTTATGACATCTAAGCAAGAGCAAAAGACAATTGTCGTCGACGACGTTTGCACACAGACTGACTGCTGAATTTGACATTTGGCGTTGACACTCTCTCCTTCACGAAAGGAAAATAGACAGCTGCGATTATTGAAAACTACTTATGACATCTAAGCAAAAGCAAAAGACAATTGTCGTCGACGACGTTTGCACACAGACTGACTGCTGAATTTGACATTTGTTGATGACAGTGCCCTTCACAAGCAAATTTCGCAAAAACAATTTTCTACGAAAATTACATTCGCACGAACCAATAAATTTAAATAATTTAAATAAGAAACTAACCGGGACGAAATATAAACAAAGTTCATTTATATTTGTTAACAACTGTTGGAGACGGAGCAGAACACAACTGCCGACTGGTGGAATTTGTTTATTTATTATTTACTGCATTTATTTTACGGAAAATTAATAGTTACAATAAGTAATACAGTTAACTTATAATAGATTCGTTATATAATAATTGTTTACATGTTATTTGTTAACATTTTCCAAACAGTTTCTTTTTATATGTGCTTAGGATGTAATGTGATTTGGATATTTGTAATTTTTATTATTCCTGGAAAAGATCAGAAAAAAACCGGGAACTCTGTTAATTTTAGTTTAGCCTATTTAAAATTACTTAACATAACTTAATTGAACTTAATCTAATTTTGTTTACAATTTACATTATTTAATATTGCAATAATAGGGACAATTTCATTAAGACCTGAAAAAAATATTTACAATGGGATTATGATTTTGATTTATGTGGATCTGGCATTTCTTGTTTTGGTTGAGGGTAGTAAGAGATGAGGTTAGGTATGTTCTTGAAGCAGGGGGTGCCATTCGGTTGTGTGTTAAATGTTAGAATCTTGGAGAATGGTTGGATGCTGCTGTATTTGAATTGATTGGGTCCCAGTTTGGTGTTGTGGTACACGACCACGTTTAGATCGTTAACCAGTCTGACTGAGGTGAAGAGGGTTCTAATTTGGAGACAATTACGGTAGTGAGTTTCCGTATTGGAGGAGGGAGATTGTAGGTCTGTCATTAGAGGGTTGGGATTGTTAGGGAGATTTTCCATAAATTTTATCGATAGTTCTAGGATGCGTCTATCCAGTCGTTCGACGCCTGCGTTATTGTAGAGATTGTTGTTACTATTGTATCTATGAGTTGGTTTTGTGGTGTAAGCCAGTGACAAACCGGAAACATTTTCTTTCAAAAACTCGTAACTTCTCCATTTAGGATGGTGAGATGTGGTACTATAATGGGCAGGCATATGTAATAGTGGGTTTGATTATGTTTGTAGATGACCTGTTTGACCTTGTAAGAGAGGCCTTTAGGTTTCCACAACACTCGTCTACAGAGGTTAAGCTGTATTGAGGCTTTGTGAAGGGAATTTTTTATGTGGGTTGAGAATGACCAATCGTTGGAAAGGGTTACTCCCAAATACTTTAGAGTTTTGGAAGGTTTTGTGAGGGTGTTATTAAGCTTAAGTTTAATTTAGTTGTGGAAACGTTTAGTGTTGTTTGTGCAGTGAGCGTTTTTGCCCTTAAACACTATTAGCTGGGTTTTGGTTGGGTTGAGGCGAATTTCAGTTTTGATAAAGTATGCCGAGATATGCGGGAGAAAGTTGTTAACGGGGTTCCTTGCCGCTTTGACAAATCTGCTGCTAGAGTAAATTAAAGTATCGTCAGCATAATTTAGCATTGCAAAACTAGGTGCAGGTTGGGGAATATCGGATGTTTTTTTTTTTTAACACTTCTCTCGGGAGAGGCGAACCTATAGTGCCTAGTGGGCGCCCCGAGATGCCACCAAATAACTGTTGCAGTTCTTTTTGAACAGTTGCAGGTTGTAACGCTCCGGGAACACTCGCGTGGGAAGGGAGTTCCACAGGAGTAATCAATGTGACATGGAGCAGTGCGGACCCACTCGAACATCATCATCGGCACGTCAAAGAGAAGAAACTCACATTTGGCAACAGGGAAAAGAAAACAAACAAAAAAGAAAGAATAAAAAAATTCGTCGCCCGATAGAGGACCGCAAACTGGTGCGATCGGCGGGATTGTCTTGTGGAGCGCATATAAGCCGAATTGCGTGGAACAATACCAAGAATCTCTAAAGAACAGTACCCGTGATAATATCTGTGAAACAGACAGAGGTCGGCTACACGCCTTCGGTGTGATAGCGGCTGTAGTCCCGACGTCAGCGCCGAGTCCCCGATTAGGGGGTTCGCTCGTCTCTGTATGCTCTCAAGTAGGTCGAGGGTATGTGTAGGAGCAGAGCTCCAAACATGAGAGCAATATTCGAGTGCGGGTCTAATTTGGGATTTATATAGGAGAAAACGTGGAGTCGTAGTAAAATAATTCTTGGCTCTAAAAAGATAGCTCAGTTTTCCTGAGGCGGATCCGGCGATGCTCGACACGTGTTTATGCCACCATACATTCCCACAGATCGTGACGCTAAGCAATTTCAAGCTTTCCCCAGATTAGAGGGCCTGGCCATTCATCATCAGCTGTGGAACAGATGATTTACTTTTCTTTGTGAATCTTGTATATTGTGTCTTCGCTGCAGGACCTTATCTAGATCCTGATTCAGAGAGTCAATCTGTCTACATCTCAGCTGATGCGACGCAGAAGCACCAATCGGCCGAACACTCCCAAATTAGGAAACAAGCGTACTATCATCCGCGAAACTAAACACTTTGTTATCCGTTGTCTCCAACAAATTATTCATGTGAAGCAAAAACAAGGTTGGAGCCAAAATAGAACCTTGGGGCACCCCCGAATTAACAGGATACAGATCTGAACACTCGCCGTCCACACTACCCAGATCGTTCGATTTTCTAGGAAGCTCTTCGTCCAGTCGCAAAGCTGGCAAAGTCCATATGAACGAAGTTTTCAGCAATACCACAAGCCAGACGCGGTCAAAAGCCTTGGAGATATCCCATGCGACCGCCCTTGACTCACCATGCCCCTCAATCGGAAATGTCCATATATCGGTTATAAGGGTTAAAAGGCCTCCAGTTTGGCGTCCAGCCCTTTTGTCAAAATTACATTCATATGGAGTGGACAAATCCCTGACCCAATGGATAAGAGACTATCCATGTGGTTCGTGGTGGTGTTAAATCTGCCTCCCATCAAATTAATGCAGGTGTTCCCCAAGGTTCTGTACTCTCACCTACTCTCTTCCACATGTATACTCATACTCATACTCATACGAACATCCCCGACCAAACTTTTCGAAAGTCATTACCAATCAGCGGGTTATGCTTAATACGAGGGTTGCCTTTTATATTTCGGGATTAGAGAACAAAAACAAATATTGATCATCGAAAATCACTTTATTGTTTTTCAAAATATTCCCCATGAAGATCTATACACTTTTGCATGCGTTTGAACCAATTGTCGAAGCACTTTTGCCACTCTGATTGAGGTATCTCCAACACATGCATTCTGAATGCAGCGACCGCTTCTTCAGGTGTCGAAAAACGTTGACCTCTCAGTTTGTTTTTTACGTACGGGAATAAAAAGAAGTCATTCGGTGCCAAGTTAGGACTATACGGCGGATGACCCATCAAATCGATGTTTTGGGTGCTCAAAAATGCAGTTGTCGCAGCCGATGTGTGAGAGCTCGCATTGTCGTGGTGAAGAGTGATCCGTCTTCGGCGCTTGGTTTTCCTGATTTCTTGGAAGACAACTGGCAACCAAATGGTTGTGTACCACTCAGAATTGACTGTTCTGCGTTGTTCTAGTGGTACGGTTGCGACATGTCCAGTTTTTCCGAAAAAACAGGCGATCATTTGCTTGGAAGTGCTTCGTGCGCGAACAACTTTTGTTGGATTTGGCTCATCTTGAAACCCACAGACAGTCGACTGCTGTTTACTTTCGGGCTCATACGCGTAAATCCACGATTCATCACCTGTCACGATGTCATAGACGTGTTTCGAAGCACCGCGACCGTATTTTTTGAGCATTTCTTTCGACCAATTGACACGAGCCTTTTTTTGGGCGATTAACAAAATGTGTGGGATCCAACGCGAACAAATTTTTTTGATGTCAAATGTTTATGCAATATTGAATGTATGCTGGTCCCACTAACGCCTAAGGTTGTCTCAATCTCACGATAGGTCACATGACGATCTTCCAATATCAGTTCGGGCACAGCATCAATGGTTTTCGGAACAACAACTGATTTTGGACGACCTTCACGAAATTCATCTTGGAGTGAACTACGACCACGATTGAATTCACCATACCATCGATAAACACTGGTCCTTGATGGAGCTTCATCGCCAAAAATTGAATTAAGTTCATCCATGCACTGTTGCTGAGTTAATCCACGCCGAAAAATGTTGACGATTTAATTCCATTTTTGGGCCGAGATGAATCTTTTAAGTTACTGTAAACAACACAAATAGCGCTCGTATGTCAAAACGTTCTGAGTGCGTATAACCTCAAAAATGTCCAACTTTACGACAGAGCTGTCAATTGCCGGATTGCAACGCTAAGGTTGCCAAATCCCGAAACATAAGAGGCAACCCTGGTACATTGAATTCCGACCTCAACAAGTCATATCAATGGGGATTATCTAACCGAGTAGAGGTCAATGCCTTAAAAACTCGGTGCTGTCTCTTGTCGTCAAATGCGAACCCCAAAGTAAATACACCCTCGGTGAACGGCACTTGCATCGACGCAACCAAGGAATTTTAAATACCCAGCACGAATTAACTCGACTCTTAATTGGAGCGACAAATTTTTTGAAGCTGCGAAAAGTGCGGTCAAGTGCAAGGGGTTCCTTAAGAGATGCAAAAGGTACTTCACTCCATCCAACCTGGCCACTATTTGCAAAACGTATATTCGTCCCAAAATGGAGTTCAACTCCCATATTTGGTCAGGTGCATCCAAAACTGCACTACACGTGCTCGATAGGATGCAAAAACGAGTAGTGAAACTTATTGGGGACCCAGCCGTAAGTCGATCAATTCCGTCGTTAGAACACAGGCGCAACGTATCATGCCTGTCTCTTGTTCTATAGGTATTACCACGGTCGTTGTTCTACTGAACTTGCTGATTGTGATCCCCCCCTTCGGACATTTCCCCACGATACCCATCAACCTGAGTATGCGCATCAATTCACGTTGAAAGTCAGATTCAGGCGCACCAATGAACATAGAGAGCCATTCTTTAGCCGAACCACACGAATGTGGAATACTGTACCTGATCATGTGTTTCCTCGTCATTGTAATGTCCAAGCATTTAAGACCAATATACACCGAAAGCTCCTTTACTTATTCACTTCCTCTCCAAAATCCCCTTTTGTGCGCCCGTTTGTGTATTAAAGAAAAAAAAAGTAATAAAAGAACTGCGATCCGTATTAGAAGGCACTCCAGTTAAAATAAGTGATAAACGAACTACGATAATAAAAAAACAAAAAGAAAAATTAACAAATTAATTAAAAATAATAATCATCATCATCATCATCGGCACTACAACCGGGATCCAGTCTTGGCCTTATTTAGCAAGTCTCGAGGCTTGTTAAATTTTCCATAATAATTTATTTTTACGGGCAAGGTTATTATCCTTTCGCCGAAAAAAAAAATAATAATAATAAATATAAAATATACATAAATTGCAAAAATATGTAAAATTTGTTTTATTATATGTACATACCTACATACACACATAATTTGAAAAAAAAAGGAAGAATAATAAACATAATAAATAAATACAATTTTTATACATGCATATATCATGCATGTACTTTATTCTACAAACCACTACTTTTTTTCTGACTAATAAAGAATATACCTATATAAAAACTAATATAAGGTGGCGCAAAATTAATCATCCATTTTGTTTTTGAATTACTTTTTTACTAAATTAAAAAAAAATGATTTGGAGTGATGGAAATCTTTATTTAGACCTTTACAATTTTTTTCTGTTAAGTTAACAGAAGACTGCAGCTGTCTAGTTCACAAATGTCAAATATGATTGACGTACGAGCCATTTGCAAAAATTATAACATCTTCCGATAGGTTGATTAATTTTGCGCCACCCTATATATAACAAAAAGAAAGAATTCATACACATTCAACATATTCCCATATTATATATAGATTTAATTAAATTCAAACAAACAAGAAGCTAAAGGTAAATTTAGATTTGGCCCCGGTAACCCGAGAAAACTCGCAAAAACTCCAATAATTCTGGAAAATACCGAATCAGAGCGAAAAACCTTGATTCTTCTGACAGTTCTGACCCTTCATCTTCCAATTCTCAATACGATTCTACTAATCTATTGACAATACCTAATGATAATATTGATGATGTACTCGTATATAATAAATCTAGGATTAATTTCCGCTGTGTCATTTGTGATCCTTGATATGTACTATATTGGGGCACAATGTCTGATGTTAGAATCTAGGCGTGGTTCCAAAATGTAGTGAAACCTCTTCTATATCTTTTTGTGGAAAGGCAAAATGCAGACTGCGCCCCAATATATGAACTACAGTTTAATTACCCATGACGGGATTTTTCTTCAATTCATACTGATAGGTTTTCCAGGAAAATAACGCCGAAAAAGGAGTCTGTACTCGAAAACTGTCGTTCCAGCTTGAGAGAAGTACCATATGAGCTGAACATGTCCCATCCGTTCGTTCGATTTTGGTCGATAATTTAAGCAGAAGAAATGTCACCACGAGAACTGTTCCAAAAGACCTGCCGCTATAGCGAGCAGATCTCTGCAGACATTTTGGATAGATGTAATTTGCGATCCTATGTTCATGGAGCGCACCACAATTGGCGGTGAGACGTGAGTTTACAAATACGACATCCAATCTAATCAACAAGCTTCGGAATGAAGAAATATTTGCACACACCACTGACATCGCCCTGTGAGTAGGGCGTTAGAATATACTCACAGCTAGGCCGGCTTGTCGTAAGAGGCGACTAAAGGCCGAGTGGTAGGTAGGGTCCCAACGCCCTGTCGCCCGGTGAAATACCACCCCATAAAGCTTTAGGCTCCGTGAAATGATCGGGAAATCTCCCTGGCCATCTTTTGGAGCTTGGCTGATGGACCGGTTCGAGAAAAGGTTGGTTTAGGTGGTAGTCGGTCCCAAGATACCACCGCGCCACGATGTGCATACCGCGATATCGTCGAAAAAAATCTTCGACGGTGTTTCGGATGTACGGCTGATGCCCCGGAGTGACAAGAAGATAGGTCATGATGGTACCTTCTGATATAAAGAATTCCGGAGGTAAACTAGTCTCCCATTCGGATCTCCGGGGGACTATGTCAGGGGGAACATCATGCAGATATTATGATAAATAACCGACGAACATTAAGAGCTTCGTCATCGCATAATCGGGCTCGCTCTCGAGGTTCTACCCACGCTCGACTGGTAACGGCATTTTGTAGCATCAGGGGAATCGGTTTCACCAATACGAATGTAAACGCCGTTCATCAATATTTCCAAACAACGAAGTCTGATATCCTTGCCTTAACTGAGACCCCGGCCGATTCGTCAACTGATTCGACATATCTACGTTGCTCAGGATACGACTTACATTCGAGATTCCATTTTAAGGATGGAGTCTACGTCTTCGCGCGATCCGATCTGGCTTGCCAGAGGATGGAGACGCTGGAACCCCATAATATGGACATCATATGGTTGAGGGTTTCTGTTAAATTTCTTTGTTGTCTTGTGGGGAATCTAGGTAGGCGCCAGCACGGACGCGGTTTCACTGTACCCCCAACACGTCACTCTGTAAATAACACCGACAACGTTCACCAACGGGGGAGAAAGAAAAGAAATACAACGCTTCGGTCCGGTTTTAATGTAAATGTTTTCCTTTCGTATTTTTATTTTCACTTAAACGTTCGCTTATTAGCTAATCTCCCCTTTTACTTAAAGTTTTTGTGTTCTATTTCTCTTAACCGCGGTTGCAGGAGCACTTGATCACGGTTGATTTCCAACGCGGAACTTTGCAGATCGAACTACATTAACAATGAACGCGGACTCTCGAAAATAGTACCTCGAGACACTTCGCGACTTCCGGCACCTGGTGGTTGGATAAATCCGCACGCTCCTGACAATTGCCCGAGTTGCGCCGCGCTATATTGCAAAAAGGTTGTTGGGTACGCGAGGATTGTCAAACGTGAGGTGGCCGAAACGCACGTCGGGTTCCGACGACCGACTCCCGAAATATACTATGTTACACCGACTGGGTGGGTTGGATGGAGGCGCTTGCAAGTAAGCAAAATGCTTGCAGGCGGCGACGCGCACTTGATGGCGCTTAGATGTCGACTGACTTACGAATGAAAATAGTTCATTCATTGCGTCGTGGCAGTGCGTCATAGCAAACTTAGGCTCGCTGCCAATTACAAGGAATTTTGGAAGAGTTGCTATGCCTGCATAGGAGTTTGGTTCCAGCGAATCCTTGCCGTGTAAGCTAAGTTGGATTCGTTGGTTGTGCGTACCGGGAAATTGACTTTGCGAGCATGGGATATCGTTTAGATGGAGTATTAACCGAATTAATTTCGGGGAAATGTGCGCGGCTTCGTATAATTGGTGGCGATGGTTGATGCTCCGTTATGGGTTTGAATATTCGTTTCGCTACAGCATATGAATTTCGGGGAAATTAGGATTGCTTGGTCGCAAAGAGAAAATATAACTTAAGTAGAAAGTTGACCGAAGCAATTTTGGGAAAACATATGTGGGGATGATTAGATTATATTGTGTTAAATTATATTCTGTTGAAGGTTTTGGAATGTATGGAATTGCGGATGGAATTGCGCATGTTTGCAGGTTAGGGTTGTGGATTGGTTCTCCGTGTGATGTAGAGAACCCCCACAGTCTTTCATCATCATCATCGGCACTACAACCGGAAGCCGGTCTTGGCCTTATTTAGCAAGTCCTGAGGCTTGTTAAATTTTCCATAATGACTTGTTTCTTTTTTTTCGGGCAAGGTCATTAGTCTTTGCTGTCTTTACCGCTCCCCGAATGACGATCGACCGGCGACATTTTTCGAACATCTTTCATATCGAGTGGCTACAGATCAACTACCCAGCTTCTGAAATTGTTGTCCTTGGCAATTTTAATGTGCACAATTCCGGCTGGTTGGTACATTCTAACAGAACCGACTTGACTGGGAGGCTGGCGAAGATCTTCCCTGTTAGCCACAACTTGACCGGATGCTGAAAGTGATTATGCGAATATCCTGGATCTGTTTTGACATCCAAACCGGGTATTTATACTTTAGAGGTTTCTGCGCCACTGGGAAACTCCGATCATTGGGTGGTATCGGTGGCGCAATCACTTGCATTTCAAGCGAATAACCGACCTAAGCAGCTTCTCCATGTATGGAAGTATTGGGCTGCTAACTGGGGCGATTTGCGGGATTTCTTCGTATCCTTTCCGTAGTCAGAGGTGTGCTTTGAAGACTCCGATGTTAACGCTTGCGTCGAGTCCGTCACAGAGATTATTCTTCTCGGTATAGAGATCTACATTCCGCATTCCATCAAACGAAGTTTATCTGAAAAGCCTTGGTTTGATAAACAATGCGAGCAGATTACAGCGGCAAAAAATAGAGCTTCTAAGAAATGGCGCTCCAATCCCACCGATGTTAACAGAACGACTTTTGTTAGAATCAGAAACGGGTGCAACCAGGCGATTGATACCGCGAAGAAAGCTCACAACGACAGAGTGACCAATTACCTCCTTCTGTGCCCGACTGGTTAATGGTAAAAGCTGTCAGCAGTAAATTCGCTTCCACTACCTTTCCTCCGTTGGTGACAGACACCAGGACGTTAGTCACAAATTCAAAGGATAAAGCTGATGTGTTCGCGAATTTATTTTCGGCGAATTCAAACCTCGATCCCGGTCTTTTGGAACCACCTGTGATCGCGGTCTTCCATGCACGATGTGAGATTTCATCATCATCATCGGCACTACAACCGGGAGCCGGTCTTGGCCTTATTTAGCAAGTCCTGAGGCTTGTTAAATTTTCCATTATGATTTATTTTGTCTGGGCAAGGTCATTAGTCTTGCGCCAGGGGCTCCCCGACGGGGAATCGAACCCCGGTCTCCCGGGTGACAGGCGGGTATACTAACCACTATACTATCGAGGAGCCCAATGTGAGATTTCACCCGCGCACTATTCAACGCATTCTACGTCAACTGGACTGTAGGGGGGTAACCGGCCCGGACGGAATACCAGCAATAGTACTTAAGAACTGTGGTCCAGAACCATCGCCGGTTCTTGGCAGACTCTTCCGCTTATCTTATGAACGGAGGACCTTTCCTGCCTGCTAGAAAATCGCTCGAGTTCAGCCAATCCCAAAGAAGGGAAAGAAGATTATTACCAAAATACCGTCCGATAGCATTACTGTCTATGTTTGTCTAAGGTGATGGAAAAAGTCATCAAGACTGAGTTAATATATTTGGAGTGCAACGGACTTCTGAATGATCGTCAATACGGATTCCGTGGCAGGCGGTCCACGGGAGACCTTTTGACACTTATAACCGATATATGGACGTCTGCGATTGAACGGCATGGTGAGTCAAGGGCGGTCGCATTGGATATCTCCAAGGCTTTTGACCACGTCTGGCACTGGGCATTGCTGAGCAAACTTGATTCATATGGACTTTTCCAGCAGCTTTGCGGCTGGACGAAGAGCTTCCTTGAGAATCGATCGATCCGGGTTGTTGTGGGCGGCGAGTGTTCGGATCTGTATCCTGTTAATTCGGGGGTGCCCCAAGGTTCTATTTTGGCTCCAACCTTGTTTTTGCTTCACATAAATGATTTGTTGGAGACAACGGATAACAAAGTGTTCTGTTTTGCGGATGGTAGTACGCTTGTTTCCTCCTTTTCGAGTGTTCGGCCGATTGGTACATCTACGTCGCACCATCTGAGATGTAGACAGATTGACTCTCTGAATCAGGATCTAGATAGGGTCCTGCAGTGGGGAAGGGCCAATCTCGTCGACTTCAATGCAGCGAAGACACAATATACAAGATTCACAAAGGTTCCTCAGGTGATGGTGAATGGACAGGCTCTCGAATCTGGGGAAAGCGTGGCATAAACACGTGCCGAGCATCGCCAGGTCAGTCTCAGGAAAACTGAGATATCTTTTTAGAGCCAAGAAATATTTTACTCCGGCCCAACTACTTCTCCTGTATAAATCCCAAATTAGACCCGCGCTCGAATATTGCTTTCAACCCTACTTGAGAGCATACAGGGACGAGCGAACCGCCTGATCGGGGACTCGGCGCTGACGTCGGGACTATAGCCGCTATCACATCGAAGGCGCGTAGCCGACCTCTGCCTGTTTTACAGATATTATCACGGGTACTGTTCTTTAGAGATTCGTGGTATTGTTCCACGCAATTCGGGTTATATGCGCTCCACAAGACAATCCGACGGATCGCACCAGTTTGCGGTTCATCTCCCAACGGCGCGAACATCCCTGCATCAGAACTCGTTCCGTTACAGAGCGGGGAAGCTGTGGAACTCCCGTCCTACGCGAGTGTTTCCGGAGCGTTAGAACCTGAAACTGTTCAAAAAGAACTGCAAGTTATTTGGTGGCACCTCGGGGCGCCCACTCGGTGCTATAGGTTCGCCTCTTCCGAGAGAAGTGTGGCGTTTCTAACACATACACACAATACACAAGCAAATAGTGAAGAACACCGAACGAAAATCGAACAAGATAATGCATCAGGGCCGTATACCATAGCGATAAAATAACAATTCACATCAATGGAATATACTTGCGTTTAAAAATCGAATTCTAAGCACGGCCAGTAGCCTGGTGTGTTACGCATTGGTTCAAGTTTTGTTGATTCTAACTGTCATATCGTCAGTTCGAATCACACGTTCTTCACTATCATAGCAAACGCTATAATTGGTGACCCCGACGTGATCTGTGTACACACACACACATTCCCATAGTAAACAGAACTTTACCACTACGATCACGACTTCCGCATAGAGCACCGGCACACTCGCCTGCTCCGACGTTCTCTCGCTCGCTCGTTCCTCGCTCCGTCGTTCGCACACGAATTTGATCGTAACAAAGTTACTGAGGAGGGAGTAGTGTGGCGTTTCTAACAGATACACACACAGTACACAAGCAAATCGTGAAGAACACCGAACGAAAATCGAATAAGAAAATGCATCCGAGCCGTATACCGTGGCGATAATATAACAAATCCACATCAGTTGAGTGTACTTGAGTTTAAAAATCGAATTCGTACACGCGGCCAGTAGCCTGGTGTGTTAAGCATTGGTTCAATTTTTGGTGATTCTAACTGTCATAGCGTCAGTTCGAATCACACGTTCTTCACTATCATAGCAAACGTTATAGAAGTATAATAAAAGATATAAAAAAAACGAAAGACTCCACTCAAGCTTGACATCATAATTAACCCTAAACCGGTAAACTGGGGGTATTTACACCGCAGACGTTTTTAAATCTCCCACCGAGAGAATGATTTGCTTTTACAACACGGGACCCTGATCATAATTCAATTTCATCATTAAAGAGTAGGGAGACACACTTTTAGCTCCAGCCGCTCACGCATGCTTGAGTAGTAAAGATTAAAAGTGCAATCCCAGTTTACCGGATTAAGTTGACAAAAATGTGTTTACCGGTTTAGGGTTAAGGATCAATTTGGAGAAAATATTTTCGACTAGCGCGAGCAATTTAAATCGGACAACTCCCGATCCTTCTTTGACAGAAAGTATACGAATTAGCCATAAACCGCGACTAATTATCATCTTAAAACCGCTAAAAGTCCAACAATTCGAAGTAAATAAAATCAATGAAAAACAACTCCTCAATCACTGAGTACTCTAAACAACTGTTGTAAATTTAAATCTATAACTCGTTCCTTTTTCGTATATTCATGAAAAATTTGTCAGAATTTTTTTCATTCACGATTCTCCGAGCGAGATGCAGGATTGTCGTTTACTCGTAATACTTTTTTTCCTATTTTCGCAATTAGCTGTTGAAAACGCACACGCCCATCACTTTCCGAAGGACACAGACCCTATAGGGAGTCGTATATATAAACGACGTATAGCTAATCCTGGTGGAAGCCATTGCGAACAACAGCCCCAATCTGAACGTTCAGTTGCACTTTCAAGGCAGAAGGGAGCTAGCATCGCTTTAAAAGCAGCCGAAGAAGCTAGAGCAGCTTCAAATGCTCAAGCTGCCGCTGGGGAACAGGCCGCGCATCAAGTTAAAGTTCAATTAGCAGAGAAGGCATTCCAAGCGGCAAAAGCTGCTGAAGCGGCTCTAGCCGGCAAACAATCAATTGTAGAACAGCTAGAGAATGAAGTTCATGACGCCGAAGCGATTGTCCAAGAAGAAGCCAACACATTACAAAACACTCAAAAGAGTGTCAATTCTGCCATGCAAGCAACCCGACAAGCTACAGAACAATTGCGAACTCTTACTCATGCAGCACAGACAGCTCAAGCAAATGTCATCAATTCTGAGCAAGTTGCCCAAGGAACTCAAGAGGAAGTGGCTGTAAAAGCCCAACTAATAGAGGTAGCAAAGACCCGGATAGAACAGTTGCTTAGGCAGCTAAGTGAAGCCCGCGCTGACTACGCCAAAACCAAGCAGGCAGCCTACAAGGCTTCAGCTGCCGCACACGAGGCCTGGGCGAATGCAGGAAAGAATCGTCGTCGCCGCAAGACTTTTATGTACGAGGACGAGGATTTTGACCCATAAAGCTGCAGTCAATTTTATGCACTATCCTTAAAAATTCTTGTTCGACGAATTCATTATTCGCTTTATTTTGTATGCATATAAAAGATATATAGCACTATGATTTGCATAACATATATACCATTTTGATAAAGCAAAAATAAACAAAGTGTTTTAATAAAAGGTTTCGAAAACAGTCAATATACGGAATAAAATTACACAAATTGAAATTGCAGTATTCAGATTTAAGGAAGTCGGAATATTGTGTCAGGTTATTTATCTCCAAGCACAATGCGAGAGGAAGATGTTGGACAGGGTTAGAAGGAATAAAGATGTCGATACGCAATAGTTTTGAGTCACGGGGTATTACAAAATATGGAGGAAACATATGATCAGCAAGGGGGAATTCGTTGTTAGAACTCAAACACCGACGAGAAGTTTCCACTGACACTAAAAACCAAATTGGGGCCAGTGTGAAAACAATAACTCCGTTACACGCAAATAGGTATCGTATAAACCCAGCGGGACCGCCTCCTGACAATGATGGGGTTTACCTAAGCAGAATTTCCCCGTGTTGATTTATTTATGCTTAAAATACACGCAACATGAAATGTACTGATGTATGCATACGTTTTTTCCGGTTTCTTTGGTAAAAAAATGCGTAATTTTCCAGGGATATTAATTTCTTTTATTTCAGATATTGGCCATCGGCTTCTACACATTTCGCGTAAATTCAGGTAAATTATGAATAGCATGCCAGTAAAACTGCTTGTCGTTCGCGGCAAATTATTCGTCGAGCCATTTTCCAACTTCCTCGAAATCGCTGAAGTGCTGCTTCGCGAGCGCATGCCCCATTGATGCCAAGAGGTGATGGTCAGATGGGGCCAAGTCTGGGGAGTACGCCGGGTGCAGGAGGATGTCCCACCCAAGCGATTTCAAGGTGTCTTTCACCAGTTTTGCAGTGTGCTCCGTACTACGAGGGTTGCCTTTTATATTTCGGGATTAGAGATCAAAAACAAATATTGATCATCGAAAATCACTTTATTGTTTTTCAAAATATTCCCCATGAAGATCTATACACTTTTGCATGCGTTTGAACCAATTGTCGAAGCACTTTTGCCACTCTGATTGAGGTATCTCCAACACATGCATTCTGAATGCAGCAACCGCTTTTTCAGGTGTCGAAAAACGTTGACCTCTCAGTTTGTTTTTTACGTACGGGAATAAAAAGAAGTCATTCGGTGCCAAGTCAGGACTATACGGCGGATGACCCATCAAATCGATGTTTTGGGTGCTCAAAAATGCAGTTGTCGCAGCCGATGTGTGAGAGCTCGCATTGTCGTGGTGAAGAGTGATCCGTCTTCGGCGGTTGGTTTTCCTGATTTCTTGGAAGACAACTGGCAAACAAATGGTTGTGTACCACTCAGAATTGACTGTTCTGCGTTGTTCTAGTGGTACGGTTGCGACATGTCCAGTTTTTCCGAAAAAACAGGCGACCATTTGCTTGGAAGTGCTTCGTGCGCGAACAACTTTTGTTGGATTTGGCTCATCTTGAAACACCCAGACAGTCGACTGCTGTTTACTTTCGGGCTCATACGCGTAAATCCACGATTCATCACCTGTCACGTCATAGACGTGTTTCGAAACACCGCGACCGTATTTTTTGAGCATTTCTTTCGACCAATTGACACGAGCCTTTTTTTTGGCGATTGACAAATTGTGTGGGATCCGACGCGAACAAATTTTTTTGACAGTCAAATCTTTATGCAATATTGAATGTATGCTGGCCCCACTAACGCCTAAGGTTGTCTCAGTCTCACGATAGGTCACATGACGATCTTCCAATATCAGTTCGCGCACAGCATCAATGGTTTTCGGAACAACAACTGATTTTGGACGACCTTCACGAAATTCATCTTGGAGTGAACTACGACCACGATTGAATTCACCATACCATCGATAAACACTGGTCCTTGATGGAGCTTCATCGCCAAAAATTGAATTAAGTTCATCCATGCACTGTTGCTGAGTTAATCCACGCCGAAAGTTGTAAAAAATAATCGCACGAAAATGTTGACGATTTAATTCCATTTTTGGGCCGAGATGAATCTTTTAAGTTACTGTAAACAATACAAATAGCGCTCGTATGTCAAAACGTTCTGAGTGCGTATAACCTCAAAAATGTCCAACTTTACGACAGAGCTGGCAATTGCCAGATTGCAACACTAGGGTTGCCAAATCCCGAAACATAAGAGGCAACCCTCGTATTCGCTAGCGCCATCTTTTAGTTAAACCGGAGAAAACGTATAGATACACCTGGTATTGATCTTCCCCATTGCTCGTAAACGTCCGCTGATTGTTTCTTGTCACACATGTAATGCTTCTGATAATTGTCGTAGAGTTTGAGTTGGGTCATCATCGAATACCGGCTGCAATTGCTCGTTTTCACATTTTTGTGGTCTACGAGGACGCTCACTGTCTTTCACATTGAAATCACCACTTTTAAAATGTCGAAACCATGTCTCGCATGTTCTAATTGATGGAACGTGTTTACCATATGTTTCAACCAGCAAACGATGACTTTGAACTGCCTTTTTCTTTTGATTCAATAACAAAACGAAGTCGTGCCGCATTTGTTCTTTTTCGGGCACAAAACTGGACATGATCACTGAACGATAAAACAAAGGCGCTCGTCGTGTTTGGCGGATTCAACTTGTGTGTGTTTGTAGTTAAATCTCAGGCGAACAAAATGAGGTATGTGTCAAATTAATACGCTGCGTTCTTTTCGCTGGCGCCATTTCTTAGTTAAACCGGAAAAACGTATGCATACACCTGAACATACTGGGCACGGGCTCTGCTTTCAACCCGGCGAAGGCCAGGACGATCCTTGTCCCTGTTCAATCCAAGTTGACATGCATTCTCCACGTGACACCCCGGGATAGCTGCATTGGCACCCACCAAGTAGTGAACCAATGCATGCAGCGACATCCCGAGAAAGGTTGGCGCAAGGCTAATAACCTTGCCTGGAAAAACAAATTATTATGGGCAATTTAACAAGTCTCAGATAAGGACCGGATACCGGTGGAGAGACTTGTTAAATAAGGCCAACACCGAATCCCGGTTGTAGTGCCTATGATAATGATGATGATGATGATAGTCCGTTGGGGAAATGTCTGGAGAGTACGGTGGACGTGGAAGAATTTCAAATCCCAACTGCAACAATGTTTGCACCGTTACTTGTGAGGTATGGGGTCTAGCAGTGTCATGCAAAAGGATCGGACCGCCCCTATTGACCAACGCAGGTTACTTTTCAGCCAATTTGGCATGCGATATGTCAATTTCCTCATAATATTTGATAGCGTTTATATTTGCTCCTGGTTGAAGAAATGAAAAGTGGATTGGTCCTTTCGATGTCCACCAAATTGTCACCATAACCTTTTTTGGGTGAAGATCGGGCTTGGGGTGTGTTTTGGTTTTTCACCTCCAGCCAACCACTGCCCAGGTCTTTTACGGTTATCATACAGAATCCACTTTTCATCACAGGTGACTATCCGGTGCAAAAACGGTTCAGTTTGGTTTCTTAATCTAAGCAATGCCCAGATTTCAAGGCGCCGTAATTCTTGGAACACGCTTAGTTCATGGTCTACCCACTTATCGAGTTTCTTTACCTTTCGTATGAGAGTAAGGTGTTGACTTATTGTTATTGGGGGTACTCCCATGCTTTGTGCAATCTCCCGCAGGGATTTCGTTGGCATCCACCGTTGCTCCAGAAAACTTCGTCGTCAACTTACGTTTCCGACTTCCCACGTGGTTCATTTTCGAGGCTGAAATCTCCCGAACGGAACATTCTAAACCGACGTCGTATTTATGCCTTCGTATACCGCTACATCCTCAAATGCGTCATTAAGGTTTTTCATTGCCAATGACGCATTATGTTATTATTATTATTTATTGGCCTGTAGGAACCCGGAAGTCCACGACCTCACCGGCTCGACTCCGCCGTCGTTCCCTGTCCTGTGCACTCTCCTTCCACGCTTGACCATCTGATCCGATCTCCTCAAGGTCAAACCTAACATTGTTCTCCCATCTCCGTCGCGGCCGTCAGTGCGTTCGTTTACCGCTACATCATCAAATGCCTCATTAATGTTTTTCATTGCCAATGACGCATTATGTCCCATTATAAATTCATAAAGCAAAAGGGTTCGAATTTGAACTGCTGACAGCATGGTAAACAATTCCTAGAAAAAAAAATAACTGTACTTGTAACGAACCCTAAAATTCTCACACGTCAAGCACACGTACTTCTTTACTTTATAAAAAAAAAAAAAAAATTTAACGTTCTGGCACAGATGTTCACTCGAGAACTTCTTATTTCCGACTGAGCGAAAATCGGGCACTTCATGTGGTACAATCCAATACACCGGCAGTCAAGTCATAGAACCCAGATACTCGCATCTGAAAACTCGGTGATGGCGTTTCTAGCAGATAAACATACAGTACACAAGCAGATAGTGAAGAACAACACCGAACGAAAATTGAATAAGCAAAAAGCTACGGCTGATAATAAACATAGCAATTCCAAATCAATTGAGTGTACTTGAGTTTAAAAATCGAATTCGTACACGCGATCGTTAGCCTGCTTCAATTCTTCGCTTTTCACCCGTTTCATCGTACACTCAAATCACCATATTCACTATCCGTGCTTAACGCAACAATCCGACGTGATTCGTATACACAACACACAATCTCGCATAGGTAAACAGGACTTTACTACTACGATCACGACCTCCGCATAGAGCACCAGCGCGCTCGCCTGCTCCGACGTCCTCTCGCTCGCTCGCTCCTCGCTCTGTCGCTCGCACACGAATTTGATCGTAACAAAGTTACTGAGGAGCGAGTAGTGTGGCGTTTCTAACAGATACACCTACAGTACACAAGCAAATAGTGAAGACCAACACCGAACGAAAATCGAATAAGCAAAAAGCATCAGCCGTATACCAAGCAATAAACATAGCAATTCCACATCAGTTAAGTGTACTGAGTTTTGATATCGAATTCGTACACGCGACAGTGGCCTGATGTGTTGAACATTGGTTCAATTTTTAGTAATTCTAACCGTCATAGCGTCAGACCGAATCACACGTTCGTCACTATCGTCGCAATACGCTATAATTTCATCTTCATTGCTTGTGTACAAAAACCCGCAACAGCTAATTCATTCAAAAGACCTTGGCGCAGGACAGGGAGCAATGGCGCAGCCGAGTCAGTGAGGTCATGAACTTCCGGGTTCCTATTGACTAATAATGAGAGAGACCCACCACGTTGGCTGATTCAAGTATAGTGGTTAGTATCCCCGCCTGTCGCGCGGGAGACCGGGGTTCGATTCCCCGTCGTGGAGCCTCTGGCGCAAGACTAATGACCTTGCCCTGAAAAACAAATTATGATGGAAAATGTAACAAGCCTCAGGACTTGCTAAATAAGGCCAAGACCGGTTCCCGGTTGTAGTGCCGATGATGATGATGAATGTACTAATAACTAATTTTACGTTATATTAAATTGTGTCCGACCGGAGGCTAGAGGACGACTCATTCTCCATTTTAACTTAAAAACTATTTCAACTCGAAACAATAAAGATATAACAAAGGATCTGAATTGTACTAGTGGTTACATATTCGGAATAACATAGATGAGGAAGGCCGAGTGTAGGTGGGGTCCCAACGCCCTGCCGCCCGGTGAAATACCACCCCTTCAAGCTATAGGCTCTGTGAAATGGTCGGGTGTTATCGCTGGACATCTTCGGAGCTTGGCTGATGGACCGGTTCGATAAAAGGTTGGTTTATGTGGTAGTCGGTCCCGAGGCGAGATACCACCCCGTAACGCTGTACATTCGGCAATATCGTCGGGAAAAATCTTCGACAATATTTCAGATGTATGGCTGATGGCCCGAACCGACCCAGAGATAAGTCATTATGGTACCTTATGAGATAAAGAATTCCGGAGGTAAACTTGTTCCCCATTCGGATCTCCCCGGGCGACTATGTCAGAGGAAACATCATGCAAGTATTATGATAAATAACCGAACTTTAAGAAATTCGTCATCGCATAATCGGGCTCGTTCTCGAGGCTCTGTCGACGTTCGACTGATAACGGCATTTTGTAACATCAGGGGCATGGGTTTCACCAATACGAATGTAAACGCCGTCCACCAATATTTGCAAACAGCGAAACCTGATATTTTGGCCTAACTGAGACCCCGGTCGATTCGTCAACTGATTCGACATATCTTCGTGGCTCAGGATACGACCGACATTCGAAATTCCGTTTTAAGGGTGAAGTCTGCGTCTTCACGCGGTCCGATCTGGCTTGCCAAAGGATGGAGGCGTTGGAACCCAATAACATGGACATCATATGGTTGAGGGTCGTACTGAGGAATTCTGTTAAATTTCTTTGTTGTCTTTACCGCTCTCCGAACGACGATTGACCACCGATATTGTTTGAACATCTTTCATGTACCACCGAATAGATACAGATCCACCGGCCGGCTTCTGAAATTGTGGTCCTTGGCGATTTTAATGTACACAATTCCGGCTGGTTGGTACATTCTAACAGAACCTGTTAGAGGCTGGGAGGCTGGGCGGCTGGCGGGGATGTTCGCTGTTAGTTGCAGTTTGACTCAACTCGTGGAGGAACCTACGCGAGTGCCGGATACCCGAGGGAAGTATGCGAACACCCTGGATGTGTTTGTCACATCCGAGCCGACTGGAACGGTTTGCGAGATTTCTTCGCATCCTTTCCATGGTCGGAAGTGTGCTTCGGAGACTCCGATGTTAACACTTGCGCGGAGTCGGTCGCAGATATTATTCTTCTCGGGATGGAGATCTACATTCCACATTCTATCAAACGAGGTTCATCTGATAAACTGTGGTTTGATAAAAAATGCGAGCAGATTATAGCGGCAAAAAATAGAGCTTTCAAGCAATGGCGCTCCAATCCCACCGATGTTAACAGAACGAATTTTGTTAGAATCAGAAACGCGTGCAACCAGGCGATTGATGCCGCGAAGAAGGCTCACAACGACAGGGTGATCAATAAGATCCCCCGGTGCGCAACTGGTTCGCGCTCCTTCTGGTCAATGGCAATAGCTGTCAGCAGTAACTTCGTTTCCCCCTCTTTCCCTCCGTTGGTGACAGTCAGCGAGACGTTAGTCACGAATTCACAGGATAAAGCTGATGTGCTCGCGAATTTATTTTCCAAGAATCCAAACCTCGATCCCGGTTTTTTGGAGCCACCGGTGATCGCGCCGGTACGGTTTCCCATGCGGGATATGGGTTTCCGCCCGCGTACTATTTAACGCATTCTACGTCAACTGGACTGTCGGAAGGCAACCGGCCCGGACGGAATACCAGCAATAGTCCTTAAGAACTGTGCTCCAGAACTATCGCCGGTTCTTGGCAGACTCTTCCGCTTATCTTATGCGCGGAGGAGAGGCGAAAAAAGTGTCTCCCACAAAATTACCGTCCGATAGCATTACGGTCTATGTTATCTAAGGTAATGGAAAAAGTCACCAAGCCTAAGTTAATATATTTGGAGTGCAACGGACTTCTGAATGATCATCAATACGGATTCCTTGGCAGGCGGTCCACGGGAGACCTTTCGACTCTTATAACCGATACATGGACATCTGCGATGGAGCGGCATGGTGAGTCAAGGGCGGTCGCATTGGATATCTCTAAGGCTTTTGACCACGTCTGGCATGTGGCATTGCTGAGCAAACTTCGTTAATATGGACTTTCCCAGCAGCTTTGCGATGGGCGAAGAGCTTCCTCGAAAATCGAACGATCCGGGTATTGCGGACGGCGAGTGTTCGGATCTGTACCCTGTTAATTCGGGGATGCCCCAAGGTTCTATTTTAGCTCCACCCTTGTTTTTGCTTCACATAAATGATTTGTTGGAGACAACGGATAACAAAGTGTTGAGTTTCGCAGATGATAGTACGCTTGTTTCCTCTTTTTCGAGTGTTCGGCCGATTGGTATATCTACGACGCACCAGCTCAGATGTAGACAGATTGACTCTCTGAATCAGGATCTAGATAGGGTCCTGCAGTGGGGAAGGGCCAATCTCGTCGACTTCAATGCAGCGAAGACACAATATACAACATTCACAAAGAAAAGTGGAACATCTGTTCCACAGCTGATGATAAATGGCCAGGCCCTCGAATCTGGGGAAAGCTTGAAATTGCTCGGTGTGACGGTCTGTGGGAATGTATCGTGGCATAAACATGTGTCGAGCATCGCCAGGTCAGTCTCAGGAAAACTGAGATATCTTTTTAGAGCCAAGAAATATTTTACTCCGGCCCAACTACTTCTCCTGTATAAATCCCAAATTAGACCCGCGCTCGAATATTGCTGTCATGTTTGGATTTTGGCTCCTAAACATACCCCCGACCTACTTGAGAGCATACAGGGACGAGCGAACCGCCTGATCGGGGACTCGGCGCTGACGTCGGGACTATAGCCGCTATCACATCGAAGGCGCGTAGCCGACCTCTGTCTGTTTTACAGATATTATCACGGGTACTGTTCTTCGGAGATTAGTCGTATTGTTCCGCGCAATTCGGCTTATATGCGCTCCACAAGACAATTCGACGGATCGCACCGGTTTGGTTCATCTTCCGACGGCGCGAACATCTCTGCATCAGAACTCGTTCCGTTACAGAGCGGGGAAGCTGTGGAACTCCCTTCCCACGCGAGTGTTCCCGGAGCGTTACAACCTGCAAGAGTTATTTGGTGGCATCTCGGGGCGCCCACTGGGCGCTATAGGTTCGGCTCTCCCGAGAGAAGTGAAAAAAAAATCCTCCGATATTCCCCAACCTGCACCTAGTTTTGTAATGCTAAATTATGCTGACGATACTTTAATTTACTCTAGCAACAGATTTGTCAAAGCGGCAAGAAACCTCGTTAACAACTTCCTCCCGCACATCTCAGCATACTTTAACAAATGGAACATTCGTCTCAACCCAACTAAAACCCAGCCGACAGTGTTTAAAGGCAAAAACGCTCACTGCACAAACAACACTAAACGTTTCCACAACTAAATTAAACTTAAGCTTAATAACACCCTCACAAAACATTCCAAAACTCTAAAATATTTGGGAGTAACCCTTTCTCACGACTGATCATTCTCAGCCCACATCACACATTCTTCCTTTCACAAAGCCTCAATACAGCTTAGCCTCTGTAGACGAGTGTTGTGAACAGCTAAAAGCCTCCTCACATGGTCAAACAGGTCATCTACAAACAGATAATCAAACCCACTCTTACATATGCCTGCCCATTATGGTACCACATCTCACCCTCCTAAATAGAGAAGTTACGAGTTTTTGAAAGAAAATGTTTCCGGTTTGTCAGTGGCTTACACCGCAAAACCAACTCATAGATACAATAGTAACAACAATCTCTACAATAACGCAGGCATCGAACGACTGGATAGACGCATCCTAGAACTATCGATAAAATTTATGGAAAATCTCCCTAACAATCCCAACCCTTTAATGACAGACCTACAATCTCCCTCCTCCAATACGGAAACTCACTACCGTAATTGTCTCCAAATTAGAACCCTCTTCACCTCAGTCAGACTGGTTAACGATCTAAACGTGGTCGTGTACCACAACACCAAATTGGGACCCAATCAATTCAAATACAGCAGCATCCAACCATTCTCCAAGATTCTAACATTTAACACACAACCGAATGGCACCCCCCTGCTTCAAGAACATACCTAACCTCATCCCTTACTACCCTCAACCAAAACAAGAAATGCCAGATCCACATAAATCAAAATCATAATCCCATTGTAAATATTTTTTTCAGGTCTTAATGAAATTGTCACTATTATTGCAATATTAAATATTGTAAATTGTAAACAAAATTAGATTAAGTTCAATTAAGTTATGTTAAGTAATTTTAAATAGGCTAAACTAAAATTAACAGAGTTCCCGGTTTTTTTCTGATCTTTTCCAGGAATAATAAAAATTACAAATATCCAAATCACATTACATCCTAAGCACATATAAAAAGAAACTGTTTGGAAAATGTTAACAAATAACATGTAAACAATTATTATATAACGAATCTATTATAAGTTAACTGTATTACTTATTGTAACTATTAATTTTCCGTAAAATAAATGCAGTAAATAATAAATAAACAAATTCCACCAGTCGGCAGTTGTGTTCTGCTCCATCTCCAACAGTTCTTAAAAAATATAAATGAACTTTGTTTATATTTCGTCCCGGTTAGTTTCTTATTTAAATCATTTAAATTTACTGGTTCGTGTGAATGTAATTTTCGTAGAAAATTGTTTTTGCAAAATTTGCTTGTGAAGGGCACTGTCATCACCAAATGTCAAATTCAGCAGTCAGTCTGTGTGGAAACGTCGTCGACGACAGTTGTCTTTCGCTCTTGTTAAATGTCATAAGTAGTTTTCAATAATCGCAGCTGTCTATTTTCTTTTCGTATGTTTCGTGAAGGCGACTGTCAACGCCAATGTCAAACTCAGCAGTCAGTCTGTGTGGTAACGTCGTCGACGACAGTTGTCTTTTGCTCTTGCTTAGATGTCATAAGTAGTTTTCAATAATCGCAGCTGTCTATTTTCCTTTCGTGAAGGAGAGAGTGTCAACGCCAAATGTCAAATTCAGCAGTCAGTCTGTGTGCAAACGTCGTCGACGACAGTTGTGTTTCGCTCTTCTTTACATGTGATAAATAGTTTTCAATAATCGCGCAGCATTTCTACTTTCTTTTTGTATGTTCCGTCATCATAGCGCGAACAGAAACTATTATTTTAGAATCTTGTTACCTGATTTTAGTATGTGTACGATATATTCTATTTATATCTGTGTCTTTGATTGTGCCTGTATTCGCATTCGAGGCATTAGATCACAACAGCTCATGGATCAACTGCCAGAATTACGAGTAACACCCTCTCTGGTTTTCGAGAACACTGGTGTTGATTATGCTGGATCGATATCACTTAAATTCTTTCAAGGACGCAGTACGCAGTGCTATAAGAGATGGATAGCTATACTCGTGTGCTTTTCCACCTCAGCAGTTCATCTTGAGGCTGTCACCGATTACTCAACGGATATCTCAAAGCCGTCAGACGCTTTGTAAATCGTCGCGGTATTTGCAAAACACTCTACAGTGACTGTGGCACAAACTTCAAAGGTGCAGATATCGCTCTAAGACAAATGCTCACGGGAATCTAAAAAAAGGCCCACCTGCAACAACTGCTCCCAAATAATGGTACTCCATGGATTTTCAATCCACCTGGAGCTCGTCACATGGGTGGAAAATGGGAAGCTCCAGTTAAATCAGTAAAATACCACTTGCAACGGACAATTGCCGACACTATACTCACAAATAAAGACTTCAGTACCATCTTATGTCAGCTTGAGGCAGTGTTAAACTCACGTCCTCTCAGCTCATCATCATAAGACGACACTGAAGACTTATTGGCACTAACTCCAGGTCACTTCATTCGGAGTGCGGCTATTAATTCCCTAGCTAAACCAGGTCTCACCTCAGTACTATCATCTCGGCTCTCACTTTCAACACATTCAAGAGCGTTTTCACCATTTGTGGAAACGATGGTCTTCAGAATGTCTCCAAACTCATCAATCAACGTCAAAGTGGCAAAAGGCTCAAACCGACATCAACACCGGATCCCTGGTACTGCTCACCTGCAAAGCTTTTTCCTTTTTTTTTTTTTTACACAAACGCGAGCACAAAGGGGGATTTTGGAGTACCCTTAGGTGTCAGAGCACGGTGCGAGAGGAAGGAGAGGAAGTGGATAAGGAAAAGAGGTATCGATGTACATTGGTCTTAAATGCCTGGACATTACAACGACCAGGAAACATATGTTCAGGTAGAGTATTCCACATTCGTGTGGTTCGGCTAAAGAATGACTCTATGTTTGTTTGTGCCCGTGAAGTTGACTTTCAACGTGAACTGATGCACATTCTCAGATTGACGGGTATCGCGGAAAAATATCTGAGGAGGCGGAACACATTCAGCAAGTTCTGTTGAGCAACGACCGTGGTAATATCTATAGAAGAGAGATAGACATGATACGTTGCGCCTATGTTCTAAAGAGGGAATTGATCGGCTCACAGCTGGGTCCCCAATAAGTTTCACTGCTCGTTTTTGCATCCTATCGAGCACGTGTAGTGCAGTTTTGGATGCGCCTGACCAAATATGGAAGTTGAACTCCATTTTGGGACGAATATACGCCTTGTAAATAGTGGCCAGGTTGGATGGAGTGAAGTATCTTTTGCATCTCTTAAGGAACCCCATACATTTGGCCGCACTTTTCGCAACTTCAAAAATGTTGTGGCTTCAATTAAGAGTCGAATTAATTCGAGTGCCGAGAATTGATAGTTCCTTGGCTTCGTCGATGCAAGCGCCATTCATTGACAGTATATATACTTTGGGGTTCACCTTTGACGACAGGAGACAGCATTGAGTTTTTTGGGCAATGAATACTGGTCGGTTAGATAATCCCTATTGACATATCTTGTTAAGTTCGGACTTCAATGTATCAAAAATAAATTGCTGATTGGCAATGATGTTCGAAGAGTTTGGTCGAGAGTATTCATATGAGTATGAGAAACTCAACGTGCTATCATCAGCAAACGAGTGAATTGGGTGGTGGGTAATTGACAAGAGATCATTTATAAAGATGAGAAAGAGAGTGGGTGAGAGTACCGAACCCTGCGGAACACCTGCATTAATCACTTGGATTGAACGGCCAAAAAGATAGTCTCTTATCCATTGGATCATGGAATTGTTCACTCCATATGAATGCAATTTTGACAAAAGGGCTGGATTCCAAACTCTGTCGAAGGCTTTTGAAATATCCAATGCGACTACTTTGCTTTCACCGAGGTAGTGGATGGAATGTCTCCACTTTTCGGTAAGGTACGCCATCAG
The DNA here is from genome assembly GCA_963931805.1 of Microdon myrmicae. Taxonomy (NCBI): domain Eukaryota; kingdom Metazoa; phylum Arthropoda; class Insecta; order Diptera; family Syrphidae; genus Microdon; species Microdon myrmicae. Next base: position 145,225,869 of record OZ007500.1, on the reverse strand, counting down.
ATCTTCTGTGGACCTGTTGCTACGAAAGCCATATTGGTGGTCATTGAGGAGGTCATTTGATTCCAGATATTTCAAAAGTTGACGGTTGATAAGTGATTCCATTACCTTGGAGAGAATAGAAGTTAGTGCTATGGGTCGCTAAGAACAGAGGGATGATTTGTCAGCCTTTTTGGGAATTGGCTGAATGTTCGCTGACTTCCATCTATTTGGGAAACGGCCAGTAGAATAAGACAAATGGAAGAGTTTCCGCAGTGATTTAGCGAGTGAAGAGGAACATCTCTTCAAAAGAATTGGGAGAATGCCACCAGGACCAGCGGATTTGTTGGCGTTTAGCTCTTTGAGTGCGCGGGCGACAGTACACGTTCGGAAGTGAATCTGGCTCATGGCGTTCTGCTTATGCTCAAGTTGAGGCGGGACTGATGTGGTATCAGGTAGCGTTGAGTTGGCTGCAAAATGTGCAGCAAGTAGATTCGCCTTCTCTATTGCACTCGTGACTGGTCTGTCATCGACTATAAGCGATGGAATGGATGAAGAGACTGTGTTTTGAATGTTTTTCACGAGTGCCCAGAAGCTTCTACTACCTGTGGGAGAGAGTATTGTATTTTTTGTCTCACTATCTGGTCAAGCAAGAATTGGCGCGTTGAATATGCGCATTGCAGTCATTTCTAGCTCTCTTAAATCTTTTTCGGTTTTCGTCGGTATTGTTTGATTTATATAACCGGAAGCTTAACTCTTTAGCCTCAATGGCTTCTCTGCACCCGTAATCGATTCGCATATTTCTCTTGGGTTTGATACTCTTTACCCTGTGTGGAATAAAGGTTCGCATGCCAAGTAGAATCGTGTCTGTCGATGTGTCCGCTATAGTCAACATCGTTATTGAGGAAAAATAACGACCAATTTAACTTCCCAAAAAAGTCGTTCAGACCTTCCCTGTTGGCTTTCTCGTAGAACCATACTGTTATTTTGGGAGCTTTTTCATTAACGTACTGTTCATCATCATCGGCACTACAACCGGGAACCGGTCTTGCCCTTATTTAGCAAGTCCTGAGGCTTGTTAAATTTTCCATATTGATTCTTTTTTCCGGGCAAGGTTATTAGTCTTGCGCCAGAATTAACGTACTGTTGGTTAGAGGAAATTTAGCTGACACGACACAGTGGTGTGAAGTGCCCAAGGGCGAAGAAACTTCAATTGTGTATTTGTTTTGGTGGGAGGTGAGAAACAGGTCTAGTATGTTGGCGAAATGACCATATATGTCTGGTACCCGTGTTTGCTCATTGACAAGTTGACTTAAACTATTCGAATCAGCAAAGAGACATACATACATACTGACCTTCAGGTGTTGTGTGTCCGGAGTGACGAAGCCACTGAGAGTTATGCACATTAAAATCACCCACAATAACAATTTCAGTGTGCGGATATAGGATCAAGATCCTATCGATAGAATCAGACAGAGCATCAAGTTCGTTAAAGGATGCGTTTCTATCCAAGTTCGGGCTTCTGTAAAGAAAGTAGTAATGTGCGATATGCTTACGAATGTGAAGTTTTAGCCAAGAGAAATTAAATTCTTGGTTGGAACAGAGTCCATATTGTGGCAGAAGCCGATAAGCAATATCATTTCGTATGTATGTGGCTACACCACGATGTGGAAAGAACAGTGGCACTAAGTTATATCCAGGTAGATAAAAGTCAGAAATATCTCTATTAGTAATTACCTGAGTTTCACTAAGTGCAAGGATAGTTGATTTCTGGTTAGAAACGTGGGCAGACACAGAAGAGAAATTGCATCCCAAGCCGCGAATGTTACACAAATCAACGCGAAATTCCCGATCCGTTGAAATGGCCCTACACAGGAAACCAATACCGCCTCGGGAAAGGATGCAAGTCGGGACCAGCAAGAGATAAGCGAAAGCAACCACTACAGTTGTTATGCCCCTGTAGTAGGTGCCCCACTAGATCCGTGGCGAAATCCAGGTCACATCGCTCCCACGACGATCATTATCCCACTCAGACACTAAAAGCTCTCCAAAGATTATAAATCAATCGAGAGTATCGATGTCTGAGGGACGCAAACAGAGGTGCAAAAAAAAGGAAAACAGACACAAGGGATGGAATAAGTAGAGGGTTTTCCCGCACTGCACACCACTCGCGTATATATCCTCGCACTTTTCATAGCACTAAGACGCGTGTGTGGAGATCCGTTTAATTGCCTACGATCGCCCAGATAACTTTGCACTCCACTCGGACGCGTGTGTGCGGTTCCGCTTGTTTGTTTAGTATCCCACAGTAAGACTTCTCGCGCGAACCGATAGGCAATCGGGTATCTTGTGTATATTTCAGATTTCCAAAACGGATTGCACAATTGATCCGATGGTACGGATCACGAGACAGAAGAGCACGTGCTGTCTCGTTGGCGGTCTTAAATCGATTAAAGTGGCCACTAGCCGGAGAACTCAGCTCCCTCCCGGTCGTGACGGACTTACTAGAGTCGTCAGTCTCAAGACTCCCACTTTAACATTCACACGACCTATCTCAGCTGCTACCAGTCGTAAGTACTGACACAGAGACCACACCAGCTCGCCCATCGCTGCTCAAATAACTTCTCCAATGGATTGGAGAAGGCTGTGAGAATGTTCTAAACTCTTGATTTGAATAACGAAAATGACAACTACTCTCCAAAACGTGGCACGACCGTCAATCAACCGGCGAAACGTCTTACTCAACTGACAGGAAGATCAACGAGCCACTCTGGTCGTGACGGACTTGTGGGGGTACGAAGTCGAGGTGCCGGCGTACGACACGGGGTTTTACCTCGTCCCCACAAGTTCTAAAGGGTCCGCCGTAAAATAAAACTGTTCACCGAGAAAAAGGAAATACGCACTCAGGGTACCGTAGCGAAAGTAAATGAAAAGTACTGGATAGTCTATTGTAAAAGGTTCTCTTTATTTCAACGAATTTTTCGATGTTTAATTAGGTCACAGAAAACAGATTCAAATTACACCAAAGGGTCTTTTATTCACAACGAGCTTTTCGGTATTTAATTATGATGACAAATCTTACTGCACTTAATGTATGACATTGTACGGGAGGCACCAGAAAAATAACTTTTAACTTCATTGTGCGCTTACTCGACTCGGCGGGGTATATTCGCGTCCCCGTGCGCACCGGGGAGCGGAAGGCGGACCGACCGGCTCGGTTGTGTGATGGAAAACGACTCAGCGACGGGCTCTCCTAATTTAGGGTGTGATTCCTATTACAAGAGAAACGGGAAGTCTCTCTTTGGGGTAGGTAACCGGATCTCATAGAGGAGATCATGATGGTATTCATGTATGTGTGAACATTGGTTCTTTCATGGGACAAGGCCCTGAGAACAAGGCTGAAAAATCAAAAGGGTTAATAGGCATCAATGAGATGTGTGTTCGGCTAAGTAAACAAGCCGTATCTCATTGGGTACTAATGGATTTCTGTTTGCTTATGCCGTGAGGTCATGAGAAGCGGATCCAGAAATATTGAAAGCCAAAGAGATTGTGTAGATCATTGTCTATGATGTGCATTGCAGCTGTATTGATAGACCGCAATGCATCGTGGACATGGTGCTAATTGGTTTTAGCATATTCACTGAGAATTGGTGTTTATAGCATCGCTGCCAAGGGTAAGTACACAATTCCTATTTGCATTTGCCTATGCTATAGGATTTGGTTTATGCCTTTAGACGCTAGATGCGTGTATTTGCTTTTGTCCCTTGGACAAAGGTCGCCAGCCAATGTGTATGTAAGGGAATTTATTGTACACATGGTGAGGCTGGGAATAGGCAACGCAATGATCGTTATCCCTGGTTATGATGGTTACATTATATGTGAACCGAATTGTTTCTTTACAGGAATTCATCTAGGGAAAATGCATATGGTAAGATTGGGATTTGCCTGGCAACCGAAGGTGCCGAATTGGGTTTTGGATTTATGATCCGATAAGATGAACAGAATTCTTGTAGGGAATTTTGAATGCGAATTGGTGCATGACGGTAAGAATTCTCTTCCAGGAGCTTTCAGGTTATGCGTTAGAAAACTTTGATGCGTGAAGCATTTACAGGTGCTAATGCAATTGTATTAGCGGGAAACTATGGAAGTTGGGTTGTAGGTATGGGGGGTTCTTCGGGTAAGCTAAAACGAACCCCCACAGACTTACTAGAGTAGTCACTCTCAAGACTCCCATTTCAACATTCACGCGACCTATTTCGAAACTTGTGCTGATATCAGTCGCAAGTACTGGCACGGAGACCACACCAGCTCGCCCATCGCCGCTCAAATAACCTCCAATGGATTGAAGAACGCTGTGAGAATGCCCAAATGATTTGAATAACGAAAATGACAACTACTCTCCTAAACGTGGCACGACCGTCAATCAAGCAGCGAAACGTCTTACTCCACTGACAGGAAGATCAACGAGCCTTTTTGATTTCTGTGATCGTGAATTCGCCTTTGCTCCTGCTTGTAAGCATCATTCTTGTATCTTGATTGGTTTTTTTCTGAAACTAAATTTGAATTGATGGCGCAAGGCTAATAACCTTGCCAGTAAAAATAAATTATTATGGTGTTGCAGAAGCATCAAGTAATTGAGTCAAATAATTCAATTGACTCGGCGAAATATCACCTTACAGCGCCGGAGAGTATGCAACTTTAAGTTGTGCCAGAAACTCGATCATGCTACTGAATGCTTTTCGAAGTGCTCGCTGACTACGGAGACAATTCAGCTAGCTGATAGCAGACCCCGTTGCTGGAATCGCTGAAGTCTTGAAAAGAGATCAAAACAACTGTGCAGCGGAGGAGATTTTTTTTGTTGCTCAACGGCTGGTTCTGGGCAGAAAAAACAGAAGGTGACCGGTAATTAAGTGGCAGTTAATCACGTTTTAAAATGTCTGTAAATTAAAGTATTTGGTACTGCCTTTGAACGGAATAGAGAGAGGACAGTTTTTGTTTTTAAAAGGAGTTAGTGCTGCAAATTAAGGAAAGAAGGTGATTTGTTCCTTTTGTACAATACCAATTGAATTCCGCTAATCTTCTTGTTTTTTTCATTTTCTGCTGGGTTGAAGCACACCCATTACATGGTCCTTTGAGCCGGATATATACGATCCGAGAAATTGAGGAATCGAGGATTTACGATCCAAAAAAGTCAAGTCATTAGAAACAAGGCCGGATCCACGATCCGGAATTCAAACAAGGGATTTGAGAACCAACGAAACAAGGAGGATGACTGCATCCAACGAGCCACGAGGACAATCACTGTGACGCTGTGACTAAATTCAACGTTTATCAAGATAACGAGGGAGCCACAACAAAATAAAAGGTAGGTGGCAATTCTTATTATTATTTATTGGCCTGTAGGTACCCGGAAGTTCATGACCTCACCGACTCGACTCCGCCATCGTTCCCTGTCCTGTGCGCTCTCCTTCCACGCTTGACCATTCGATCCGACCTCCTCTAGGTCAAACCTAACATTGTCCTCCCATCTCCGTCGCGGCCGTCCGGCCGGTCTCTTTCCCGTTGGTCTACCGTCAAGAATTCCATGGACGGTCCTATCGCTGCCCATTCGCGCCACGCGTCCGGCCCACCTTAATCTTCGCGACTTGATTACTCTCACTATTGTAGGTTTGCGATATAGCTCTTCCAATTCGTGGTTATGGAGTTTCCTCCATTGTCCTACCTCCTCGTCATATTTACCACCAAAGATACCCCTTAGAACTTTATTCTCGAATACGCGGAATTTGTTTTCTTCCCGTTTTGTGAGAGCCCATGTTTCGCATCCATATAGAACAATCGGCATGATTATGGTTCTATAGACACGGAGCTTTATGTTACGTGATAGCAGTCTGGATTTCAGCAGTTTACTGACTGAGTGCCAACTAGCGTTGCCGGAATGCAGTCTTTTGTTAATTTCCTTCGACATTTCGTTACTGGCCGTCGGTGTCGTTCCCAGATATTTAAATTCTTTAACTTTTTCAAATATCTTGCCTCTGACGTTTATATGTGTTCCCTGAGGTCCACCCGCTCTCGCCGTAATCATGTATTTTGTTTTGTCTTCATTTATTTCTTGGGCCACCTCTTCAGCCGCTTGCATGATGATTTCACAGGTTTTACTAACAGTTTCTAGATTATCGCCCAGAACGGCGATGCCATCCGCATACGCGAGCACTTGTGTGACCCCGTTCAGGGATGATCCGGCCATGTTGTCGTCTTGTACCTTCCTGATGACATACTCGAGGACAAGGTTAAAAAGACACGGTGATAGACCATCTCCCTGCTTTGGTCCGTCCCGGATTTCAAATGGCTCTGAGAGGTGGTTTTCTATTCTAACTCGCCCTTTGTTTTCGTTCATGCAAATTTGAATGAGGGCGGCATATTTTTCGGGATTCCCAGCAATTAGCAATTAGTTTCTTCAATATAAAATACTAGTGGATATATATCAAAGTGATAGTTGTGTGTGGTCTGTCGAAGTGGTGCACAGAGTGTTGTATGCTAAAAAATTGTTGAGGTTGTGTGTTGCTTCAATTGGAAAAGGGGAGAATTTGAGAAGTGGAGCGGAATATTGTATCAAAAAGCTGGTCTTAAATAAAATATTTTGACGGAAGACAAGCCCTTTCATTCGAAGTCGTGGTTTCAGTGTTGCATTGGTCACCGGTGGATAGCGGGGAGGTCAATTATAACTCACGCTGCACGTTTAATTGTCTGGGACAGACGAGGTGATTGTGTGGTAGACAGGTTGATTGATTTTTCTAGCGATTTCTGGACAATATTTATTGTGAGGGTGTTTCTGCGGCCATTTGATTGTGGCGGTGGATTGCGTAATTCAGCTCAGTTCGTCCTTTTAGTGTTACAAAGCACAGCGGTGTAGCAAGTGCCTTACGTGGAACATCACATTTATCGTGTCTAACAGACAGTTCAAAAGGGAATTTTTCTCGGTTGTTTGTGATCTGATAAATTCACAAAATGAGCAAGACAAAGATGTCCAACCTAATCGATAACTTGCAGAACATACCAAGCGAGTTGACAGCCGACTACAAGGCATATTCGGAGTTGGAACAAACCTCCAAATCTGTGCACATGAACGAGGCACGGTTGAGGAATTTGGAGCAGTCCTTTGTGGAAGCAAAGGGACTGCACCAAAAAATTTTAGCGGCTCCCAGTGACGATACCAAAACAAAATACATGGAAGAACTCCACTTCCATAAGCTGAAGGAACTATATTACAATTATTCCTCAGAACTCAGGTCGCAATTGGAGCAAGTCGACACTCATCCGCTGGGGCACAACTCATTCAACAGTTCAATGGAGCAACAAAGGCGCCAACGGCGGAAATGAAATTACCCCCCATTAAAATACCTACTTTCTCCAGTTCTTACCAGACGTGGCCGGAATTTAAAGGTCTATTTGAGAGCCTCATCATCAGAAATACATCTATATCTGATGTACAACGGCTACATTACCTGAAGGCAAACCTGAGCGGAGAAGCAGAACGTCTGCTGCGGAACACTGCCATTGTTGAGGGTAATTTCGAGTCGGCTTGGGCAACACGGGTAAAACGTTACCAGAACTTAAGGTTGTTAAAGGATAACCAATTCAACTTGTTGTTCAGTCAACCTTCGCTGGGCCATGAGTCGGCCGATGGGATTAGGTCTTTGATGGATACCACAAGTGAGGCCAAACAATCATTACAGAACCTAGGAGTCCCGGTCTCATCGTGGGCGGAAGTATTAATTTTCCACAGTCCAGAAGCTCCCCCTTAAAACGCGAGGTTTATGGGAATCTCACATTTCGTCATATGTGGATTACCCAACATACGATATATTAGAAGAATTTCTACTCACAAGGATTCGAACTTTAGATGTCATGAGACAAACAACGTCCAAAAATTCTCACGGGATTTCTAGAAACAAATATCATGACGTCCGTGTTCATAATTCAACCGCAAGCAATTGTTCGATGTGCTCTGGCTCACATTTAATTCGTAACTGCTGACCAAACGCATCAGGTACAATCAACGGAGGATTCAGCGGTCTCCACCAGAAGATCCTCAGTATTCAACGCCTGCGTTGTCAAAAACAATAACATTCAGACTGTTCTTCTGGCTACGGCTCTCGTCAGGGTCTACACAGCTGGGGAAAAGCCTCTGACCCTACGAGCTCTCCTGGATCCTGGGTCGGAAGCATCTTTCATTACCGAATCAGCATCACGGTTGTTAAGGCTCAAAAGAGAGAAAGCCCACGTGTCCGTCTATGGCATAGGGGAAACAAGGATGAGTGCATCGGCGCACAAGGTGTCACTCGTCATTCATTCTAAATTCAACGAACCCTTCACATTGCAGGTTCGAGCGTTTGTTTTGCCCAAACTCACTGCGGCGCTGCCCATGCGCAATCTCCAACGCGTTAACTGGGACCATCTAAAGGGTATCGAGCTGGCTGATCCGACTTATTGCATGCCTAGGCAAAGTCGACATCCTTCTTGGGGGCGATCTTTATTCGGTGCTTCTTCTGGACGGAATGATCAAGGGAGTGCCCGGCACCCCCATGGCTCAACGAACCGAATTAGGACGGGTGCTCTCCGGTAGGATCAGTGATAACCAATCATCAATAATATCCTTTCACATAAGGACAAAACCTTCTAAGCTGGACTCTCGGTTAACAAAATTCGAGGAAATAGAAGATGAGGAACGAGGAAAGATACATTCACCCTTCGAGAATTCACAACAGCGGAAAGCGAACGGTGAGCATATGGTCCAGTCCTCAAGCAAGGAAGAGAATTACCGTGTTAGGATTATTTCATACAGCGGCACAATGGTCAACGAAGGCTTCTGCTGGTGAGCAGATTGTGATTCCGACTGATAACCTGAGCACGCAGCATCTCTTACCTAATCTCTCATCAGTTCAAAGGGATATGACGCAAGGCGTTCAACTTATGTTACAACCACAACACCATCAAAAGCTAAACAGCAATGCTGTTCCTGATGCACATCACATGCGGTCACAGCACCCGCAGCAAAACCAATCGCAGAAGCAGCATGTACTTTGCGATGGAAATCATCATGCAGATAATGTTGCTCTCCAAACCATGACTGTGCGTCATGGCCATAGTCAGGGTTCATCAACTGAGAATTACGTTCTGAGACTGCGACATCGGAAATTCGAATCGTCTGATGGCAACTACAATTCCAGAGTATAATACCGGAAAATTAATCTCCACAAACGTCTTATGGGAAATTCAGAGAATTCTCTCAATTCAAGGAACATATTGACTTCGTCACGTCCTCAAGACCAGCAAGATAATCTCTATGGCGGCCGTAATAGCCACCAAAAATATCATTTTCAACACAATCACTCAACCAGTGGATCGAATACGGCTTCAGGCAATGCTGCTGATATAAAGATCAGTTCTCATCGAGAAATTCGCCCAACGCCAAGCAGTGGCATTAGCGGCGTAAGTGAAACACATACCCAACTGCAACATCAGTCACAGCAATCGTCTCGGACTCTAAACGCAGACGGTCATATGCAGTTGACAGCTACTTCAACATTTCTGGTATCGGCACAGGTTGGCCATACTCAGAAGATGGCGATCTTACAACCTATCAATTTCAACGTTGCGCAGCCAAATTTAACACAACGAAGTGGATTTCATGCTGAATCATCGGCTTTATCTTATGCACCTCGGTCTCAGCTGGTTCTAAAAGGCCACATTCCGAACCAAGGTGTGGCTGCACAATTACCACGTCAACTTAATGACAACCACATCGCTCAAATACAAATGTCAAATGGTCTCACTGGTCCGATCGTTGCACAATTGCCGACGCAGTTTCAACGGAGCTTACCAGGATTTAATCAAATCAACCCGAATATTGACCTCAACCATTGGAATAATATAAATACTCACCAAATCGTCACCCCTAATCAGCAAACGGTTGGTGAATCTCATCAGTCGCAATCAGACATGCGATTACAATCCGAAAACGCTGTTGATGGGAACAACATGGTATCGTCTAAGGATAGATCAAGGGAATCGACCCAACCATGCACTATTTAGTTTCCAAACTCCACACGGAAATAGAATGCCACCAATAGCAAGGAAGACAACTACGTTAGCACCCTATGGCCAACTTGGCCTACTACCACACACACACACACTTATAATTTGATATACACATGCCACTATAACAAAGTCAAATATAATAGATAATCCAGACCCACTAATGGAACCAATGTCAAACAATTGCCACCCTATCGTTGCACCGTGCCGCATCACGAGCGACACAACATTTAAAAGTACAGTCTCAATTGCAACATTTCGTGATAACCGCACCCAAGACGATCATTGCGCTGATACATCTCATCTATACAGGAATGAAAAAAATTGGTCCACCGTCGCCGGCCCGGGAAGATGTTGCAGAAGCAACAGCATAACATTTGCAAAACCATTTGCATGAAGTAATTGAGTCAAATATCAAATCACCTTACAGCGCCGGAGAGTATGCAACTATAAGTTGTCCCAAAAACTCGATCATGCTACTGAATGCTTTTCGAAGTGCTCGCCGACTACGGAGACATTTCAGCTAGCTGATAGCAGACCCCGTTGCTGGAATCGCTGAAGTCTTGAAAAGAGATCAAAACAACTGTACAGCGGAGGAGATTTTTTTTGTTGCTCAACGGCTGGTTCTGGGTAGAAAAAACAGAAGGTGACCGGTAATTAAGTGGCAGTTAATCACGTTTTAAAATGTCTGTAAATTAAAGTATTTGGTACTGCCTTTGAGCGGAATAGAGAGAGGACAGTTTTTGTTTTTAAAAGGAGTTAGTGCTGCAAATTAAGGGAAGAAGGTGATTTGTTCCTTTTGTACAATACAAATTTAATTCCGCTAATCTTCTTGTTGTTGTCATTTTCTGCTGGGTTGAAACACACCCATTACATATGGAAAATTTAACAAGCCTCGAGACTTGCTCAATAAGGCCAAGACAGGATCCCGGTTGTAGTGCCGATGATGATGATGAAATCTGAATTGATCATTGTGTTTTTTTGTGTTTTTCAATCTAAATGTGTTTATCTAAAGCAAACGTAATCAGTATTAACTTTAAATGAAATATTCTAGTTCAATAAACCAAAACAGTACAGAGTAAAACGTGCTTTTCTTTTATAATCAATTCCTGGATGTGGTGTTCGCGACACAGCCAACAGCTCCAATTCGCAACCCGTACAACACTCATCTTCACAACGCGTTGAATAATGCATATTATCCAGCGCGTTGGAAAACGGCTATCACTCAGCCCATCCCAAAAAAGGGCAAAGACTGTACAAACCCAATGAACATGCGTTCGATAAGTTTACTCCCAAGCATCAGTAAAGTATTTGAAAAAATCATTAACAAAGCTCTGCTAAAATGGGTAGACGACAACAGCATTATTCCAAATAACCAGTTTGGCTTTAAGGCGGGTCATGAAACCACACATGCCGCAGCTAAACTGGTCTCCGACATACAATGGAATAAATGTAGGAACCAATGCACAGGTGCCTGTCTGATCGACTTGGAAAAAGCCTTTGATACCGTCTGGATCGAAGGGTTGTATTACAAACTGGTCAGACATGGCATACATAAGCCTTTACTATATGTACTTTACGATATGTCAAAGGACAGGAGGTTCGTGGTGAAAAGTGGTAATGTGACCTCTAATAAAACGTATAATATCAAGAATGGCTTGCAACAGGGCGCGGTACTCTCTCCGATTCTTTTTAGCATTTACATTAGCGACTTATTAGAAGCACTTCCGCAGGCTATTGCGTACGCAGACGATCTCATAATTTACAGAACAGCTCCGAAAGTTGAGATCATAAATAGTTTAATACAGCGAGACTTCAACAACGTGCAGCGCTATTGCGATGACTGGAAACTTAAGATCAACTTCCAGAAATGTGAAGCCATCCTATTTAGAACGTCATTATATAAAGCCACGAACGACACAAGAAAAAACTGGCGAAAGCTAGTTATCGTGGGACCGGATGGAGATAAACTGGAAACCAAGAGTTTAGTTAAATACCTTGGCATCTGGCTAGACCAATATCTGTATTTCAACAGACATGTAGAGGCTGCTCTGGTCAAGGCTAAAAAAACGTTTGCTATGACAAGGAGGCTATTTCACAGTAGCCAACTTGACAGCAGGGTAAAAGTCATATGCTACATGACGCTAATCAGGCCAATGCTCATATATGGTTGTCCAGTATGGTTTAACATAGGTCCAAATTTGATGGAAAAGATTCGGGTGTTCGAAAGGAAGTGTCTCAGAAGTTGTCTCAGATTATATCGGACACCGGAATCGGACTATAAAAAGTATTATTCAAATGAGACGTTATATAATGAAGCCTACATAAATAGGGTGGATAATTTTATGATTAAATTAATCAGAGGACATATTGCGAGAGCAATATGCTCGTCCAATGACCTAATTTTCGGGGCCTATTATCCAAACACTCTGTACTATGAGAGCGTGCGTCGCAGCGGCTTTGTTCCACCAGAGGTGTTCCTTGACTTGGACATGAAAGGGCTTATACAGGATAGATCCGGAATTCCGCTGATCTATCATGTAAGTAGATCATCCGTAGACGGGCGATTGTAACGCGCACCGAAGAAGAGCTTCTGCGCTTCAGTAGGGCTATCTCCCATAGAGACCGGGACGATAGTAATAGACAGCGTCAACAGTTCTGGTGGTTGAATGGCATATAAAGACCTGGATACCAAAGTCGGTATAGAATCACACTATCATCAGCTAGCTTACATAGACTTAGCTTTTCTAGAATTAGGGTAGTATAAGATTTAAGTTAAGTTAAGTGCTTTTACATAAAATAAAAAATTAAAAAAAAAAAAAAAAAAAAAATAGGTAAGTTAAGTAAGTTAAATTTTAAGGAAAAAAAAAAAAAAAAAATCGACACAAAGTTTTTCAAATTTTCTTTGTCTTTCAAATAATTATAAGTACTGCCACAAACTTCTGTCGCTGAAAGGCAAATTATACAAATGTTTAGTAATGTTTAGTTTAGAGCGTCAGTGAAGGACCAGTAAGTTATTATAAAAGATAATTAAGCTAGAATTTAAACATTTTTTGTCTAGCCTTTAATTTAGAAATTAAGAATATAAAAAGAAAAATAAAAAATGTTTTAAAAATGAAATGAAATGACACTCATCTTCACGTGGTTCATTTTACAAAATAGTATAGAAACACTGTCCCGCTCATAACATTCATAAGGTTTTCAATCAAAGAAAGAGTGTAAAACCTTGTTTTTAGCCACTGTAATCTGTCTGTCGTTTTTTTTTTTTTTTTATAAATCCAAGTTACGATATTATAATTAAATAAGAAAAAAGAATAAGTTTAAATTTAAAATTCTAAACTATCAATGCAAGCTCATCGATCCACAAAACAGAATCCCAATTCAACTAAGCAAAACCTCAAATGAAGTTCCAATGCAATTTTCGAACCACAAATTCTGTATAACAAAGTGAATAGCGTCACCACGCGAATAATCACCACTGTTTTAAGTTGAATTGTTTTATTTAGAGCAATACTATCAGAAAAAGCCCAGTAAAAACACGAAGACTTATCAACAATATTTTTCTTACGCTTGCCATACATATATAAAAACGAATGAAAAACAAACTGGTCCATTTATGATCCCCTGACTTTGACCGTGATGATGATTGATCCCATAAGGATATTCATAACCCTTTTAGTGTCCGGGAATCATAAATGAAAAACACCCGATAAAATATGTAGTTGAGGTTGGTCTCAATATAGCAGCGGGAGTACGTCGCTGAGGAATTGGAACGTAGTTACACCTCCGGTTGGGGCAACAAAGTCAGAGAGGTATTGGAATTATGTATTCTGTGAACATACAACTCTCCCAGGACACTCATTAATCGGTGTGTATTCCTACGTTGGCCACATCGCGACTATAAGAAGACAAAACATATTTTCCCCGTCGTGGCTTCTAAGCAGACGCAATTTTTAATGTCCTTGAAGTACTTTGATGTTTCCTTTTCGTTTTTCTTCTTTAATTCAATACACCGAGGATATCGCTTCGTAATTGAGTTCTGCTGCGTGGGCAGCAAATTTTCTCAAATGCTCTTTTCATATAAATGAAAACCGCAGTCTACGCTTGTCACAACCCACAACCCACTTGCATCCATGAGTTCATAGCATTGGCAACAGGAGTACCGCCAGCGATAAGATGATGACTGGGCGGACACGCGACGGCCTTGAACATTTTGTTTGGCCGAGGTAGTGAACAACAAGGATACAACTAATAACCCACCGACAATTGCTTTAATGGATTTACCTAAGAAACAGGTTGCCCACTGGAATGTCTTTTAAAATATCGTCTTAGGGAAGCGAAAATAATTAGAATAATACAGTGGAGGTGGGGCAAAGTATCTCTATCGCACACAATCACTTGTATAATTTTGTCCTTTTTTGGTTATTGTTTTCTATTACACCAGATATGAAATTGAAATGGAAAAAAACTCACAAAGGATGTGTAGCGCGCTCCTCAATTTAAATGCACATTTCAACTTAATGGGAAGACTTTTGATATATTAAGAAACTCACTTCTACACAAAAAAAAAACCGTTGACTGATAAACGAGCAAGATTATCCTACACCACGGATGTGTAAACTGTGACTGAAGGGAAGCCAACAAATTCACACACAAGTGCAGAAGCTGAAGGGGTGAGCAATCCCCAGACCAGGCAAGCAGCTGACAAGCCACAACAGGGTGTTAAAACGCGACCTGCGTGCGACTTCAACATCCACCTCCTTCCATCGGATTGCTTTCGCTGCGTCCACGTTTCCAGTTGTCCTGCTCCAACACAAAGGCGAGCGCAGAATACACAGAGAACCAAAACATTCCATCGCCCCTGCGGACAGCTGAGCGTTGGCGTCGATTGTCTCGATTCTGCAACAACACTACACCATAAACCAACATCCAAGCGTAACTGGATCCTAAAGGACATTTTGTCTCTTTTCGCATCCAAACACTCGACGAGAAATTAAAGCAATGCCAACAGTCGTATCTTGAAGGTTGCCTCTCTCCAAGGTCCATCGCAACAATGATGTAGGTGGGGCAGGCTGGGGCTGACTTGCAAACCCTGAGGCTATTTAAGGCTTGTGTTAGTCATGGAACCTCGACAACGAGCGTCGGGTGGGCCGTTGCGCTCACACTTAAGTATTGCCGGCCGAGCGAGAGACTCACCCCTTGTTTTCAACAACTTGCCTTGCGATGGACCCGACTACAACAGGGGAAGTACAAACACTTATCAGTACTTACCGTTCTGACACTAAGGTTTCGCCGGAAGCATACGAGGCACGATTTTTGCGGCACTGGGTTCATTTTAATTAAATTACTCTATTTCAGTAATTAATCGCGGGGCACTATTATTATCGAATTAATCGCCAGTTCGCACTCTCCCTCCCAGTCGCCAGGTTATTCGCTGAGAACTGCTCTCTACGCCAATACAGTCACACACATGATCACTACGCGTCTCTACATCCAGGAGATATGAATTAGACGAATGGCGTTAGTGAGGTGAATCCAATGACGAGTTTGGTGAATTATCTTTGGACAGCGATGCGCGACATCTGTGTTTGACTAGTAATATCACAAATTGAAGGAGGGTTCGTCGCAAGGTTTTTGAGTTGAATCGTTTGCTGAGAAACGCGAACGTTGACTGAGGCGGTCTTTAAATCCAAAAATGGGACTAGTCTTGCAGCCGTATCGTGAAATAGAAATCGCCGAAATACAATCATACCGAGACTAAAAACAGATGCATTCGATGTGGGAAAAGGAGGCTGTTTTAAATGTGGGAAATTCGGGCCCCCGCAAAAGAATGTCAAAATTGTGGCCAAGTGAGACACATCGGCAAAATAAGACGAGACTTGCCAAGTTAGGCATGTGGCTGCATCCGGGTAGGAAGAGGAAGATGCAACTACGATACAGGGCGCCAAAACTTCTGCCAGCAAGGAGATGTTTTGGCGGAAGTTTATGTGGTTCGAATGTCACTGTGTCTTTTTTTTTATTAGACTTCTCTCGGGAGAGGCAAACCTATAGCGTCGAGTGGGCGCCCCGAGATGCCATCAAATAACTGTTGCAGTTCTTTTTGAACAGTTGCAGGTTGTAACGCTCCGGGAACACTCGCGTGGGAAGGGAGTTCCACAGCTTCCCCGCTCTGTAACGGGACGAGTTCTGATACAGGGATGTTCGCGCTGTCGGGAGATGAACCACAAACGGGTGCGATCCGTCGGATTGTCTTGTGGCGCGCATATAGACCGAAATGCGTGGAACAATGCCAAGAATCTCCGAAGAACAACACCCGTGATAATATCTGTAAAACAGAGGTCGGCCACGCGCCTTCGATGTGATAGCGACTGTAGTCCCGACGTCAGCGCGGAGTCCCCGATCAGGCGGATCGCTCGTCTTTGTACACTCTCAAGTATTATTATTATTATTATTATTTATTACAATGTAATTAATTACACAATAACTTAATTCTAAATAGCGCTAGCTGCTAGGGCTTTCGGCTACTCTCAAGTAGGTCGGGGGTATGTTTAGGAGCCGAGCTCCAAACATGAGAGCAATATTCGAGTGCGGGTCTAATTTGAGATTTATATAGGTGAAGAAGTTGGGCCGGAGTAAAGTATTTCTTGGCTCTAAAAAGATAACTCAGTTTTCCTGAGGCTGATCTGGCGATACCCGATACGTGTTTATGCCACGATACATTCCCACAGACCGTGACGCCGAGCAATTTCAAACTTTCCCCAGCCTCGAGGGCCCGGCCACTCATCATCAGCTGTGGAACCGATGATCCAGTTTTCTTTGTGAATGTTGTATACTGGGTCTTCGTTGCGTTGAAGTCGACAAGATTGGCCTTTCCCCACTGCAGGACTTAATCAAGATCCTGGTTTAGAGAGCCAATCTGTCTACATCTCAGCTGGTGCGACGTTGATGCACCAATCGGCCGATCACTCGAAAAGGAGGAAACAAGCGTACTATCATCCGCAAAACTGAACACTTTGTTATCCGTTGTCTCCAACAAATCATTGATGTGAAGCAAGAACAAGGTTGGAGCCAAAATAGAACCCTGGGGCACCCCCGAATTAACAGGATACAGATTCGAACACTCGGCGTCCACAACAACCCGGATCGATCGATACTCGAGGAAGCTCCTCGTCCAGTCGCAAAGCTGTTGGGAAAGTCCATATGAACGAAGTTTGCTCAGCTATGCCCCGTGCCAGACGCGGTCAAAAGCCTTGGAGATATCTAATGCGACCGCCCTTGACTCACCATGCCGTTCAATCGCAGATGTCCATATATCGGTTATAAGTGTCAAAAGGTCTCCTGTGGACCGCCTGCCACGGAATCCGTATTGACGATCATTCAGAAGACCATTGCACTCCAAATACTTAACCAACTCTGTATTGATGACTTTTTCCATTACCTTAGATAAAATAGACAGTAATGCTATCGGACGGTAATTTTGTGGGAGACACTTTTTTCCCGTCTTTGGGATTGGCTGAACTCGAGCGATTTTCCAGCAAGCAGGAAAGGTCCTTCGTGCATAAGATAAGCGGAAGAGTCTGCCAAGAACCGGCGATAGTTCTGAAGCACAGTTCTTAAGGACTATTGCTGGTATTCCCTCCGGGCCGGTTGCCTTCCTACAATCCAGTTCACGTAGAATGCGTTGAATAGTGCGCGGACGAAATCTCACATCCCGCATGGAAGACTGTACCAGCGCGATCACAGGTGGCTCCAAAAGGCCGGGATCGAGGTTTGAATTCGCGGAAAATAAATTCGCGAACACATTAGCTTTATCCTTTGGATTCGTGACTAACGTCCCGCTGTCTGTCACCAACGGAGGGAAAGAGGAGGAAGCAAAGTTACTGCTGACAGCCTTTGCCATTGACCAGAAGGAGCGCGAACCAGTTGGGCACCGAAGGAGCTTATTGATCACCCTGTCGTTGTGAGCCTTCTTCGCGGTATCAATCGCCTGGTTGCACGCGTTTCTGATTCTAACAAAATTTGTTCTGTTAACATCGGTGGGATTGGAGCGCCATTGCTTAAAAGCTCTATTTTTTGCCGCTGTAATCAGCTCGCATTTTTTGTCAAACCAAGGTTTATCAGGCGAACTTCGTTTGATGGAATGTGGAATATACATCGCCATCCCCAGGAGAATAATCTCTGATACCGACTCCGCGCAAGCGTTAACATCGGAGTTTCCGAAGCACGCCTCCGACCATGGAAAGGATGCGAAGAAATCTCGCATATCGTCCCAGTTAGCAACCCCATACTTCCATACATGGCGAAGCTGCCTAGGCCGGTTATTCGCTTGGTATGCAAGTGCTTACGCGACAGATACCAAGCAGTGATCTGAATTTCCCAGTGGCGTAGAAACCTCTACGGTATAAATACTCGGTTCGGATGTCAAAAACAGATCCAGGGTGTTCGCATAATCGCCTCGGGCATCCGGTACTCGCGTTGGCTCCCCCACGAGTTGAGTCAAGTTGTGGCTTACAGCAAACATCTCCGCCAGCCTCCCAACCAGTCGGAATTGTGCCCATTAAAATCGCCAAGGACAATAATTTCAAAAGCTGGGTGGTTGATCTGTATCCAGTCGACGGTATATGAAAGATGTTCGAAAAATGTCGCCGGTCGATCGTCATTCGGGGAGCGGTAAAGACAACAAAGAAATTTAATGGATTTCCTCAGCACGACCCTCAACCATATGATGTCCATATTATTGGGCTCCAACGCCTTCATCCTCTGGCAAGCCAGATCGGACCGTGCGAGACTCCGCCCTTAAAACGGAATCTCGAATGTAAGTCGTATCCTGAGCAACGAAGATATGTCGAATCAGTTGACGAATCGACCTGGGTCTCAGTTAGGGCAAGGATATCAGGTTTCGTTGTTTGCAAAAATTGGTGGACGGCGTTTACATTAGTATTGGTGAAACCGATGCCCCTGATGTTACAAAATGCCGTCACCAGTCGAGCGTGGGCCGAGCCTCGAGAGCTAGCCCGGTTATGCGATGACGAACCTCTCAAAGTTCTATTATGTATCATGATATCTGCATCATGTTCCCCCTGACATAGTCGAAGTGTTCCGCCGAACACTGTTCTCCAACTACACACCAAAAATAGATTCAGCACACAAATGAAACTCTGTCAAATTGTTTGCAGGAAGCGTTTATTAAATTTCCTTTTATTTATGAAATGTTTAAGGTAGCAACGTTACACAAGTACACTGTTCCCTTCAATTGCGGTGAAACACTAAAATGAGTTTTAAACATAACAGATAATTCTTTAACACACATTATACAATTTAATTTTGGTGCAACAGTTTACGATTTTTACATAACAGATAGTTCTTTCAAACAACCAGCATTCAACGGCTTAACTGTCGGATTCTTGTTACACCAGTAGCTACCTTTCGCTTCGTTACACTCGCGCACGCCGACCTCCTTCTCGTGTTTCTCTAATTGTACTAGCTCGGATGCTCGCAGTAGACTCTTCATTTTCTAATAGACTTTCCGGTGCGACTCCTTTTTTCTAGACTAATTGTCCCTATCCAAAAAATATCCCATTCTATGTACCTCCTCGCCTCTGCAAAAGAAAATCTTTCATCCTTTCTGCTAACAGATTTTCCCATCGTATCTGTTAGCAGCATAAAATATCCCTTTGCATCTCAAAAGGAGAATTTCCCATCGGATCTAAAAAAGGAGAAATCTTCCTCGTGATCATTATCATTACATTCGTAGCTGGTGGTCGGTATCTTTTTTGCTTTTGTTCACGGATAGGATGCCGCCGCTTATTCTCCGATCTTTCCGTGGTTTGTTTGAACTGCACATCTGGCATGCGGCAAAGGACCGCCTGCATTTCGGATGTGTACACGGACCATGGGATGTAAGGCTTTGTTTGCCTTTTCCATCATAAACATCTATCAGGGATAGTGTTATGCGTTTATGGTTGTTCGCCTGCTAATCAGCGGCGCAACGAATCGTTTGTTTGCACAAGTGTGCCTTAGCATTAAATCATGCGAGGGATTTAGGTGCTAATTGCATTTAACTACCCGAGAATGTATCCCTTGTTCGGTTTACTTACCGACATGGTATTTTCGTGGGAAAACATCGCGTTGCTGCTCAGGCCGGGTGATCGATTTACATGCGATGATCTCCCGCATTGTTTAGATGCGATGCTTGCTGCCTTTTTGGATTGGGGTTGAATACCATGTATGGATGCATTGAACTCTATATTGAAGGTTTTTGAACGTTAAGTTCCTTGGTTTTAGATATCGGGTTCAACGTTGTTACAATTTCGTATACCCTTTCTTACAGGTATGATCACCGGCTCTTGGGACACGTGTCTGTGGGTACGTGTAATGGATAGAGGTAAGTATGTTCCTTGGCGGAAAGGACCTCTTAACCCATAGTTGGTTGTGGTGGTTCGTAGAACCGGTACAATGTCACGAATGCACAGAATCAATCCCCATATTTGGCCAAACACATGTAGGGTTATACTTTTAATGTGTTTAGCTTACCTCAATGGGAGTGTCTTCCCTCCAAGTCTCTTTTTGTGGCTGTTTACTGGGCCCAATAATGAAAGACGTTTTTTTACTTTTGTTTGTCAGTTATTGTTATTTTATTAGCTTTTATTTATAACTTTATGGTACGATGATCCAAATCGGATTAGCTGCTTATAGCAGAGAAGCTTAACTTTGGTGTCAACTTTGTTGCTCCACTTCAAAATGTTGTGCAGTTGCTTAGACCGACCGAGGCCCCTTTGAAGAATGTGGGTCACACGTTTGGTGAGATTCATTTTTGGGGTATAGATGACCCTGTGGGGTACGAAGTCGTGGCACCGGCATGGGTGCGAGTTCTACTTCGTCCCACTAACTATCCGCAATTCGGACAAGGTTCCGCCAAACTGAATCGTCACTAAATGTTCCAAAAACCGTTGATAAGTAACAAAAGAAAACCAAACTCCCCAACGAACTGATCACCATGCAAAAGGAAATAAAACACGGAAGGTTTCACTGAATTTAATTAAGTTTATTGTTCATGTTTTGCCGTATTTTGAACTTAATAATAATTGTCAATTGACTGAACACGTAATTATGCGACTTTACTGCACTATAGGTGTTGGAAATGAGACTTTATTCGTAAGAATGATATTTACAAATGAGAAGTTAATATTTTAGTCTTAAGCTAAATCAAATTGTGTTGATGACAGGTCCAGCGGCGAAAGGAGAGAGAGAGAAAGTCATCGGTGCCGCTTTTTATATATGCCCTACTCGTTGACCTAAGCGCCACCTATCCGGCGCTAGAACAACTAAGGTTGTTACCAGAACACTCTGTAAGCGTTGCCTTTCCAACACTCCTTCTCGCTTCAGAATGTTCCGGTCTATGCAGTCCTAGTCTTTCTGCAAGCCCCTCGAACCGGTCCCTGGCCAATGGCTTCGTTAGGATATCTGCCAACATTTGTTCGGATGGGCAATAACAAACATTTATTATCGCTTTCCCCAGAAGGTCCCGCATCTGGTGATAGCAAACGTCAATATGTTTGTTCCTGGCTGATCCCGAACCTGAGATTAGTCTAATACAACCTTGGTTGTCTTCGTACATGGTTATTGGTTCCCTCAATGGAGTTTTCATATCCTTGAACAACTGCCACAGCAGCTCTCTGCTCGCGAACGACGCGGCGATGTACTCTGCCTCTGTGGAGGACATTGCTACCGGGGTCTGCTTACGACTACACCAAGCGATCACCGCTTTACCAAACAGGAAAACGTATCCGCTTGTTGACTTCCTGTCCGCCTTGTCGCCTGCCCTGTCCGCGTCCACGTAGAAAGTGAGACTGGCGTCCTTGGCTGAGGGTAGACTCAATACTGTGTCCGCGGTAGTTTTCAGGTAGCGCATCACCCGCTTGGCTCCGCTCCAGTCAGCTTGGGTTGGGTGTTCCACCCTTCGGCACAGCAACCCGACTGCAACCGCGATGTCTGGTCTCGACACAGTGGCTATGTGTAGGAGCGACCTCATCACCTTCCTGTACAATTTGTTGTTCTCCAGCTCTACGCCATCTTCCCTGGGAGCTGCAAGGAATCCGGTCTCCATCGGTGTGGTAACCGGCTTTGCATCCAGCAAGCCGTTCTCTTCCACCAATTTGACTATTTTTGCCCCTTGATTCAGCAAAAACGAACCGTCGTTGTCTCGCTCAATCTGAATCCCCAGGTAATGGCTAACGTTTTCCAGGTCCTTGATCTGGAAATGTCTGCTCAGCTGCTTGCTCACTGCCCTTGTCACCGCAGGCGTTGCTCCGGCCACCAGCAAGTCATCAACGTAGAGTAGAATGTAGGACATCCTTCCGTCTTTTTCTTCCTTTAAGTACAGACACCTGTCTGCACAACCACAGCTGAAACCCAGTTTGCCAAGGATTGCCGCTGCCTTCAAATTCCAGACCCTTGCCGACTGCCTCAAACCGTAGAGGCTCCTTTTGAGTCTTAGCACCTTCTTCTCCTGTCCTGGCATAACAAATCCCATGGGTTGCTCCATGAAAATCTCTTCGTCTAGCTCGCCGTTCAGGTACGCACTCTTCACATCCAGGTGCCGGACATGAAAATTCTGCTACACTTCCAGTGCGAGTAGGACTCGAACTGTCTCGTGTTTGACCACGGGAGCAAACGTCTCGTCGTAGTCTTCGCCGTACCGCTGCGAGAACCCTCTCGCGACCAAGCGAGCTTTGTGGGTGTAGATTTTTCCATTGCCATCGGTCTTGCCCTTGAAAACCCACTTGCACGAAACTGCCTTTCAGTTTGGAGGAAGATCTGCCATTTCCCAGACTTGGTGGTCGTTCAGTGACTCCATCTCTTCCTCGGCTGCCACTCGCCACGGGTTCTGCTCTCTGGGTGACATCTGTAACAAATCTTTCCAATCCTTCGGTTCTCTTACGATGCAGGCTCTCACCTTGTACCCCAGCCTCGGTGGTGGTACATTTTTGTTGCTTCGTTGAGAAACTCTTCTTTGTACTGATGGGGATGCTTGGAATTGTTCGCCTGCGGAATCCTCTTCCCTTTGCTCTTCTTGACCTCTCAAGTCTATTGTCTCTCCATCCGAGTCTTGGCCTTCCCCCCCAGAGTCGGTTTCTCCTTCTGGTTCCTCGCCGTCTGGCATCTCGTATGTGACGTATCGCTCTGGTAGCTTTTTGTTCTTCTTCTCTTCATGGCAGCTCTTCTTTCGCTCAATTGGGTTCTCGATGATCTTGACTGATCTGCTAGTCCAGGTCTCATTTGTTGACGGGTCCAGAACTCGATATCCTGTAGTGTTGCCATGGTACCCCACCAGAACTCCTTCTTGTGCCTTGACATCCCACTTTCTTCGTTTTTCTTTTGGGATGAATGAAAAAACCTTGGATCCAAAGGTTCTTACGTGCGACAGGTCTGGCTCTTCACCTGTAAACAGTTCTACCGGTGTTTTGTTGATGCTTCTGCTCGCCGTCCTGTTTTGCAGATATGTCGCTGTCAGCACTGCTTCTCCCCAGAACCGTTTGTCCAGTCCAGCTTCAAACAGCACGCACCTCGCGGATTCGGCCAGCGTCCTATTCTTCCGTTCCGCCACTCCGTTTTGCTGTGGCGTGTATGCGACCGTGAATTGCTGCTCCACTCCTTCTCGCCGAAGAAAGTCTTGCAATTCCTTGGGGGCGTACTCCTTTCCGTTGTCCGACCTGATTGCCACTGGTTTTCTGTCGTATCTGTTTCCAACTGCTGCAACATAATCTTTAATTGCATCGGTTACCTCGGTTTTTGATTTCATTAGCCTGACGACTGTGAAACGAGAAAAATCGTCGATGAGGGTCAGGAAATATCTGTTTCCGCTCGGTGTCTGTGTCTGCATCGGCCCGCACAGATCCGAATGGATCAGCATCCCTGGTTTCCTTTCTCTCCTCTGTGCCTGTGGGAATTTCTTCTGGCTCAGCTTTCCTTTGATGCAGCTCTCACAGGTTGATTCACACTTGCAGGGAGAGATGCGTATCTGTCCAGAGCCAGCCATTTGTCTGATAGCTGCCAAGTCTCGATGTCCTAATCGCCGATGCCAATCGTGGATGCACGCTGCTTCTCTGGTCAGGTGTGCCTGCTCCTTTACTCCTTCCAATTTCAGTCTGTACAAACCGCCGTCCTTGTCTGCTTCAGCTACTACTTTCTTACCTTGAAGGACCTGGCATCCGTTGTCCTTGAATACTATTTCGTATCCTTTATCGATGATTCTCCGAACTGAAATTAAACTGTCATCGAGCTTGGGAATGTACAGGACATCTGTCAGCCTTACTTTCTGGACCTGGCCGTCTTTCACGATGCATGGTAGGTAGCCATCTCCTATCCCAGTTGCCATTATTTTTGATCCATCCGCCAAATAAATTGGTTTGTTCAAATCCCGGATGCCGTCGAAAAAGGCTGGGTTGTTTGTCATGTGGCTCGTTGCTCTCGAGTCCACGAGCCAGCCATCTTGTCCGCCGTCTTGGATCCTCGTGTCATCTCTCGCTTGGAAGAGAAACTGCTTCTGATTGGCGTCAGCCCTCGGCGTCTTTGACTTTTCTATTCCTGCCCTGGCTCGTTCCTTCATTGCTTTGTACCATTTGCAATCCTGTTTCAGATGTCCTGGTTTCTGGCAATGGTAGCATGTACGAGTTTCCTGTTTGTCCTTCCTTTCTCTCTGGGAGTTTGAGCCTTTGTCGAGATGTTCCTTCTTTAGGTCACGTTTACCTGGACCTGCTGATTTGAGAGCCACTTCTGAACCTCCGCTGCTCGAGCCTTGAGATTCTGTCCTTCTCTGGTATTCGTCCATAATTTTCCCTGGTACGTACTCGATTGTGAGATCCTTTTCGTCACGGCCCTCGACCGCAGTGACTAGTCCCGAGTACGATTCCGGAAGACTCACCAGTAGAATAGCTACGACTTCCTCATCCTCGAGTGGCTTGCCTGATCCTCGGAGCAGTGCAATCACTGCCATGATGGCGTCCACGTGGTCACTCATTGGTCCGCCTTTGTACTGTATTCCGTACAGTTTCCTTCTCAAATATAGCCTGCTTCCGTACGTTGAACGTTCGTACTTCTTTGTTAGCGCTTGCCACGCTTTGTACGCTTCTTCCGTATGTTGGATGTGCACTAACTGATTGTCTTCGACACTCAGAGTTATGTATGCCATGGCTTTGTTGTTTTTCTTTTTCCACTCGGTGTCTTTCGGCGTGGGTGCCGGCTCACTCACCGCTTCCCATAACTCATCTCGAACCAGTACTGCTTTGAGTTTTGTCTTCCAGGGTATGTAGTTTTCTCCGTTTAACAACGGGATATTTGTCTTCGTTCCGTCCTGCATCGTGCCGATTACTTGGCGTCACTTTTGGGTCTTCCCGTGTTGTCGCCACGTGTTCTGTTGACGCGTGCTTTTACCTCGCTATTTATTCCGGCGTTGGCCTGGGCCCATAACCTGTTGGAAATGAGACTTTATTCGTAAGAATGATATTTACAAATGAGAAGTTAATATTTTAGTCTTAAGCTAAATGAAATTGTGTTGATGACAGGTCCAGCGGCGAAAGGAGAGAGAGAGAAAGTCATCGGTGCCGCTGTTTATATATGCCCTGCTCGTTGACCTAAGCGCCACCTATCCGGCGCTAGAACTACTAAGGTTGTTACCAGAACACTCTGTAAGCGTTGCCTTTCCAACAGTAGGAAATACGAAATGTATTGGAAAATGTCTCGTTTATAAAAAGTACTCAATACTACGACAACAATTTCGGGGTATATTCGGGTGTGTGGCTCCTCGATAGTATAGTGGTTAGTATACCCGCCTGTCACGTGGGAGATCGGGGTTCGATTCCCCGTCGGGGAGCCTCTGGCGCAAGACTAATGACCTTGCCTGGAAAAAAACAAATCATTATGGAAAATTTAACAAGCCTCAGGACTTGCTAAATAAGGCCAAGACCGGTCCCCGGTTGTAGTGCCGATGATGATGATGATGATGATGATGATTCGGGTATGTACGCGTCTCCGTGCCCACCGGAGAGCCCGAGCGGCAACGACCGTGGCGGTCGGCGGATGGAAATGGACTCCACGATACAACCTCCGTTTGGGGTGAGTTTGTGGTGTGGTGGTAGATATCCTCTCCACTAAGGATATGCATTTACTTACCACCAGAGAAACGTAAAGTCTCTCTTGGTGGAATAGGAAACCAGATCTCGTAATGAAGATCATGGTATTATGTGTGTGATGGTTCAGATCTGTGTTGTTTACACGTGTTCGAAGGCAATGGAACAACGAAGCAGGCAGGCGGCAAAGACAAAGGAAGAAGCGACCAAATGCTTCGTTCGGTAATGCGGGTCATGTTTACGCTGTGCGTCGTCGCTATAATAGACGCTGGGAATAAGGTACTAATGGGATTGGTGGCAGAAATGAATCCCTTGCCTACATTTGTATATGCAGGGTAATTAGTTGCGGCCGAAACAGAAATTGAAGATTGTTTGTTAGTGGGAAAACAAACGATGACTTGGATCTTATGCATGTTTACATGCGTAGGAATATGGTTTATGGCATCTCCGACTGGTATAGGAACCGAGTTCTTGTTTATACCAGAAAATGCTAGAGGATTCGGTTCCGATGATAATGATTGGGATGCGGGAATTGTTTGTCGATTGGACAAAGGAATCGCGGGTCGGTTTATTGCAGCTGTAAAAACAAGCTGTCCGACATAGCATTTTAAATGATAACAAAGGGTGCCGAATGATTTGGTATTCATGGTGCATATGCACATTAAAGAATTATTTTTAGGAATTTTGGCTAATGCGTTTATGCATTAAATGTCCTTGTAAAAGGAAATGTTTCAGGTATGCTGGGTAGAGATTGCGGTGCAGGTGTGGGAAAGTTGAAATTTGCCTGGGAACCGAAGGTACCGAATAGGTTTTGGGATTCCTGAAAAGGTAGAAAAGAAATCTTACAGGAAATTATATGCGAAGAGACGCATGAAAGGTAAGTTTTCTCTTACAGGGACCTTTAGATTATAAATTTGATAACCTAGATGCGTAAAGCACTTAAGGTGCTAATGCGCTTGCATTAGCGAAAACTTATGCCAATTTGGATGTAGTTATGGCTTTCAGGAAAGCGAACCGTGGGGTTTGGCGGAACCGCCACAATCCCAAGATATTTCATCCTGTCCTGTGGTCTAATCGTAGTACCTCTTATTTGTATTCGGATATTCTGTGAATATCGAGAAGTAGGTTGGGAGTATTTACTACTCAGAATTATAGCTACTGATTTGGTTGGGTTAAGTCGGATTTTCCATCGACTGTAATACTGATACAGTTCGTCTAGGTGGCGATTGAGTCGATTTGTTGCGAGTTTAGGGCTTCTGGATGAGGTGTATACTAGGACGTCGTCGACATAGCATATTTGGTTTACTCTCGCGTCCACAGGGCGAGTAATATCTGAGGTGTAGATATTAAAGAAGATGGGGCCTAGAATGGAGCCCTGTGGTACGCCTGTAGCGGTGTTGAAAGTTCGGGATAGCTTTCCATTCAGTCGAACTTGGAAGGTTCTGTTTAGAATGAACTGGTAGATGATACTACACTGCGTTCTACTGAGGCTGTGGAGTACGTGTTAATGTGCCAACGTATGGCACGCGGTTCACTCGTATCCCCATCGAGTTGTTCCGACGAAATATTGTCCCTAAAAGGCAGCACCGAAAGGAAAGATAAGAAATGAAATTCACTGTTGTGTAGTTTTGATATTAAAGTTTCTTTGATTTTTTTTTTATTTTAAATGATATCCATATCGATAGGTGGTGAATGAGATTTATATTATTTGGGATTTATTAATTGTTTTAGTATTTCATTTATTTGCTTTAACTTTGTGCCACAGACCCATCAGTTTGGGGTGGAGAATTGTCTCCTGTAAACTCTTCTTGAAATATATCTCTAATTATACACTTGTAACTTTTTTGTAGTTCAGCAACAATACGATTCTTCAGCCGAGAATATTTTTCTCGTTGCTCTATAGCCGACGAATTTAAATAGCACATTTGTTAAATATTAACTTACGATTGATTTCACGGTACGTCTCCATTCGTAAATAATGTTTTAATAGTTAACCAGATTTTCTCCAAAACTTGTGGATCGAGCGTGTGCACAGGACAGCGAGCGATGGCGGTGTCGAGTCGGTGAGGTCATGAACATCCGGGTTCCTACAGGCCAATAAATAGTAGTAGTAGAGTAGTAGTAATCCCTTCAATACTAGTAGGGTCTAATTTCTGGTGCCGTAAACCTAAGCAAGTCTGTGCTTACTAACATAAATACCACATTTAACTGCACTAATAAATTAGCTAGGTTAGCCAGCCACACCTAATAAAGGTGCTCTTAAACACATATTTTGAACCTTATTGTGTATATTTCTCTTTCGCTTCATTGGCCTGGGCACTCTCATTCAAGTACCCCGTTTCAGCAAACGCCTTCTCGATTTTTTCCAATTACGGCTTTATTTGCGGCCCAGTTTCCTAATTCCATCTTGAATTTAACTTCTCCGTGACCATTTCCTTGTCTTCGGAAGCGCAGTTTTCTACAATGGCCACTTTCGTCTTTTGTTTCCAATTCCTCTTTAACATTATCGGGTTCAAGGCTGCGTTCGCCATCGTATTCACCGTCGAATATTTATTTGCCTATAATCCCACGCTGGCTAACTTTTGAGGTTGTCGGAAATTCCAACAACTAAAAGCCAAGTTGAGGCTCTTCGATAGTATAGTGGTTAGTATACCCGCCTGTCACGTGGGAGATCGGGGTTCGATTCCCCGTCGGGGAGCCTCTGGCGCAAGACTAATGACCTTGCCCGGAAAAAAACAAATCATTATGGAAAATTTAACAAGCCTCAGGACTTGCTAAATAAGGCCAAGACCGGTTCCCGGTTGTAGTGCCGATGATGATGATGATAATCCCACGCTCCAGAACAACAACCGAATCAATGTGCCTGCATCCTATGTCGTTTTTTTCGTCTTGTCTACGACGCTAAGTACGCTCTCTACGTTCAACTTTCGCATTAAGATTATCTATAATGTGGTCATAATCGTCATATTCCAGTCGGTGGTTCAACTTTGCACTTCTTGGAACGACCTGAGCTATCAGAATCTTCGCCATCACTGTCAACGTCTTCGATCGGGCCGTCATCGAAAAGACCTCTCAGCTTTTCGCCCCACACATCTTTATTCCCGCAGGCCACTTTTTCAGGAGCACGTCCTATTGCAGCAGGGTCACAAGTCTAACGCTCGCATCTTCCGACTGACCTACCGCCTGGTGGGATGGGAATCTTGGGCCATCCTCTCTTGTTCTGAACTTGTTTTCAATATATAGAGTTGTTTTCACCCTTCTATGATCTTCGCCTCAGCCATTTCTAGTAAGGCGATCGCGCAGTAAGTTTACGCAATACTATCATGGCTCGGATAGAGGATGCTCGTCCAATCCTTTCACTAATTTAACGCTTATTTTTCACTTTGACGCGTCGCTAGTATTACCCTAAAACAATGGGGGAGCTGGTTTTAGTCGGTAAAAATCCGGCATGCCTTTGGATCGGTCCCGAGGTTTCTTTAGAAGATTTCCACTTTCCCACCGAAACCAAATAAAAAAAAAAAAAAAAACCCTAGAAAAATTCAGAAATCTACCCGACATTATCTTAATACCACCGACATCTCTTAGGTTCATAACTTTATCTTTTTTGACACCCTGTTAATCACATCTCTTAAGATCACATCTCTTAAGATAACATCGGTTGAATCGATTCGCGATCTGGGCGTCCTATGCGCCAAGGAACTTAGATATACCGCACATATCGATGACACAATCCTAAAGGCCAACGCCGCCCTTGGCTTTGTAAAACGCTGGTCGAAGGAATTCCTAAACCCCTACGTCACCCGATCACTCTACACAACTTTCGTCCGGCCACTACTCGAATATGCTAGTCAGGTCTGGTCCCCGTATCAACAGTCTCACATTCGTAGGATCGAGGGCGTTCAACGTCGTTTCTTGCGCTTTGCCCTCCGTGGATTGAACTGGGAAAACCCACTCATTCTACCACCTTACATAGGCCGGCTCCTTCTAATCAATCTTAACACACTTGATGAACGCAGAATCCATGCTGACATCATCTTTATTCATCGCCTTCTGTCAGGCTCAATCAATTGCCCAAACTTGCTCTCCACTTTATCATTTTATACAAACCCCCGTAATGTGCGGAACCCTCGTCTGTTTTACGTGCCCGCTCACCACAATTTTTACGGCGTTAACGAGCCCATCTCGCGTATGCTACGACATGCCAACTCTTTCCCCACCTCCTTTGATTTCAACCTCTCCCCTCCTGCCCTCAAACGACGTCTCAGAAGAAACCCGTCCTAACCCCACCCCACCCCACCCCACCCCAATTTAAACCTCTGCCCCCAGCTCTCCAACCCCGCCCCATACCAGTACGTAGACGTGCCCCTCATTGTCATTGTCTCACAAAAGCCGTATTTGCCTCCCCCACATACATTTGCCCTTCCCTAGCCTCCTACCCCCCCTTTCGCGAGGTTTTTCTTTTTTCTGTTTTATTCTCCTTCTCACTCTAGATTTAAGATTGTCTTTAAGGTTCTTTTTATATTAATTAATTTTAAGTTTAATTTTGAGCTGGCATTAAGCAAAATAAATGAGGGTTCTGCCCTCGCTAAACTAAACGAAGGTTCAAACAGGCATATCTCTCCAATCCCGCGGAGTATCGCTTCCAATATAACCTCTTCTGACTTTAAATTCAAAACTGTCACTCTAAAATTCTGTTTTCTAAATGGTAGGTCGTTTACCCACTTATAGCATCTTAGTTTTGAAATAGTTTTTAAGACAACAGCTCGTCAATTAAGTCTAATAAGTGGTGGTTCAGCCCCCAACAAAATGAAAAAATATTAATAACTCTACTAAAAGTTTAAGTGAAAGCTTATTAGATATAAATATCCTTTCCTTGAGATATGTTGATGTCCTTTGGGAAAAGTTCTCTAGAAGCTCAAACCTATTTCACAAACCAATATCGAAGTTGATTTCGTTCGCCTGCAGCTATACATTTAAATACTGTCATAGTGTTTCATGTTTTCAATAGATGGCGGTTATTATAACATTACCATTTTCCGGAATTCCACGAAGGCGTTATACCTAACGACGGAATCATCTTTTGATAGCCGAGAATCATTTGTTAAATCCTCCGATTTATGAATCCTGTGGCAATTCACATTTTTCAACGAGTTAACGTTTTATTAACAATGTCTTTGAAACGCTGTTGTTAGTTTTTGTTGGTATATTTTTATTCAGGTGTTTATTTAAAGTTAAATAATTTAAAGTAACTGTGCACATTAATTACAAAAAAAAGGGAAGGACTAGACAGTAAAGGAGTCAAGCATAAACGATGGGTGCTGTTTTTAATACGAGCAAAAAAGAGGAATAATGTGTCACCCTTCAATGTCAAAGCAGAGTTTTTTTTTGCAAAGTGCATACCAGGAGATACATGGCGGAGATGAAAGTATAGGAAAGGGCAAACATAAGGTGTGAAAGTAAGCAGTAGTTAAAACACAAGTACAAAGGCACGAAGGAGTGTCGTAGCAATTTGATTCTCCTAGATGTTGTACGGGTGAACACGTTTCTGTTATGTTCACCAAAACAGCCGGTCACGGTGTTCCTTTATTTACATCAACACGCGTACATATAGGATTTTGAAGTAACCTTAAATATCAGACTACAGTGCGACCGGAAGGAGAGGAGGTGAATAAGGAAAGGAGGTATCGATGTAAGGCAGAAATTCGTTACCTTGAACTCGAAAAGTCCAAAAGTTGTTGTTACCGCCGTTTTCGTTACGTTCTCTGGTGATACCGGTATCTGACGGTTGATTCTGATGATATCGAAGGATGGGAAGACGGTGCATGCCTACAAGTCGACAGAAAAGTGTGAGCCATAGTTATAGCGTGGGGGTTCTCTATACTACATGAAGAACCAACCCACAATTTCAACCACAATTTCCGCCTTATTTCGACCGCTTTCAGCGCGTCATATCAACCACTATCCCACCGTTCAGTAATTCACCTGCAAAACATGTTTCCCAAAAGGACGCATAGTTAAACTCATTATCCTATGCAGATAATGCATGATTGGGTGTATCTATCTTTTCGCCATGCGGCAACTCTATTTCGCTACCCCATGAGATTTCCACCGAAAATCGTATCATGTCGGTTAGCAACGGCATAGTCTGATCAAACGACGCGGTTGCATAATCATACAGCCGCTGGGGAAATTACCAAAGTATTTAATTTAGTTCCCATGATCAGATTTCCCTATCCAATTCGTCGTCCTATTCACTTTTCCCAGACATCCATTCGCTGGGGATCAATGATCTCTTTTCACAGGTGAATAGCACCAGCTGCATTTTCCTCTCCTCCACAATTCTATTTCCCTACAGTTTAATGCACTCTGAGATCACCACAGTCATCGCACTAGGGCAGTAGGTCATCCTGAGAGGCTGCATTGATACAAGCGCACAAGCTAAGCCAACCCCGAAGTTATTGCGCTCTCTCTTTTGTTCTTTTCTTCCTTCGCATGCCCAGCGACTGTCGAATGATGTGCAAGCATTATTCACCTCGCT
This sequence comes from Microdon myrmicae, assembly GCA_963931805.1. Lineage (NCBI taxonomy): Eukaryota > Metazoa > Arthropoda > Insecta > Diptera > Syrphidae > Microdon > Microdon myrmicae. The sequence goes on along the minus strand of OZ007500.1, from coordinate 145,193,133 downwards.
GAGACATGCAACTGAATAGATTCATGATAGAGCGCGATGATGATTGGCTAATAGCCGTGCGAATGTAAAATCCGAATTTTCATCCCTAATTGGGATCAGTAATTTCTCAACTACAACCGCGGCCGGTTACGCCGCCGCTCTGAAGAAAAACATAATTTCACGAATTTTAATGGAGTCGATAACTACCACTTGCGGAGAGAAGCCGATTACGTCTAGCACCAGGAGTGCACGAGTCATCTGTTCGTGGTTTATTAATTGTAACAATATAATTTCGTGGTTTATCAATTAAATTTTAAGTGTTCAGTACGTCTAAACGAAACAATAAATGTGTGACGGGAATGTTTGGAGTTGTCCACTGTTCCCTTGTAGAGAGGAACCCGATGAAACTGGCAGCGAAACGGAAGCACAAGAAAACCAAAACTGAAGTCGAGGTAGATCTTTAGGTTTTTATTGTTTAAGTCGGATGCGACTTAGTTTACAATTTAGTAACAACGCACAACAATTCAATTTCTCTACATGAGATTGAGTTAATTTATTTCATAATTTATGTTGGATCAGCAACAATGACTCGGAAGATGTGCACGCGATAATAGCTGGTAGCAGACTGACTGGCGGGCATAACTGCCAATTGAAAAAAGGACGCTGCTGACCTCATTGTTGGTGACAATCGGCCAGCTGATCCGCGACAGCTGCCGCGCAACTGGTGTACACTGCGAATGTACTAGATTTCTCCAGTACCTCCCAGCACATTCAACTGCCAATCCGCAACAAAATGTAAATATAGTTTTAGAGTCAATTACAAACACTCGCGAAGGGGAGTCGTTACCGAGTTGCGTTTCAATCACCGCAGCGTGCACACTACACGAGAGTCGAGGTCCTTGCGTTAAGTTACACGTTCCGTTCAGATTCCCTTAAACAAAATTAACAAAAAAAATTAAATGATAAAATAGAAACTAAAGTGAATCGTCCGAAAAAAATTAATGTACAATGAAAGCCAATAAGTTAAAAGGACTTAGTTAAAATAAAGAAAACATTATTACATAACCACACCACTAGTGTTTTATTTTGCCCAAAGTGAACGTGTTACAGTGGAACAATCGCTGGAACTTCGGAGTAACAAGTGTCGGGGATTCAAGTGAATCCGTGCCCCTGTCTGGCACACCAACTTCTACCCCCACAATAGCAAAATTACACCAGACATCCACTTGTAGTGATCCTAAATCACTACTCTCACCCAATTACCTATAATCCCAATCCAATTTCCATAGTGAATCATATGAGCGACAAGTTAAACCAAAAGTTAATTTGTCGCATATTGATTCAATTTCCGAATACCTTACCCTTACTCAAAATTCCAATCCAATTGAATCATATGCAGGATAAATTTAAACCAGAATTTAATTTGTAGCGCATTGATTCAATTTCCAAGTACCTTACATCCCAATCCAATTGAATCATCATCATCATCATCAACGGCACTACAACCGGGAGGTGGTCTTGGCCTTATTTAGCAAGTCCTGAGGCTTGCTAAATTTTTCCATAGTGATTTGTTTTTCCAGGCAAGGCTCCTCGACGGGGAATCGAACCCCGGTCTTCCGCGTGACAGGAGGGTATACTAACCACTATACTATCGAGGAGCCCCCAATTGATTCATATGCACGATAAATTTAAACGAAAGTTCATTTGTCGTGCATTGATTCAATTCCCTATAACCATTGAAATTATGAAATGCCTAATTCTAAATGCATTTCATGATTTCTCCTTCCGGGAATTTATTCAAGTAATTCCCTATACACTTCCCAGAATCCTATTCCAATTGAAGCACACAAAATCTTGTTTGTGGTTCTTGGAATTTTTAAATAAAATTTTTAACAAATCTTAGTTGCCACAGAGTATAAAAGGGCGACACATTTTGGATTCGTGATCAGTTTGAATCCGGACGCCAAAACGGTCACAACAAATAAAAAACTAAAATAAATAGAATTAAATACATACAGGATTAAATCGCCTTTCAATTTGGCCATAAAAGGAAATCACCCCAAAGGTGGTAAGGAAAATATAATTGCAAAAATAACCCTCCACACATTGCGTCAGTTGGTGAGCTACTTCCAGTTATGAATAAAATGAGTGCAACGGTATTATAACGAAACAACGTACATATATCTCTCTATATTACAAAATAAATTTCATCATCATCATCATCATCGGCACTACAACCGGGAATCGGTCTTGGCCTTATTTAGCAAGTGCTGAGGCTTGTTAAACTTTCCATATGGATTTGTTTTTTCCGGGCAAGGTCATTAGTCTTGCGCCAGAGGCTCCCCGACGGGGAATCGAACTCCGGTCTCCCGCGTGACAGGCGGGTATACTAACCACTATACTATCGAGGAGCTACAAAATAATTTTCTCCGGGTGAAAAAAAAAAAACTCTAACGTCCGACCGGAGTGTGAAAATCTCTATCAGTTATACCGGGTTCGATACCCGCTGACGAACATATTGCATGTTTCAAATCATCAATTTTCCACGTACACAAATTGAAGACCAATGCGTGCATAATACCGCAGACACACATTTGGGCAGCATGCGATGCATTGTTTGACAGTTTTAGGGCCACAGTCCCCGCCAAAGAAGGCCATAGAGAAAATTTGAAATAGATTAGATTTTTAAATATTTGTATTTCTTGAAATTCTTTAGTTTACTTCAATGCAGTTTCTTAAGAATAAAAAAAATTACAGCGTTTCGAAAAATGTCCAGTTCTTTTTACGAGTTCTTTTTGGTATATATTCAATGACAATCACGAGATAACTAGTGAAGTTCTACAAAAAGTTCAATATTATATCCCATATCATATCCCGCTACATGTTCTGTGGCGGTTCCATTGAACGCCACTACTTACCTTCCCATCAATCATTAAGAAACTGCTTCCTAGAGTACCAAAAACCCTGGAAAGCATTTACTTACTTTTCCATCGTATGCGCAAATTATCACCTGAAACGCCTTGAATCTATAATTTTTGCTGATGCAATTCCATCAGCACTAAACAGGTATTTTTCCCAGGGGCATGGTCGCATGAAACGCACCATGTTCCTTAACAGCAATTTGGTTGCACTACCAGCAACCAACATGATTCGAACCATTTCGGTGCACATACCCCCGAACGAATTTCGCCGCACACATGCAGGAGACATTCCTTCTTTTCCTTTTTCCTACAAGCACGTCGGTCGTTAAACCGATCGACAAACAATAGTTTAACTCGCACCTGGCTGCAAAAAGGAATCGAGTTCTCGTTAGCATAAATGCACACACGAGAGTTCGACCCTCTGAAGACGCCAGCGACGTGTACCCGATCGGAAATGATGCCGTACGCAGTGCTGATCAAGTAAACATCCCATGTTCCTTGTCACGATAGCTTGCCCAGTGCATACTCGTCGTTTAACATCTCCTTTTATGGAATTCTAATATCCACGCTTCGCATGCTCATGGACACACAGCATGAGGGTGCGAGGTAACCGCATCTGTGTGCGTGCACATCCTCACCGTGACCAATGTATGGAAGATCATCCCCTATTGGTCACCGAAACGATGAATGAAATTTGGTATTCTGTCGTTTCGGAGGGAACCTTCAGTCTTGATACAGATTCCGTGGTGGCAAGCTGGGTCCTCCACGTAAATTAACTACATGGTTCGTGGGCCGACCATCGCGGCGTGTGCACGCATGTGCATACGCTACATGGAGTCAAGATTCATCCACCGGTAAATACGCACGAGCCGAGTATAAACGGAGTCGATGTCCGAAGTGTTGTTCAAATTGTCATATATTTTATTTAAACATAAACGAACCCGAAGTGTCGTTCAAGTTGTCATATATTTTATTTAAATATAAATGAACCCGATGTGTGGTGTAAGCTGTAAACAATATTAACGAAATATATATGAATTCAGACATTGTACGTGAGTCGTGAACTATTTTTATGTGTAACCACGGTGTCCCAAATAGAAGCTGGAAAATAGAATTGGAGCCGTTTTTGTAAATCTAATTGGGACGTGTAGGGGCCAACCACAGCACCTTGGTTTCTGCGCCAGTGATCCACGACTAGCTCCTCGATAGTATAGTGGTTAGTATACCCGCCTGTCACCCGGCAGACCGGGGTTCGATTCCCCGTCGGGGAGCCTCTGGGGCAAGACTAATGACCATGCCCAGAAAAAATAAACCATTATGGAAAATTTAAAAAGCCTCAGGACTTGCTAAATAAGGCCAAGACCGGTTCCCGGTTGTACTGCCGATGATGATCCATGACTAGAAAGCTAGGGAGTCTTAGTGAACCAGTTCACCTGCCTGCACATAACAAAGACCTACCCACAGTTTCACTATAGATTCCTGTACACGTTCCACAATATGTTTCGCGTGTTACACAACACGTCCCACACCCCCACAACATTATCCACGTGATGTACATGTCCAAACGTCTCCCAAGATGTCCCAAAGATGCCTTAAGGGGGTTCCAAAGCGGTCGAAAGAGTGTCACAAGAGTATCTGCAAGTGTCCCAAAGGTGTCCCAGACATATCTCAAACATGTACCAATGGTGTCGCAAAAATAACCCAGAATATGTCCCACAATATATCTTCGACAACGTATCCCAAAACATAACGCAACATATGCTCCATAACATGTAGGGCATAATAAAGGATATAAATGTCGAACTTTTCATGAAACCTTATTAGTTGCCTCTTGACTGCCGTGGCATGCATATCGCTAACAACTCGTAAGAAAAATCCTGTGGTGGAACTGTAGCGTTTCTATCAAATACCCACACGACTAGTAAAGACAAGCCAAGAACAATCAAAGCACACCATTAAAGCCGTATACCATAGCAATAATATAGCATTTCCACATCAGTCGAATGTACTTGAGTTTAGAAACCCAACTCGTACATGCGGCAGTGCATGTTAAAGTGGAGAGCAAGCTTGGGCAATTGATTGAGCCAGACAGAAGGCGATGGACAAAGATGATGTCGGCATGGATTCTGCGCTCTTCGAGTGTGTTTAGATTGATTAGTGGGAGCCGGCTTGTGTATGGTGGTAGAGTCAGCGGATTTCCCCAGTTTAGTCCGCGGAGGCCAAAGCGCAAGAAACGACGTTGAACACCCTCAATCCTGCGAATGTGAGACACTTGATACGGGGACCAGACCTGACTAGCATATTCGAGTAGTGGCCGAGCAAAGGTTGTGTAGAGTGATCGGGTGACATAGAGCTTAAGGAATTTCTTCGACCAGCGTTTGACAAACCCAAGGGCGGCGTTAGCCTTGAGGATTATGTAATCTATATGTGCGGTAAATTTGAGCTCCTTGTCGCAAAGGATGCCCAGATGGCGAATCAATTCAACCGATGTTATCGGTTGGTTCAGTAAGAGATAGGAGCGTGGGTGAGTGAGGGAACGCTTCCGAGAGAAGGTGATTGTGTGACATTTGGCGATATTCATTTCTAGGCAATTATTTTGGCATCAAGTCGAGAAGCTGTCAAGATCCGAATGGAGAAGTGAGGAGTCTAGGGGAGAGCGAATTGTCTTGAACATTTTGGAATCATCCGCGTAAAGCGAGATGAAGGAGTGATTTTTGGGATAGGATTGTATTTTGTTAGGGGCATATATTTGAATTAGAAAATGTGCTATTGAAGGTTAGGACAATCTTTATTTTGGGTATTGTATGTGTATTGTATGGGATAATGACGCTAATTTGCGTATTGATTTAGATGGCAGGGGGGGGGGGGCATAATTAAAAGTATTAATTATGTAACACATTTTGACGTCTGATTTTTGCGTTATCCTGTTTGGCGACGCACGAATCCTCATAAGGCAATTCGCCCAGCATCCTACCTTATATGGCGATCCTGTCATTAGAAACCAACAGCTTCCTACCCCACAGTAGATACATTTTGTATAACTTATTAATGTAGAAACGTTTTGTATAATTAATTTAGTGTACAAATACGATATATAATATATTTACAATACAAATATAATAATATATTTAATGTACAAATATTTTATATAATTTATTTATTGTAAATAGAGTTTATATAATTTATTTAGTTTACATTTAGCGGTTACTAAATGGGCACCGATTGGAGACCCAATCAAACAAACAGGCCAAAAGGTATTAGTATTTAATAAAACAATTAAGTCCAAACCTTGGTTTGACGATGAGTGCAGGGCGAAGATCGAACAACGTAAACGGCTTAGGGTGATCCACTTAGAAAGATATGATAAAGTCAACGCAGAAAAATACGCGACAATTCGGAAAGAGACAAAGAGACTTTTCAAACGCAAAAAACGCGAATGGGAGAAGACTCGAATCGAAAAGATCCTAGAAAATGCCAGAGCAAAGAACATCAGAGGTATGTATGCCGGCATAAATTCAATTAGAAATGGCTACCGAGGGAGAGTCAAAATAATTCGAGACGCAAACGGTTGTCACAGAAACAAACAATATCGTGACAATATGGAAGCAGTACTTTGAAAAACTGCTCAATGTGCGCACTCATCAACCACAAATAAGCGCACCAGACGTACATACAGCCGAGCCTCAGATCCCAAAGCCCTCTTTCAACGAAGTTGTAGACGCAATAAATCGATTGAAAAACAACGAAGCTCCCGAAGTCGACTGCATAACGGCAGAGCTTATGAAGCATGGAGGAGATGCAACCGCTCGAAAGATCCACCGACTCATCAAAACAATATGGGATAAGGAAGTCATTCCGGAAGAATGGAAAACCTCAATTGTCGTACCCATTTTCGAAAAGGCGACAGATCTGACTGTGAAAACTACAGAGGAATATCAATGCTCCCAACCACATACAAAATACTAACAAAAGTGATACTGGCTAGAATCACACCGTACGCAGAAGAAATACTGGGAGACTACCAATGCGGATTCTGTAGGAACCGGTCAACAAGCGACCAAATGTTCGCAGTAAGGCAACTGCTGAAAAAGAAGTGGGAATACGGAGAGACGGTTCACCAACTGTTCGTGGACTTCGAAAAAGCCTACGACTCAGTCACAAGGCAAAACCTCTACCAGATTGTAGTTGAGCTGGGAATCCCGAAAAAAATATGCCGCCCTCATTAAAATCTGCATGAACGAAAATAAAGGGCGAGTTAGAATAGAAAACCACCTCTCAGAACATTTGAAATCCGCGACGGACTAAAACAGGGGGATGGCCTTTCACCATGTCTTCTTAACCTTGTGCTCGAATATGTCATCAGAAAGGTACAAGATGACAATATATGCGGATGACATCGCCGTTCTGGGCGATAATCTAGAAAGTGTAAGTAAAAACTGTGAAATCATCATGCAAGCGGCAGACGAGCTGGGCCTAGAAATAAATGAAGACAAAACAAAACATTAGATTACGGGGTGACCAGGTGAACCTCAGGGAACACACATCAGAGGCAAGATATTTGAAAAACAATTTAAATATCTGGGAACAATACTGACGGCCAGTAACGAAATGTCGAAGGAAATTAACAAAAGACTGCATTCCGGCAACGCTAGTTGCCACGCAGTCAGTGAACTGCTGAAATCCAAACTGCTATCATGTAATATAAAGCTCCGTGTCTATAGAACCATAATCATGCCGATTGATCTATACGGATGCGAAACATGGGCTCTCACAAAACGGGAAGAAAACAAATTCCGCGTATTCGAGAATAAAGTTTTAAGGGGTATATTTGGCGGTAAATATGACGAGGAGTCAGGACAATGGAGGAAACTCCACAACCACGAATTGGAAGAGCTATACCGCAAACCTACAATAGTGAGAGTCATCAGGTGGCGAAGATTAAGATGAGCCGGACATGTGGCGCTAATGAGCAACGAGAGGACCGTGCTTAGAATTCTTGGCGATAGGCCAACGGGAAAGAGACCGAGAGGACGGTCGCAACGGAAATGGGAGGACAATGTTAGGTTGGATCTCGAGGAGATCGGATCGGATGGTCGAACGTGGAAGGAGAGCACACAGGACAGGGAACAATGGCGGAGTCGAGTCGGTGAGATCATGAGCTTCCGGGTTCCTACAGGCCAGTAAATATAATAGAATAGAATGAGAGAGCTCAGCATTCCAAACAAATTGATACGACTTTGTAGGTTGACCATGACCATAGTAACTAGTCAAGTAAAAATAACAGGATTGCTGTCCAAACCAATAAACACCTTTAATGGACTCCGACAAGGAGATGGTGTGGCGTGCCTCCTCTTCAACCTGGTGGTGGAGAAGCAATCCATGACCCTGGCGTTACAACAAGAGGGACTATTGTCACCAAGTCCAGCCAGATACTTGTCTACGCAGATGACATCGACATCATCGGTAGAACCGAATCGGCTGTACAGGACGCCTTCACCCAGATCGAACAGGCGGCACAAAAACTGTGGCTGCACATTAATGAGGGGGAAACTAAGTACATGGTGGCAACTTCTGCGAAGAGAAGACCTAAAGTTGGTCAAACTATCACGGTGGTAAGTATGACGAGGAGGCAGGACAATGGAGGAAACTCCATAACCACGAATTGGAAGAGCTATACCGCAAACCTACAATAGTGAGAGTCATCAAGTCGCGAAGATTAAGATGGGCCGGACATGTGGCGCGAATGGGCAACGATAGGACCGTGCGTAGAATTCTTGACGGTAGACCAGCGGGAAAGACAACGGCAGAACGGTCGCGACAGAGATGGGAGGACAATGTTAGGGTTGACCTTGAGGAAATCAGGATCAAATGGTCAAGCGTAAGGAGAGCGAACAGGATGGGGAGCGATGGCGGAGTTGATTCGGTGAGGTCATGAACTTCCGGGTTCCTACAGGCCAATAAATAGTAGTATAGTATAGTTATCAGGGTAGTGGAGCACGAATTTGAAGTAGTGCAATCCTTAAACTACCTTGGGTCAATAGTATCCGCCGATAACAATATGGAAGAAGAAATACGCGAACGGCTGATCAAATCCAACAAAGCCTACTATGGTCTATCCAGGCTCTTTAAACCCGAAATTTATCCAGAACATCCAAGCTACTACTGTACAAGACCATGGTCTTACCAGTTATCATGTATGGATCCGAGACCTGGGTGCTCAATAAAAGGCACTCTGAACTCTTAGCCGCGTTCGAGAGGAAGGTCTTAAGGAGGATTGTTTGCCCCGTATGTGAGGGAGGACGATTCCGGAGACGCTACAACCATGAGTTGTAGTAATCTACCTTGAAGCTAATGTTGTAAGAACAATCAAGCTCGGTGGACTCCGGTGGGCGGGACACCTAGCTCGAATGAGCGAAGAGGAGCCTCCCCGGATCAATACAAGCTAATTACACAAATTATAATTCTTATAAACTAACATAAAACTAATGTAGTAATTCAAAAAAAAGAGAAAAATCAAAAAGAAAATTATATAACGTATATATATAATTCAAAAAATATATAATTAAAAAAAAAATAAAAATAAGAAAAAAAACAAGGAGGGAGAAGAGGACTTCGGGCTAGGGGAGGTAGGAGGCTGGAGAAGAGTGTATGTGGGGATGGCAAATGTGGCATCTGTGAGACAGCGAACAGTGAACGGCAGATGCGTTGGAATAAGTACGGGTTGTGAGGGGATAGACTGTGAGCTGGGCAAGGTCAGGAGGGGAAAAGGAGGAGACGGAGTTTGAGTGTAGTAGATGTAAGGTGGAAATCGAAGGATGTGTGGTAAGAGTTTGCCCACCTCAGCATTCGCGAAATGGGTTCATTAGAGCCGTAAGAAGTACGGTGGGTGGGCAGATAGAAGAGACGAGGGTTTCGCGGGTTACTGGGGTTAGTGTGAAGTGCAATGATGGAGAGCAAGCTTGGGCAGTTGATTGCGCCTGAGAGGAGACGGTGGATGAAAAGGATATCGGCATGAGTTCTGCGCTACTCAAGTGTGTTGAGGTTAATCAGATGGAGCCGGCTTATGTATGGGGGGAGAATCCGTGGATTATCCCAGTTCAGTCCGCGGAGGGCAAAGCGCAGAAAACGACGTTGCACGCTTTCGATTCTACGGATATGGGAGGAATAGTGTGGAGACCAGACCTGACTAGCGTATTCAAGAAGGGGGCGGACGAAGGCTATATAAAGAGAACGGGAAACGTAAGGATTAGAGAATTCCTTAGACCAGACTTGGCCTTAAGAATAATATCATCAATATGCGGGATGAAGCTAAGCTCCCTGTCAAATATGTTCCCGAGGTCACGTATCGAGGGAACAAATGATATCTGCTGGTTTAGCAGGAAGTAGGAACGGGGGGAGAAGGGGGACGTTTGCGGGAGAAGGTGATGGAGTGACATTTGACAATGTTGAGATCAAGGCAGTTATTACGGCACCAAGTTGAGAAGCTATCGAGATCCGTTTGGAGAAGTGAGGAGTTGAGAGGAGAGATGATCGTTTTGTAGAGTTTGGCGTCGTCCGCATAGAGGGAGATGGATGAGTATTTAATAATGGAGTCAACGTCATTGATGGTAAGGATAAATAGGAGGGGACCTAGATGACTGCCTTGCGAAACCCCTGACGTGGGAAGAAAAGGATTGGAAAGGGAGGATCTGAATTTGACACGGTAGGATCGATCTTTCAGATAAGAAGATAACCATTTGATCAGTAGGGGTTTGAAACCTAGGGAGGACTGCTTAAAAATGATGAATTTATGAGAGATTTTGTCAAAGGCCTTGCTGAAATCGGTGGTGATTACATCGACTTCGTTGCCATTCTCTAAGGCACGGAGAGTATGGGATGAGAACTCGATCAGATTGGTTGTGGTCGACCTACTCGCAAGAAAACCGTGCTGGTTGGGTGAGATGATGGATTTACAAAGGAAGGATAACGCGTTTTAAAGAATCCTTTCGAACAGTTTAGGGATTTGAGACAGTTTGGCGATGGGACGGTAGTTGCCTATATCGTTTTTAGGTCCCTTTTTATGTATGAGGATGACATAGGAGGATTTCCAGATACTAGGGAAGATACCTTGTGAAAGGGATAGATTGAATATCTTTGATATCGGGAGAGAAAGAGAAGAGGAACATTTCTTTAAAAAAACAGCTGGGAGTCCATCAGGTCCAGGGCTGAACTCGTCTTTGGGTAAGTTTAATTTCTCCTCAACTACGTGATGCTGAATAATTTGAGGGGTGAAGGGGCCGAGGGAGAATTCGGGCTTCGTCTTTGAAGTAAGACGGATTGGGCTCGAAGGAGATGTCTGTGAAGGATTTATTGAAAAACGAAGCGAATAGATTGGCAATAGTTAGGGGGTCGGTTGAAGTAGTCGCGCCATAAGAAAGGGAGTTAGGATAGGCGTCGAATTTACGTTTGTAATTTATAAAGTGGAAGAAAGATTTGGGGTCATTGATCAAGTTGTATTGTGTTTTTGTGGAGTAGTTGGAGTAGAGGGAGTTGTAGAGGTCGGAAAATTTATAAAAGGAACCGAGATAGTTGGAATAGTTTTGGACGGAACGCGTTTTGAGGAAAATGTTCCACAATTTATTTCTCTTGTTCCGAAGAGTGCGGAGTGTGCGGTTGTACCATGGCGGCGATAAAACCGATGACCTGTGACGAGAATAGGGGACATATAGGGCGATGGCATAGTAGATCTCCTTATAGAGAGTGGCAGTAGCTTCTACTAGCCCCAGATGATCAAAACGAAACGCTGTGGAGGGATGGCGTAGACCAGGACGCCCGGAGCCTGGGAGTGCCAAACTGGATGACATCGGCTCGAAATCGGGACCGGTGGAGAAATTTGTTAAATAAGGCCAGGATCCCGGTTGTAGTGCCGATGATGATAATGATGAAAATTTGTATACGTGTTTTAAGGTACACACCATTTTTTTTAACTTTTGTAATGTTCAAATACCTTGAATAATGTATTTAGTGTTCACACAATTTGTATAATATATTGAATATACAAACAGTTTATTAAATTTGTTTAATGTATCCACATCCAACTGCGGAAATCAGTAATGGCATCTCGGGGCGCCCACTCGGCGCTATAGATTCGCCTCTCCCGAGAAAAGTCTAATAAAAAAATAAAAAAATTGAAATCCTTAACGCAATCAAGAAATGCATTTAGCCAATTGTTGCAGCAGAATATTACATCTCGTTATGAATGAAATAAATTAACCCTTGTACGGTCGTGTTTGTTGACGGTCCAATTCTTATTTCAAAAAACGACTGCAAACTAACGATTTGAACGGCTAAATGTCTAACATTACTTAGTGTATATTTATACTAGACGCCATCAAAAGTCGTGGGTATATTTGTTGCAAGTATTCTTGATCTACCATACTTTTAACGGGACCGGTAAATTGTCTGCTGCAGATTCCATTTTGGCGCTCACTTGCGAACCAGTTGCATTATTATTATTATTATTTACTGGCCTGTAGGAACCCGGAAGTTCATGACCTCACCGACTCGGCTCCGCCATTGTTCCCTGTCCTGTGCGCTCTCCTTCCACGTTCGATCATCCGATCCGATCTCCTCGAGGTCCAATCTAACATTGTCCTCCCATCTCCGTCGCGGCCGTCCTGTCGGTCTCTTCCCCGTTAGTTTACCGTCAAGAATTCTATGCACGGTCATATCATCGCCCATTCGCTCTACATGTCCGGCCCATCTTAATCTTCGCGACTTGATCACTCTCACTATTGTAGGTTTGCGGTACAGCTCTTCCAATTCGTGGTTGTGGAGTTTCCTCCATTGTCCTGACTCCTCGTCATATTTACCGCCAAATATACCCCTTAAAACTTTATTCTCGAATACGCGGAATTTGTTTTCTTCCCGTTTTGTGAGAGCCCATGTTTCGCATCCGTATAGATCAATCGGCATGATTATGGTTCTATAGACACGGATCTTTATGTTACGTGATAGCAGTTTTTGATTTTAGTAGTTTACTGACTGTGTGCCAACTAGCGTTGCCGGTATGCAGTCTTTTGTTAATTTCCTTCGACATTTCGTTACTGGCCGTCAGTATTGTTCCCAGATATTTAAATTGTTTAACTTTTTCAAAGATCTTGCCTCTGACGTTTATGTGTGATCTCTGAGGTCCACCTGCTCTCGCCATAGTCATGTATTTCGTTTTGTCTTCGTTTATTTCTGGGCCCACCTCTTCTGTCGCTTGCATGATGATTTCACTGTTTTTACTTACACTTTCTAGATTATCCCCCAGAACGGTGATGTCATCCGCATATATTGTCATCTTGTACCTTTCTGATGACATACTCGAGCACAAGGTTAAGAAGACATGGTGAAAGGCCATCCCCCTGTTTTAGTCCGTCGCGGATTTCAAATGGTTCTGAGAGGTGGTTTTCTATTCTAACTCGCCCTTTATTTTCGTTCATGCAGATTTTAATGAGGGCGGCATATTTTTTTCGGGATTCCCAGCTCAACTACAATCTGGTAGAGGTTTTGCCTTGCGACTGAGTCGTAGGCTTTTTCGAAGTCCACGAACAGTTAGTGAACCGTCTCTCCGTATTCCCACTTCTTTTTCAGCAGTTGCCTTACTGCGAACATTTGGTCGCTTGTTGACCGGTTCCTACGGTATCCGCATTGGTAGTCTCCCAATATTTCTTCTGCGTACGGTGTGATTCTTGCCAGTATGACATTTGTTAATATTTTGTATGTGATTGGGAGCAATGATATTCCTCTGTAATTTTCGCAGTCATATCTGTCGCCTTTTTTGAAATGGGGATGACTATTGCGGTTTTCCATTCTTCCGGAATGACTTCCTCTTCCCATATTATTTTAACCAGTTGGTGGATCTTTCGAGCGGTCGTCTCCCCTCCATGCTTCACGAGCTCTGGCGGTATGCAGTCGACTCCGGGAGCCTTGTTGTTTTTCAATCGATTTATTGCGTCTACAACTTCGTTGAGAGACGGCTCTGGGATCTGAGGCTCGGCTGTATGTACGCTCGGTGCGTTTATCTGTGGTTGATGGGTGCGTACATTGAGCAGGTTTTCAAAGTACTGCTTCTATCTTGTCACGATATTATTTGCTTCTGTGACCAGACAGCCGTTTGCGTCTCGAATTATTTTGACTCTCCCTCGGTAGCCATTTCTAATTGAGTGTATGCCGGCATACATACCTCTTATGTTCTTTGCTCTGGCATTTTCTAGGATTTTTTCGATCCGTGTCTTTTTCCATTCTCGTTTTTTGCGTTTGAAAAGTCTCGTTGTCTCTTTCCGAACTGTCGCGTATCTTTCTGCGTTGACTTCATCATATCTTTCTAAGTGGATCACTCTGAGGCGTTTACGTTCTTTGATCTTCGCCCGGCACTCATGGTCAAACCAAAGTTTGGACTTAATTGTTTTCTTAAATCCTAATACCTTTTGAGCTGTTTGTTTGATTATGTCTCTGATCGATGCCCATTTAGTGTCGACATTATTGGCTTACTTTTCCTCACTGTTCCCATTCTCTAGGATGCTAAATCTATTCGTTAGTTCGTCTTGATATACAGCCCTTTTGGACAGGTCTTTTAGTTTATCAATGTCGAACTTTTTGCTCGTCTCCCGTGACTGCCAATGTGGGTTTGCTGCGAGCCGACTCCTAATTTTGCCCATCACTAGAAGATGATCCCTACGTCTTCTTTTTGCCGAGTCGGTGTTTTCCTGATGATTTGTTCCCTTATGGTAGTGTTGGCTCATCACACCTACGCCTACCGGGTTTTTTGTGAGATTGTTTTTTGTGTATTGATCATTCATTTCATTGGATCACTCTGGGGTTTCAAATGGTCCGCCATATCAGAGCCCCTCTTTGATATGGTAAGGTCTGCTTACTGCTCTGATTCGACCTGGTATCAGAGAGGCGCCGTTATAATACAGCCGGTATACCCCTGGCTGCAAACCATCCAATGGGCACGGTGACGCGTAACACCCTGGATTAGGGGCGGTAGATCTTTGTGTGTTACTCCTCAATGTTCACAATAAGACAACTGCTGGAAAAGAAGTGGGAATACGGAGAGACGGTTCACCAACTGTTCGTTGACTTCAAAAAAGCCTACGACTCAGTCGCAAGGCAAAACCTCTACCAGATTGTAGTTGAGCTGGGAATCCCGAAAAAAATATGCCGCCCTCATTAAAATCTGCATGAACGAAAATAAAGGGCGAGTTAGAATAGAAAACCACCTCTCAGAACCATTTGAAATCCGCGACGGACTAAAACAGGGGGGTGGCCTTTCACCATGTCTTCTTAACCTTGTGCTCGAGTATGTCATCAGAAAGGTACAAGACGACAACATGGCCGGATCATCCCTGAACGGGGTCACACAAGTGCTCGCATATGCGGATGACATCGCCGTTCTGGGCGATAATCTAGAGACTGTTAGTAAAAACTGTGAAATCATCATGCAAGCGGCAGAAGAGGTGGGCCTGGATATAAATGAAGACAAAACAAAATACATGATTACGGCGAGAGCAGGTGGACCTCAGATAACACATAGAAACGTCAGAGGTAAGATATTTGAAAAAGTTGAAGAATTTAAATATCTGGGAACGATACTGACGGCTAGTAATGAAATGTCGAAGGAAATTAACAAGAGACTGCATTCCGGCAACGCGAGTTGGCATGCAGTCAGTGAACTGCTGAAATCCAGACTGCTATCACGTAACATAAAGATCCGTGTCTATAGAACCATAATCATGCCGATTGTTCTATATGGATGCGAAACATGGGCTCTCACAAAACGGGAAGAAAACAAATTCCGCGTATTCGAGAATAAAGTTTTGAGCGGCATCTTTGGAGGTAAATATGACGAGGAGGCAGGACAATGGAGGAGACTCCATAACCACGAATTGGAAGTGGTATATCGCAAACCTACAATAGTGAGAGTAATCAAGTCGCGAAGATTAAGATGGGCCGGACACGTGGCGCGAATGGGGAACGATAGGACCGTGCATAGAATTCTTGACGGTAGACCAACGGGAAAGAGACCGGTAGGACGGCCGTGACGGAAATGGGAGGACAATGTTAGGTTTGACCTTGAGGAGATCGGATCGAATGGTCAAGCGTGGAAGGAGAGTGCCCAGGACAGGGAACGATGGCGAAGCCGAGTCGGTGAGGTCATGAACTTCCGGGTTCTTACAGGCCAATAAATAATAATAATAATAATAACTAGAAGATGATCGGACTCGCAATCTGCTCCTCTATATGATCTTACGTCAAGAATATTCGAGTGGTGTCTTTTGTCTAAGAGGAAGTGGTCTACTTGGTTACGAGTTACGCCGTCGGGTGATATCCATGTGGCTTTATGGATTTGCTTGTGCTTGAATATCGTGCTTTTCACTACCAGATCTTTTGACGGTGCGGTACGGATTCCATTATCATTTGAAACGTCGTGTAGGCTTTCTTTACCTATAGTTGGTTGGAACATATTTTCCTTTCCAACTTTCGCATTGAGGTCCCCGATGAGGATTTTAACATCGAATGATGAGATCCCATCAAATACTTCCTCTAGAGTCTCGTAGAACGTGTCCTTCGTTTTTCGTCGGTAGACTCTGTTGGGGCGTATACGTTTATAAATACATAATTGTAGCATGGGCCCTGTATTTTTAGCACCGACATTCGGTCATTAATAAATTTCACATCTTTTACATGCGACGTAATCTTCTTGCTTATGATGAAGCCAGTTCTGAGGTTATGTGTATCGAACCAGTTGCATTGCAAATGTTTAATTAACTCAGAAATAATACATTTGTTCATCACCATGGACAGCATGAACAGTGAGGTAATTTTGCGGGAGATACTTTTCCGTTCCTTTTGGATTGGTTGAATACGAACGGTTTTCCAAAGGTAGGAGAGTTTTTCTGTGCATAAGTCATGAGGGAAAGTCTGATAAAAATCGGCGCGAGGTCCGCGGAACTGTTCCTAAGGACTATTTCATCTACTCCGGTTACTTTCTTGCAATTGAGTCCACGGAAGTTGTATTAGAAAGCACATGGGCGGAACTCTACATCTGGCATTACCGATTGTACTGACGCGATCACAGGTGGTCAGTAGCATCCAGTGTCGAATTTTCGAAAACAAAACCGTGAACGTTTCGAGTTCGTGACTAGTATCCCAATTGCTGTGACTAATGGAGAGAAGGAATAGGAACTGAAGTTCTAGATATGGTTTTGTTTATTACATAAACAGGGTTCTTATTACCTGAGGGGTGTTATTCTCCTCCTTTCCTTGCAATATGGCTGGATTTGCCAAACTTATCCCTCGGAAAGGAACTTAGGTAACTAGGCTAGAGCCATCAATCATATATCTGTAAGCAGCTAATTGGTGTTCTCGAATAAGGAAACTAAAGCCACAAAAAGGGAAAAACAATGGTTACGTTTAAGGCGTTTTTAGTAATAGTTAAAGTTAAGTTTAGGTTGAAATATAGTAAGGTTTGTCTATGTTTGAACGTCCACCAGAGGTCATGATACATGTACACGGTTGTGACCACCAGCTTGGGTTACTCTGTTCACCTTTTCGAAGACATATTCAGGTTAGCCGTGGAGAAGGGGCTTTCTTCGTACGGAAAGTTCCGAACGCCACACTAGAGGCTATTACTTTTTCTCACTGTGCGGCACGCTTTCAACTAGTTTTGTTTTTCTGTTTGGCTTTCCTTCAATCACGGCATTTACCTGACGTATCTCCCACAAAACAGAGAAAGTAACTATCTGCAGTCTTCAAAAAAAAAACGCCGCCGAACATAGTTGTGGGCCGACAGTAGCAACGCATTCCTCCCCCCTCTATGCGTAGACTTAGTTTATTTATTGAATTTATAGCACATTTAATAAATCAAAATGTTTGGCGGCCATTTATCTATAATAAACTTCCACAACGCCGATGTGCATCAAAAGTAATCCATCAATGCTCGAAGATAAAAGCACGCCGCTTGTGTCTAGGTTAGGCTGCGGTTGTTTATAGTGGCTTACTGGGGATTAATATATCAAACGTTTGTCGATTTTTTGCGGCAGACGTGATGATCGATACGGGCGACGTTCAAAATTTTTAAATGGCTTATCGACGGACCGAATTTTGTGTGTGACACCTCTTTAAAGATATACGGGTCCGGAGGAGTGTATATGTTGTACATCCCTCGCAGTTAGCATGTGAAGATGAGTTAAAAGAAACACGTAAGATGGTTTTTTAGTTTAACAGTCACCATGTTTAGTTAATCTGTAGGATGTTATTTAGGTGAGAGTTTGGAAAACTCTGTAATTGTTGTTTTCCGTAGCAAGTCCTGCGATGAAGCTGTAAAGTGATTGACTGGTTATCCGGGCTCATATTTCATACTTATTGAATATCCGGATTCTTATTTATTCATTTGATAACCTGTTATAAAGATGTTTTGTGTAACGATAGTAGCCGTTTGCCTTATTTCGCGGGAATAGGAGGGAGTGATGTCCTTAAATTCCCATGGCTAGGAGACGGAAGAACAGAGACAAAATAGGAAAGGATGCCTGGGTGTACATCCGTCTTGAATGTCTGATGATTAGAACCGCAGAGAAAATATCACCGGGCAGAGCGTTCCCCATTCGTGTAGTGCGGCTTAAGAACGATCACCTGTGTTTATCTACGCGTCCTATTCTGATTTTGAAAGGGAAGTTCTGGAGTAGAGTGTTTCTCGTTGGATGTCCTCTTTGTTGCTCCTATTGAGATTGGGTAACGGAATTTTTCCCTGTCGTTATTGGCACGTTTATGAAGTAAATTTCTGATCACACCGTTTTACTGTCGAAGATCTTTGCGATTCCGGGTACCATCACTCTGGCGACATAGTCCTTTAGTGGGGAAATTATAGCGCCTGTATAAGTTTTAAGTTTAGTGGGGCTACCATATTGGCTTAATTCAAGCAACATAATTACCTACAACTAAAGTATTTATAAGTTACAAACTAAAGAGCTTAGGAACTAACTTAAATAGGCTTAATCTAAGGTAACCAGGATAAATTAAGAAGGCATAGGTAGGGGGTATCTATGTACCAAATTATAAAAATTTACTACCGAAAAAAAGTTATCAAGTCCCTATTGGAGAACCCATTATAATCTATATATATAGGGTGGCGCATAATTAATCATCCATTTTGTTTTTGAATTACTATTTTACTAAATAGTGAGTGTTGGAAATCTTTATTTAGACCTTTACAATTGTTTCTGTTAAGTTAAGAGATGACTGCAGTTATACATCGACACCTCCTTTCCTTATCCCCCTTCTCTCCTGCCTCTCGCACTGTGCCCTGACATTTAAGGGTACTCAAAAATCCCCTTTTATGCGCGCGTTTGTGTAAAAAAAAGGACGAGAGGTGGGGGTATTGCTTTTGAAATGATAGTGAAGAAGATCGTGTGATTCGAACTGACGCTATGACAGCTCGAATCACGAAAAAATTTTTACCTAAGCGTTACACATCAGGCTACTGACCGTGTTTAGAATTTGATTTCCAAACTCGACTATATTCCACTGATGTGAATTATTTTTAATTATCGCTTGGTATACGGTTCTGATGTATTTTTCTTATTCGATTTTTCGTTCGGTGTTCTTCACTATTTTTGCTTGTGAATTGTGTGTGTATCTGTTGGAATCGCTACACCACTCCCGCCGCAGTAACTTCGTTACGATCAGGTTCGTATGCGGACGACGGACGAACAAGAGAAACGAGAAAACATCGGAGGCTGTGCTCTATGCGGAAGTCGTGACCGTGTGTAAAGTTCTGCTTTACTACGAAAAGTGTATGCTGCGTGTGTGTACAAGATCACGTCGTAGTCACCAATTATTGCTTTTGAAATAATAGTGAAGAAGATCGTGTGATTCGAACTGACGCCATGACAGCTCGAATCACGAAAAGATGTTTACCTAAGCGTTACACATCAGGCTACTGACCGTGTTTAGAATTTGATTTTCAAACTCGACTATACTCCACTGATGTGAATTATTTTTATTTATCGCTTGGTATATGGTTCTGATGTATTTTTCTTATTCGATTTTTCGTTCGGTGTTCTTCACTATTTTTGCTTGTGAATTGTGTGTGTATCTGTTAGAATCGCTACAGGGACAGGTTACATTAAAGTGTAGAAGCGCCACTTAAGATTGGTGGTGAGAACGATTTAGGAGGCGGTGCTTGAGGTTATGGGTAGTGTTACGTGCGTCCGCCACCCCATCAATTAATAGTTTGTAATTTTAATATAATTTGTGGTATGATGGTAAGGTGGTGGAGGAGTTGCGCGATCCACAAGTGAGTTTTCGAACACGCCCCGATTCGGGTGTGGATCGTGCAGCTCTTCGAGTTCTAATTCGGTTTTTGAAGTGGACGTGAATGGGGAGCGAAAGAGAGAGAACAGGTGAATGTTTTTTTTTTTATGTACGGTTTTTTGGAATACCGTTTTCGAATAGAGGAAAAAGGGCAGAAAAAAGAGGAAAAGGAGCAGTAAAAAATTCGGTTTTGTTTTTTTGTCCCGCAGATTTTTCAAAAAAAACCACACTAAATGTTAAAATTGTTAAAATTAAAATTGTTCGAAAAAGTTGAAATAAATCTGATAACTGACGACGAAGCAGTTGGTGTCTATTATCTGGAAAGACGACGAGTGTGTATACATTTTAATTAGCTGCGCATGCCGTTCTCCTTTGGAGCCATTTAACGGCGCGAACAAATCGTTTAAACCTTTTCAATGCGATACGGAAGGTCAACAAAGGGTTGACTGGGAATGGCAATCTCACAAGGCGGCACGCAACGAATTGAAGGCTGATCACTGACCTGGAGAGCTGTTTCCGGGGACTAATCTGGCCGAGAGCAGGAACACAGTACATTCCTGACCATCGTTTTCCCGGATCACAGGTAAAATTAAACACTAATTGATTTTCTGTGGCAAGACCAACAAAATACTGCCACAGTAGAGAAGTCGAAGTCGAACGAGTTGGAATTGGAATTGACATTTCCCACCATCCGCGAAAAGGTTTCGTTGAGACCATAAGAAGTCCGGTTAGGGGGAATGTAGAGAAGGCGGGGATTACGCGAATTTCAGGAGAATTAAGTTAAGGAGGTAGGCGCAGTCGACCAAGCCGGAGAGGACCCGATGAATGACCATTATGTCAACCACGACCCTGGGCTCCTCATCGGTTCTGAGGTTGATTAATTTGAGACGATTAATGTACGGGAGAAGAATTAATTGGTTTTCCCATCCTAGCCGTCGGAAAGCGAACTGAAGGAAGCGATGTTGAATTCTTTCGATTCTATGGATAGGGATCTTGTGTTAAGAAGACCATACCTGGCTGGCACATTCAAGCAGAGGACTGACGAAGGTGAGGTAAACGGATCGAGTAACATAAGAGTGGGCGAATTCCTTAGACGATCGCTTCACGAAGCCGAGTGCAAAATTGACTTTCAGATCGTTTCATCAATGTGTTGAGGTTATATTTTTAAGTCTGTTTATGTCACTTATGGTGAATTACCTTAGAAAGGAATCTATTGCCGCGGGTCCGTGGATTTGGCTGTGTAATTTCGTGCAGGACGCCAAGAGTCTGGTAAGGGGGTGGAGTTTACTCACCGTGGGTTGATCACAGTCTTATTAACACAGGAACATACGTTCTTGACTACCCCTGACGGGGAATACAGTGGGGGTTGATCACAGTCTTATTAACATACGTTCTTGACTACCCCTGACCGGGAATACAGCTGTGTAATGGTTGGATCAGTAGAAGGTTCGTGCAGGACGCCAGGTGCCGTCGTTCGCTTGCTATACATTAGTAGCAGTTCTAGCTGTAATGGAATTTACTGATGGTTCGACCATAGGTTTGGCCTTCTGGCACCTTTTTATTTTATACTTTTGGTCATTGAAATTTGTCAAAGTTTTTATTGTAAAAATTCCAAGAAGCACAAACAAGGTTTCGTTTGCTTCAATTGGAATAGGGTTCCGGGAATTGACCAGGAATTTATTTGAATAAATTCCCCGTAGGAGAAATCATGAAATGCATTTAGTGTTAAGCATTTCATGATGTCGGGGTTATTAGGAATTGAATCAATGTATGACAAACGGACTTTTGGTCAATTTTGTCATGCATTTGATTCAGTTGGGGAAACATGATTTGGATTATAGGTAAGGGTGAGGTAATTAGGAATCGGATCAATGTGCAACAAATTAATTTTTGGTTTAATTCGTCGCTCAATGATTCATTTTGGGATAAGGTTAAGGTTATAGGAAATAGTAGGGATTGGATGGGAGTAGTGATTTACGATCACGACAAATGTGAGAGAGGAAGTTAAGCTCCCTGTCGCAAAGGATCCCAAGATCTCGTATAAATTGGACAATGGTCAGCGGTTGGTTATGAAGGGAATATTGACGTGAGGATGAGTAAATGCGCTTACGGGAAAAGGTTATAGATTGGCATTTGGCGATGTTAAGTTAAAACCAATTTTCGTCACACCAAGTGAAGAAGTTGTCAAGGTCTGATTGCAGCAGTGCAGAATCAAGTGGTAACTTGATAATGTTGTATATTTTGGTGTCATCAGCGTATAGGGACAAGCAGTTATTCTTAATGATCTTATCAATGTCATTAGTGGCAAGTATAAATAAGAGAGGGCCCAGGTGGATACCTTGAGAGACCCCAGAGGTGACAAGGAAGGGGTTGGATATTATGGATCTGAACCGAGCAGAATAAAGTCTATCCTTTAAATAGGAAGAATTCCCTTTTAGCAATTCCGGTTCGAAGCCGAGAGCGGATAATTCGAAGAGGATACGATTGTGGGAGATTCTTTCGAATGCTTTACTGAGATCGGTCGAGACAATATCGACCTCGTAACAGTGCTCTAGTGCTGAGAGTGTAAAGGAAGTGAACTCAACGAGGTTAGTTGTAGTTGATCGGCCATTGTGAAAACGATGTTGCCTTGGTGAAAGAAAAGGTTTGCAACGAAAACTAAGAGATTTGTATAGAATGCTTTCGAGAATCTTGGGTAAGTGGGAAAAGTTTAGCGATTGGGGCGTTAATTCGCGACATCGTTTTTGGGACTCTTGTAACACCTGAGCGTAACCCCGGGTATTAACATTTATTATTTTATGTTATCTCTCGGGGATTAATCCTCCGAGGTTATAAATTTGTTATATCCACCTGTTTGTGTTGCGTTGCTCCTTTGACAGTCTGTAAGGGGGTTTGTTCTCCAGATGGCTGGCTTCTGGTCCTTCGAGCCGTGTAACACCTGTTTGTGTTAAGTTGATCCTTTGTTATGTTGGATAAAAAGACTTCTTCCTTCTTTGTAACTTTAACTTTATTCAATTGGGAATTACTATCCCTTATTTATTTACACTTTACAAAAGCAAGAGCGATTTACTTTATTTAAAAACAAGAAAACCCGCTGTACAAATGCAAAGGGCCGCAGTCTTCTTGTTTATTACACTACACTGCATTGCAAAGAAACTCATTTGCACTACCCTTTTTATACCAAATTATTGGTGAGTTAATGCAGATGAGAGCATTTTCCTCACCTAGAAGGTTTAACCTATTCTGAGATTATTTGCTTGTCATAGGCCATTCGCAATATTCCATAATAGTTTAATTTGTTTAAAGGCAGCGACAATGAATTGAGCAATTACTTAATTGGTTTCATACGAAGAACCAATTATAGGGCATTGCCCGTGTGTGCCAATCGCACGATTAATTTCGCCTCACTGCTGTGTTCGCTATTTCGTCGAACTCAGCACTTTTCCGACGCTCAATTATTTCGTAGTCGGCGGCCTTTGACAACACCGCTTGTGTCATATATCGTGTATCACACTTGTTTCCCGGCAAAAAAATATGTTTTTGCAATATGAAACCGTGTAGGTCCGCGGACAGGTGCTCGCTTGATTTTTGAAATACGAAGCAGAATGCAATGGCCTTGGGGAGTGTGTCAAGTGTTTGATACATGATAATTGTTTTTGGCTTTGGAAGGTGGGCATGAATGGGTAATTATCGCAACGTATGCGATATGAATTAATTGTCCGTGGAGAAGGCTTTGCTTCCGAATGAATGCGAATTTTAATTGCCTGTGGGAAAGGCGTATATTGCATTGTATGCAAAATATTTTTGAGGATTGTTTGAGAGTATTGGATGCAAGGATGATAGTATATTTATTGTTTGAGAGGGGGTGTAATGCGAGGTGTAACACTCTTCTTGTGGATGGAGGTGATGAAGGAGGTTTTCCAAATGTGGGGGATACGACTTGAGATAGTGGGAGATTGAAGATCAGTGAGAGGGGAGCAGAGAGAATGGATGAACATTTCTTGAGGAGGATTGCGGGGATACCACTGTTATGGTCATTTCCACAATTTATGATATAATATAGTTTAATCTATTATAATATTTTTTGGGTAAGTATAAGACACATAAGGGACTTAATTGAATTGATCTTGGTCGACCGTGGCGCGGTCGCTGTAGCTGCTGCTGGCAGGTTGCAGGGGGCGTTTAACTTTGTGCTCCCCTGTTCCGCTTGCTGTTGGTTGTTGATTTGAGTTTCGTCTTTCCTTTTTTCTATTGAAATTAGTTGATCCTGATTTTTATAATCAATTGCAGTTGAATCGGTGCAGTTGCACTTCCGATATTGCACTCGTTGCACTTGGAAGTATCTCCACTAATTTATTCGAGAGCGTTTTCTTTATCCTTTTGATTTGATCTTTAGTTTAACGTCGAATGTCGAATATCTTTTTTGTTTTCGCCGTTGACGTTTATTTTTTAATCGGCGCCAACGCCGTTTTTTTATTATATTTCTGCCAAGTAGAATTTGCACAAAGTAGTTTATGCAAATTAGCTACTTGACGATTTGTCTTCCCTTTACAGGTAGAGGGGGGAGATTTGCGAAAGGGAATTAATTGGGTGTTAGGCGAGAACATGGACGACGCGAGGTCCGTAACACCACCAGGGACTGGTGTAAACTCGTCTTTGAGTTGCAGCAGCTTGAATTCAATTAAGGGCGGATCTAAGAAGTTGCGGAGAACGGGCCCGAGGGAAAAATTAAGTAGGTAGTTGAAGTATGACGGGCCAAGAAGAAAGGAGTCATTTGTGTATGACTGATTGAAGTCAGTGGCGAAGAGGTCAGCAACAGTAACAGGATCAGATGAGGTATGAGAGTTTAGCGATATGCGATATAGGGTAACCATCGGATCTACGTTTATAATTGGCGAACTGGAAGAAGGTTTTGGGGCCATTTTTGAGATTGGTCTGAGTTTTGGTAAGATAGTTTCGATAAATGATGTTGAAAAGTTGCGTGAATTGGAGGTAACAGCCAAGAAAGTTGGAGTAGTCAGGTATAGTTCGATTCCGAGGGAAGATGACCCATAACATATTCCTTTTGCTACGCAGGAAGCGAAGCTTGTGATTGTACCATGGAGGAGAAGAGGTTGATGTTCTTTCTCTAGAGTAGGAAACGAACAGGGAAATAGAGTGAATGATTTCGGCACATAACTCGGTGATGGCATCTTCAACGGATAGGTGATCGTAGTTGAACGAAATGCGGCCTAAGTAGTCGTTGATGAGGCGAAAATTTGGTTTATTGAAGTCAGAAAGGACTCGGAAGAAGGTCACGAGAAGAGGTGGGTGATGCTAGTTTATGGATGTAAGGACGAAAGGGCTGGGTGCGACAGATGTGTTGATAAGGTCTGTTGTAAAGACGAGGTCTAGCTACCAACCCGAAAGGTTTCGAACGTTGCTGATCTGGCAGCGACATGAATCATCTAGTCGGTCAATGAAGAGATATTCGTTGGCCGAGGTGGGGTGAAGTGTGAATGGTCTTCAGATAAAGCCCAATTGAGTTGTGGAAGATTAAAATCTGCGAAGATGGTTATGAATGATGGGGATGGGGTTAAGTTCGTTTCGCTTAAAGTGAAGATGTCGACAGATAGGGCATGCGAGATTTTCAGAATGGATTGGGTCTTCGAGCGAAGACCTCTTACGTTCTGATAATAGCGCGTAATGGGAGCTATACTGTCAGTTTTGAGAGGGGGTAGGGGAGGTAGGAGGTTAGGAACGAACAAACTTGTTGAGGATGGTCTTACTACGTTGAAGATGTGATTACGTTCTAGAGTGAACGAAGTGCCCGAAAGAATGTATTTTGACCATGAATTTCCTACCAGAGAGATAGCAAGCAAGAATTTTGGTGGTGTGGGTGTTTAATACAAATATGTAGTGCAGCTTCTAAAGCAGTCCTGAGATCCAAACACAGTCGAATGCTTTAGATACGTCGAGAAAGATAAAGACCGTCGGGCTTTGGTTTTGAAGATTAGTTGTGACATCGTGGGTTAGTTTTAACAGAGCATGACAGGTGGAGTGTTGTGAGCGAAAGACAAACTGGGAATTTGGGATAATAGCGTTGTCATTAGCAAATGAAAGGAAATTGCGATATATCGTGTACTCCAGTACCTTTCTTAATGTCTTTAATAACGATATCGGAGGGTAGTTGCTGGGGTTGTTAGAGAGACTGGACTTATTGATAGGGACTATAACCGTGATGCTGGGAAATGTGATGCGTTAAATATGTGGTTGAGAAGAACGAGAATAGGGACTAGATTTGGCGGGAGAAGTCTTTTGTAAAGACGGTTAGGAATTCCATCTAAGCCTGTCGACTGTTTGTTGTTGCGGGATGTTATAAATTCTGATAATTTGCCTGCTGTTACGAATGACGCATTATCCAGGGGATGTGACGCTTTGTTTATTTCGTTGAATTCTGCGATGAAAGGGGTGTAGGGGATCATTGTGCTTGAGATGAAGTCATTTACTGTAACTTCAAAATTGGAGACTGAGAGTGATTCGTTTTGTTGGTGGATTTTTTAAAAGTGATTAGTTACACAGTGTTCTATGTCAGTTCTGATTGGACTGGGTGATTGTTAGTAGGGTTGATAATATAATCGATTCGCGGTTTGTATTTTCGACCCGTTAGTCGGTTGATGTTTTTGAATAAATCAGGGTTGGGTTTAATATTGTTAAGTATAGACGTGTAAGCCTGGTCGGCAAATTGTTTTAGTTGTCCATTTATCAGGGTAGTCAAGAGTTGGATTTGATTTTTAATAAAAGAGGAGTAACTGCTATGTAGTTTTCGTCTGTTGTTTTTTTATGCGTAATAGTTTTGTAAGGATGTTGGGTAAAGGTTTTCCTATGTGATCATGAGGCATGGTCGTAGGTGTGTGGCTGAAGAGGGCATTTTTTAGTATCTGCTCTATTCTTAAGGCCGCTTGATCAATTTTAGCAAGGAGTAGCTTTGAAGACTCTGGCAAAGTATAGTCTGTAAAACTGGCAGCAATGTCCCTATTGACTCTTCTCCAGTTTGTTCTGGAGAAATTCGGGATCGGATTGAACGAGTAGTGTGGTTCGAGGGTAGGGATTTGCACATTGGTGTAGACGGACCCATGATCGGATGGGAATTCGAAAGATACTGTAGGGGAATTAGCTGAGTAGATGTCTACGGATTTTAGGAAAAATTCTATTGTTGATTTAGTTGAATTGGAGATACGTGTTAGCTGTAATGGACAGTATATGTAAACATATGGATGGAGTGGAAGGAGTGTTAGAAGTTGACAACCGTATTTACTGCACTTAGTGTCGTTGAATGAAGTATGCCAAACATTCCAGTGTCCTTGCTGTGGTCCTTCTCTCAGGGAGCGTGTCTCCTTGTCCTGAAAAGGATGAGGGATCTCTATAGACCGCTCCTGAGGGGACGCGTTGCGGTCGCCACGGTGCTTCCGGGGCCTCCGGGAAGAGTAGCGACCGATTGTTGAATACGGTCCAAATACTCCAAAAATAAGACAGTATCAATATATGATAGAATTTACATTTTCATTTATTTATTAATTTTAAATTAATTTTACTTTAGTTTAGATAGATTTATTGGCGTCCTTACACCTAGGACGCCAATTGAGACTGATCTTCGAATCTTTTTTTTTTTTTTTATATAACGCTGTCTTTATTGACCATTATAAGTTTACAGCTAGCTTAACTAAGTTGTGACAATTTTACTTACAATGTCTAGAACATTTTTTCAAGTATTATTTAATTGGAGGTCTTACGTCTATAGAGATTTATTCCAGATACAATTTACTAGTAGGACTCCTGGAAAGGTCATGAAAACCAGGATGGATTACCTATATTTAGAATAAATATTGTTAAAAACTACTTACTTCTACTTAAATCTAGCTTATATCTAAGGTAGTTTAATAAATTCACATTTAGCAATGTAGAACAATTTAGCCTAGTCTTAAGCTTAATTCGTGTTTCATATTTTACATAACCTAAGGAGGGAAGGGAGCTGCAGAGGGAGGTCTCTCCACCGACTGCTCGTTAAAGGAAAGAACCCGAGAAAAGGGTTGAATGTTTGAGTATTTGAAGTGGTTAAGATCGGTTACCCTGTTATGGTAGATGATTTCGTTCGCATCATTTACTAATCTTTTTGCGTAGAAGAGAGCTTTTAAATGGAGTGCATGAAGATAGGGATTTGATGCATTGTGGCTGGGGAGGCTAAGGGAATTGATGAGCGGGTTTGGATTGGCTTTGAATGAATCTTATCGACAATTCCAGGAACCTTCTATCCAATCTCTCCAGGCCGACGGAGTGGTATAGCGTAAGGGTTCTGATATATTTGTGGGAGTCGCGCTGTCGACGTAGCCCTGTGATTAGTCTGAAACACTTCCTTTTGAAGATACGAAGTTTTTCCATTTGAGAGGGAGAGATATGGAACCAGATGGGACAAGCGTAAGTAAGTGTGGGCCTGATGATTTGTTTATAAAGTAGAAGTTTGACTTGTTGAGAGAGACCATCTGCCTTCCACATTACTTTCCGACAAAGGTTCAGCTGTATCCCCGCTTTGCGGATGACATTGTTTATGTGAGTCGTGAAAGAGAGATTATTTTCGAAAGTAATGCCCAAGTATTTTAGTGATTTAGATGGTTTTATGAGGGTGTTGCAGAGGTTCAGTTGGATTTTTGAATGATTACGTACCGTGTTATTGGTACAGTGAACGTTTCTACCTTTAAATACAATCAGTTGAGTTTTGTTGGGGTTTAGGCGGATCTTCCATTTAAGGAAGTAGGAGGAAAGAATTTGGAGGAATTCATTTACGCGGTTTTTGGCAGATAATACGAGCCTGCTGCTAGAGTAGACAAGGGTATCGTCTGCGTAGTTGAGGATTCGAGTATTCGGTGAGAGGGGTTGAGGAATATCAGATGTGTATAGCAAGTATAAGAGGGGACCCAGAATGGATCCTTGGGGGACTCCTGCTGTTATTGAGTACGTCTGGGAAAGGGTGGAATTTATCTTGACCATGCATTTTCTATTTGATAGGTACGAGTAGAGAAACTTGGAAGTGTGATTGTTGAGACGATACGTGGAATGTAATTTGTACAGAAGACCCGCAGTCCACACGCAGTCGAAAGCCTTGGATATGTCAAGGGAGATACACACAGTAGGGCACTGGTCGTTAAGAGCCATAGTGATGTCGTGAGTAAACTTGAGGAGAGCGTGACATGTTGAGTGTTGTGCACGAAAACCGAATTGGAAATCAGGGAGTAATGAGTTAGTTTCCGCGAAGGAGAGTAGGTAATGGTGAATTTTTAATTCAAGTAATTTGCTTAAATTATTAAGTAGTGAGATGGGTCGAAAATTGGCCGCCATCAGGGATGCGCCTGATTTTTTAATGGGGATGACTATGGCAGTTTTCCAAGACTCCGGTATGTGACCAGCATTTATTATGTGGTTTAGCAGGGTCATGATGTATAGTCGATTTGAAGGGTTGAGGTTTTTGAAAAGCACATGTGGAATTTTGTCCAAGCCGGTTGAGTTTTTATTGCTACGAGAAGATATCATTTGGTTAAATTCCTGTGGTTGTAAAAAGAAGTTTGTATCGATGGGTTGAGATGCTCTATTGTCATTATTAAATTCAGTTATGAATGGAGTGAATGAGGAGATTAGTTCATGGGATGTATATCGGTTGACCACTTCCTCAAACTCGGAGTTGCCTAGGCTATCATTTTGCCTATGCACTTGGGAGAAGTGTTCCGCTAAATAGTTTGCTATTTCAGAATCAGAGTACAGAATATTATTTCTAGGACCAATTAGTCTGTCTATTGAGGTGTGTATTTTTCGTCCTGTAAGGCGATTGATGTTTTTGTAAAGATTACGATCGGGTCTGATACTATTTAAAGTGGAGATGTAGTTCTGCTCTACGAAAGCATTTAACTGCTGGTTAATGAGGGTAGACAATAATTGAACCTGTACTTTCAGGAGGGGACAAAATCTTCGAAATAGTTTTCGGCGGAGCTTTTTTTTTAATGAGATGAGTTTGAGGGTGAGATATGGAAGTGGTTTACCTACGAAGGAGTGTGGCATCCTTGTAGGGGTATTAGAATACAGGGCTTGCTGTAAGATCCCTTCCATCTTACAAGCTGCTTCTTCAATTTCGTTAGGATCCAAGTTATTCGTATCTGTGATGGGAAGCGTTTGAAACATATCGCCAACGGATTTGTTGACCTTTCTCCAGTTAGTTCTGGAGAAATTATGGACTGGGTTGAGAGATTGAAGCGGATTTAAGGGACCAAGGTCAATTACCGAGTGGATGGAGGCATGGTTCGAGGGGAAGAAGTGCGACACAGTAGGGGGAGATACAGAGCGTAGGATCGCAGATTTTAAGAAGAAGTCTATAGTTGATTGAGTAGAGCTGGAGCAATGAGTAGGTTCCGTAGGGGAGTCGATATAGACGTAGGGGTGGAGAGGTAGGAAAGCAAGCAGTTGTTTGCCAAATTTATGGCAAGCGGTGTCGTTGAAGGCGGTATGACGGGCATTCCAGTCGCCTCCGATGATGAATGAGTGGGGGTGGGATTGACGGAATATTTCATCGAAGTCTGAAGATGGGAAGTTAGGGTACCTCTTGGGTTGTAAATAGATGGCTACTAGAACCAAGACTTTATTGTTGTCACAAAGCAGTTTGACAGCAGTGTATTCGACACAGGAGATGTTGCTAAATTTGACTTCACTGAATTGGAATCTTTTATGAATAAGGATACCGGTACCTCCTTTTGCACCGTCAATTCGAGGAGTTGAAACAAGTTGGTAATTAGGAATAGAAATGCGAGAGTTGGGTTTGAGCCAAGTTTCACAAAGAAGGAGGACGTCTGGAGAAAACTCCTTCACTAGCAGTCGGAGGTGATGCCTCCGTATGTTTGACGAAATGGAATCTACATTGAGGGCAATCTTCGAATCTGCAATTCATCACCCTTATAAATGAAACCAAATCGAGATTTTGTATCTCGAAGA
The DNA here is from genome assembly GCA_963931805.1 of Microdon myrmicae. Classification (NCBI taxonomy): domain Eukaryota; kingdom Metazoa; phylum Arthropoda; class Insecta; order Diptera; family Syrphidae; genus Microdon; species Microdon myrmicae. The sequence continues at coordinate 145,161,883 of OZ007500.1, read as the reverse complement.
GATCAAATCCAAAGCAAAATCTCGATTTAGATACTTTGGCTGGAGTTGTGTGTTTGTTTTTTGAGATAAGAATCCATTTAGGCGAATTCTCGGACACATGATCGTGAGTATGGTAATTGAACATCTGGTTCAATTTACCATGTTTGCTTTTGTTTCGGGATTACTGGAAATTGGGTGTATGGATGATAAACGAGTATGTTTGATTCGTTTATCGGGATTTTGTATTTTTGAATTTGGGTGATTGATTTGTTTGAATCATCCTGTAGGTGTCGGAAAGGAGATGGTAGGGCTTTGTAGAGTACTACATCCTCCTACTATGAGAGGTGCAGGTAGAGATTGTTGGATTATTTGAGTGATGTCGAAACTAGGGAAGTTTGGTTCTCGAGAGGATGAATTTATACGGACAACAGTACAAGCACTTTGTTGCTTCTCCAAATGATTTTAACTGCTTTATCATCTTCCACGCTGGATTTTCTAGTGGGAGGCTTTCCCTCTTCCATGTCTTCGTAGCTAAAGGGGGAAGACATTAGCTCTGGGTTCAGGTGGTAACTCTTCTCACGGCTTCTTTCGCACGCAACGCTCGAAGGCATTAGAGACTAATTTAATTAGTCAATTGATTTTTTTTTTTATTTTGCTTATTTTGGGTATTTTTTTTCTTCAATGTCTATGTATTCCACTTCGTTGATCAGTAATCTCTAATCATTTTATTTATTTTTCTATGCGACACTTGATCACAATGTTACACAATTATTGACTGCGCTTCTTAGTAATTAAAGATAGAAGTATCCCTTTCATTCTTATCCACTTTTGAGATCGCACAAAACACTTAGTGCCCCTGTTGTTGTTTTTCAAACTTGGGTATACACACAACACCAAAACAAAAGGAGTATTCTTATCTTGTCAATGATGTTCCACTTGGGCCCGGGGGTTGATTGCTTCGCACTTCTACACTTTTTTCAATAGGACATAGCACACACCCATTTTGTTAGTTTGTTTATTCACTGCGATGTGAATTTGGATTGTTGAAGAATACCGCAATATTTAGAAAACACATCGGTGCGGGACTTACGGTTGTGAACTGGTGCGATTAAAATGTTGTGGCCAAGAAGAAACGCATCTGTTCTCTTTGTTGGTCGAACACATACCATATTCCTACATTTTAATACACAGATGTTGCACTGGTCGACACGAAACTCTCGTATCATTGCAACAACTTCAAATTCAACTGTAATTCTACCTCAGAGTGGGATATATTCTGGGGTTCCCAGTGAATCAGTGAAATTACCGCTTTAGTCTTTAGTCCAGTAGATGGAAAATCCACTTTGCATTTGTAAGAAATATTCAATCGCTCTCACACCACAACCTTTCTTAGAATAAAAAAAAAATCATTTGAGAATGGTATTGTTTAAGAGATGCAACTGAAGTCTTAGAGATAAGAAAAATGCTTGGACGACTGATGGGCGTTTTTCTTACGTTTTAAGGGCGGAGTCTGCGTATTCGCGCGGTCCGATCTGGCCTGCCAGAGGATGGAGGCGTTGGAAACTAATAATATGGACATCATATGGTTGAGGGTCGTGCTGAGGAATTCTGTTAAATTTCTTTGTTGTCTTTAGCGCTCCCCGAATGACGATCGACCGGCGACATTTTTCGAACATCTTTGACTGGATACAGATCAACCACCCAGCTTCTGAATTGTTGTTGCCTTGGCGATTTTAATGTGCACAATTCCGGCTGGTTGGTACATTCTAACAGAACCGACGAGGCTGAGAGGCTGGCGGAGATGTTTGCTGTAAGCCACAACTTGACTCAACTCGTGGAGGAAACAACGCGAGTGCCGGATGCCCGAGGTGATTATGCGAACACCCTGGATCTGTTTTTGATATCCGAATCAAGTATTTACACTATAGAGGTTTCTGCGCCACTGGGAAACTCAGATCACTGCTTGGTATCTGCCGCGCAAGCACTTGCATATCAAGCAGCTTCGCCATGTATGGAAGTATGGGGCTGCTAACTGGGATGATTTGCGAGATTTCTTCGCATCCTTTCCATGGTCGGAGGTGTGCTTCGGAGACTCATGTTTTAACGCTTGCGCGGAGTCGGTATCAGAGATTATTCTTCTGGATGTGGAGATGTATATTCCACATTCCATCAAACGAAGTTTATCTGATAAACATTGGTTTGACAAAAAATGCGAGCAGATTACAGCGGAAAAAAATAGAGCTTTTAAACAATGGCGCTCCAATCCGACCGATGTTAACAGAGCGATTTTTGTTAGACTCAGAAACGCTTGCAACCAAGCCGCGAAGAAAGCTCACAACGACAGAGCGATCAATAAACTCCTTGGGTGCCCGACTGGTCAATGGCAAAAGCTGTCAGCAGTAGCTTCGCATCCTCCTCTTTCCCTCCGCTGGTGACAGACAGCGGGACGTTAGTCACGAATTCAAAGGATAAAGCTAATGTGTTCGCGAATTTATTTTCCGCGAATTCAAACCCCGATCCTGGCCTTTTGGAGCCACCTGTAAAAGCGTCGGTACGGTCTTCCATGCGGGATGTGAGTTTCCGCCTGCACACTATTCAACGCCTTCTGTGTGAACTGGATTGTAGGAAGGCAACCGTCCCTGACGGAATACCAGCAATGGTCCTTAAGAACTGTGCTCCAGAATTATCGCCGGTTCTTGGCAGACTCCTCCGCTTATCTTATGCACGGAGGACCTTTCCTACCTGCTGGAAAACCACTCGGGTTTAGACAGTCCCAAAGAGAGGAAAAAAGTGGCTCCCACAAAATTACCGTCCGATAGCATTACTGTCTATGTTTTCTAAGGTGATGGAAAAAGTCATCAATACTGAGTTAATTAAGTATTTGGAGTGCAACGGACTTCTGAATGATCGTCAATACGGATTCCGTGGCATGCGGTCCTCCAGTGGACCTTTTAAAACTTATAACCAATATATGGACATGTGCGGTTAAGCGGCATGGTGAGTCAAGGGCGGTCGCATTGGATATCTCCAAGGCTTTTGGTCGCGTCTTGCACGGCGCATTGCTGAGCAAACTTCGTTCATATGGATTTCCCAGCAGCTTTGCGACTGGACGAAGAGCTTCCTCGGAAATCGATCGATCCGGGTTGTTGTGGACGGAGAGTGTTCGGATCTGTATCCCGTTAGTTCGGGAGTCCCCCAAGGTTCTATTTTGCCTCCAACCTTGTTTTTGCTTCACATACATGATTTGTTGGAGACAACGGATAACAAAGTATTCAGTTTCGCGGATAATAGTACGCTTGTTTCCTCCTTTTCGAGTGTTCAGCCGATTGGTGCATCTGCGTCGCACCAGCTGAGGTGTAGGCAGATTGACTCTCTGAATCAGGATCTAGATAAGGTCCTGCAGTGGGGAAGTGCCAATCTCGACTTCAATGCAGCGAAGACACAATATACAACATTCACAAAGAAAAGTGGAACATCGGTTCCACAGCTGACGACGAATGGCCAGGCCCTCGAATCTGGGGAAAGCTTGAAATTGCTCGGCGTCACGGTCTGTGGGAATGTATCATGGCATACACACGTGTCGAGCATCGCCAGGTCAGCCTCAGGAAAGCTGAGCTATCTTTTTAGAGCCAAGAAATATTTTACTCCGCCCCAACTTCTTCTCCTATATAAATCTCAAATCCTATATGAATCTCAAATTTTTTTTATTTGGTCGCTATGACATCTGTCAAACATATTTAGCATGCATCAAGTCATTGTACAAACAACATCATTGTTTTTAATCCTGTTAAAAATGTCGAATTTTGTACCAGAAAATGATGATTTGCGGAGAGCATTAATTTTTTGTTTTCATTTGAAGAAAAGTGCTGCAGAGTCGCATCGAATGCTTGTCGAGGCTTATGGTGATCATGCTCTATCGGAAGCAACATGCAAAAGATGGTTTAAGCGGTTCAGAGGTAACGATTTTGATGTGCGAAATGAAGAACGTGGAAGACGACCAAAAACGTTTGAAGACGACGAATTGCAAGCAATATTGGATCAAGATGACATTTTAAGTCAAAAACAAATGGCACAAATGTTAAATGTTGCACAACAAACAATTTCTGACCATTTAAAAGCTATGCGAAAGATCCAAAAGTGTGGAAACTGGGTGCCACATCAATTGAATGACAGGCAGATGGAAAAGCGAAACACCACGTGTGAAACGTTGCTTCTATGTCACGAAATGAAGTCAGTATTGTATCGACTTGTGACTGGTGATGAAAAATAGATTTATTTTAAAAATCCTAAACGCAACAAATGATGGGTACATCCAGGAGAAGCGTCAACATCGACCGCAAGGCCTGATCGGTTCGGAAAAAAGACAATGCTCTGTGTTTGTACCAGAAGGGGGTGGAGTATCATGAACTTCTAAAACCTGGCGAAACTGTTGATGCGCAACGCTACCGACAACAGATGATCAATTTGAACCATGTATTCATCGAAATCGGGCTCCTCGATAGTATAGTGGTTAGTATACCCGCCTGTCACGCGGAAGACCGGGGTTCGATTCCCCGTCGGGGAGCCTCTGGCGCAAGACTAATGACCTTGCCCAGAAAAAATAAATCATTATGGAAAATTTAACAAGCCTTAGGACTTGCTAAATAAGGCCAAGACCGGTTCCCGGTTGTAGTGCCGATGATGATGATGATTCATCGAAAAACGACCAGAATGGGTCACAAGACACGGAAAGGTAATAATTTTGTTGCATGATAATGCTCCGAGTCATACAGCAAAACCCTTCAAAGAAACAATAAAAGCTCTCGGCTGGGAAGTGTTACCCCACCCGCCGTATTCACCAGACTTGACTCCTTCCGACTACCATTTGTTTTCATCGATGGGACACGCATTGGTTGAGCAGCATTTCAATTCCTACGAAGAAGTCGAAAATTGGGTCTCCGAATGGTTTGCCTCAAAAGACGACCAGTTTTATTGGGGTGGTATCCACAAATTGCCAGAAAGGTGGTCGAAATGTGTAGAAAGCAATAGCCAATACATCGAATAAAATGTTCTTTATTTTCCCATTTAAAATTAGTGTTTTATTTAAAAAAAAAAACTTCATACCGGTACACCTGGTATATGCGCTCCACAAGAGAACCCGACGGATCGCACCGGTTTGCGATTCATCTCCCGACGGCGCGAACATCCCTGCATCAGAACTCGTTCCGTTATAGAGCGGGGAAGGTGTGGAACTGCGTTCCCACGCGACTGTTCCTGGAGCGTTACAACCTGCAACTATTCAAAAAGAACTACAACGGTTATTTGATGGAATCTCGGGGCGCCCACTCTGCGCTATAGGTTCGTCTCTCCCGAGAGAAGTGTAATAAAAAAAAAAAATAAAAAAAACTGCATTTTCGCACTCTGCACAAAAAGCATGCACACCCTTATCGGACGCACGGGTAGAGATGTCCCTTTTTTTATTTTACTTCAGTGAGTCAGTGCCCTGAGATGCTTTTTCTCTCGACCGGGTCCGTCAGTCCAGCTCCGAAAGATGCTCAAGGATTTCTCCCAACCATTTCACGAAGTCTATAGCTTAATGGTGACGCGAGACTAATGACCTTGCCCGAAAAAAACAAATCATTATGGAAAATTAAACAAGCCTCAGGACTTGCTAAATAAGGCCAAGACCGGTTCCCGGTTGTAGTGCCGATGATGATGATGATGATAGCTTAATGGGGTTGTATTTCACCGGGCAACTGGGCTTCGGGACCCTACCTACCCCTCAGAAATTGTACCGAACTGAACAATAGCAAGAGTCGTCAGTTGAACCTAGGTTTGCACAATCAAAGCAAGACACAACCTCCTTGCCAACTCGGCCATTGAGGCGGCTTGAAAATCCAAAGAATACTTATCGAGATCGTCGCCCAAGAAGCAGTTAGGAATGTGCGATGGTATTCCTTGTATTGCAAGATTTTTGATGGTAGGTATAAGACGAATACCGGCACACCAACCTTTCCTAAAAAACTAGGTAATGATCTGTCCTCTCCTAAACATTGAATAAAGAACCTTCCCTTAGTAGCTGCACCTGTAGGTATGATATAGTCATTCCCACCTGGACGACGCATTTCCTCCCAATCTTTGAGGAGATAGCTAGCTCAGCGAGGGAGAGCACCCTTTTAGTAAGCATGCAACAATTCCTTTTGTATTTGATGTAGCTCGAAATTGAATTCACAGCGATTGACTACGTGTCAAATCTGCCGCTGTTAGAAATGTAATATCTTTTTAGAGGGCCGCCTACGAACGGCAAGAAGAAGGGTGTGAGATGGTAAATATTTTCTTAATTTCGCTATGACACGTGTGTCATCCTTTCCATGCCGACAGCATCGTAACAATAAATGACAGCCAGCCCCCCGGTTAGACGGAGGCAAAGATGTGACACCAAGTGCAGCGATTGTAACAAATTTCCAATCTCCGAGTATCTTTGACCTGGTGCCAGTTATCCATCTCACTCTCGCCTCCCCTCGACGATACTGGTTTAATATTCGTAATTAGATATCAATTTTCTGCATTATTACGCTTATTTATTTTTAACACTCTTTTAAACAACAGAAGAGGCACAGTGGCTGCAGATCGCTCCAGTGAGCCAAAGAGTAGTCCTTTGGACTCGTACCATTGCTGTTGGTGCTACTATTGTTTTTTTCATTCTACTTTTTATTTAAGCCACGTGCTCGTCGGAATAAGGTATTTGATCACGCCTCAGAACGCACGTGCATTGATGCCCACCCATGTGCAAATATTTTTATTTCGTTAGTTCCGTACCAAGTGAAATTGGAATCGTATGAGGTGGTGGCAGGAGTATCCGGAGTATCCGGAGCATCAGGAGCAGCAGGAGCAGCAGGAGGGTGCCCTTTGTTGGTAGCCACCCTCCCTATGCAGGTTAAACAGGAGCGAATTTAACGTTTGATTTGCTTCTTTGTGATCCTGTTTGCAGTCACGTGCCGGACATATTACCCGACACATAGTACTCGTCTCTTCAAACCACTTCCTTAAAATCCTTGCTCATCTTTGTTTCTTAATTTTATTCGATGGTTAGTAAATACGCATGAGGTTACCCATATCCAGGGGGGGAAGTAAATGACACATAAACATTACGGTTTGTCGATTGAGGGTGCGTATCCCGTTATCCTGCAGGCAATACACACCAGTTACATTTTTACCCGACCAGGATTCTGAAAGAGGCAAAGGAATGGGGGAGTAAATGCTGAAAAGGTTAACTATTGTAATCGTAATCAGATTTGGTATTTCTTGTTCTTTTTGTTTTGGTTTTGTTGTTGGCTGGGGGGGAAATGTGAAGAGTAAAACTTGGATGAGGGTGGTGTATCATCTGTGTTTTTATTTCGTGATTACTTGTGTTTGTACTAGATGTGTGATCGCATAATTATTTGGATTTCTAAATAGGATGAATGTCTGAGAGATTGGATTGGATGTCCTGATTCAATGAGGTTTGTGGACATTATTGGGGTGCATGAGCATGTTGTTTTTTTTTTTGCCTTTGTTTTTGGATTTATGAATTGCTTTATAATTCGTTTCTTGTAACGTTTGTATAACGCTGATTAGGAATTAGCTGAGGAGGTTTATTTAAATTCTTAATTGAATTACTTTAAAATGTTTGTTAAATGGTAGTTGAATTGGTGCGACAAACACGATTAAGTTAACATATTTAAATGTTTTCCGTTGGTGATGGTGTATTGGAAATAAGTATTCAGGAATAGAAACACTAAATTGCTAAACTACACTTATGGGGTTAGAAGTAGTTGAAACCTCAGACTATAGGATTAACATTCAAACTGCCGATAGATACCAACCGATTGGTACTTATTTCGTGTTTGTTTTGATATCAGTCGAGTATTTTTTTTTTTATAATAAGCGCTTACTAAATGTATATTGTTTCGTTAAATGCCAGTGAACAAAGTAGGTAGGGGAACAGAGATAGAATACGCACAAGGAGTATTGATTAACCTTTGTGTTAAACATCTGACAAATAAAATCATGGGGAACATATAATTCGGCAGACTGTTCCGCTTTCGTGAACTTCGACTGAAGGACGATTTTTCTATTAACTTGTGGGTATTGCTTTACGCAAACAGCTACTTGTTATAATCTGTATTTATGACACACTACTACACACATACTTTTACAAATGACGGACTACACACTTTTTGTGACAAGTTCATGAATGCCACACTCGAAATAAGCGAACTCAGAAATAGCGTGAATAAAGTTCGAAAATCAGCAATAGGAAAATTGCTGCTAGAACTAAAACGCGAACCAGAGGCCACCATTGAGACACTGAAAGCAAAAGGACAAGAACTGCTACAGAAAGACGCCAGTGTGAAAACAGTGACACAGCAAACACTAGTCGAGTATCAAGCCCTAGATGAGTTTACCACTACCGAGGAAATTCTGACAGCGATCACACCAAGTCACATGAACGCGTTTCCAAAGGAAGCGGTAAAGGAGGAAGCCAGATGGCACACAGGGAGTTATGTCAATCTAACTGAGAAAAATGGCTAAGATCTTATAGGCTACCGGTTCACTGTGGGTTGGATGGGTAAGATGCAGACTACGGGAATACATACGACCCATACGATGGTTCAGATGCTGGCAATATGGGCATGTAGCGAAATCCTGCAAATGCGAAGAAGACCGCTCGGACATCTGTCTGAAATGCGGAGGAAAAGGCCATAAAGCGAAGGGCTGTTAAACACAACTCAAATGCGTGCTCTGCGAAGCAGTGTGCGACACACGGTGCAAAGGTTATAACACCCACTCAACAGTAAGCTACAAATGCTGAGTATTCAAAAAGCGACGACTAACTTCTGAATAAAAATGGACAAGTTTACGTGCGTACAAATTAACTTAAACCATCGCAAAGCCGCACAAGATCTCCAGTAACCAAGCGATTAAGAAATATGAGGCCGACGTGGTACTCATCAATGAGCAGTACAGGACTCCTGACTCCAGTACAAATACGTAGTAAGAAGATAGTAGTGGAACTACTGGACAGGGGAAATTCTTCTATAGGACACAGAAGTGTCATATTCATATTCATATTCATAAAGTTATTTTCCAAGCTATACTGTTATATGGGTGTCCAGTATGGGGTAACGCTGCAAGGTGCCATTTAAAGAAGTTACAGGTATCACAAAACAAAGTTTTGAAAATGATGCTAGACCTCTCTTGGCACTATTCAATCTTAAGTCTCTACGGAAGGGCGGATGTTGAATTGATTTCTGAAAGAATTCGTAAACTAGTATATAACTTTAACATCAGCTGTGAAAGTTCTGAAAATTCTCTCATAACCCAGCTTCTTGCTTAATTTGTCATAATTTCATGTAAAGATTTACATTTTATATTATTTATTATTGTTGTGTTTTTTTTTTTTTTTTTTTTTTTTTTATGAAGGTTTTTCCTTTTCGTATTTTCCTTCGATTTATTCTTTTAATTATTAATTATACATATTTTTCTTTTCTTTATCCAAGATAATGTTTCAGTTGTAAGATATAACTTATCAAATCTCTGAATTGTAAAATGTGCGGTCACAGACTTTTTTTTTTGAAAATATTATTACGAAATAAAAGATCTCTCTCAGAAGTGAGGAGCACAGGAAGGGTTCTTCTATGCTAAGTTCTAGCAAATTCATTTCTACTCCCGGGGCTTCGATGTGTGTGGACTGTTGTTGTCCTGATGGAACACAATTCCTTTCCTTTTTGGAAGGGCTGGCTGCTTCTGGGCAATTGGTTCCTTCAGACGGTTCAATTGTTGACAGTATACGTCCGAGTTAAGAGTTTGGTCGTAGCGGGGCTCATAGTAGACGACTCCCTGCCAATTCCAGTAAACACGCAACAAAACCTTCCTCAGCGTCAATCCTGGCTTGGGCACCGTTTGTGCCGGTTTACCGCGATTCGCGCACGGCCGTTTTCGCGTGACGCCGTCGTAAGTGGTCCACTTTTCATCACCAGTTGACATCTGTTTCAGAAATGGATCGATTTTGTTGCCATTCCCAGATAATTCGGTCCGTGAGACTTTTTTGCGTTAACTCAGTTGACAGCCTTATATCCAGCTTCTTTTTGTATCCAGCCTTATTCAAGTGGTTCCAAAAAGTTTATTGTGCAATGTTTAGCTTCTGGGCAATTGAAGCAGTGCTTACATGACGTTCGAATTCGACAATTTCCATGATTTTATCGACATTGTCCACAATTGTCCTTCCAGAGCGTAGTGCATTTTGAGATCAAAGTTACCGAAACGGAACCGATGAAACCAAAATTGTGCGTGATTGGCTGTTACACCATAAACACTATTTACATTTTCAGGCTCCTTATCGAAGTAAAACTGTAAAATTTAATTTTTTAATTAATAAAATAATTAAATCTTGGCTCTAAATTAAATAATAATAAAAAAAATATGGCGCAACAAAACTGTCAATCAATCACAAAACTGTCTTAATATTTTTTTAGTTTTTTTTTTAGTATTTGTTTTTATTAGACTTCTCTCGGGAGAGGCGAACCTATAGTGCCGAGCAGGTGCCCCGAGATGCCACGAAGAACAGTACCCGTGTTAACATCTGTAAAACAGATAGAGGTCAGCTACGCGCCTACGATGTGATAGCGACTGTAGTCCCGAGGTCAGCGCCGAGTCCCCGATCAGGCGGATCGCTCGCCTCGGTATGCTCTCAAGTAGGTCGAGGGTGTGTTTAGGAGCCGAGCTCCAAACATGAGAGCAGCGGGTCTAATTTGGGATTTATACAGAAGAAGAAGTTGGGCCGGAGTAAAATATTTCTTGGCTCTAAAAAGATAGCTCAGTTTTACTGAGGCTGATCTTGCGATGCTCGACACGTGTTTATGCCACGATACATTCCCACAGACCGTGACGCCGAGCAATTTCAAGTGTTCCCCAAATTTTAGGGCCTGGCCATTCATCATCAGCTGTGGAACCGATGATCCGCTCTTCTTTGTGAATGTTGTATACTTTGTCGCCGTTGTATTGAAGTACACGAGATTGTCACTTCCCCACTGCAGGACTTTATCCAGATCCCGATTCATGGAGTCAATCTGTCTAGATCTCAGCTGGTGCGGCATTGATGCAACAATCGGCCGAACACTCGAAAAGGAGGAAAGCAGCGTACTATCGCAAAACTGGACACCTTTTTATCCGTTGTCTCCAATAAATCATTTATGTGAAGCAAAAACAAGGTTGGAAACAAAATAGAACCTTGAGGCACCCCCGAATTAACAGGATACAGATCCGAACATTCGCCGCCCACAACAACCCGGGTCGATCGATTTTCGAGGAAACTCTTCGTTCAGTCGCGAAGCTGTTGGGAAAGTCCATATGAACGAAGTTTGCTCAGCAATTCTCCATGCCAGATCAAGAGCCTTGGAGATATCCAATGCGATCGCCCTTGACTCACCATGCCGTTCAATCGCAGATGTCCATATATCGGTTATAAGTGTCAAAATGTCTCCCGTAGACCGCCTGCCACGGAATCCGTATTGACGATCATTCAGAAGTCCGTTGCACTCCAAATACTTAACTAACTCGCTATTGATGACTTGTTCCATTACCTTAGATAACATAGACAGTAATGCTATCGGACGGTAATTTTGTGGCAGACACTTTTTTCCCGGCTTTGGGATTGGGTGAACTCGAGCGATTTTCCAGCAGACAGGAAAGTTCCTCCGTGCATAAGATAAGCGGAAGAGTCTGCAAGAACCGGCGATAGTTCTGGAGGACAGTTCTTAAGGAATATTGCTGGTATTCCGTCCGGGTTGGTTGCCTTCCTACAGTCCAGTTCACGTAGAATACGTTGAGTAGTACGCGGGCGAAACTTCACATCCCGCATGGAAAACCGTACCGGCGCGATCACAGGTGGCTCCAAAAGACCGGTATCGGGGTTTGAATTCACGAAAACATCAGTTTTATCTTTCGAATTTGTGACTAGTGCCCCGTTGCCCGTCACCAACGGAAAAAGAGGGAAAGGGGAAGTTACGGCTGACAGCCCTTGTCATTGACCCGACGGGATGCGAACCAGTTGGGCACTCTAGGAGTTTATTGGTCACTCTGTCCTTGTGAGGTTTCTTCGCGGTATCAATCGCCTGGTTGCATGCGTTTCTGATTCTAACAAAATTCGTTCTGTTAACCTCGGTGGGATTAGAGCGCCATTGTTTAAATGCTCTATTTTTTGCCGCCGTAATCTGCTCACATTTTTTATCTAACCAAGGCTTATCAGAAGAATTTCGTTTGATGGAATGCGGAATGTAAATCTCCATCCCGAGAAGAATAATTTCTGTGACCGACTCCGCGCATGCGTTGACATCGGCCTCTCCAAAGCACACTTCCGACCACGTAAAGAGACATCTCGCAAATCGTCCCAGTTAGCAGGCCATACCTCCATACATGGCGAAGCTGGTTGGGTCGGTTATTCGCTTGAAACGCAAGTGGTTGTGCGACCGATACTAAGCAGTGATCTGAGTTTCCCAGTGGCGGAGAAACCTCTACGGTATAAATGCTCGGCTCGAATATCAAAAACAGATCCAGGGTGTACGCATAATCATCTCGGACATCTGACACTTGCGTAGATTCCTCCACGAGTTGAGCCAAATTGCGGCTAACAGCGAACATGTCCGCCAGCCTTCCCGCCTCGCCGGTTCTTTTAGAATGTACCGACCAGCCGGAATTGTGTAAATTAAAATCACCAAGGACGACAATTTTAGAAGTCGGGTGGTTGATTTTTATCCAGTCGACGGTACATGAATGATGTTCGAAAAGTGTCGCCGGTCGATCGTCATTCGGGGAGGGGTAAAGACAACAAAGAAATTTAACAGAATTCATCAGTACGACTCTCAACCATATTATGTCCATAGTTATCGGGTGCCAACGCCTACATCCTCTGGCTAGCCAGATCGGACCGGGCGAAGACGGAGAATCCGCCTTTAAATCGGAATTTCGAATGTAAGTCGTATCCTGAGTTAAGAAGATATGCCGAATCAGTTGACGAATCGACCTGGGTCGCAGTTAGGGCAAGGATATCAGGTTTCGCTGTTTGCATATATTGGTGGACAGCGTTTACATTCGTATTGGTGAAACCGATGCCCCTACTGTTACAAAATGCCGTTACCAGTCGAGCGTGGGCAGAGCCTCGAGAGCGAGCCCGGTTATGCGATGGCGTATTTCTTAAAGATCGGTTGTTTATCATAATATCTGCATGATATTCCTGTAGCGGTTCCGCCAAACCCCACGGTCTACTTACCTGAAAAACCCCCATAACTACTACCCTACTCCCTTAAGTTTGCTAATGCAACAGTATTAGTACCTGTAAATGCTGCACGCATTTAAGAGATCAAATCTATGATCTTTAAGTCCCTGTAAAGAAAACTTACCTTTATGCATTCTCTTCGAATACCACTGTTCCTTAAAATTTCTTTATTAGCTTACCAGGAATTTCCAATCAATTTCGGTATCTACGTCGCCAGTCAAATTTCCTTAGATGAATTCCTGTAAACAAAATAATCCGGATTGCATTCGATGTAACCGTCATGACAGGGACCATAAATATTGCGCCGTCTATTTTCCCAGGCGCGTCATGTACCTTTTCATATACATTGCCTGGCAACCTTTTTTGTTTGTCTTATCTATAAACAACCCAAGCAGCTGCATATAATTAGCGCAATAGACGCTGAAACCAAATTCTCCAGCATTTCCTAATGCAAATATGAACCCGGTTTCTACTGCAGCCAGAGATGCCATAAACATCCAATTTGCTTTTAGCACCTTTTTTTTCCCAACGTCGATAATAGCGACGAAGCATCGCGTAAACAATGACCCGCATTACCAACGGCGCATTCGGTCATTTTCTTCCTTTTGTCTTTGCTGCCTGCCTGTTTCGTTGTTCCACTGCTGTCGAGCACGTGTGAATAGCATCGATCTGAACGATCACCACACATACTACCATGCCCTTTATCACAAGATCTGGTTTCCTATACCACCAAGAGAGACTTTACGTGTCTCTGGTGTTAGGTAAAAACGATATCCTTATCGGAGAGGATATCGGTTGAGTCGTTTTCCAACCTTCAAGGCGGTCGGGTCACCGCCACCCACCGTACCGGCGCCGGTACGGTGTGGTTTCTAAGAGTCGTGTCGAAGTGCTTAATCCATATTAAAATTAATTAAAACTAAGTCCGCACCGTGCGTGCTTTAATTACCGATAAAATAAAAGTTATAAATTACAAACGACAAGCCGCAAGTGTTTTCATTTGGTTTTACCTCGGGTGGACGGTATGCTGTTTTGTTTCTTTTGGTGGACAGTGCATTTGACTTTCTTTCCCGCGGAACCTCAGTGACATTTTGCTGCATCGTACTTTTCGTTTCTGGGCGTCTATTGTTGTCAGTGTGTTTCGTGATTGTGATTGTTATTTTTGGCGGACTTCCTAACAATCGTGAAATTGTATCGGTGGAACAACTATGATGGAGGAAGAAGGGAATCTCGTGCCCTTGTTAGGTACATACTTCTTCCCCACATTCCCCCTGACATAGTCCCCCCGGAGATCCGAATGGGAAACCAGTTTACCTCCGGAATTCTTTATATCAGTAGGTACCATCATGACTTATCTCCGTGTCAGTCCGGGCCATCAGCCACACATTCTAAAACAACGTCGAAGATTTCTCTTGACGATATCGCGGAATGTACAGCGTGACGGGGTGGTATCTCACCTTGGGGCCGACTACCACCTAAACCAACCTTTTCTCGAACCGGTCCATCAGCCAAGCTTCGAAAGATGGCCAGGGATTTCTCCCGACCATTTCTCGGAGCCTATAGCTTGATGGGGTGGTATTTCACCGGGCGACAGGGCGTTGGGACCCCAGCTACCACTCGGCCTTTAGTCGCCTCTTACGACAAGCCAGCCTAGCTGTGAGTATATTCTAAATAACGCCCTACTCACAGGGCATATGAAATTTTATATTTCTAATGCCATCTAGCGTAACTCGATCGCACTTATACAACGTGATGCACAGATTACTAAAGGCATCTATTGAAAACATAATGGATCTATTTTTAGGAGAAATAATATGTTAGCAAGTTTGCGATCTTTTTTTCAAAAATTTTCTTAGCTATGTCCACTTTAATTTAATGATTTGTTTTTAATTATGAATTGTAATAAAAGTAATTTTTATTAATATCAAAAATGTTTACGAATTACATTTTTAATAATTAATTACTTCTTGAGCTGAATCGAATATCGTTTTTTTTTTTTTGGTGAAGGCGAAACAGAGTTAGTGTCTGGTTTGAATATTGAAAATAAAAGAGGAGCGGTGGCCTATTTTTTTATCGGATTATTCTAGAATTTAACATATTTTTAAACATTATTTTCCATATGGATGGTGATATTCTCAATTCAATTTTTTATTTATATTTATTTGAATATAAGATACTCTTCTTCCGTGATAATAATCTGGAAAGATATTTTTATTTTTTTCATGAAATTATTAAATGCTTTTCTTTTAGGGATAAAACTTTATTAAATAAACTCAATTTTCTTAATTAAAATAAGTGCAATTAATAAAATATTTAACTTCTATCTCATGCTTTTAAAACTCGTTAAAATGATTCTCATAAGGAATGACAAGAGAGAAATCAAAAGCAAAGGGAGACAATGGAATGGTTCAATTATTTGATTTTTCTGCCTCAGCAGGTATATTTTTGAGGTGCTCACCGCAGGGGCAATGGCTTGAAGTAATACAGTAAATTATTAGTCCAAAATACACAAACGTACTCATACTCAGTATCTCATCAGTCGTCAGGAAAACCCTTTGCCACCGCAGACTCATTCATCCGTGAAAATGTTCCATATCAACCATCACAACAGTCCTTATCGACAAATGTCACAAATTTGCTAAACCCAGGACGAATACAGTACAGAGACACGTACGTACCAAGTAGCACCACATTCCCGTCAGATGTTTCAAATTTAAGGTTGAGTGGTTTAGGATCTAATAAAATATCAAATAAAACACGAAAATCCTCGTAACCTTTGATTAAAAATAAAAATTGAATAAAAAACTTAACAGAAAAAGGGAAAATAAACCAACAAAACAAGGGGAGAGAAGATGAAGCAGAAAGACAAACCCAAGAATAGACTAAACCAAATACCAGATACCCATTGGAGGAGTCACACCAATGCGAACTCCCAACCCACAGGGTAATAATCTGAACCAACAACACCATAAAAAGACGTTTTGGGTTAAGAAGTCAACAATATCATGCAAACAAGAATATGTACAAATGTGTACAGAGCAAAGATACTACAGGACAGAGCAAACGAAAGACAAGCCGAAAGCATCTGGTGCACTAATAAACAAGGGCCATGCCCAACGAAATCGGAGAGATAAAGAAGGTCAGCTCTGTGGCACATAGAGCACCCAGTCCCCCAGCGTCTTCAAATTCCCAATCTAACATTTAACGTCAAGCACCGAGCAACGACTGTACGACATCCAGTATCCATTCAGAATTCATTCTGCATTCAACTCCGAGGATCAAGTAGCCAGTAACCAGTAACCAGCATCCAATATCCAGCATTCAGCATCCAGCATCTAGCACCCAGTTTCCGGCAGACAGAACACATTCGGAACATATCACAAGAAGATGAAATTAATTCGATGCAACCATCTGGGACGCCAGCCGACCGAAATGCGAGGATGCTCACCCATATTGCGCTGGTTGAATGGTGTCGAAAGGACAACGGAGACCCGATGTGCTCTGGCGAAGTACTTAAAGGAAGCTTTGCGGCCACATAACAACAGCAAACGGGGACAAATTTCATCGCACACCGAATTCCAGATGGTTGAACATAATAATCCACAGAGCAGCGAATAGATAAGATAACCAAGTAATTGACTCAGCATCATTGACCATTATCCTAAGGCAAAGGGGTAATAGAACTAATTATTATGAAAGTGTCAGGGTGTCGCTGCTGATAGCCGACTGAAGAGGAAAAAATTGATATTGGTCTGACATATGTGCGGAATGGATAATTCTGGATTCTGAACGAGTGCTCTTGCTGCTTGTGCCCCAGGTTGGGATTGCGAAAAATTATCTGCCAAATGATTAAGTAAATCTAGTCCTTGTTGTATGCCGGGCTGCTTGGGGACCCATAACGTGACATAGGACATTTATAACTCTGTCACTGGTGACATGCATATGTATACTTCTGCAGGTGGTAACTGTCTTCGCAAGCGGTAACAATTTAATGTAACATGGATCTCCATCGTTGGGATAACCGAAAAGTCTATTGCTATTGGCAACTTTCGCAGTATCCTCCATGTTCCTTCCTTTAGAATTTCCGTTGTCAGAAGAATTTCTTTTTAAATATTGTATATTTCTCAGGTAAGACAGTTAGAAAACTGTTGGTATGATTTTTGAACAGTGGGAAGTTGCAGTCCTCTGTAAGCACTCTTATTGGAAAGTAACTTCCTCTAGAAACCTTTCTTCAGTAGGAGAACTAAGTTGATCTTGGTGAATCTCCAAGTGATGAAGCTATAGACATTTCAATTTGTGGCAATCCCATAGCCGGATAAGTTCCACAAGTTTTCCCGAAAAAACGAGTTTCAGTTCAAGGATATCCGTGCCTTTGAGAGATGGCCTATCTCATTGCCAACGACCTCCAGACTAGCGTCTCATCTGGTACTTTTACAAGGAACCACATCGCATCAAGCAATTACTGGATGACGTGTGTCATACACGTATTCGGGGATGGTCAAATAAATGGTCGGATGGTTTTATAGCGTTTGAAATAATAGTGAAGAAGATCGTGTGATTCGAACTGACGCTATGACAGCTCGAATCACGAAAAAAATTTTACCTAGGCGTTACACACCAGGCTACTGACCGTGTTTAGAATTTGATTTCCAAACTCGACTATATTCCACTGATGTGAATTATTTTTATCATTTATCGCTTGGTACACGGTTCTGATGTATTTTTCTTATTCGATTCTTTTCGTTCGTGTTCTTCACTATTTTTGCCTGTGAATTGTGTGTATCTGTTGTTAGAGTTGCCACAGTTTCATTTTCAAAGCACACACCCTACCACAGTCAGGTCAGAATGCACCTGGAGGGGCGGAACTGCCTCCGGAGTCAACGAGATTCTATTTCGTATCAACAGCGAGTTGCCACCGAGACGTATGGAAAGGGCCTTTCTTTCGAGGGGCTGGTTAGTACTTTAGGCTGGTCTACTATTGCTTGCTGCGATTTCTCATCGACCCTACGTAGCTTATTGTGTACTCAAGTTGTAGCGTTTCTAACAGATACACACACAAAACACAAGCAAATAGTGAAGAACATCGAAAGAAAATCGAATAAGAAAAAGCATCAGCCGTATACCAAGCAATAACATAGCAATTCCACCTCCGTTGAGTGTACTTGAGTTTAGAAATCGAATTCGTACACGCGACAGTGGCCTGATGTGTTGAGCGTTGGTTCGATTTTTAATGATTCTAACCGTCATAGCGTCAGTTCGAATCACCCGTTCTTCCCTATCGTCGCAAAACGCTATAAAGTTATTAGGCATTCATTTTTGTTGCTCCGGGAATAAAGACTGTAGACCATCATGGATTGTCGTCGTTATAATAAGCGCACATAAAAGGAATACTTTTATTTTCTTATATGTCCATGCTTAGAGCAGACAGAAAAAGTGGCAGATTTGTTCTGAGTGCCTGAAAAGTTCTCGCCCACTTTTAAATTCTGTGGCTCACGTCTACACACGATTATGGGACAGTGTATCATCACTAAACCGTGTCCTCAATCGAGAAAAAATGTCCGAGGGCCTAACGCCTCCATTTGTTAAAAATTTTATAATAATCCGTTGCGCAACAGACGCATGTACCTCTTGCTCGCTCATGGCTGTACTAACTACAAAGTTGAGCGCAACCGCTAGCCAAGCCGGTTCCCCCACTCCTCATAAACCAACAGCCACACACAAGGTTATCTAACTCGGAACTTATTGCGAAGCAAAAAAGTAAAATTACCGTTTATTTTTGATTCACCCTCGTATCATTTGAGGGCAGTTTGATAAGTCCGTGACCTTTTGAAATAAAATATTTTTTTTTTTGGCAAATAAGCATTTTATGTGTCAACATAGTCTCCTTTCAGCTCGATACATTAAGTCCCGAGTTTTTTCAATTTTTTTATTTCTTCCAAATAATAGATTTCCTCAAATCTCGCGAAACCGGGAGGGACTAATCGCAATATTTAAGGGCGCGCGTATTGTCCTCTAAACCGATGCGATCCGGATAAAAATAAAACAAATCCTTTGAAAATATGCATTTCACGATGCTAGGATTCTTGGGAATTGAATCAATGTGTGGCAAATGAACATTTGGTTTATAACAAACATGACTTTTGGGACGACTCGTATGTTTATCTAAAATCTTCCGACAAGACATATACACACATTATTATTGGACATATTGTGTATAACCTCTGGGCTCCTCGATAGTATAGTGGTTAGTATCCCCGCCTGTCACGCGGGAGACCGGGATTCGGTTCCCCACCGGGGAGCCTCTGGCGCAAGACTAATGACCTTGCCCGGAAAAACAAATTATCATGGAAAATTTAACAAGCCTCAGGACTTGCTAAATAAGGCCAAGACCGGTTCCCGGTTGTAGTGCCGATGATGATGATGTGCATAGCCTCTAATACTACCTTATTTGGATCCTAAACCGATGTTATTCAATGCCCCTAGACCATAATCTAGCATTTGGTTAACTCATCAAAATTCCCATCGATTAAAACGACTTTAAATGTCCTTATGGTGTCAAGAAAACTCCGCAAAGTAAATATCGGTATGAGTGCAGATCGGAAGTGCAGGTGGAAAAAGTTGAATTATCTGTCTAGTGCTTACCTCTTGGAGCACCAACTCTTAAAGGTTTGATATTCCACAGCATAAAACTGCATTTCGTCTTGTGCGGTTCTCTGTGTCGCCAAAGTGCCCGGGTGTCGTGCTGACCTAATCTGACCGCCACGTAAATCGCAATTTCTTACAAGTACCCTGTTCTGTTCATCGCTTTCACAGTAAAGACCTCCCATGATTGTAATATATTCAGCCCATCAGGCCTTCGTGTGCTTATCAACCCGATAAGAAGTGATTTACGGCAATGTCAAAAATTCCATTTACACAGATTATCTTTGTGAACCAAAACTTGTAAGAAGCCAAACAAATAAGTAACTTATGTGAGTAGACGTAATGTGTCCTCGTAGAGAGATACCGAGCACACTAGAATCTAACGAAATTAATTACCTTCTAGTTCATACTGTCATAGCAACCTGAATATAGATTGTAGATTTTAGGTCTGAGGAGTAGTACTGTCAATAATTCTGCTAGAAAGTTTTTTCCTTAACCCGTCAAAGATGTCAAAATATTCCTAGTTTTGCCAATGGGTTGTTGAAACTCGTCAAGTACTCCTTGTATTCAATATCTTTGCGATAAAGACCATATAACTATTATTGTAGAAGTCCGTTGAGGCGTTCTGAGTTTGACTACAAGTTAAATTTATCTCCTATCTACTTTTACATTCTGCAAATATTTTTACGAACATTATATTTGTGAAACAAAAATTGATTTTAGTTCAGAACTTAGTGACTCGCATTCAATCAATTCAATACAAATACAAGACCCTAATTGAGGCAACCTTTCCAAATATTATTACACGGCAAGCAATCGAAAGTAAATTGTACCACCTCAGTAAATGAGTGTTCAAATGTGCGCGGGTTCAATTGACTATATTGTGTAATTGTGACGATTGGATAATAAATAAATTTTGATATTAATTAACATATTCCTTTAAATTGTTACAAGTTACGAAACCTTATTTTGGGGGGATATGCTCCTCGATAGTATAGTGGTTAGTATACCCGCCTGTCACGCGGGAGACCGGGGTTCGATTCCCCGTCGGGGAGCCTCTGGCGCAAGACTAATGAACTTGCCCAGAAAAACAAAACAAATCATTATGGAAAATTTAACAACCCTCAGGACTTGCTAAATAAGGCCAAGACCGGTTCCTGGTTGTAGTGCCGATGATGATGATGATGATGCTTCTCTAATGACTTCCATGCCATTGATGAACAATTTTATAACTGATCATTCAAAAAACTGAATTTTCTTTCCAGCTTTAAAACGCAACACTTAGACTCGAAATCGTATGCCTATTACGAATTCGGATCGACTGTGTCAAAGCCACAAACTACTACCCCCCAAGTAGGCCATAACGCTACTTAGTTTTGGGCTATGTAATCAGATAATCAACTTTTGAATTATGTTTTCCAAGCGGAGCTCCTAGGAGACGTCCGATGTTTAATGACTATCTAATGCATTCTTGGACTGGAAACCCCCAACTCTAAGAAGAATCCGATATGCAGTGTCCACCAAATACAACAAGTTACAATTAGAACCTACTGCCCATGTAACTCATTCCGATAGTAGTATGTATAAGCTGACCCACGCTGTCAAAAAAAACCACCGGCCACATGTAAACCTATAATCATATCTTCCTTATTATTGTTCAGCTCTAACGTTGACGTTAACTTTTAAATCGGCGAACAGTTATTTGGACATCCTGTTTAATGTCTATAAAGGTCACGCAATTAATTTGTGCTAGTTACTTAGGTCTGGGCGACTAAGTAAGTAGCTGTTCCAACTAGAATGCCTTCACTGTAAGGGGGCTTAACATAAAGCAACAGACGACATTAATTTAAGTCTTAGTCCTGCGACATCCCTGACTTCCTTACATTAAGCTAACCGTTATATTCCTGTAGTGAGTTCCAAAAGAACGCAAATCTTTTGATAATTTAAAGCGAGTTTGATAGATAACCCAGCCTACCCCCAAAAATTAAAGATACTTTTTGGTGGGCATCCGCCACTTTCCCTTCTGTAGGACCATTTACGAAGGTCCGTCGTAAGAAGTGGGGGGGGGGGGGGGGGGGGGGGGGGTAAAACAACGCGGAAGATGATTTATGATAGATGAACATTGGTGAGTTGAGTAGGAACCCTACAGGATAGAACAATGCGAAAAGGGAAAATAGAGATATAATGCATTCAATTGTGGAGCAGATAGATACGGAAGGGGGATGATTCGCGGCTTTAAAACGTATACACTAAATAATATTAAAGAAAAAAATACTTGCAAAGATCGAGGACTGAATGTGGATGGTGGACGACGAAATACAGAAGGCAAAAGATGTAACGCCGAATAAAAATTGCAGATGAAATATGAGGCAACAAAAAACGAAAGCCGAAAGACGAAAGACGAAGAACGAAAGACGAAAGACGAAAGACGAAAGACGAAAGACGAAAGACGAAAGACGAAAGACGAAAGACGAAAGACGAAAGACGAAAGACGAAAGACGAAAGACGAAAGACGAAAGACGAAAGACGAAAGACGAAAGACGAACGACGAAAGACGAAAGACGAAAGACGAAAGACGAAAGACGAAAAACGAACGACGAAAGACGAAAGACTAAAGACGAAAAACGAAAGACGAAAGACGAAAGACGAAAGACGAAAGACGAAAGACGAAAGGCGAAAGACGAAAGGCGAAAGGCGAAAGACGAAAGACGAAAGACGAAAGACGAAAGACGAAAGACGAAAGACGAAAGACGAAAGACGAAAGGCGAAAGACGAAAGACGAAAGACTAAAGACGAAAGACGAAAGACGAAAGACGAAAGACGAAAGACGAAAGACGAAAGACTAAAGACGAAAAACGAAAGACGAAAGACGAAAGACGAAAGACGAAAGACGAAAGACGAAAGGCGAAAGACGAAAGGCGAAAGGCGAAAGACGAAAGACGAAAGACGAAAGACGAAAGACGAAAGACGAAAGACGAAAGACGAAAGACGAAAGACGAAAGACGAAAGACGAAAGACGAAAGACGAAAGATGAAAGACGAAAGACGAAAGACGAAAGACGAAAGACGAAAGACGAAAGACGAAAGACGAAAGACGAAAGACGAAAGACGAAAGACGAAAGACGAAAGACGAAAGACGAACGACGAAAGACGAAAGACGAAAGACGAAAGACGAAAGACGAAAGACGAAAGACGAAAGACGAAAGACGAAAGACGAAAGACGAAAGACGAAAGACGAACGACGAAAGACGAACGACGAAAGACGAAAGACGAAAGACGAAAGACGAACGACGAAAGACGAACGACGAAAGACGAAAGACGAAAGACGAAAGACGAAAGACGAAAGACGAAAGACGAAAGACGAAAGACGAAAGACGAAAGACGAAAGACGAAAGACGAAAGACGAACGACGAAAGACGAAAGACGAAAGACGAAAGACGAAAGACGAACGACGAAAGACGAAAGACTAAAGACGAAAAACGAAAGACGAAAGACGAAAGACGAAAGACGAAAGACGAAAGACGAAAGGCGAAAGACGAAAGGCGAAAGGCGAAAGACGAAAGACGAAAGACGAAAGACGAAAGACGAAAGACGAAAGACGAAAGACGAAAGACGAAAAACGAAAGACGAAAGACGAAAGACGAAAGACAAATGACGAAAGACGAATGACGAAAGACGAATGACGAAAGACGAAAGACGAAAGGCGAAAGACGAAAGGCGAAAGACGAAAGACGAAGGACGAAAGACGAAGGACGACAGACGAAAGACGAAAGACGAGAGACGAAAGACGAAAGACGAAAGACGAAAAACGAAAGACGAAAGACGAAAGACGAAAGGCGAAAGACGAAAGACGAAAGACTAAAGACGAAAGACGAAAGACGAAAGACGAAAGACGAAAGACGAAAGACGAAAGACGAAAGACGAAAGACGAAAGACGAAAGACGAAAGACGAAAGACGAAAGACGAAAGACGAAAGACGAAAGACGAAAGACGAAAGACGAAAGACGAAAGACGAAGGACGAAAGACGAAAGAGGAAAGACGAACGACGAAAGACGAAAGAAAGGCGGCAGCACAACAACGTAAAGAGTTTAAATATCTGGGAACGATACTGACGGGCAGTAATGAAATGTCGAAGTAATTAATTCACAAAAAGCTGCATTCCGGCAATGCTACTTGGCACGCAGTCAGTAAACTACTGAAATCTAAACTGCTATCACCTAATATAAACCTCCGTGTTTATACAACCATAATCATGCCGATTGTACTACACGGATACGAAACATGGGTTCTCACCAAATGGGAAGAAAACAATTTCCGCGTATTCGAGAATAAAGTTTTAAGGAGTATCTCTAATCTATTTATAGAGTATATTTAAGAGGCAGGACAATGGAGGAAACTCCACAACCACAAATTGGAAGAGCTATACCGCAAACTTACAATAGTGAGAGTAATGAGGTCGTGAAGAATAAGATGGGGTGGACACGTGTCGAGAATGGGCAACGACAGGACCGTGCGTAGAATTCTTGGCAGTAGACCAACGGCAAAGAGACCGACAGGACGGTCGCAATGGAGATGGGAGGGTAACGTAAGGTTTGAACTTAAGGAGATCGGATCAGGTGGCCATACGTGGAAGGAGAGTGTACAAAACTCGGAACGATGGCTCAGCCGAGTCGATGAAGTCATGAACTTCCGGGTTCCTATAAGCCAATAAATAGTAAAAATAGTAATAGCACTATTGCGTTTGGGATAATAATGAAGAACGTGTGATTCAATCTGACGCTATGACAGTTAGAATCACCAAAAATTGAACCGAAGCGTAACACATCAGGCTACTGGCCGATTTTTGATTTCGATTTTTAAACTCAAGCATATTCCACTGATGTGAATTGTTATATTATCGCTATGGTATACGGTTCTGATGTATTTTCTTATTGGACTTTCGTTCGGTGTTCTTCACTATTTGCTTGCGTACCGTGTGTGTATCTGTTAGAGACGCTACAGCACAACAACCTATAATGGAAGAAGAAAGCGCAAGACATGTTATTGAACCCCACAGAAATATGAAGGTTAGAGCAAGTGTGAAAGCAGGAAAAGGAAAACGAAGATCACCGATGAAAAATTGGAAAGAAATGGATAAAAGCAGAAGACTTTGAATGTGGATCATAGAGGTAAGACAAAACGTGTAGCTTGGAGAGGGCAACTTAGAAAAGGTTAGTGGCGTTACCTACAGATGCACACACAGTACACAAGCAAATAATGAAGAACAACACAGAAAGAAAAGCGAGTAAGCAAAAGCATCGGCTGTATACGAACCAGTAAGATAGCAATTCCACATCGGTTGAGTGTACTCGAGTTTAGAAATCAAATTCGTACACGCGGCAGTGGCCTGATGTGTCGAGCATTGGTTCAATTTTTTTGTGATTCTAACCGTCGTGGCGTTGGTTCGAATTACACGTTCTTCACAATAGTTGCAAACGCTATAGGTTAGCTAAGGGAAGAACAGATTTAAAAAAAAGGATGACAGTCAAACAATTTTTGGAAATACGGCATCATATACCGGCGTTTTATGGGCCAAGTTATATTAACTTCAATTTTCCTTAACATAGTTGCCTTCCAGGACGATACAGTTAGTATAACGATTTTCCAATATTTGGATGCCCTTTCTGAGGTACGAAACATTCAAGTTTTCGAAATACGCCTCGGTTTCCGCGATGACGTCCTCATTCGATCTTCCTCATTCGCTTTCTCGATAATTTGTCTTTCGGTTTCCGCGATGAGTTCCTCATTCGATCTGAATCTCTTTTCCTGGAGCTACCGCTTGAGGTTTGGGAACAGATAATAGGAGGCCAAGTCTGGAGAATACGGTAGGTGAGTAACCAATTCAAATCGTAATTGGCCATCCCTTTCAAGGACATGTGAGACGGTGCCTGGGGGTACAGAACTTTTTTCTTCGCCATCAGTTTGTCGAATAATGCTGCACAATACTCTCCTGTGACTGTTCTTCCCTTCTGCAGATAATCGATGAAGATTATGCCATGCGCATCCAAAAAAAAAAAGCAGAGGCCATAACCTTCCCGGCCGAGCGTTTGTCTTTTGGCCGCTTTGTTCGGGTTTCGTGGCTTTCCAGCCAATCTGCAGCCCGCCTATTGGACTCAGGCGTATCGTAATGCATCCATCGTCACAAAACGTCGAAAAAAGTTCGCTCAATTACCCTACAACGACGCCAATCCGGGCGTAGAATCACCAAAGCATTGCTGTTTTTGGTCGACGGTCAGCAAACGTGACACCCATCTCGCCGATGGCTTTTTCATCTCCAAAAGATTGTGCAAAATGCATCCCGCCCATTCTTTTGAGATGCCCACGACCTCGGCTAACTCGCGCAACTTCACTTTACGATCACTGAAAACGATTCGATGCACTTGTTTTACGATCTCCGCATTCGTAGCTTCTTTTGGCCTTCCAGAGCGAGGTGCGTCTTCGCTGTTTGTACGACCCATTTTAAATTCACTAAACCACCGATAAACTGTTGTTCTCGAATGAGCAGATGTGGTATAATATTTCTGCAATCATTGCAATGATTGTTCAGACGTTTTTCCCATCAAAAAACAATGTTTGATCAAGATGCGTTGTTCCTGTTTTCCCATTTTTTTTACGAAGGCGAAAGTAGCGTCACTCAAACGACTGTGGCTTGTAAACGAATACACGTAATTGCATACATGAACCAGTGACAGAGGGGCCTCTTTAAATCAGTCATGTTCAGAATCTAGTGGCACCATCTATTGAAAAATCCCGGCTTTTTTCGGCGAATGTAGTATGTCCGACAATGTAATCCACAGCTTATACCACAATATTTTCCATAATATGTAGGGCAGGTAAATTATATAAGTGTTCCACTTTTTATGAAAGTTCATTAGTTGTTGCTTGACTGCCGAGGTGTGCACATCAGCAATAACTCGTAAGAAAATCGAGGTGGTGGAGCATAGTGGCATATATAGATAGACAGATACATAGATAGATAGATAATTAGATACATACATAGATAGATAGATAAATAGTTATATATTGACTTAAACTCATCATCATCGGCGCTACAACCGGGATCCGTTCTTGACCTTATTTAGCAAGTCTCTCCACCGGTATCCGGTCCTTATCCGAGACTTGTTAAATTGTCCATAATAATTTGTTTTTCCGGGCAAGGTTATTACCCTTGCGCCAACCTTTCTCAGGATGTCACTTTGGCGGGTGCCAAAGTAGGTATCCAGGGGTGCCATGTGGAGACCGTATGTCAACTTGGATTGAACAGGGACAAGGATCGTCTTGGCCTTCGCCGGGTTGAAGGGAGAGACCTTGTCCTGTATGTTCGCTCCCACCCTCCACATATATATATATAGATAGATAAATAGATGGTTTGCAGCCTAAAAGTGGTAATCTTCTGAAGATATAGGTGGCTCGAGTTAACTTGCATGCCCAATTCACTCCGTGTTTAATTATCCGGCAATGCCTCCATACTACACCCTCGTTGTTCCCCCGGGAATTGTTTCCCGACATTTATTCCGCTGACACGGTCGGCGTATTCCGTCTTTTGCAACTTGCCATGCGCTGATGAATCCTCATCTGTTGTTTGGACTTAACGTTCGCACTCTTATGTTTAAGTAGTATTGAGTATTAGTTAGTAACGGAGAAAGATATTTGTTATAAAAAATTATTATATCTTGTTAAAAATTTTCTCCGGGCGACAAAGTTTTTTATACATAGGTACATACTAGACATAGGTAGCTCCGTTACAGTCTATTTTTAAGTTACACCGATATTTTAAAGTTTTTAGATTTAGAAGCGAAATAACTGTCAGATACTATTACCGCACCCAAACGTAACAAAAGGATGTTGGAATGTGGACAAAAGAATACAGCCAATGGAAGACTGAAAATAGAAGTCAAAAACTTTTAGTAAAAATTAAAAGGTGGAGAGAAAATATGGACATCGAAAACAAATAAAAGGAGAAAGAAGGGGATAGACATACAATATAAGACGGACAATGAAACACGGATAGTAACAGCTATACAATTGAAGAGCCAACTGAAGACGGACAACGGAAAACGGACAATAAAAGACAATAAGGAAATAGACATAATATAATGACAAATGAAATGGAAGGCGAGTAATGAAAAACAAACAATGGGAGATACTTGTAGACGGACAATAAAAAAGATATGGCGAAGAAGATAGACAATGAAGTATGGAAAGGTAGAAGAGATCGATGGAAGGCAATGAAACATAATCAAGGGCAATGAAAAAAAGGAATTCAAGGCAAATATGGAATAATGGGACAACATACTGTAGAAATAAAAGTCTGTGGAAATCAGGCAATAGAACATGAACAAAGGAAGACAAATATGAATAGGAGGATATGGAAAGCAGGCAATGAAAAACGGATAATGAAGGACAAATAATGAAAACCAGACATTGGAAGTCGGGGAATGAAACAAGAAACGATGAAAGACAGACAAAGGAGGACAAACACTAGAAGGCAAGCAATTGTAAATTGATAATAGAAATGAAAGACAATGGAAGACAAACATTAGAGCAGAGACAAAAGGAGGCAAGTACTAGAGGACTAGCAATGGAAAAAAGGAAAGGCAGGCAATTGTAAACTGATATTGGAAATGAAACACAATGGAAGACGGACATTGCAGCACAGACAAAGAGAGAAGTGTGGGGGTACGAAATCTCGACGCCGCACGGGCGAGAGTTCTACCTCGTCCCCACAATTCACTTAATGAAAGTTCCGCCAAAAGTTAATCACCAAATAAATGAAATGCACTGAGCACGAGTTTGTTATACTTAATGTTTTTTTATTTTACACCGGACTTAATATTAATGCTAAAATGATTTTTAAAAATTCAATACAAGGTGAAACGATACAAGGTTAAACACTTCGACACGCCCCCGAGGTATATTACGCATCTCCGCGGTTTGCGGAGTGCGGGAGAAAAACCTACCGTCGCGAGCGGTGGTTGGGATGAGACAACGATATTCAATCGTTTGGGATGAAGATCGTTGGTAGGACACATGTATGTGTGAATGAAGATCACTTGGTTTTTTCCATACACAAGGCCATGGGAATGAACCTGAAACAAAGAATAGAGAAAGGGATCGCGGCGTTCTTTGTTTATGTGAGAGGTTACTGGGAAACGAATCCAGAACTATGTAGGATAAAGGAATTTATGGCCTGAGAGTTCAGCTGAGTAAACATTAGATGGTAGGTGCATTTGGGGTACTAGGATGATTGAATTATTTGCGTTTCGCCAGAATGCCTGATGAAGGACAGCGGTCTTTTGTTTACTCATGGTGTGAGTTAGGAAAATAGGCTTCAGCGTCGATTGCGCTAATTGTATGCAGCTGCTGGTTGTTTATCGCTGGCTAAAAGGGCCGACAGCCGATGTGTGCATAGATAGTTGTTATGTACACATATTGAGGCTGGGAATAGCCAACTCAAGGGTAAGATTCCCTGATATGCGATCGTATGATATGCGAGCCGATGAATTTTATTACAGGGAATTTAGGATAAGGTAAGAAAGAACTCTTACAGGAATTTGTATGCGAAGGGAATGCAAGAAAAGGT
Source organism: Microdon myrmicae (assembly GCA_963931805.1). Classification (NCBI taxonomy): domain Eukaryota; kingdom Metazoa; phylum Arthropoda; class Insecta; order Diptera; family Syrphidae; genus Microdon; species Microdon myrmicae. Next base: position 145,132,349 of record OZ007500.1, on the reverse strand, counting down.
AAGAATTCTTTTACTGAACCTTTTAGATTATACCTTAGATAATCCTAGATGCGTAAAGCATTTGAGGTGCTAATGCGATTGCATTAGGGAAATTATGTGATTGAATAGAGTTATGGGTGTTTTTTAGGAAGACGAACCGTGGGGTTTGGCAGAACCGCCACAGAAGTACTAGAGGACTTGCAGTGGAAAAAAGAAAATCAAGCCAAACAATGGCAATGGAAGCCGGATAATAGTTAACAGACAATAGAAAATTGACAATGGAAATGCAACAGGATGGATCACAGACATTAGAACACATACGAAGGTAATTAGGTGATATAAGCCAGGCAATGCAAGAAAGGAAACCAAGGCACGCAATGAATTCCTCTCAATGGAAGGCAGATCATGGAGGACAGACGAGGAATGCAATCGAAGACAGACACTGGGAATTGTTAACTGAGGTATCTCTACCTGATCATGTCTTTCCTCGTCGTTGTAATGTCTACGCATTCAAGACCAATATACATCGACACCTCATTTCCTCATCCACTTCCTCTTCATCCACTCGCACTGTGGTCTGACATTTAAGTGTACTTCAAAATCCTCTTTTGTGGGCGCGTTAGTGTAAAAAGAAACTGGAAGACAAACAATGGAAACAAAACGCAATGGAAGACAAACGAAGCAACATCGATTGAAGAAGACAAATACTAAAAGGCAGGCAATGGAAAAAAAGAAATCAAGCCAAACAATGAGTGGTAGGCAATGGAAGGCGGATGATACTAAACAGACAATGGAAGTGAAAGACGATGGACCACAGACATTGGAGCACAGGCGAAGGAATTTAATGTAATAGAGGTCAAGCAATAGAAAAAAAGAGTTCCAAACAGACAATGAATTGCACACAATAGAAGATATACACTGAAAGACAGACAATGAAAGGAGACAATGAACGGAGACAATGGAAGGAAGACAATTGAAGGCAGATAATGGAAAGCGGGCAATATATGGCAGACAATGGAAGGTAGATAATGGAAGAGAAACAATGGAAGGCAGACAATAAAATTCAGTTAATGGAAGGCAGACAGTGGAATGCAGATAATGGAAGGCACACATGGGAAAGCAGGCAACGGAAGGCAGACAACGGAAGGCAGATAATAGAAGACACACAGTGGAAGTGAAAGTGATGGAAATCAGGCAATACAACATGAATAAAGGAAGACAATTACAGGAAAAAAATCAGGAAGACAAGACAGACAATGAATTCTAGGATATGAAAACAGATAATTAAAGACAGAAATTGAAAGACAGGCAATAGAAGACAGACAATGGCTGACAGTAGAAGACAGACGATAGAAGACAGACGATAGAAGACAGACAATGAAAAGCAGACAATGGAAGGCAGGCAATAAAATTCAGATAATGGAAGGCAGACAATGGAAGAAAGACAATAGAACACAGACAACGGAAGGCAGATAATAGAAGACAGACAATGGAAGGCAGACAATGGAAGGCAGACAATGAAAGCCAGACAATGGAAGGCAGATCATGGAAGGAAGACAATAAAATTCAGATAATGGAAGGCAGATCATGGAAGGCAGTCAATAGAAGACAAACAATAGAAGACAGACAATAGAACGCAGACAATAAAATTCAGATTATGAAAGGCAGACAATAAAATTCAGATTATGAAAGGCAGACAATGGAAGCCAGACAATGGAAGGCAGACAATGGAAAGAAGACAATAAAATTCAGATAATGGAAGGCAGACAATGGAAGGCAGACCATGGGAGGAAGACAATAAAATTCAGATAATGGAAGGCAGATATTGGAAGGCAGATAATGGAAGGCGGACAATGGATGGCAGACAATAGAAGGTAGATAATGGAAGAGAAACAATGGAATGCAGACAATAAAATTCAGATAATGGAAGGCAGATCATGGAAGGCAGACAACAGAAGTCAAACAATAGAAGACAGACAATAGAACGCAGACAATAAAATTCAGATTATGAAAGGCAGATCATGGAAGCCAGACAATGGAAGGCAGACAATGGAAGGCAGACCATGGGAGGAAGACAATAAAATTCGGATAATGGAAGGCAGATAATGGAAGGCGGACAATGGAAGGCAGATAATGGAAGGCGGACAATGGATGGCAGACAATGGAAGGTAGATAATGGAAGAGAAACAATGGAAAGCAGACAATAAAATTCAGGTAATGGAAGGGAGACAATTGAAGGCAGATAATGGAAGACACACAGTGGAAGTAAAAGTCGATGAAAATCAGCCAATACAACATGAAAAAAGGAAGACAATTACAGGAAAAAAATCAGGAAGACAAGACAGACAATGAATTCTAGGATATGAAAACAGATAATTAAAGACAGAAATTGGAAAACAGGCAATAGAAGACAGACAATGAAAAGCAGACAATGGAAGGCAGGCAATAAAATTCAGATAATGGAAGGCAGACAATGGAAGGCAGACAACAAAAAACAGACAATGGAAAGCAGATTGTGGGGGTAAAGTATGAATGCCGACGTATGGCACGGATTCGCTTTTCCCCAGCGAGGATCCGCCGAAAATTGTTCGTCAAAGGAATATCCAATAATCCATAAAAGAGTGAAAAATAAACTGCTCTGTTGTTGTTATGTTCTTGACATTGTTTTTATTTATTTTTTTAAACTTAAAACTGTTTAAAAATAAAATTCACAATTTACTATCTAACTTTAGTAGTCAACAAATTACTTTACTACGAAAATATCGAACACGACTATTTTTGGCAGCAAGATGACTCTGTGGTGCGTGCGCGCTTCAGACATTGATACTCGACTTTATTTAATGGACGCTCGACGTAGCGTGACTGACCTCTATCGTGTTTGAGTACCGACTATATTCGACTGTCTAAAAATCGAAGCAATGCAATTTAATTCCGAGCGGCGTGACCTCCGGCTGTAGTGGGTGGATAGCAACTGACTTGAATTAGGGATGAAGATGGGTAATTTTATTTTTGCACACAGGACAACCAATAGCGATCATACTTCTGCTCTCTCATTGGCACGCCCGGCGATATGTGGTGAATACATCGGTTAATTCGATAGTCGACGAACATTGGAGAATGAGAGAACAGAAACACAAAGTACTATGATCTCGGGGTGAGTTTGGTTGTGTGTGCATGAATCAATGCAGTTCAGATGATAACCCATTGACCTAATTTGGTGAATGTGGTCACCTCATACTAAAATTGAGAAGGAGAGGAAAATTTAGCTGGTGCTATTCACCTGCGAAATGAGATCATTGATCCCAAGCGAATAGATGATCTGCGGAAAAGCCGAAGTGACGCCAAATTGGCTAGGGTAATTTATCGTGCGAACTAATTAAATATTTTGATAAATTCCCCAGCGGTTTCATGACTCTGCGACAGTGTCGTCTGCTTCGACTTGTTGTTGCTAACCGACATGATGTGAAATCCGATGGAAATCTCATGGGCTAGCAAAAATGGAGTTGCCGTATGGCAAAAAGGTAGCTGAATTCAATTATGCATTATCTGCATAGAAGATTGAATTCAGCTATGCGTCCATTTGGAAAACATGATATTTCAGGTGAATAGTATGAACGGTGGAAAAGGGGTTAATGTGACGCGCTGTTAGCGGTCGAAATTAGGTTGGGATTGTGGGCTGGTTCTCCATGTGATATAGAGAACCCCCACAAGATAATCGAAGGCAGATAATGGAAAGCAGATAATGGAAGGCAGATAGCAGAAAGCAGATAACGAAAGGCAGACAACGGAAGGCAGATAATGGAAGACAAACAGAGGACGTAAAAGTCGATGGAAATCAGGCAATACAATATGAACAAAGGAAGACAAATACAAGAAAAAAATCAGGAAGACAAGACAGACAATAAATTGTAGGATATAAAAGTAGATAATTAAAGAGAGAAATTGGAAGACAGGCAATGGAAAACAAATAAAGAACAATGGGAAATTGAAGACAGGCGATAGAAGACAATTTTCGACTTCTTTGTAGGAATTGAAATGCTTCTCAGCCAATGCGTGTCCCATCGACCCAAACAAAAGGTAGTCGGAAGGAGCCAAGTCTGGTGAATACGGCGGGTGGGGTCACATTTTCCAGTCGAGACCTTTTATTGTTTCTTTGACCGATTTTGCTGTATGACTCGGAGCATTACCATGCAACAAAATACCTTTCCGTATCTTGTGGCCCATTCTGGTCGTTTTTTGATCAATACATGGTTCAAATTGGCTCCTCGATAGTATAATGGTTAGTATACCCGCCTGTCACCTGGGAGACCGGGGTTCGATGCCCCGTCGGGGAGCCCCTGGCGCAAGACTAATGACCTTGCCCAGAAAAAATAAATCATTATGGAAAATTTAACAAGCCTCAGGACTTGCTAAATAAGGCCAAGACCGGTTCCCGGTTGTAGTGCCGATGATGATGATGATGATGATAGAAGACAGACAAAGCTGACAAAAGAAGACAGACAATAAAAGGAAGACAGATAACAGGAGACATACTGTAGAAAACATACAACGGAAGACACACAGTAGAAGACAATCAACGGAACATAGACAAAGGAAGACAAATACTAGAATATAGGCGAATAATGCTAAACGAGGGATGTGAAATACAATGGAAGACGGACATTGGAACATAGACGAAGGAAAACATGTAATAGAAGACAAGCAACGGAAGCAATAGAAATGGAAAAGAGGAATGAGCGGCAAAAAATGGATGGGAGGCGACAGAAGATGGTTGCTGAAGAATAAACACGAGAAAATAGATAATGAAAAAACGACCATTGGAACACGGCTGATAAAGAATAAACGGTAGAATGATGTCGGTGCAAAACGACAAACGACTCTAAAAGAGAAACCATATCGAATGAGAAAGATAAAAAGAAGATCTCATCATCATTATCATCATCATCATCGGCACTACAACCGGGAACCGGTCTTGGCCTTATTTAGCAAGTCCTGAGGCTTGTTAAATTTTCTATAATGATTCATTTTTTCTGGGCAAGGTCATTAGTCTTGCGCCAGAGTTTTAGGAGTACAAAATATACTGCAGAGGCAAAGTGGAAAGAAATTAAAGAAGGCAAACGGAATGGAGCTCACTCCGGCCAGAATTTGTACTACAGAAAGCCAAAATAATAATTCAGAAAATTAAATACAAACCCATAAGTCTGTTCGCTATAATAAGTCTGTTCGAAAGTAAAAACACGGAATACAGATGAGTAAAATCAAATAGACTTGGTACATGTATGATACATAATATTTAGAAGGTTCAGATGTTAAAACATCAAAATGAACTGATGTATCCGCGAGTGTATTCAAAAGAATGAATGGTTTTCCTTCACATTATTATTATATATATATTGAAGTTTATCAAATCCAACAAAGCGTGTAGGCAGATAATACAATCGAAACGAAGAGCACATCCCCAAGAAGTGGTTCGCTTACGCTTTTCAAAATAAATCACTGATATGTAAATTAGGTCAAGAATGATGTATCTGATACTACAACGCTCCTTGGACTAGTACCGGCTTAAACGCAATCGAAACGAAAAGGATTAAGGAGAACTATGTAACGTCTGCGCTATGTACTTCCGAAGGGTCTTCACGGTTGTCCAACCGTCCAAATCGCCCCAAACAATACATCATTCAATTATGTCCCCTAATCGTGCCATCAATGGTTTGCTTGGTCCCCACGGAAGGGCTAGTACCTGCATCTCAAATATAATTTCATCACCTGCACATCGATAAATAGAGTCCTTCAGGGCATTGAATGCTGAATGGTGAATGCCATAATAAAACTTAGAAAACCCAACAAACAGAATACAAATAAAAAAAGTAAAAAGTGAAAAGAAATAACAAAAGAGCAAAAGAATAATGTCGCATTAATATACCAACAAAAAATTAATTCTCTTTATAAGTTTTAGAAACAGGACGAGGGCTTCATTTAAAATGTATACGATTTATGCAAATATTATCCAGAGGACAGTGGCAGGGTTCGCTATCGCTCACCATAGATACTTTATCTGCTGTCCGTGTGCCAGAATTCTATTGTGTGTGCACTCGTCCTTTCTAGCTACACTCTGGTGATATTTATATTTCATGAAACGTCCTATTTCCTAGTTTCGTCGTGCATCTCCTCTCTCTGTATCTATCGCACTCGCGCGCAAGCACGCAACGAAGCCGCCGGTCCGCCTCGCACACTCAACCAACACATGCACGTGACTCTGTATCTATGGAAACGCCACACAAAATAAACAACCGATTAATGGTTATCAAAAGTAAGCGAAAAACCACCAAACACACACACGAAAAACTCAAACGCAAGCCATACCTGCGCATTAGTCATCGCTATCGTGGCCACGCCCACATGCTATTGCTGGCCGTGAGACCAATCGCTTGCCAGAGGGCGGGCTCTAGCCAGGGTGGTGCCCCATGGCATCTTCTCCCCGGCAATACATAGGTGTCGTGCAATGGAGTCGCGCCGCGACCAATCAGTGCCAGTCGTCTGGTGGCAGTGTGTTTTGGGTGCTCTATGGCTTGCTTGTGTTTTGATTTGTTTTTGCTTCGGGGAGCTGCTCGCGAATAGCTCCTGTTGGTCCTGTCGTTTTGCCTTTTTGACATGATTGCCAGGAAATTAATTTAAATCGATATTTCCAGTATTTATTAATTAATTTCTTGAGTACGATTAAAAATGCTTCGTAAATCAAGAACTCGTGGCAGATGGACACTGATGCAGCTACGGCAGCCGAAGCCGTCGCCGTTCACGGGGGAACTCACTTATCGGTCCGTCTTTCCATTCTGGGGGTCTTGTTGTTGTTGCTGCTGCTACTGTTGAAAATCACTCATTTGTATTGTAAGGTTGCTTCTGAATTTCCCATTGTTATTTGCCATGTTACTTTGGTTAATTTTTAAATATAGACTTGGGAAAAATTACGGTTTTGTTCGTTGGTTGATTTATAGACGCTATCGAATTGTTGCCAAGCCGCAGGACAGGTCTCGCGGGGGCGCAACGTGAATTATTGCTTTTATTGTTTATTTTCCGCCGGCTTGATTATTATGTAAAATAAATTACGACAGCTATGAGGAATGAGCTGAGAAAATTATGAACAACATTTTGTTCGACAAGCACCGACGACGGAAGGAAGATTGTTGGGATGTTGTTGAGTTCTTATTTCGTCTTTTGCTGTCGAAAATTACTAGGATGTGCCGAGTACTGTCTGACGAAGGATTATGTATTGTTTGAATTTCGTCGACGCTGTTGTCTGTGATTGTTCTACATCTGGCGATCAGTCTCCTTTCAGTCACGTTACACGCGTTGTCATGTCTATGTGCACAAAGGGAAAGACCTTAAGTGAGGCTCGGGAGTCACTGCTCCGTTAATCCAGGCAGGATTAGAGTTAATATCTAACAGGCCGTGCGGAATCAGAGTTGCTGTGTCAATGTTTTGTCGAATTGGCTTTCTAACAAAATGGCTAGGTTTGAATGTCATATCTATGCGTCGTAAGCATAATTGGAGGGCCCATCGGGGAATAAGTGTCTTTGCACATAAATTAATTCCACGGCCTTCGGCTAACCGAAACTTTATAAGAACCAACAGTGAGGTTTTTGACGTTTCAACCACTGTTGTCGCATAGTGGGGTTTTTATAATTTCCGCGGCTCATTTCAAAAAAGGTTTTGAGACACACTTAATTGTGAAGGGGAGGTAGATAAAAAGAAGGAAAATGTAAATGCACATTGTCTGTTGCATGCACTTTCTTTATTAATTTCTTTTATAATACTTGAGATGAAAAGAAAGTGAAAATAATAAAGGCAGAAAGGAAGAAAGCATCCAATACGAATTGCAGCCAGGGCAAATAAAATGCAGACTCTATTTCGCGGCACACAGCCTGCACTTTACCTTGTCACAGAAACATAAAACGAGGCAGTGGCACATTGTCCAAAGAACGGATTCTGTGCCGAAAGCAAACCAAATCTGAGCAAAGTAACATATTCAAGGATCATAAATGGCATAGACAGATTTCAGTCCGAGAAGCAGCATCGCAAGTTACGAAATTTCGAAATGATCCTTATCGCATCTTCGACCATCATCATCATCATCATCGGCACTACAACCGGGAACCGGTTTGGCCTTATTTAGCAAGTCCTGAGGCTTGTTAAATTTTCCATAATGATTTGTTCTTTTCCGGGCAAGGTCATCTTCGACCATACAGACAGCAAAGTCTGTGTCCTTGGAAATCAGTCGATAGCAATTGCAGCCAAGGTAAATAAAATGTAGACCCTATTTCGTGGCACACAACTTATATTTTACCTTTAGATAGAAACATAAAACAAGAAACCGCCATATTGTTCGAACAAAGCCTGGGTTCTCAACCAAAAACAAGCAGTATGAGCTCGGTCCCATGTTCAGCGATTATAAAGTACAGAGCCAAATTTCATTCTAAAAAGAAACATCGCTAGTTACGAAATTCTGTAATGTTCCGTATCGCATCTTCGACCATACAGACAGCAAAGTCTGTGTCCTTGGAAATCAGTCGATAGTAATTGCAGCCAAGGCAAATAAAATGTAGACCCTATTTCGTGGCACACAACTTATATTTTACCTTTAGATAGAAACATCTATCACGTAACATAAAGCTCCGTGTCTATAGAACCATAATCATGCCGATTGTTCTATATGGATGCGAAACATGGGCTCTCACAAAACGGGAAGAATACAAATTCCGCGTATTCGAGAATAAAGTTTTGAGGGGCATCTTTGGAGGTAAATATGACGAGGAGGCAGGACAATGGAGGAGACTCCATAACCACGAATTGGAAGAGCTATATGGCAAACCTACAATAGTGAGAGTAATCAAGTCGCGAAGATTAAGATGGGCCGGACACGTGGCGCGATTGGGGAACGATAGGACCGTGCACAGAATTCTTGACGGTAGACCAACGGGAAAGAGACCGGTAGGACGGCCGCGACGGAGATGGGAGGACAATGTTAGGTTTGACCTTGAGGAGATCGGATCGAATGGTCAAGCGTGGAAGGAGAGTGCCCAGGACAGGGAACGATGGCGAAGCCGAGTCGGTGAGGTCATGAACTTCGGGGTTCCTACAGGCCAATAAATAATAACAATAAGATAGAAACATAAAACAAGACACAGCCACATTGTTCGAACAAAGCCTGGGTTCTCAACCAAAAACAAGCAGTATGAGCTCAGTCCCATGTTCAGCGATTATAAAATACAGAGCCAAATTTCATTCTAAAAAGAAACATCGCTAGTTATGAAATTCTGAAATGATCCGTACCGCATCTTCGGCCACACAGGCAGCAAAATTGGTGTCTATGTGGATGCCTCCGAGCAGGGAAAGGATACGAGTGAAAGCAAGGAGGAACATCGCCAGTTGTAAATTTCTGAAATGATCCCCATCGCATCTTCGGCTACACAAGAAGCATTTGTATTTTTTTTAATGTCTCCGTAGGATGGAGTAAAAGCAAATAGGAAGTCGGAGTACCCTCGTTTATTTCCCTTAGTACAAGCGTTAAAAAAATGAAATTAAAAGTAAAAAACTTACGAACTAACTTAAGAACTAGTGATTACAAAAGTTAATTTAGAATAAATAAGAAGGTAATAAGGTGGGAAGGTGGCGGTGCACGTGATGGGGTGGCGAAGACCGGGTAGTAGGATAAAGGGGTGGGATGATAGGAATGTGTACGGGTAGTAAGAGTGTAGATGGTGGGTGGGGCAAGGTCAGGAGGGGAAAGAGAGAAGACGACGTTTGAATGCAATAGAGGTGAGGTAGAAATCGAAGGAGGTAGGGTAAGAGTTTGCCCGCCTTAGCATTCGTGAAATTGGTTCATTACAGCCGTAGGAAGAGTGGTGGGGGGGCAGATAGAAGAGACGAGGGTTTCGTAGGTTACGGGGGTTGGTGTTGAGTGCGATGGCGGAAAGCACGCTAGGGCAGTTGATTGTGCCAGAGAGGAGACGGTGGATGAGGAGGATATCGGCAAGAGTTCTGCGCTCCTCAAGTGTATTGAGGTTGATCAAATGGAGCCGACTTGTGTATGGGGGAAGAATCCGAGGATTCTCCCAGTTCAGTCCACGGAGAGCAAAACGTAGAAAACGACGTTGCACGCTCTCGATTCTGCGGATATGGGACGAGCAGTGTGGAGACCAGACCTGACTGGCGTATTCAAGAAGGGGGCGGACGAAGGCTATATAAAGAGAACGGGAAACGTAAGGATTAGAGAATTCCTTAGACCAGCGTTTCACAAACCCTAGGGCGGAGTTGGCCTTAAGAATGATATCATCGATATGTGGGATGAAGCTGAGCTCCCTGTCAAATAAGATTCCGGGGTCACGTATTGAGGATACGTATGAAATCTGCTGGTTAAGCAGGAAGTAGGAGCGAGGAGGTGGGGGTGGACGTTTGTGGGAGAAGGTAATGGAGTGACATTTGGCAACATTGAGTTCCAGGCAGTTATTACGGCACCAGATTGAGAAGGGGAGATGATTGTTTTGTAGAGTTTGGCGTCGTCCGCATAGAGGGATATGGATGAGTGTTTAATAACAGAGTCGACATCATTGATGGTAAGGATAAAAAGGAGGGGGCCTAGATGACTTCCTTGCGGAACCCCTGACGTGGGGAAAAAGGATCGGAAAGGGAGGATCTGAATTTGACACGGTAGGATCGATTTTTCAGATAAGATAACCATTTGACCAGTAGGGGTTTGAAACCTAGGGAGGACTGATTAAAAATGATGAGTTTATGAGAGATTTTGTCAAAGGCCTTGCTGAAATCGGTAGTGATTACATCGACTTTGTTGCCATTCTCTAAGGCACGGAGAGTATGGGATGAGAACTCGATCAGATTCGTTGTGGTCGACCTACCCGTAAGGAAACCATGCTCGTTGGGTGAGATGATGGATTTGCAACGGAAAGATAACGCGTTGTAAAGAATCCTTTCGAACAGTTTAGAGGTTTGAGACAGTTTGGCGATGGGACGGTAGTTGCCTATATCGTTTTTAGGTCCCTTTTTATGTATGGGGGTGACATAGGAGGATTTCCAGATACTAGGGAAGATACCTTGTGAAAGGGATAGATTGAATATCTTTGATATCGGGAGAGAAAGAGAAGAGGAACATTTCTTTAAAAAAACAGCTGGGAGTCCATCAGGTCCTAGGCTGAACTCGTCTTTGAGTAAGTTTAATTTCTCCTCAACTACGTGATGCTGAATAATTTGAGTCGTGAAGGGGCCGAGGGAGAATTCGGGCTTCGTCTTTGAAGTAAGACGGATTGGGCTCGAAGGAGATGTCTGTGAAGGATTTATTGAAAAACGAAGCGAATAGATTGGCAATAGTTAGGGGGTCGGTTGAAGTAGTCGCGCCATAAGAAAGGGAGTTAGGATAGGCGTGGGATTTACGTTTGTAAGTTATAAAGTGGAAGAAAGATTTGTGGTCATTGATCAAGTTGTATTGTGTTTTTGTGAGGTAGTTGGAGTAGAGGAAGTTGTAGAGGTCGGAAAATGTATAAAAGGACCCGAGATAGTTGGAGTAGTTTTCAATGGATCGCATTTTGAGGAAAATGTTCCATAAGTTATTCCTTTTGTTCCGAAGATTGCGGAGATTGCGGTTGTACCATGGCGGCGAAGAAACCGATGACCTGCGGCGAGAATAGGGGACATATAAGGCGACGGCATAGTAAATATCCTTATAGAGAGTGGACGCGGCTCCTTCTACACCCAAATGATCAAAGCGAAACGCTGTTTTGCTAAGATGCTCATTTAGGAGGCGGAAATTAGCCTTATGGAAGTTCTAAGAAAAGCAGTCAGGAGGTAGAGAGGGCTGGGTTTCGTGGTCGAGATATAAGGATAAGAGCAGTGGGGGGTGATAATTGTCAATGGTAGAGATGGCGTGTGGGCTAGGGGCAACTGAGGACATGAGAGGGTCGATTGTGAACACGAGGTCCAGCTGTCTCCCCATATGATTTGGGACATTGCTAATTTGATGGAGGCATGAGTCGGTGAGGCCGTTAATAAAAATACGTCCATTAGAACTAGCGGGGTTAGAGACGTAGAAGGCTTGTTCGTCAGCCGATGTCCATTGTAGGTGGGGGAGGTTAAAATCGCCAAGAACGACGATATCGTCTATTGCGGTGCTTAACTCTGTAAGGTTATCTACCGCCTCTATTGCGAGTTCGTATGACGCGACGGGTCGAGGGGGAGCAATATAGAAACAGATAATAAATAGAGACTTAGGGCGCTTATCAATTTTAATAGCGACGTAGTCAAGATCCGGAGAAGAAGAGATGGCAATTAGAGACGAAGTGAGTCTGTTATGAGTGGCGAGCAGCACTCCACGGCATGGGGTGTTGGGACCTTCTGGATGAGCGTCGTCGTCGCGAAAAACATTGATGGGGGGGGGGGGGGGGGGGGGGGGGGGTAGTTCAAGACTACTGATACTAGGGATAAGGTTGGTCTCCGTCAGAGCGTATATGTCGAAGGGGAGGGAGTTTGACTTTTCCAGAGTCGAATGTGTTTTGGAGCGGAGACCTCTAACATTCTGATAGTAGACGGTTACGGTAGACGGTTATGGGGAGCATATTGAAATGATAAGAGGGACCAAAGGGCGGCTGAATAGGGTCAAAAGTAATTTTGATTATTGGGAAAAGTAAATTTGTTTTCAATATAATGGCGAAATGCTGCGAGATCACTTAGCACCTTATTTGGGGGCATATCGAGATTTTTATGGAAGTTAATGAACAGACTGCGAAGGCTAGGGACGTCAGTAGGTAGACCTTCCTGCTGGATGGGGGCCATTATGCTGGTTTTCGTTATACCTTCGTAACAGACAGAGTCGGCTTTATCGTGGAGGAAAGCAAGATAGAGGCGTGCATTCTCATAGGTCACTTTGTTCCTAAATTTAGACGGGGCATACCGGTTGTCCGAAGAATTAATGGTTTGCAGAGTGAGTTTAACAGATGGTGGTAATACTGGGTCGATAAAGGGTCTAGGAGGGGGGGGGGGGGGGTAGGGGGCGAGATGGACGGGAGCGAGGATTAGGTGCGGGAAGGAGTGGGGCAAGAGGCGGCCTCGTGTTAGGACCAGTGGGTGAGTGATGGGAGGAGGGAGGATTAAGAATGTGTGACCTATGGAAGTTGGAATATTTCGCGCCTGTTTTGAGGTCGAAGAGGGGGATGGAATTGGAGACATGGGCCGTCTGTTTCGCGCGGATCGTGAGCTCTTTTGTTTTGTCGTGTAAAAAAGAAAAAGCACTAAATGCAAATCAAACTTAACTTTTAAATATCGTAGTACTGAGTAAGTACGAAGTTATATTCAGAAAGAAGTAAGGGGTGGGCCCAGAAGGAAGTTCGAGGTTATATCCAGAAAGAAGTAAGCGGTGAGTCCAGAAAGAAGTACGAGGTTATATCCAGAAAGAAGTAAGGGGTGTGTCCAGAGAGAAGTACGAGGTTATATCCAAAAAGAAGTAAGCTGTGCGTCCAGAAAGATGTACGAGGTTATATCCAGAAAGAGGTAAGTGGTACGTCCAGAAAGAAGTACAAGGTTATATCCAGAAAGAAGGAAGCGGGGTGTTCAGAAAGAAGTACGAGGTTATATCCAGAAAGAAGTAAGGGGTGTGTCCAGAGAGAAGTACGAGGTTATATTCAAGAAGAAGGAAGCGGTGCATCCAGAAAGATGTACGAGGTTATATCCAGAAAGAGGTAAGTGGTGCGTCCAGAAAGAAGTATAAGGTTATGTCCAGAAAGAAGTAAGTAATGTAAAAAAAAAAGGGAAAAATATTTTATTCGAAGTATTGGCCATTGCTTTCTACACATTTCGACCACCTTTCTGGCAATTTGTGAATACCACACCATTCGGATAACCAATTTTCGACTTCTTCGTAGGAATTAGAATGCTTCTCAGCCAATGCGTGTCCCATCGACCCAAACAAATGGTAGTCGGAAGGAGCCAAGTTTGGTGAATACGGCGGGTGGGGTCACATTTCCCAGCCGAGACCTTTTATTGTTTCTTTGACGGGTTTTGCTGTATGACTCGGAACATTACCATGCAACAAAAAACCATTCCGTATCTTGTGGCCCATTCTGGTCGTTTTTCGATCAATACATGGTTCAAATTGGCTCCTCGATAGTATAGTGGTTAGTATACCTGCCTATCACGCGGGAGACCGGGGTTCGATTCCCCGTCAGGGAGCCTCTGGCGCAAGACTAATAACCTTGCCCGAAAAAAAAAAATCATTATGGAAAATTTAACAAGCCCCAGGACTTGTTAAATAAGGCCAAGACCGGCTCCCGGTTGTAGTGCCGATGATGATGATGATGATGGTTCAAATTGACCATTTGTTGTCGGTAGCGTTGCGCATCAACAGTTTCGCCAGGTTTTAGAAGTTCATGATACACTGTGGGGCGATCACTAGGTGTGCCGGCACGGGACGGGTTCACTGAATTCCCCACTGATGTTACACCGAACACTGTAAACCGTTCACAGAAATGAGGAAAAATAAAACACGGGGCGTTATGTTGTTCCGTGATCATGTTCTTTTTATTGAGGTCTTTTTTTGTAACACTAAAATCGTTCCACAACCATGTTTTTAATTAGTTATTTAGTAGATTTTAACATTAACGTTTAATACCATATTTGGTTAGAATTGATTATTTTGCACATTATTAACACCGGACCGAGCAAAGAATTATGAAAGAACTAAAAGTTTCCAACTCCGACTATACATGACTCGGGTGTGTGCGCACTACCGTGCGCAATCTTAAACGCGACCGATCCGTTCGATAGTTATATTTCAATTAACCGAGGCACTCGACGATTACCCTCGAGAGACTCTGGTGAGTCTGTGGGGTACGATGTAGGTGTGCCTGTCATGGACACGCGGTTCACTTGTATCCCCATCAATGTTTCAATGAATATCTACTTCACAAAAATATCCAGAATAAGGCAATGAATAATAATGCACTGGTGTTCCGTGTCTAATTAGTTTTTATTTGTTCTTTTCGTTTTTACTTAGTTTATCTCTAATTATACACTAGTTTATCTTTAATTATACTCTTGTAACTTTTCGTTTATTTATCGTTCAATGATTCAATATGCACAAATAAATTAATAGAAATCACAAGACAATTATGAAAGGCAACACGTTTCTCTTTCTCGATTAACTAACACTTCTCTTTTACTCCGCGCGCGAGCGTGTGCACCCGCATGCACACGCTGCGGCCGTTGGGTAACGACTTACTCCGTTGATGGTTATGAATCGATTGGTAATTTAATTTTCGCGCTTGACAACCAACAGAGAACATACTTCTGCTCTCTCATTGCCACGCCCGTCGATGTGTGGTGGATTACATCGGTTAACTCGATAATCGACGACCATGGGAGAACGAGAGAACAGACGCACAAAGTCTATGATCTCGGGGTGGGTTTGGTTGTATGTGCATGAATCAATGCAGTTCTGAGCGTAGCCCATTGATCTAATTCGGTGAATATGGTGATCTCAGAGTACATTGATCTGTACGAAGACAGAACTGTGAAAGAGAGGAAAATTAAGCTGGTGCTATTCACCTGCGAAAAGAGAGAATTGATCCCCAGCGAATGAAGTGTCTGGAGAAAATGAAAAGGACGCCGACTTGGGTAGGGAAATCTGATCATGGGAACTAACTTAAATGCTTCGATAATTTCCCTAGTGATCGCAAGATTAAGCAATCGCGTCGTTTGATCAGACTATGCCGTTGCTAACCGACACGATGCGATTTCCGTTGGAAATCTCATGGGTTAGCGAAATGGGGTTGCCGTATGGCGAAAAGATAGCTAAACTCAATTATGCCTTATCTGCATAGGATAATGAGTTTAGCTATGCGTCCGTTTAACATGGTTTACAGGTGGAATAGCTTATAAGGGGAATAAGGGTAGAAATGACGCGCTGAAAGCGGTCGAAATAAGGTATGCAATTTTGGATTGGTTCTCCATGTGCTATAGAGAACCCCCACAAGTCCCCACTCAGCTAAGGGTCAGTTTTCTTTTCCTTGAGGGAAACGTGGAGTTTCTCTCTGTGGTGGTGTAGTGAAGAGTCGGAGAGGATCTCTCCGGGTCGATCTTCGCTAGTGTGCTAATGATCCATTGTTTACCCATGCAACGAGGTCATGGGAAACGAAACTGCAAAAAGGAGGATAGTACAAAGGGCGTCATAAATTACATGGATGAGGCTGCATAAATAGTCTGCATTGCAATTAGGCAAATGGTGCTAAAAGGAATTTCGGTACACAGTGGTGATTGTGCCCGTATCTTGCTAGCGGAAACGTTCGAATTTTTGTATGCATGTTAATATGCTGAAGAATTCGATTCATGGCGGCTAGACACTAGATACGTGCATTGCTTTTGTCGATCGGACAAAAGGCTGCCGAGGCTGTAGATAAGCCAGGAAAATGTGCTACGCATGTGTGCGTCAGGGTACGCTGACCGACATGGGCGCCGATAAATTTTCCAATTTCTGATGCATGTATGCTGTAAAGAATTCTTTCAGAGAATTTTGAATGATGCAATAAATGCACGAATGACGAGAATTCTTTACAGGAAATTTTAAGTAATGCATTAGGTGCATTCAATGTCCTTGATCGTGGAAATGTTTGCAGGTTTGCAAAGGCAGTTGGGGTTGGAATTGTGGGTGGTTCTTTGCGTAAGGTTAGAGAACCCACACAACACCACCCGCTTCTGGTCCCACCAAACACAGAGCATTGTCTTTTTTCCGAATCGACCAGGCTTTGTAGTCGATGTTGACGCTTCTCCTGGATGTACCCATGATTTTTTGCGTTTAGGATTTTTAAAATAAATCCATTTTTCATCGCCAATCACAATTCGATGCAATACTGACTTCCTTTCGTGTCGTAGAAGCAACGTTTCACATGTGGTATTTCGCTTTTCCATCTGCCTGTCATTCAATTGATGTGGCACCCAGTTTCCACACTTTTGGATCTTTCCCATAGCTTTTAAACGGTCAGAAATTGTTTGTTGTGCAACATTTAACATTTGTGCCATTTGTTTTTGACTTAAAGTGTCATCTTGATCCAATATTGCTTGCAATTCGGCATCTTCAAACGTTTTGGTCGTCTTCCACGTTCTTCATTTCGCACATCAAAATCATTATCTCTGAACCGCTTAAACCATCTTTTGCATGTTGCTTCCGATAGAGCATGATCACCATAAGCCTCGACAAGCATTCGATGCGACTCTGCAGCACTTTTCTTCAAATGAAAACAAAAAATTAATGCTTTCCGCAAATCATCATTTTCTGGTAAAAAATTCGACATTTTTAATATGATTAAAAACAATGATGTTGCTTGTACAATGACTTGATGCATACTAAATATGTTTGACAGATGTCATAGCAACCAAATAAAAATATATAAGGGCTCGTTCACAACAAACGTTCCCTATCGATACATTTGTATCTTGACGCTCACTTCAGACCGGGACACCTGGTACATCCAGAGAGAAGTACAAGGTTATATCCCGAAAGATTTAAGCGGTGCGTCCAGAAGAAATAAGCGGTGCGTTCAGAAGGAAGTACGAGGTTATATTCAGAAAAATGTAAACGGTGCGCCCAGTAAGAAATACGAGGTTATGTTCCGAAAAAAGTAAGCGGTGCGTCCAGAAAGAAGTGCGGAGTTATATCCAGAAAGAAGAAGACGGTGCGACCAGAAAGAAGAACGAGGTTACATCCAAAGAGAAGGAAGCGGTGCGTCCAGAAGGAAGTACGAGGTTACATCCAGAGAGAAGTACAAGATTATATCCCGAAAGAAGCAAGCGTTGCGTCCAGAAAGGAGTAAGAGGTGATATCCGGAAAGAAGTAAGCGGTGCCTCCAGAAAGGAGTAAGAGGTTGTATCGAGCAAGAAGTAAACGGTGTGTCCAGAGAGAAGTACAAGGTTCTATCCAGGAAGAAGCAAGCGGAGCGTTCAGAAAGAATTATGAGGTTACATCCAGAGAGAAGTAACCGGTGCGTCCAGAAATAAATACGATATTATACCCAGAAAGAAGTAAGCGGTTATATCGAGAAAAAAGGAAGCAGTGACTCCATGGAGAAGTACGTGGTTACAAAGTTCATTGCCTCAAAAAGTCAGGACTTCTACGAAAAAGGAATGTTTGGCCTTGTATCACGTTGGAAGAATGTTATAGATGCCAACAGATCCTATTTGGTTTGAATTAAAATTTACGGAAAAATAATATTGGCGCATACATTTTTACTATAAAATCGGGCATAACATGTGGCACAGCCCAATACGAGCGTCCAAGCAAGAGACCATCGACGTCAAGTGAGGGGGTGAGTCAAGCTGGAATGACCGTTGGGGAATTTGAAATTTTAGACGCTTAAGTAGCGTTCTTTTGCTGGCACCGATGCGTCTGCAGCTGGCGGAAGACTGGCAAAAGACAGCTGACGAATGCGAACGTTGTAGAATTCTTTACTAAGTTTAATTGTGAATCCGCAACATTCCGCCCGCCTTCGCCAATAATTAATCCTTCTGAAAGGAGCGGGCCTAGGTGGTCCGAGTGGTGATGGTGAGTAGTCACTGGGTGAGGCCACCCACCATGAGGGACATTAATAATTATTGCGGGAGTCCACCCGCCACGAGGAGCGCTGAGGGCTCCCGTCTCGTTATTTTTCCATGTGAAGGTGGTTGGTTCCGATGATCCTGGTCTGTGGGCAGGACTTCCGCCACCTGCTGCGCTGATGGTTGAGGATTGATCTGATTTTTGTTTTCTTTTCTCAGGAAAGGCGAACCTATAGCGCTGAGTCAGCGCCCTGTGATACTATTTTTTTTCTCGAGTGGGTCCATCAGCCAAGCTCCGAAAGATGTTCAAGCATTTCTAAACTATTTCACGGAGCCTATGGCTTGATGTGGTGTTGTGCTGGCTTTTGGGACCACTCCTACCACTCAATAATTGTGCCGAGCCTCACAATAACAAGAGTCGTCACATGAATCTAGGTTTGCACATTCAAACGCAAGTTACAACCACCTTACCAACTCATTGAGGTGGCAAACTAAGGCGGCGATTGAGTGGTGCATTGAAGATGTCGACTTTCATCGCACTTTATTCCTGTTGTTATTCGTGATTAGGTTAGTAGTTCGATCTGTGGTTAGGTTTAGAAATGGGGAGGCTTTGAGTTTTGTACAGGGAGCCATAATTTTATGATCTCAATGATATTCGGTTTCTTCTTCCTTCCATGCCAGGCCTTAGTTCCTTCGATGTCATGAGCTCCTCGGTACCCTGGGATCGCCCTTCGCCCTTCGCCTTTATGATTATTTTGCCGACGTGAAGTGTGTCCGGGGTTTGTGTCGTACAGGCGGCGGTGGTCGATGGTGGTTTGTCCCCTGAGCCTCTTGTATGGCCTATGGAATTGACGCCGACGAAACCTTCCCTCCATCCCTTGGGATCCATCGCGATCTGTGGTCGCAGAGCCACCCAGTTGATTTTGGTTGGAGTTGTGGATTCGCAACTCACGATCAATGGCCTTGTGATGGCTGGTGAAGGATCTCGTCACACCGGGACTGGATCACGTGGTGGGTGCTGCGTCTAATCCTATCCCGAAAGTGTTTTTCATAGTCCAAATTTTCCATTGTATTGCAAACATACATGCAAACATTGTCCACCTTTTTCATCCTCTATCTCACACGTGTCGTAATTCTTACCCTATAAGAATCACAAAATTCACTTAACAAGGACTTTGAATATTTTCACACACATTTTTAGGTACAATGACCCTTTCCAGCAAATTTACTGTTACCCTATCATTATATACAAGTACACCTGTTGATTCGTGGAGACGTGGGGGGAGGTGGGTCAGGTCAGCGAGAAGCGAAACCAAATCCAAATGTATCAATAAATGTTATGGTAAGGGCAAATTTGTATTCCTCATATATAAGGACATGAATAAG
Organism: Microdon myrmicae; assembly: GCA_963931805.1. Lineage (NCBI taxonomy): Eukaryota > Metazoa > Arthropoda > Insecta > Diptera > Syrphidae > Microdon > Microdon myrmicae. The sequence continues at coordinate 145,112,399 of OZ007500.1, read as the reverse complement.
GAAAAGGCGATATGCTCTCGTTGTTATTTGAATTTTAGCCTCGCTTGGTGTGATTTTTAAATTGTCGTGCGAGACATTGCTGGTAAAAATTAAACATTCGGAATCGTGGATGAAAATCGTTACGAAAAGCTCTAGTTGAGTAGTAATAAAAAAAATCGTCGTGTGTCTAATATGTTTGCTTGGAAAATCTACGAGGGGTGTTTAAAATAAATAAAATCAGTATTTTTATTTGTATACAGTAATTGTGTAGAATATTAATAAATAAAGTTAAATTAAAACTAATACATACTAATTGTATTCTGTGTGTTGTGTTAATCGGCATCGAAAGTAAAATGAACGACTCTCAGTAACACAAAGGAACGAGCGACAAAACCCCAAAACCTACACAACGTAGCAAAAAAATGGTGAGTATGTTTAAATTCATCATCATCATCATCATCATCGGCACTACAACCGGGAACCGGTCTTGGCCTTATTTAGCAAGTCCTGAGGCATGTTAAATTTTCCATAATGATTTATTTTTTCTGGGCAAGGTCATTAGTCTTGCGCCAGGGGCTCCCCGACGGGGAATCGAACCCCGGTCCGCCGGGTGACAGGCGGGTATACTAACCACTATACTATTGAGGAGCCCCTGTTTAAATTATAATATATTAATTCATAATTTGTGTGCAAACATATTGTGCAACAAACCTACGCGAAGAGGTCTGAGGTTTTGGACTCCTTTACCCTCTCCATGACGAGGGAAGGGTACAAATCAGCCGCGATGATGACTTCCACCCCATCCGTCGATGGGATGTTCGGGTCTGCAAGGTCAAGGCCCATCGCGATAGAGAGGTATCCTGGCAGAAATCGCATGGGACGCACGTAACCTGAGAGATGAGGCAGGATGAGTGCGTTGATGGTCCAACTTCGCGAGCAGTTGGGGCGAGGCAATATAGTGACCGAGGATTACGCCCTCGCCGTCTGGCAGTGGGCACCTCCGACCACGTAAACTGGAATGAACGATGCGTGGTGGCGGAGGCGCAGCCGTTTTTTGTTTTATTACACAAACGCGGGCCCGTCTTTCCTCTTACTCCTTTCTGGACGCACCGCTTGGGTCTACCAGGACACAGACTTCGATACTGCGTTGACGTTCCGATTGGACTAAGACGTGTGCTGCGCCAAGGGGTATCGCCCGGGGAGGAGGAGCAGTTGGAGTATGCACGGATACTTTGGAGGTCTGGCCGCCTAGACCTTGGGGGCTTGTGTCCGCTTCTGGAGGTGGTAAAGAATGTGGCGTTGGAGTTGGGGTTGTACCAGCGTGGAGTAGGGTGTGGTGTCGTCCGTGACACTGTCTGCAAGTCTTGATGGAAGGGCAGTCGAGAAGCAGGTGTCTTCCCAAGAAGTTGGAGCACAACCTTCGTTGATCTGGGTGTGATTTTCGTTGATCCGGGTTGAGTGCCTTGAATACCCTCGCAGGAGGTTCGCAGGCGGATTCTAGGTTCTATGCGCGAAGGGGGGGGGGGGGGGGGTAGGCCGTTTGCACTGAGAGGTGTGACCTCAGGTCGTCAGGGTGGTCATTCTATAGCGCCCTTTGGGAGTGATCGATGGTAACTCTAGGCAGCTCAACGAACTCCAAAGCTTCGATCCTGGTCGTTAGGAAGGCGTTGAGCTATTGGTCTCTGGCGGGCTCCGTGAAGTTTCCCTACCCTGTTTGGCAATCACGTCCCATGGAACCAGGCGCAGAGCAGATGAGTATGTCGTCCCAGGCGTTTAAGGGAAACCCGGTTCTCAACAGTCTCATTGGTAGCGTCGCGGAGTTGACGTAGGTTCGTCGCAGATTCCTTGGAGGCAGCAAGTACCTGGAGGAGTGAGTTCAAGGTGGAGTGGACTAGGGCACGAGTATTATCGTAGTGCTTCACTAGTTTGTCCCAACCCAGTTTGTAGTTTTCCTCCGTGATGGGGAAATTCTTGATGGTCTTAGCGGCGCCGTCAAGCAGACTGGACTTTAGGTAGTAGAGGCTTCCCACATCAGTAAGGTCTAGGTAGTCCGCCAATACCACCTGGAACAAACCTTTGAATGGCTTCCATTCCGAGTACCTGCCCGAGAACGTTGATAACTGCACTGGATGCACTTTTCGGGGGTGGACGCGATAGGTCTCGATGATGAGGGGAATTATGGCGGTGGCCTTTCATGGTAACGTGAAGTCCAGTATGAGGGCGTGATGAGCGTGAACAAACTTCGTCTGCTCGTCCAGGTACGTTTCGTCGGACGAGTCGATGAAAACCTCCGCGAAGTAGCGATGACCCTTAATTTCTGTGGTTACCAGACGGACGATCTCTTCGTGCCGCTTCCGGATGTATTCCCATTTCTGCCTAAGGCTCTGCTGGCGAGTCTCTACTGAGCCCGACGTTGGTGGTCCCTTTTTTTTAAATTGAGGAACGGGCGAGACATCTGGTCTTCTACCGAGAACTGAGCGGCGATGAGTTCCTCAGTCTGGGACATTGTGGGGAGTTGAAGGTAGAACGGTTAGTGAAGGTGCCCTGAGTCTTCGTCGACAACACAACTGGGAGGTTGACGGATGCACTGCGATGTGAGCTGGGGAACGACCGCACACGAAGGAGAACGCGATGCGTCGTCAACACCGTTCGTATTTGGCACATTGGCTCGCTCTCGAGGCTCTGCAACGCTCGACTGGTAACGGCATTTTGTAATATCCGGGACATCGGTTTCAACAATACGTATGTAAACGCCGTCCACCAATATTTGCAAACAACGAAACCTGATATCCTTGCTCTAACTGAGACCCAGGTCGATTCGTCAACTAATTTGACATATCTTCGTTGCTCAGGATACGACTTGCATTCGAGATTCCGTTTTAAGGGCGAAGTCCACGTGCCCCTCGACTTCTTCATTACTTTCGATTTTTTTCCCTCTAAGTCATTCCCTCAAAGGTGCGAACAAAAAATAGTCACAGGGAGACAACCCTGGGCTATAGGGAGGGTTTTCGAGGGTTTCCCAGCCCATTTCTTTCAATGTATCCCTTGTCAAGAACGCGGTGTGAGGCCTGGCGTTGTCATGAAGAAGGATGACATCTCGAATGGGCATACTTCATCTCTTGTTTTGATATGTGACTTTTGCCGATAGCACGTTTCGCTGTTTGCAACTATTGGTGGACGGCGTTTACATTCGGATTGTTGAAACCGATGCCCCTGATGTTACCAAATGCCGTTGTGGCGTCTCTAACAGATACACAGAATACACAATCAAACAGTGAAGAACACCGAACGAAAATCGAATAAGATAATGCATCAGAGCCGTATACCATAGCGATAAAATAACAATTTACATCAGTGGAATATACTTGCGTTTAAAAATCGAATTCTAAAATCGGCCTGTAGGCTGATGTGTTACGCTTAGGTTCAATTTTTGGCGATTCTAACTGTCATAGCGACAGTTCGAATCACACGTTCTTCACTATCGATCTCAAACGCTATACCGTTATCGGTCGAGCGTCGACAGAGGCTCAAGAACGAGCTGGGTTATGCTATGACGAATTTCTTTATGTTACAAAATGCCGTTATCAGTCGAACGTTGACAGTGTTTGGAGAAATATCCCAATTACGCGATGACGAATTTCTTAAAGTTCGGTTTTTTTTTTTCACTTCTCCCAGGAAAGGGGAGCCTATAGCGCTGAGTCAGTGCCCTGAGGTACTATTTGTTTTTGTCGACCGGGTCCATCAGCCAAGCTCCGAAAGATGCTCAAGGATTTCTCCCAACCATTTCACGAAGCCTATAGCTTAATGGGGTGGTATTTCACTGGGCGGCTGGGGTTGGGACCACCCCTACCACTCAGTAATTGTGCCGAACTGCACAATAGCAAAGTCGTCAGGTGAACCCAGGTTTGCATAATCAAACGCAAGACATAGCCTCCTTACCAACTCAGCTATTGAGGTAGCAGTTATTTATAAAAATATTTGCATGATGTTCCTCCTGCCATAGTCCCCCCGGAGATCCGAATGGGAAACTAGGTTACCTCCGGAATTCTTTTTCTTAGGAGGTACTATCATGACTTATCTCCGTGTCAATCCGAGCCATCAGCCATACATGCGAAACATAGTCGAAGAATTCTCCGGACGATATGGCGGAATGTACAACGTGACGGGGTGGTATCTTACTTTGGGACCAACTACCACCTAAACCAACCTTTTCTCTAACCAGTCCAGCAGCCAAGCTCCGAAAGATGGCCAGGGAGTTCTCCCGACCATTTCACGGAGCCTATAGCTTGAAGGGGTGGTATTTTAGCGGGCGACGGGGTGTTTGGACCCCTCCTATAACTCGGCCTCTTACGACAAGCTGACCTAGCTGTGGGTATATTCTAACGCCCTACTCACAAGGCTTAGATCTATTTCAGTACCTTAACATATAATATTTCTATCGTTTGTTAAAATTACTGACACAATTAAACGGCTCTTAAATTCTGTTGCATTAAATCGCCAGTGCTTCATTAAATCAAACTATTCAAAATGTCTTTTCCTGACATGACACATTATTGTGAGATATATGAAATCACAAAGAATGTGATGGGATATTGTTGAGTTTTGGCGGAAGAAGAATAATACCTAGTGGGGGGCACGAAGAATATACTCTCAGTTAGGTTTGTTCTCTAACAACACAAATAAGGGGTGCTCGCAAACTTCTTTTTATTAGTCTCTTGTTGATTTTTGGTAGCAAACAGTTGGTGGTGGGCAGTTGTTTAGTTTTTATACGAGGGTTGCCTTTTATATTTTGGGATTAGAGAACAAAAACAAATATTGATCATCGAAAATCACTTTATTGTTTTTCAAAATATTCCCCATGAAGATCTACACACTTTTGCATGCGTTTGAACCAATTGTCGAAGCACTTTTGCCACTCTGATTGAGGTATCTCCAACACATGCATTCTGAATGCAGCAACCGCTTCTTCAGATGTCGAAAAACGTTGACCTCTCAGTTTGTTTTTTACGTACGGGAATAAAAAGAAGTCATTCGGTGCCAAGTCAGGACTATACGGCGGATGACCCATCAAATCGATGTTTTGGGTGCTCAAAAATGCAGTTGTCGCAGCCCATGTGTGAGAGCTCGCATTGTCGTGGTGAAGAGTGATCCGTCTTCGGCGGTTGGTTTTCCTGATTTCTTGGAAGACAACTGGCAAACAATTGGTTGTGTACCACTCAGAATTGACTGTTTTGCGTTGTTCTAGTGGTACGGTTGCGACATGTCCAGTTTTTCCGAAAAACAGGCGACCATTTGCTTGGAAGTGCTTCGTGCGCGAACAGCTTTTGTTGGATTTGGCTCATCTTGAAACACCCAGACAGTCGACTGCTGTTTACTTTCGGGCTCATACGCGTAAATCCACGATTCATCACCTGTCACGATGTCATAGACGTATTTCGAAGCACCGCGACCGTAGTTTTTGAGCATTTCTCTCGACCAATTGACACGAGCCTTTTTTGGGCGATTGACAAATTGTGTGGGATCCAACGCGAACAAATTTTTTTGACGGTCAAATGTTTATGCAATATTGAATGTATGCTGGCCCCACTAACGCCTAAGGTTGTCTCAATCTCACGATAGGTCACATGACGATCTTCCAATATCAGTTCGCGCACTGAACAAAACTTCGTTTTCGGAACAACAACTGATTTTGGACGACCTTCACGAAATTCATCTTGGAGTGAACTACGACCACGATTGAATTCACCATACCATCGATAAACACTGGTCCTTGATGGAGCTTCATCGCCAAAAATTGAATTAAGTTCATCCATGCACTGTTGCTGAGTTAATCCACGCCGAAAGTTGTAAAAAATAATCGCACGAAAATGTTGACGATTTAATTCCATTTTTGGGCCGAGATGAATCTTTTAAGTTACTGTAAACAACACACAAATAAACGTTCTGAGTGCGTATAACCTCAAAAATGTCCAACTTTACGACAGAGCTGTCAATTGCCGGATTGCAACGCTAGGGTTGCCAAATCCCGAAACATAAGAGGCAACCCTCGTACCAAGTCACTTTGTTTAACTGGTGTAATACTAGCAAAATATGGTATTTAAGGACTCTATGAGACATTGCTTATTGATAATGAGTTCGTATTCTGTATGGCTCATTCTTATGATGCACGAATGGAAAATACATTTTTAGCACATTATCGATGTTTCATTCCCCCAAGCACTTACTTGAAATAATTGCCACTTCTTTTTGTTCTCCTGCCCATCCCACCTTAGTTGTAACTTCTGAAATTATGTTGCCAATCACAGTCCAATAAGTATGAATATATTCTTACAAAACACTTACCCTCAAGAAGTGGACAAGTGAAATAGGGAAACAATCATCTAATGGTAAAAACCGTGAGTTCAAAGATATGTTTTTAATATTCTTAATGCTATGCACAAAGATACTTTCGAGACGCTTTTCACCCGCCAACTTACGTTCCATCCCACATGTGAATTTTGTGATTAACGCTGAAAGGATCATCTAGCAGAAGTTCATATCGTCTCTGTTTGTAGCAAATATATTGTGGAACCGATGTGGGTTAAGCCTATTCTCGCATCGCCTGACAACAACCAAATTGCTTTCCATCCTTAGGATTGAAATTCATTTTCACAATCACGCGGTCGTTCATGTCAAATCTCTCTTCCACTACCATTCGAACGAACTGACTTACAATATTCTCCTTTGAATTGCAATCGTTTCAAGGTCTACGTCTGCTCCTGAAAGCCTTACAACCATTCGGTTCATTAAATCCTTATGAAGCCTTTTTCAACTCAGACTTGCCTCTTCGTTGCGTGATTTTATTAGTCTAGTCCTTGTCGAGTGCTTTACAAGATTGTTTGCTTGATATCAGACTCCTTATCATCCTATAGATTCTCTTTACCCCATTGATACTCACTGTACGGTGGTTCACCCACAAAAGAAGAGGAAAAGGATAATTCCCATCTTCGCAGGATGTACCAATTTTATTCTAACGGAATGTGAATTGATTGCATGGGAGTGATGATCCGTGGGAAACTAATTCACGCCATCAGTGAGAAGATAAAGAAAATGAATGTGGACGAGATGAACATAATGAAGATACAAAATGGGAGACGAAGACATAAAATACGATAAAGATGAGGTTGCTTATGGATAAGGAAATGTTAGAGAAAGGGGGAAGAGAGGAAGGGGATCGAGGGGAAGAGGGTTGGAGATAAAGAGAAAGGGAGATAAAGGGGTAGATACAGGTAGATAGACAGATAGATAGAGAGAGATGACAGGGTCGGGGGAGTGGGGGGGGGGGGGGGGGGGGGGTAGATAGAGATGCGGGAGGATAGAAAGATGCTTGTAGGTAAACCGCCAGGGGAAGAGAGGAAGATAAACACATAGGCACTTAGATAAATTAATTGGCAGAGGGAAAATAGAGAGGCAGATAAGAAGATAGACATAGAAAGGAAGGGGGAGCGAAAGAGATAAGAGATAATCAAATAAACAGATACTCGTAGACTGATAGATATAACGACAGGAAGAGACACAAACATAGGCAGTAGATACGTACACAGATAGATAGGCATAGAAATCGAAGAGATAGATGGTTTAACTAAAATATATTGAGGGAGATAGATAGAAAGCTACAAAAAATGACAAAAAGGTAGAGAGAAGAAGCAAGGAACTGTAAAAGAATAAAATATGTATAAAAGAAATTCAGTCAAAATTCCGAATAGTAAAAATCTTTTAGAACAACGTGACAAATAACAAAAATAAAAGATATGAATAGTTCCAAGAAGAAAGAAAAGAGACAGTAGCAAAATGAAACAAGCCAAGAGAAGAAACCATGTAGAAAATTTATAAACAAGGCAATCGAATCGAGTAAGAGTCAGAAAACCGAAGGAGAATATACGCCGACGTCCAAAACGCGGTTTGTGATAAATGATGTGATATGTAGCAGGTGTGACGAGATGAGCGGGGTAACAGGTAAATGTCATTTCATCTCACGACGTAATATGTCAACAGAAGGTTCCGTTTGGGAACAAGAGTTTTTTTTTATCACGCGCGCACAAAAGAGTTCTTAGAGTACGCAATGTGTGCTGGTGGGAAGTGACTTTAGTCAGTAAAAATTCGCCTGCTTAAAATGTTAAAAGAGGATCAGAAATGTACCGAAAATGAATCACATTCAAAATGACCTAATCAACTACCTGATGAACATCGCGTCAAGGAAATTAACAATTTGGTGCTTAAAGATGCATAAGAAAAGCATTTAAATTGAATCAGTGAACACAATTATGAAAGATGTCAGGCGCATCATCATCATCATCATTATCATCGGCACTACAACCGGGTTCCGGTCTTGGCCTTATTTAACAAATCTCTCCACCGGTCCCGATTTCGAGCCGATGTCACCCAGTTTGGCACTCCCAGGCTCTCGGCGTCCTGGTCTACGCCATCCCTCCATTGCAGACAAGGTCTGCCGCGCTGTCTCCTTCCATACATCCTGCCACAAAGGACTTTCCGGGCAGGCTCCTCTTCGCTCATTCGAGCTAAGTGTCCCGCCCACCGGAGTCTACCGAGCTTGATTTTTCTTACATTAGCTTCAAGATAGATCGCGTACAACTCAGGGCTGTAGCGTCTCCGGAATCGTCCTCTCTCACATACGGGGCCAACAATTATTTTTAAGACCTTCCTCTCGAACGCGGCCAAGAGTTCAGAGTGCCTTTTATTGAGCACCCGGGTTTCGGATCCATACATGAGTACTGGTAAGACCATTTTCTTGTACAGTAGTAGTTTGGACGTTCTGAATAAATTTTCGGGATTTTAAGAGCCTTGTTAGACCATCGTAGGATTTGTTGGATTTGATCAGCCGTTCGCGTATTTCTTATTCCTTTATGTTATCGGGTGATTTATAATTTTTTTTTTAATTACACTTCTCTCGAGAGAGGCGAACCTATAGCGCCGAGCGGGCGCCCTGAGATGCCATCAAATAACTGTTGCAGTTCTTTTTGAACAGTTACAGGTTGTAACGCTCCGGGAACACTTGCGCGGGAAGGGAGTTGCACATATTTCCCGTTCTGTAACTGAACGAGTTCTGAAGCAGGGATGATCGCGCCGTCGGGAGGTGAACCGCAAACTGGTGCGAGCCGTCCGATTGTCTCGTGGAGCGCATATAAACCGAATTACGAACAATGCCACGGATCTCCGAAGAATAGTACCCTGATACTATTCATCCAAGGTAGTTAAAGGATTGCACTACTTCAAATTCGTGCTCCACTACCCTGATAGTTTGACCAACATTAGATCATCTCTTCACAGAAGTTGCCGCCATGTACTTAGTTTTCCCCTCATTGATATGCAGTCCCAGTTTTTGTGTCGCCTGCTCGATCTGGGTGAACGAGTCCTGTACAGCCGAATCGGATCTACCGATGATGTCGATGTCATCTGTGTAGGCAAGTATCTGGCTAGACTTGGTGACAATAGTCCCTCTAGTTGTGACGCCAGAGTCACGGATTGCTTTCTCGATCGTCAGGTTGAAGACGAGGCAGGCCAGACCGTCCCCTTGTCCCCATTAAAGATGTTTATTGGTTTGGACAGCAATCCCGCTATTTTTACCCGACTAGTTACATTGGTCTTGGTCAACCTACAAAGTCGTATCAATTTGTTTGGATTGCCGAACTCTCTCATGGCATTATATAGTTCTAGCCTGGCTATGCTGTCGTAGGCGGCCTTAAAGTCTATGAATAAATGATATAATAGAATCTTAAATTCCACACATTTTTCCATCGGCTGCCTAAGGGTGAATATCTGATCAATCGTTGATTTGCCTGGGATGAAGCCACATTGATATTGACCAATGATGAATTTAGCGCATGTGCCTATCCGATCTTGTAGGATAGTGGAGAGTATCTTATAGGCGGTACTCAGCAATGTTATACCCCTATAGTTGCTGCACAGTGTGATATCTCCTTTCTTATGTATGGGGCAAATTATTCTGCGACGCTGATCATCCGGCATCTTCTCTTGCTCCCATACGTGCAGCACTATATAATGAATTGCGTGATGTAACGCTGTCCCTCCTTGTTTGATCAGCTCAGTTGGTATGCCATCAGCTCCAGGGGCTTTATTTCATTTGAGCTGTCTTATGGCTTTTAATGCTTCCTCCATCCTTGCTGACGGCAGCATTTGGTCTTGATCTTGCATTGGTGGAGCCTCCAATTCTTCTGTGAGTTGAGCATTTAGCAATTCATTGAAGTGCACTTCCCATCGCTCCAGACTGCCTTCAAGATCGGTGATCAGATTACCCTCTTTATCCTTGCAGTAAGTGCAGCATGGTGTGACCGCGTCATACTGCGGATTATTTGGTAGAACTTCCGCGCCTGGTGCGGACCTCGCTCTCTACTTTCCTCTATTTCACAGAAAAGTTTTTTTTTCCACGTACGTTTCTTTTATCTGTGAAGTCTTTATTTCAGTTCTTCTGAGCTCTTTGTATTTCTCCTCGGATACCCGCGTCCTATGAGTCTGCTGCATTGCCCGGTATGCAGCGTTCTTACGTTCAGTCGCTAGTTTGCACTCATCATCAAACCAGTCGCTCCGATCTCTACGACTACTGCCTAAGATGGAGTTGGCAGTACTAATGACAGTATTCTCAATGCGTGTCCGTTTCTCTCCTACGCCCGGCATTCTGGCCTCAGGACTTACTCTTTCTCCGCCGAGCTCCTCGAGGGCGAGTCCTAGCGCATGACCAAAGGTGTTACTAGTAGTCTCACTGCGTAGGACAGCCGTGTTGATCCGAATCTGATACGCGGATGCAATACGTCTCCGTAAGGCATCCCGATCTCGGAAAACTATACCGACAAGATAGTAATCCGAGTCGACGTTGGCCCCTCGGTACGTTCGTATCGTCATCAGGCTCGAGGAGTGGAGGCGATCTATCAACACGTGGTCAATTTGGTTGCGAGTAGCTCTATCAGGTGATAACCAGGTGGCTTTGTGGATATCTTTACGCGGAAACCTGGTACTCGCAACGACCAAGTTTTTTAATGCTGCCAGTTCGATGACTCGTAGTCCATTGTCATTAGTGTTCTCATGCAAACTATAGGAACCTGTGTAGTGCCGGAAAACCGGCTCCCGACCTATTTTCGCATTCAAATCATCAAGAACGATTCGACGTTCCCGTAGTATTCTTCCTTTTCGTCGTCAGGGGACTTCTCTGTAGGTTCGTGAACCGTGACCGTTTATGAGGCTTATGTTCTTAAACTTACCTCGCACACGAAGGGTGCATAGCCCTTCGTTTGTTGCATTAAAACCGATGATGGCAGGCTTCAGTTTTTGTCTGACTAGAAAGCCTACCCCGAGCATATGGTGATTTGCATGACAGCTGTAATAAATGTCATACTCGTTTCTTTGAATAACACCACTTCCCGTCCATCTTATTTCTTGCAATGCTGTTATGTCAGCCTTATATTCGGACAGGGCATCGGCTACCTGCTGTGCAGCTCGAGTTCGGTATAGTGAGCGTATAGCGTTTGCGACGATAGTAAACGTGTGATTCGAACTGACGCTATGACAGTTAGAATCACTGAAAATTGAACCAATGCTCAACACATCAGGCCACTATCGCGTGTACGAATTCGATTTCTAAAGTCAAGTACACTCAGCTTATGAGGAATTGTTATGTTATCGCTGTGGTATACGGCTCTGATGCTTGTTGCTTATTCGATTTTCCTTTCGGTGTTCTTCGTCAGAAACGCCGCAAGCGGACGTTCCGTAAGAACATTCTCAAATCGTTTAGCCAATTTCGTTTCCGCGTTCGTCGTCGTGTATCCGCTCCATATTCGAGGCTTGTTAAATTTTCCATAATAATTTATATATATATTTCCCATAATAATATATATATATATATATATATATATATATATATATATATATATACATACATACATATGTATATGTATATATTATACAGATACACAGACAATACACAAGTGCTCTTGGCTGCAAGGGTTGTCAATAAAAAACAAGACCACGGGACTGGATGGTATCCCTAACGCTGTAGTGAAGACTGCCTTAACAAAAAAGCCGGAAGTCTTCAGCAGTCTCTTCACAACCTGCCTTCAAACAGCACAATTTCCTAAACGATGGGAAAAACAGCGGCTTGTTCTTATACCAAAAGGAGTCAAGAATCCAAAAGTGCCGTCGTGCTATCGCCCGTTGTGCATGTTGGACACAACAGGAAAACAGCTTGAGCGAATAATTGCCACTCGCCTGGAACAATTCACTGAGGGGACACCGGGGCTTTCTGAAAGGCAGTATGGGTTGCGGAAAGGTAGATCAACCGGTAAGGCACTCTCCGTGGTGTGCGACATCGCTCGCAATACGATAGCTGGAGCACAATCGCTAGGAGGTACGAAAAAATGTTGCGCGGCGGTGACACCAGATGTTAAAAATGCATTTATCTCGGTGAACCGGAATCGGATCCTAGATGCGTTGGGCGATCTACAAGTCTCACCCTACTTGGTGCGTATACTAGCAAACTATCTCTCGGATAGAAGACTGCTCTATGACACAGATGAGGGACCACGGGAATATAAAATAATAGCGGGTGTACCTCAGGGTCTGTGTTAGGTCCGCTGTTATGGAATATCATGTATGATGGTATAGCGTTTGGGATTGATACTGAAGAACGTGTGATTCGAACTGTCGCTATTACAGTTAGAATCACCAAAAATTGAACCTAAGCGTAACACATCCGGCTACTGGCCGCGTTTAGAATTCGATTTTTAAACGCAAGTATATTCCACTGATGTGAATTGTTATTTTATCGCTATGGTATACGGCTCTGATGCATTATCTTATTCGATTTTCGTTCGGTGTTCTTCACTATTTGCTTGTGTATTGTGTGTGTATCTGTTAGAGACGCCACAATGGTGTGCTCAGGGTCAAGGGGTTAGAATCATTGGGTACGCAGATGATTTGACAATAGTGACCGTAGCTACACATCTAGATGACCTGGAGAATATTTGATGATTTGGCAATAGTGACCGTAGCTGAACATCTAGATGAGCTGGAGAATATTTGCTCCCAAGCAATCCAGAGCATTAAATGCTGGCTAGATATGGCCGGACTGAAACTAGCTGGACATAAGACGGAGGCAGTTTTAATAAGCAGCCGCAAAAAAGTTGAACACCTTGATTTGGAAATAGAAGGACAAATAATCAGATCCAGTCCCTATATCAAATATCTTGGTGTTATATTCGACAACAGGTTGACCTTCAAAGAACACCTGAGGAAAACGAGTGAAAAAGGGGCAAGAGTATGCAAAGTTTTAGCGGGACTGCTACCCAATGTTGGAGGACCCCGGCCCCACATAAAGAAACTCATAACCAGTGTCGACACCTCCATTATAATGTATGCAGCTCACATATGGGACGGACAGTTGCTCCGGCAGGAGTAATAGAATACATGCTGATGTAATGATTTTTTTCTTTTCACCACGGAATTGTTAATAACTTTATTTCACCACTCTTTGCACACCACACACACTTTAAATTAAACACTGTTTGGTCTTTATTCAATCCTTCATTAATATTTATTTTAACTTAAATCGAACATATACTAGTCACTGTTTTTTTGAATTTACTAAGACGACACACTGTACCACTTTACTCCTTCCTTCATGAATATTTCTTTTTACTTAAATCGAACATATACTAGTCATGTTTTGAATTTACTAAGACGACACACTGTACCGCGCCTAATCGAACAATCTCCTGACCGTCTCGGTCAATAATCAGAAACCCACTCTCTAATGACCGTCTTGGCCAAATCTCGAAAACCAACCATCGTTAGTGGTTTTCTCATTTTTTCTTTTCTTTAGGATCGAAATCTGGTTTCCTCCGGCAGATAAAAGGATATTTACTCTTTCCCGCCTGATCCTTTTTTGGGTAAAGAAAAATCAATAGTGCTTTTATTGCGCCTGTTGTTTTCTTTAACCGAATGGGCAGGGATTTTTTCCTTGGGAAACCGATTGAAAGAAAGATCAATAGCGCCCAGGCGAACGTGCATTTTGTTTTACTTTTGTTTTATTGCCTGTTGTTTGTTTTAACTTAGTTCGGTTAAAACGGAAACTGGCGCTGGTTGTTTTAATGGTTTTAGGTAACCATTTTTCTAAGGGATCGTAAAATTGCTGGCGCGCATTTTTATGATTCTCAGCGATTTCGCTTGAAAGACGGCAACTGGCCTGCACATTTGGCTCTTAGAGGGTTTTTGTGGTGAACCTTTGGTTCGATGATTATGTCTAAGTTTTTTTATGTGAGCAAATTGAACGTTTAGTTCAATTTGCTTGGGGTTTAATTGATTAGCGCAAATTGAACGTTTGGTTCGATTTTCTTGCTATCCATTTATGTGGGACCATTTGGTGTATGGGCTAATGTTTTTGGTTTAGGTAATGTCACATCCTTTAAGTGGACGTTTTTGGCGTGTATCGCCGTTAGTGGTGGAGACTGGCTCCAAAGGGGTAAGTTTTATGGGATGGGTGGTTGTGGCCGTAACGCTGAGTTTAAAACAGGCATAGTCCGTAACAAATGGTATTCTCTGTGAAATGATGCAGCAGCTGCGACGTGACGAGCGGAGTAACAGGTAAACTCTTCTCCGCCCCGCGATGGAATATCTAAACGAAAGTTCCGCGGGGATCAACAGGAATATGAGCCTGGCTGGAGTTGGTTTTAGTCGGTAAAAACCCGGCATGCGTCTGGATCGGTCCAGAGGTATCTTTTGAAGATTTCCACCTTCCTACCGAAACCAAAAAAAAAAACAATACACAAGCAAATAGTGAAGAACAACACAGAAAGAAAATCGAATAAGGAAAAAGCATTAGCCGTACATCAAGCATTAACATAACAATTCCACATCAGTTGAATGTACTTGAGTTTAGAAATCAAATCCGTACAGGCGGCAGTAGCCTGATGCTTCAATCCTTCGCTTTTCACCCATTTCTCTGTGCGCTCAATTCACCATCATCACTATCCTTGCAAACGCTATAGAATCATTTTCGAAATATCTGGAATTAAATGACCTCCTCAATGACCGCCAATATGGCTTTCGTAGCAACAGGTCCACAGGAGATCTGATGGCGTACCTTACTGAAAAGTGGAGTCATACCATCCACTACTTCGGTAAAAGCAAGGTTTTGCACTGGATATTTAAAAGCCTCCGACAGAGTTTTGCATTCAACCCTTTTATTAAAATTACATTCCTATAGAGTGGACAATTCCCTGATCCAATGGATAAGAGACTATCTTTCTGGCCGTTTAATCCAAGTGGTTCTTGATGGTGTCAAATCCGCCTCCCATCAAATTAATGCACTTATTCCCCAAGTTTCTGTACTCTCACCCACCCTCTTCCTGATCATTATAAATTATATCTTGTCCATTACCCACAACCCAATCCACTCGTTTGCTGATGATAGCACGTTGAGTTTCTCATACTCATACGAACATTCCCGATCAAACTCTTCGAAACTCAGTACCAATCAGGAAGTTATGCTTAGTACATTGAATTCCGACCTCAACAAGATATATCAGTGGGGATTATCTAACCGAGTAGAGTTAAATGCCTTAAAAACTCAGTGCTGTCTCTTGTCGTCAAAGGCGAACCCCAAAGTAAATACACTGTCGATGAGCGGCACTTGTATCGACGAAGCCATGGAACTATCAATCCTCGGCACTGGAATTAATTCGACTCTTAATTGCAATAACCACATATTTAAAGCTGCGAAAAGTGCGGCCGAATGTCCCATACATTCCTTAAGATACTTCATTCCAGCCAACCTGGCCACTATTTACAAAGCGTACATTCGTCCGTAAATGGAGTTCAACTCCCGTATTTGGTCAGGTGCATCCAAAACTGCACTACACGTGCTCGATAGGATCCAAAAACCAGCAGTGAAACTTATTGCGGACCAGGCTGTGAGTCGCTCAATGATGTGGTTAGAACATAGGCGCAACGTATCATGCCTATCTCTTTTTTATACGCATTACCACGGTCGTTGCTCATCTAAACTTGCTGAATGTGTTCCGCCCCTTCAGACAATTTCTTACTATACCCGTCAATCTGAGAATGCGCATCAGTTCACGTTGAAAGTCAACTTCAGGTGCACAAACAGACATAGAGATTCATTCTTTAGCCGAACCACACGAATGTGGAATTTTCTACCTGATCATATGTTTCCTCGTCGTTGTTATGTCCAGGCATTTAAAACCAATGTACATCGAAACCTCCTTTCCTTATCCACTTCCTCTTCCTCTGCTCGGACGGTGCTCTGGCATTGAATGGTACTCCAAAATCCCCTTTTGTGCAAGCGTTCGTGTGAAAAAAAAACCTCATATATAAATGACATACTTATCGAACTCCTCCCATATAAATGACATTAACATAATCGTCAAACATACTTGTATCTCTTTTTATACTAACTTTTTAAAACCATCAGATGGCCACTTAATTCTCCCTCTCTTCAGGATAAATTTCGACTCTACTTCGTTTTGGTGTCTGAAGACTTGCTGGAAATTTTACATTGGCAAACGCCAATCGGTTGCCTTTTCACCGAAGTGTACCCCCCCCCCCCCCCCCCGAGCCTTGGCCTTATTTAGTAAGTAAAATTTGTTTAATTTTCCATAATAATTTGTTTTTCCAAGCAAGGGAATTTGTTAAATTTTCCATAATAATTTGTTTTTCCAAGCAAGGGTATTAGCCTTGCGCCAATACACATGACTTTACTAACTTTAAGTATACTTGCTTCAACCTTGTTTTATCCTCAGTTTACCTTAAAAATCCTTGTCTCATGCCCCTTTTAATCTCCATAGTTTAACTTTAAGTTTAAGTCAAGTTAGGTTATGTCGAGTTAAGTTAGTTATGTTCAACTAAAATTTTAATCTGTTAGCTTGCAGTGACTTAAAAAGTTGGGTGTTAGCCCCACCAAATTCGAAAATGCAAAACGTTCGTCACTGGAACAGTGAGTGTACAATATGTAGAAGTGGATAACAAAAAAAAAGGCATCTTAAAATGCACAATGGTCTTTCATGTGGAAAATGTTGTTGTCGAGAACGCATTTTAGGATATTGAACATATTCACCAATATCCGTTGAACAACTTTAGTGGTAATATCTTTGCCTCTTCGACGAAACCCGATCTGTAACAGAAGTGAGCCGAAAAAAACCAAGCAACATTGGCACCAAAGAACGTCATTCCATATTTTTTACTTCGGCTGAAGAACGGACTCACGAACGTGCTCGTCCAATTTCTTAGTGCATTATAAGCATACTTTGTCTATACACACCTTAGGATATCGCTATTCAATTCAGTCTCCGAGCTCTACTGAAATGAAAGAACTTCCTGTTTTAGTTATAACAATAAAACAATTTCAAACCAAGAGTTTTCGAATTCGTCTTTACACCGATACCTTCAAAATACGAAAACCATCTTTCAACACAACTTATTATGGAAATAACTCTCTTTTCTTACTCTCCCAACTACCAACTTTAAAGCCAGCCAGATGACAATGTACCCCAGCGAAAGCAATTTAATGATACCAATGTGTTTCGAATGCCCTGTGGGACAATAAATCTTAGCCATTTCTAGGTAGACTCCACATCGCGCCATTTTTAATCAATTTGCACTAGACACACAATAAACTCAACAGCTTTTAGGTAATCAATTGCGATTGGAAATATATCTTATATATCGTAAGCTCCTGCCATAAAATACTTGCCCCTAACACACTTACCCACTGCGGTAAATTAATGCCGACTTAGTGTTATTTACATTTACAGGAAAAAAAAAACTCCCTTAAGTGCCATTAAAATGCTCTCCGTTTAGAAATACTTTGGGTTTGTCAAGGTGATTCTAAAGAGCGGCTGTCGTTTTGATAATGTCGGCGAGTGATGAGGTGATATCGAGTGTCCGGTATTGGATGTGGGGCGAGACATATACCACGCGTTTGGTGGAAGTCTCCTTCAAATGTTTGTGATTCATGATTATACTGTCTTTTCTGTACTACGAATTTCCCGTGAAATCTCCGAAGCAGGTAATTTACGACTTCGGCTGTATTTTTAATCGTCGTGGAGTTTTGCACCACAAGTCAATGGCGGTTGACTCCCTACATTTGAAAATTTAAGTAACGATTATTTGGTGTTTTCTACTAGATTTTCTTTAACAGCTTTTCCTGTGAGGCGAAAGTGTTCACATGCCAACTATTTTGGTCAATAAGTATAAAGTCATTGAGCATTTCCTTGGGGAGTCTTAGGCTTTTAAGTCAGTAAAAAGACAAATAGCAGTACTATGTTAACTAGTAGTATAGACTAAGGGCATTCCAGACACTTAAATAAAAGATCAAGGAACTATACAAGAGCATGACATTTAAGGATAAATTACACAAAGCATCAGACTTTGATCTCAGCTATGAGGCCGGGAACCTTAGTCCAGAGACTAGATTACAAACGAGATATGCTGCAATGACAGGCTACAAATAACGTATATTTAAATTCAAAAACATATCTATTCATTAGTTTAGAATTTCCCATCATGGTATACTCCAGCTGTTAAAGGAGCCACTACTTTAGAAACAAACAACTAAACTAGATTCATAAGGTAGGATAACAAGATACTACTTAACATACCAAAATCTCAAGCCTTAACGGCTGAAGTAATAACAAAGTGATTATTACTCTGTTATGACATCAAACAATGCAACTTGTGGGCTATCAAATGATGATGGTACATTAAATGATGCAGCTAGTGGACTAGAAAAAATGTTAAGGATAGAAAGGACGAGAAGCAACATGTGGGCACCCACATGTGCCAGTGCTGCCGGTCAATAGGCAATAGCATAACAAAAGCAAAAGCCAACTTCGATAAAGCATTTTATAAAAAATATGCCAATGGCACCAAAAATATAGCCTAAGACGGATACAAAGAAAAGAGTGAATACCAAATTCTTTAGCCCTATATAGTAACATGCGGATGTGTCCAGAGAACTACCTTGGATTGAGTGGATTGTAAAAAAAATTGCACACTAGCAGAATAAGAAAGCCCAAGGTGAACATCTCATGCACTTTTTTCGAATACTACTTGACACTACAGAGGAAAATCAGACAAGATCCGAGGTGGCCAGGGAATCTGTAATGCCTACATTCAAGGCGCAAAGTTTTTACAGACCAGAAACTCATATTCTAACAAAAAGTACTACCCTCTCCTACAAGTAGAAGAAATATGCGGATATTAATGAATAACATCAAAAGCTGTATTACCTCATCCATTTCTTTGGTTACAGTCATCAGCGCAATCGAGAAACCGAATCTGCTTGCTGGACATTTTCCAGCCGGTTTTAAGGCTGCTGATTCCAAAACGAGCACAGCCTTGACTTGAACACAGGCGACATACAATGAGTCAAATTCACAGTCGAACTCGAGCACTGAAGAAAAAACTACCTATACTTCTTGGTTTGCTGAACTGTGACGAAATCGCTTTCATCAATCCTAGTTAACTGGGCAATTCCCAAATAGGGCGACCTAACATCGTCCTATTCCAATCGGCTCATAACACTGACTTGTAACCGGCCAAAAGTTATAGAGTCACTGATTAACTGTCAACTTTCGAAATATGAGGAATAAAGTGACGGATTCAAAAATAGAAGGACGCCTGCAAATATGTAGCCAAATGCCAAATAGGGCGACCTAACAGTACCCTCTTCCAATCGGCCCAAAACACTGACTTCTATCCGATCGAAGGTTATGGAGTAACAAATTAACTGTCAACATTCGCAATATGTGGAATCAAGTGAACGTTTTGAATATAGAAGGACGCCTGTGAATATCTAATCAACTGCGAAATAGGGCGACCTAACAATGCGCTCTTCCAATCGGCCCAAAACACTGACTCCTATCCGATCAAAGGTTATGAAGTAACAGAATAACTGTCAATTTTCCAAAAATGTGGAATCAAGTGACCGATTTGAAAGTGGAAGGACGTTTGTGAATATCTAACCAACTGCCAAATAGGGCGACCTAACAGTGCCCTCTTCCAATCAGCCAAAAACACTGACTTCTAGCCAATCGAAGGTTATGGAGTCATTGATTAACTGTCAACCTTCCAAATATGTGGAATCAAGTGATTGATTCGAAAATAGAAGGACGCCTGTGAATATCTAACCAACTGCCAATAGGGCAACCTAACAGTGCCCTCTTCCAATCGGCCCAATACACTGACTTCTATCCGATCGAAGTTTATAAAGTTACTGATTAACTGTCAACTATCCAAATATGTGGAATCAAATGACCGATTTGAAAGTGGAAGGACGTTTGTGAATATCTAACCAACTGCCAAATAGGGCGACCTAACAGTGCCCTCTTCCAATCGGCCCAAAACACTGACTTCATAGAGTCACTGGTTAACTGTCAACTTTCCAAATATGTGGAATCAAGTGACCGATTTAAAAGTGGAAGGACGTTTGTGAATATCTAACGAACTGCCAAATAGGGCGACCTAACAGTGACCTCTTCCAATCGGCTGCTATCCGGTCGAAGATTTGTAGTCATTGAGTCACTGTTAACATTCGAAATATTTGGAATTAAGTGACCGATTTGAAAATAGAAGGATGCCTGCAAATCTCAAATAGGGCGACCTAACAGTACCCTCTTCCAATCGGCCCAAATCTCTGACTTTCATCCGATCAAAGGTTATGGAATAACAGAATAACTGTCAACTTTCCAAATATGTGGAATCGAGTGACCGGTTGGAAAACAGAAGGACGCCTGCAAATATATAACCAAATCCCAAATAGGGCAACCTAACCGTGCCCTCTTCCAATCGGCCCAAAACACTGACTTCATAGAGTCACTGGTTAGCTGTCAACTTTCCAAATATGTGGAATCAAGTGACCGATTTAAAAGTGGAAGGACGTTTGTGAATATCTAACCAACTGCCAAATAGGGCGACCTAACAGTGCCCTCTTCCAATCAGCCCAAAACACTGACTTCTAGCCAATCGAAGGTTATGGAGTCATTGATTAACTGTCAACCTTCCAAATATGTGGAATCAAGTGATTGATTCGAAAATAGAAGGACGCCTGTGAATATCTAACCAACTGCCAATAGGGAGACCTAACAGTGCCCTCTTCCAATCGGCCCAATACACTGACTTCTATCCGATCGAAGTTTATAGAGTTACTGATTAACTGTCAACTATCCAAATATGTGGAATCAAATGACCGATTTGAAAGTGGAAGGACGTTTGTGAATATCTAACCAACTGCCAAATAGGGCGACCTAACAGTGCCCTCTTCCAATCGGCTGCTATCCGGTCGAAGATTTGTAGTCATTGAGTCACTGTTAACATTCGAAATATTTGGAATTAAGTGACCGATTTGAAAATAGAAGGATGCCTGCAAATCTCAAATAGGGCGACCTAACAGTACCCTCTTCCAATCGGCCCAAAAATCTGACTTTCATCCGATCAAAGGTTATGGAATAACAGAATAACTGTCAACTTTCCAAATATGTGGAATCGAGTGACCGGTTGGAAAACAGAAGGACGCCTGCAAATATATAACCAAATCCCAAATAGGGCGACCTAACCGTGCCCTCTTCCAATCGGCCTAAAACACTGACTTCTATTCGATCGAAGTTTATAGAGTCACTGATTAACTGTCAACTTCCCAAATGTGTGAATTCAAGTAACCTTTTTGAAAGTAGAAGGATGCCTGCAAATATCTAACCAAATCTCAAAGAGGACGACCCAACAGTGCCCCCTTCCAAACGGCCCAAAACGCTGACTTCTATCTGATCGAAGCTTATGGAGTAACTGATTAACTGTCAAGTTTCGAAATATGTGGAAAAAGGGTCCCTTCTTTTTGGAAGTAGAAGGACGTCTGCAAATATCTAACCAAATGCCAAATAGGGCGACCTAAAATCGCGATCTTCTTATTTGCCCAAAACTGTCACTATTTTAAATAACTGGAAAGAAGCATCCTTTGCAATGATTGCCAACGAAGGTTTTGTAGCAATTGGTCCACAGGAGATCTGAAGGCGCACGTTATCTAAAAACGGAGACACTCCATTTCAACAGAAAAGCTTCAGAATCGACCAGCCTCAGAATCGGCCACACGATTGCGTTCATTTTCCATAGAATGAACGAGGCACCCATATTGTCGAGATCTTGTTCACACCTAATTTTTCGTGTAGCTATTTAGTGAGTAACAAACCGTTTTCGATACTACAAGCGGCATCTCACAGATGTTCTAAGTACTTATTGAATGACACTCGTACTTCATCGCATCTAATCTGTCGATGCAAAGTGTTCCCATATTTGGTCAGGCCTACCTAAAATAGCAGGCTGATCGGAAACCCTGATGACAAAGAATTCGGCAGACAAGTCCAGCTAAAAAACAAAGTGGCCCTTCGATAGTATAGTGGTTAGCATACCCACCTGGCGCGCTGGAGGCCGGGGTTCGATTCCCCGTCGGGGAGCCTCTGGCGCAAGACTAATGGCCTTGCCCGGAAAAACCAAATGATTATGGAAAATTTAACATGCCTCAGGACTTGCTAAATAAGGCCAAGACCGGTTCCCGGTTGTAGTGCCGATTATGATGATGATGAAAAAACAAAGTAAGCAAAAAGAATGGGCTGGGACAGACTGATATAAAAAGACTGAACGGGGTGTCCGATTAGAAAAGAATTGTCATAAAATATTCATTATAAAATCACAGCCAGAATAGAGGAGTCAGAAAAAATAGCACACAGAAGCCCAACCAAGAAAGCCTCACATAAGAAAACCAGACCTAAAATATTGATCAGAAACACAGGTTCCAACTGATGAGTCAGAAAAGTCCAGCCAAAATAATGTAGGTGAAATTCAGGGGAAATTGAAAAACACACTTGATATGAGCTGATAAAATCGAGGACTGTAAATAAACTAAATGACAGATCGCGCTCAAACGTTAAGATAGAAGACAGTTATGCCAACCTACTGATGAAAAGAAATTTGACAATTCCTTTAAGTGGGCTTTTTAAATGGTCAATTCCCGGCACTTTTTTGACAGAATGTATCAACGGGGATCACCTATCCCAGTGGAATTCAATACCTTGAAAATCCAGTGCTGTGTCTTTTCGTCGAAGAAGAGCTATAATGTGTGTCATCAAACGGCATTTGATTCGACTCTTGATTGGAATGGCGACATGTTTGAAACTGCGAAAACTGCAGCCAAATGTTTGGGATTTCTTCAGAGGTGACAGAAATACTTCACTCTATCCAACCTGGCTACATTTTACAGAGCATATATTCGTTCTAAAGCAGAAATTAATTCCGATATTTATCCAGGCGCAGCAGTTCACGAGCGAATCGATGCAAAACCGAGCAGTGATACTCATTGGCATTCCGGTAGCAAGTCTTTCAATACCGTTGTTTAAACATTAATATGGTGCCTATCTTATCCCAACAAGTATTTTTACGGTCCTTGCTCAACGGGGGCTGGTGAGAATATTTCACATTTACCCGTTAATCGAAGACTATGCATCAGTTCACATTGATATTTAACTTCAGATGTATGGATAAACACACAAGCGTTCTTCAGCCGAACCACACCAATGTGAAATTCTCTACCTGGCCACGTGTTCCTTTGTCGTTGTAATATCCCGACATCTAAGACCAATATGCATTAATACTTCCTCTCTCAAACCTGTGCTCTTTCATTGTACTCGTACTCGAACATATTGTGGGGCATGTTGTGGAACATGTTAGGGGCATATGTTTGGGACATATTTGGGACATCTTTGGGACACCCTCGGAATATCTTTGGGACATACTTGTAACATCTTTGGGACATCTCTGAGTCATACTTGGAAAACCCTTGGGTCTCCCTTAGAACATCTTTGGGACATCCTTGGGACATCTTTGGGACATCTTTGAGACATCCTTGGGATATTTTGTGGACACCCTTGGGACACCCTTTAGACACCCTTGAGGAATCTTTGAGACATATTTAGGGCACGTGGGCCACTTGGAAAACGTCAACGCTCTTGAGGAAACGGCTATAATATGCTATGTTTTATAGCACAATTTGGGAGTAGTATGCACCGCAGGCATCGCCAAATTTTAGAGGAAGATAGTTCGAGATATCGCATTTGGATCCATTTTTATGTATAGAACTCGATATTCGTAACATTATCTTTAATTCGTTTATTTTAGGAATCGTTTGGTCAGCTCGCGCCGGAACTACAGTCCACAAAGAGAGGAGGTAGCTGAGACGTCGCCACGGAAGGCGCCGTCCACAGAGCAGCAACAGTTTTTGGTCCTTTGAGCAGGATCTGGGGGATAGAACTACAATGCCCATAACGAGATCGGCAAAAGCAAGGAGGACGCTGCCGTTCCCTACGGGAGGTCTGTCTACTCAAATTGGGGTGGGCAGCACTGGACCAGGAGTAAGCGCCACAGGAGAAGGATCTCCCACACGGCTTGGAGGAGATTACGGCGGGCCTGTCGGAGCGCTTGTCAGAAAAGGGGAATCAGCACACGTGACCGAAGCGAAGTAAAGCCACTCTCAACCCCACACCCTTGGGCGGGGGATTGACTCAACGTACCAAGAGGAAGACCAGGGGGCCAGCGTCGCAGGGGAGGACGGGCCCCGGGACACTCCTGCCCAGATCGAAGTGCGGCACGGAGCACTAGGCATAGTCTCAAGAGGCAGCTCGGTAAGGTCAGCGAGGAGGGTCGAGATCAAGGCAAGGTTGGAAGTCGCCAAGCAAGAGCTAGAAAACGCAGAGGGGAAGGCGAAAGTGGGACGAGCGAACCTCGAATTGGTGAAAGCAAGTTCCGAGGAAAAGACTAGCCAAAGCGAGGCCACCGAAGATGAGTACCAGCAGGGCCCTTGCCATCCATGGGACAATCTAACCAGGCTGCCCGAAAAAAGGCGAGAAGGGCTAACTCACGAGGAAAGGTCGCCGCATCACGGATAGGAAAGGAGCGACATCCAGGATCTGGCCCAAGCCACAGCCAGGTTCTTGCGAGCACCCCCCGGAGCAATTACCTCGAGGCAAATGACCGAGTTACCCTATTTCAACGGTGCAAGCGATGAGTGGCTGGCTTTCAGGAGATCGTTCGAAGATACGGCCGTCGGATTCACATACGCGCAGAATTTGGGCGTCTTCGGAGCGCTCTTCGGGGAAGGGGGGGGGGGGGGGGGAACCGTTAGAAGTCTCCTATTTATTGCCGAGGACCCACAAGAGGTAATGAAGGTACTGGAGACTTGCTTTGGAAGACCGGGAGCGTTACCCCTGAGAGAGCCAACGGAATTAAAGGGGCTGCCTCAAATCACAGGGGACCCGAACGTGATTCGAGTCTTTGCCGGCCGGGTGACGAACTCCGCGGCCACCATCAGGGTGCTGAACAATAAGCAGTATTTGAACTCACCAGAGACGGTAAAGGACCTGACTGCCAAGATGCCGTCATCCATGAAGTACAGGTGGTTCATGTATCGCCACAGCCATCGGGGAGAGGACCAGCCCGAACTGAGGGTTTTTAGCGACTTCATGAGAGTGGAAGCAGACATGTGTGGTGATTTCGGCCCACCCGAAGTATCTTGGTAGCCGAGGGGAGGCTAACACCAACATGCATCATCCCAAGGAGGGTGATTACTGCCATGCGCACCATCAGTAGCACCAAATCATACCTAAAGATGGTTCCAGTGGATCTCTACGGATCGGTGCGAAAACCAGACAGGAAGCGCTCGTCGTAGAGGCAGTCAGTGGACTGGACATCAGGAGGAACGACTCGCAAAGATTCCAAGCGCGAATCAAGGGAGCCCATAGCCGAACTAGAAGTTTGATCGAGGTAAGAACCATCCGCAATTTTAAACCTTCGAAGCAGGAGGTGAGGAAAGAGACGATTGAAAGATGCAAGCACCTACGAGACCTCGGAGACCAGTTGTCCTACGCCCAGCAAGAGCCTAAATTACTTATTGGTGAGAACGACTGGGGCCTGATAGTTACAAGGTGGCTGAGGAAAGGGAGAAGTACCGAACCAGTGGCTTCACTTACCAGTTTGGGATGGACTTGCAGGGGTGCGAGACTAGGAACAGGTCGCCAGTGAGATTTGTCGACTATGGCAGGACAAAGAAAGACGAGACGGAATTGCTCGTTAGACGTCACTTCGAAATCGAAGCAATAGGAGTGCAACTACGACGCCCCAAGAACGATACCGACAGAAGAGCCATGGAGGTTCTAGAAAAAACCACGAGACGGCTGCCAAATATAAGATACGAAGCAGGGCTTCTATGGAAAAGCGATGACGATGCGCTACCCAACAACTACAGACGGGCCTGTCGACGCCTCCTGAACATCGAGAGGAAACTGTGCCAAGACGAGGAATGTACAGAGAGCAAATGAACAATTTGCTAGAAAACGGGTATGCAGAAAAGGCGCCGGCGTTCACAACTCCAGGAAGAACCTTCTACCTCCCACACTTCGCAGTAATACACCCGGCCAAGAAGAAGCCGCTAATAGTACTCGACGCAGCAGCCAAAGTTGACGGCCAGAGCCTTAACGACGCCCTATTCTCCGGATCAGACCTCCTCCAATCGATCTTGGGGGTGCTGGTCAGAGTCACAGACATCAAATCTAGATGCGCGAGGCCGACCGTGACTGCTAGGGTTTCTTTGGCGCGACGGAGACACGAAGAGCAAGCCTGAAGAATATCGCATGACGTCTGTGGTATTCGGAGCCCCATCATAACCATTGACTGGAATCAATGTGATGAACAAAAACGCTGAGGACCTCGAGGAGGAACATCCGACAGCAGCGCGAGCTATCCGTGAAAACCACTACATGGATGACTACCTACAGAGATTCGCGACTGTAGAAGAGGCCAGAAATACAGCAAAGGCAGTGGAAAAGACCCATGCAAAGGCGGGATTCCGACTCAAGGGGTGGAGTAGCAATATACCCCAGATTCTCAAAGGTTTTCAGGAGCAGCCCCGATCAGAAGCATTGGAATTATCAAAGGAAGAGAAGACTCTTGGGCTCAGGTGGCTACTGGCGGAAGACAACCTGGCTTTCAATGTGGAGTTTCAGAACACCTCCTCGGAAGTCCTCACCGGGAAAAGGATGCCTACCAAGAGAGAAGTCACCAGTGCGGTAATGTCAACCTTTGAGCCACTGGGACTTGCAATGCTGGTCATACAGGGGGAAAAGCTGATAGAGGATATCTGGTGCGCCAAAATCGGGTGGGATGATGAGATCTTCGAAGAACAGAGGATCGCTTGGACCAACTACCTAAAGGAGACGTCCATCCTTAAAGGACTGAGAATCCTCCGGTGCCTGTCGGGCAGTCAGGAAGAAGGCCAAATACACACTTTCAGTGATGGCAGCCGGAAGGCGTACGCGGTGGCAGTATATTGGAGAACGGTGGGCCCGATGGGAGATTGAGCATGCCCTTGATCGCTGGTAAGGCCCGAGTAACACCGACTAGGCCGGTGTCGATGCCCCGACTAGAATAACAAGCGGCCTTGTTGGCGGCTACGATAGAGAAGGAGTCTAGGCTCGAAATATCTCTAATTCGCTTACGTTAGGAATCGTTGACCGGCTGGGGTTGGAACTGCAGTCCACAAGGAGAGGAGGAAACTGAGACGCCGCAGAGCAGTAACATAAGGTCTTGAATCAAACATAAACGTAAGCTAGTTACATATATATAGAACTTGTATATATATCTTCAAATCCACTATTAAGTCCCCAACCCAAGTTGGTTGTGAAACCTGAGACTGGTGACAATAAGTCCACTCTCGATTAAATACAAAAAGCACGACTTTTATGTGGGGTAACTGTCTGAAAGTCATATTACCTTAATCTTAATTATGCATGCGAATAGCTTTTCCCTGATCCAATTTTTTCGAAAACAACACAGTAAGTCTTCCCCACGCATTACACAAAATTCTTTCATTGCCCCACAGAGGACAAGAACGTACTTAAAATATTTCTAGATCTATTAGATACAACGACAGTGATCCACCCTTCTCCGTTATCGATACCACAATTTACTTCAGAATTATAATTTTCTAGTCTTTTGACGAACTAACCTCATCATGGAATCAATCCAAAATTAGTAGCGAATGGATTGAAATGTTAGGACAGCAGTAAAAAAATAAAAGGGATACACCACAGTCCTCTGGAGTCAGAGGTACGGTCGTAAAATAATTTATGAGAGGGCGGATCAAGAAGTTCGCGCGTAAAATAAACCAGAGGAGGGTTGATGATGTTTCATTGGCATCAGTTCTTTTGTTCCCTGTTTGGCCATCGAGCCAGACTCGATGAGCACAGTAGTCTAATAACAGAATCAAACCCAAGGAACACGTCAAGTATTCTGAATATTGAGGCCAGAGCCAACAGTAGAAAGAGGGTGCAACCGCCAACCACTAATCCGCAGACAGCATGAGGTTACATATGGTAAAATTTCGCAGCATATTTTATATGGCAGCTACGATGGAGGCCATTCGTAACTTCGGCAATAATAGTCCATTTCTTGTGCGTTTTCGACATCCGGGCACAAAAGGGGAAACGGATTGACACCATAAAATTGAGTTGACTTTGTCACCTCAACTGGGGCCCTTGAGGAAGGGTCTTTGCTCTTTATTTTTGCCTTTGTGGTGTTCGACATGAATACGTAACTATATATGTAGTCATTTATGTATGCGAATGTATAAATTTAAGTCGGTTGTTGGTGAAATAACGAGAATGGATTATTCGTAATAGTTTATTGAAATAGTTTATCAGTATACGGGAGATGTTTTTCTGTCACCATTATCTAGTGAAATGGAAGTCTGTCGAGAAATTGAATTGAAGAGAAGAGTATCTATATGTCGAAGTGTCGATCTAAAGGAAGGTAATCCCTGTGATATCTCCTCAACCTAAGGTAATTACAGAAAAAGTAAATTATGTATTTTTTAAAGAAGGCTTAAAAGGGAGCTCGACGAAGTATGTAGTGGTCGTGAAAGACCATTTCCTGATTTTCATTTAGAAATTACATTACATACATCGTTCAGTACTTACGAGCTTCAATGTCATTGCAATGAATGGAGCCCTTGCATTCATTTCCGTAAAGTTTGGTTATACTCGTACGACATAACATGCATAACATGTAACTCGTACGACATAACACGTCTGAAGCTGTCAAGTAGAATAGCAGTGACTGGCTATCAAAATCCGATTTCATTTTGTCAGTTGTTAGGGTGACACTGATTAGCCGCGATCTTTCGAAATATAATATATGGAATCAAATAACCTCCTTAATAGCTTTCGTAGCAACAATTCAACAGGAGTTCTGATTATCTTATAGTGCTCTTCGAAGTAGCGAAGAATGTGATTCGTTAACACTATGGAAAAGTTGTAACCAAATCACGATGCGTGAGACCACGGCCACGTGTGCACGAGGATGTCTCAGCTGGGTACTTAAGCCTGATTGCTACGTGAATGCTCTGCTCTACAGCACTGATAATTTTGTTCGATTCCCTTGAATGCTGCGTTCTTCACTGTTGCGTGTGTGTAATTTTTTTTTTATATGACACTGTGGCGGTTCCGCCAAACCCTACGGTTCACTTACCTAAAAAAAAACCCCATAACCTCTATCCAATCACATAATTTTGCTAATGCAATCGCATTAGCACCTTAAATGCTTTACGCATCAATGATTATCTAAGGTATAATCTAAAAAGCTTCAGTATAAGAATTCTTACCTTTTCTTGCATCTCTTCGCATACAATTCCTGTAAGAGTTCTTTCTTACCTTATCATAAATTCCCTGTAATAAAATTCATCGGTTCGCATAGCATACGACCGCACGTCAGGGAATCTTACCCTTGAGTTGGCTAATCTCAGCCTCAATATGTGTACATAAAAACTATCTATGCACACATCGGCTGTCGACCCTTTTAGCCAGCGATAAATAGTCCAACACCAGCTGCATGTAATTAGCACCATCCACGTTGATACTATCTCACTAACTCGCACCATGAGTAAACAAAAGACCGCTGTCCTTCATCAGGCATTCTGGCGATACGCAAACAATTCAATCATTCTAGTATCCCAAATGCACCTACCATCTAATGAGTTGCAACTTGTTTACTCAGTTGAACTCTCAGGCCATAAATTCCTTTTATCCTACATAGATCTGGATTCATTTCCCAGTAACCTACTCACATAAACAAAGATCTCCACGATCCCTTTTTCCTTTCTTTGTTTCAGGTTCATTCTCATGGCCTTGTGTATGAAAAAAACCAATGTGATCTTCACTCACACATACACATACATTGCCAAGTTTTTCTTCCTTGTTTTCACCACGAGAGAAACACTTTCTCTCTCGGGAAAACTCACCCCAAACGATTGAATATCGGTGAGTCTAATTCCATCCGCTGACCACAATGGTCATGCCGCTCCCGCTCACCGGCGCGCACGGTGATGCGAATATAGTCGAGTCGCGAATTAAAACCCCCGATTGGATTTTTTTATACTTTCTAAATGATCATTCTAACGATTTTAATTAAAAATCAACTTATGTTAATTTGGTGTTTAATTTGTTGTTTTGTTTTTATTTAGTTTTATTATATTTGAACTATATAAATTCAGTGCTTAAAGAGAATGATAATTGGTTTGAATAAAGAGAAGTTAATGTCAAAAATCATTCAGTGTTTTCCCTTTTCCTGTTGTGGACGTTGGATTGTTGAGTTGCGTTTGTGTTTTTTTCTTTCGGTCTGCGGCAGACTCTTTTAGAACTGGTGGAGACGAGGTAGAACCCCGTGTCGTGCGCCGGCACAATGACCTCGTACCCCACAACACCTCTAAACCAAGGCGAACCTACGATGAACTAACACTCTCAGACGAAAGTTTTACTCAGCTAGGTCCATCAATCAAATATGGTTTTGGATTTCTCTCTGCAATTTCATGTAACCACGGCCTATTCTGTTTGAAATTAAATACGCCCCACCTGCTTCTTCGATGAAAACAAGATTGTCGCACTTTATATATCAGTAGTAGGTGGGGTCCCAACGCCCTGTCGCCCGGTGAAATACCACCCCACCAAGCCATAGGTCCATCCGTGAAACGGTCGGGAGAAATCGGTGGTCATCTTTCGGAGCCTTGCTGATGGACCGGTTTGAGAAAAGGTTGGTTTAGGTGGTAGTCGGTCCCAAGGTGAGACACCACCCCGTCACGCTGTACAATCCACGGTATCGTCGAGAGAAATCTGCGACGGTGTTTCGGATGTGTGGCTGATGGCCCGGACTGACACGGAAATAAGTCATGAGGGAACCTTCTGAGATAAAGTATTCCGGAGGTAAACTAGTCTCCCATTCGGATCTCCTAGGGGGATATTATGATAAATAACCGAACTTTAAGAGGTTCGTCATCGCATAATCGGAGCCGCTTTCGAGGCTATGCCGACGCTCGACTGGTAACGGCATTTTGTAACATCAGGGGCATCGGTTTCAACAATGCGAATGTAAACGCCGTCCACCAATATTTGCAAACAGCGAAACCTGATGTCCTTGCCCTAACTGAGACCCAGGTCGATTCGTCAACTGATTCAATATATCTTCGTTGTTCAGAATACGACTTACATTCGAGATTCCGTTTTAAGGGCGAAGTCTGCGTCTTCGCGCGGTCCTATGTGGCTTGCCAGAATTTGGAGGCGTTGGAACCCAATAAGATGGACATCATATGGTTGAGGGTCGTACTGAAGAATTCTGTCAAATTTCTTTGTTGTCTTTACCGCTCCCCGAATGACGATCGCCCGCGATATTTTTCGAACATCTTTCACATACCATCGACTGGATACAGATCAACCACCGAGCTTCTGAAATTGTTGTCCTTGGCGATTTTATTGTGCACAATTCGGGGCTGGTAGGAAGATTCTAACAGAACCGATGAGGTTGGGAAGCTGGCGGAGATGTTTGCGTGGAGAAACCAACGCGAGTGCCGGATGCCCGAGGATTTCGCGAACACCCTGGATCTGTTTTTGACATCCGAACCGAATATTTATACCGTAGAAGTTTCTGCGCCACTGGGAAACTCAGATCACTGCTTGGTATCTGTCGCGCAAGCACTTGCATTTCAAGCGAAAAACCGACCTAGGCTGCTTCGCCATGTATGGAAGTATTGGGCTGCTAACTGGCACGATTTGCGAGATTTCTTCGCATCCTTTCCGTGGTCGGAGGTGTGCTTCGGAGACTCCGATATTGACGCTTGCGCGGAGTCGGTCACAGAGATTATTCTGCCGGGATGGAAATCTACATTCCACATCTCATCAAACGAAGTTCATCTAATAAACCGTGGTTTGATAAAAAAATGCGAGCAGATTACAGCGACAAAAAATAGAGCTTTTAAGTAATGGCGCTCCAATCCCACCGATGTTAACAGAGCGAATTTTGTTAGAATCAGAAACGCGTGCAGCCAGGCCATTGATACCGGGAGGAAGGCTCACAATGACATTGTGACCGATAAACTCCTAGAGTGCCCGACTGGTTGGCGCTCCTTCTGGTCAATGGCACAGGTTGTCAGCAGTAACTTCGCTTCCTCCTCTTTCCCCCCGTTAGTGACAGACACCGCGACGCTAGTGACAAATTCAAAGGATAAAGCTGATGTGTTCGCGAATTTATTTGCCGCGAATTCAAACGTCGTCTTTTGGAGCCACCTGTGATCGCGCCGGTACGATCTTCCATGCGGGATGTGAGATTTCGCCCGCGTACTATTCAACGCATTCTACGTGAACTGGATTGTAGGAAGGCAACCGGCCCGGACGAAATACCAGCAATCGTCCTTAAAAACTGTGCTTCAGAACTATCGCCGATTCTTGGCAGACTCTTCCGCTTATCTTATGCACGGAGGACCTTTCCTACCTGCTGGAAAATAGCTCGAGTTCAGTCAATCCCAAAGACGGGAAAAAAGTGTCCGTCCGATAGCATTATACTCTATGTTATCTAAGGTGATGGAAAAGGTTGTCAACGCCGAGTTAATTAATTATTTGGAGTGCAACACGCTTCTGAATGATCGTCAAAACGGATTCCGTGGCAGGTTTTTCGACACTTATAACCGATATACTGACATCTGCAATTGAGCGGCACGATGAGTCAAGGGTGGTCGCATTGGATATCTCCAAGGCTTTTGACCGCGTCTGGCACGGGGCATTGCTGAGCAAACTTCGTTCATTAAGACTTTCCCAGCAGCTTTGCGACTGGACGAAGAGCTTCCTCGAAAATCGATCGATCCGGGTTGTTGTGGACGGCGAGTGTTCGGATTTGTATCCTGTTAATTCGGGGGTGCCCCAAGGTTCAATTTTGGCTCCAACCTTGTTTTTGCTTCACATAAATGATTTGCTGGAGACAACGGATAACAAAGTGTTCAGTTTTGCTGATGATAGTACGTTGGTTTCCTCCTTTTCGTGTGTTCGGCCGATTGGTGCACCAATGTCGCACCAGCTGAGATGTAGACAGATTGACCCTCTGAATCGGGATCTGGATAAAGTCCTGCAGTGGGGAAGGGCCAATCTCGTCGACTTCAATGCAACGAAGACACAATATACAACATTCACAAAGAAAAGTGGATCAGCGGCCCTCGAATCTGGGGAAAGCATGAAATTGCTCGGCGTCACGGTCTGTGGGAATGTATCGTGGCATAAAATCGTATCGAGCATCGTCAGGTCAGCCTAAGGGAAACTGAGCTATCTTTTTAGAGCCCAGAAATATTTTACTCCGGCCCAGCTTCTTCTCCTGTATAAATCCCAAATTAGACCCGCGCTCGAATATTGCTCTCATGTTTGGAGCTCGGCGCTTAAATATACCCTCAACCTACTTGAGAGCGTACAGAGACGAGCGATCCGCCTGATCGGGGACTCGGCGCTGACGTCGAGACTACCGTCGTTATGACATCGAAGGCGCGTAGCCGACCTCTGTCTGTTTTACAGATATTATCACGGACACTGTTCTTCGGAGATTCGTGGTATTTTTCCACGCAATTCGGCTTATATGCGCTCCACAAGACAATCCGACGAATCGCACAATTTTTTGGTTCATCTCCCGATGGCGCGAACATCCCTGCATAAGAACTCGTTCCATTACAGAGCGGGGATGCTGTGGAACTCCCTTCCCACGCGAGTGTTCCCGGAGCGTTACAACCTGCAACTGTTCAAAAAGAACTTGTGGCGTTTCTAATAGATACACATACAATATGCAAGCAAATAGTGAAGAACATAGAAAGGAAATTCGAATAAGCAAAGCATCAGAGCCGTATACCATAGCGATAACATAACAATTCCGCATAAGTTGAGTGTACTTGAGTTTAAAAATCGATTTCATACACGCGGCAGTGGCCTGGTGTGTTGAGCATTGGTTACATTTTTAGTGATTCTAAGCGTCATAGCTACAGTTTTGAATCACGCGTTCTTCACTATTGTCCCATACGCGATAAACTGCAACAGTTATTTGGTGGCATCTCGGGGCGCCCTCTCGGCTCTATATGCTCGCATCTCCCGAGAGAAGTGTAATAAAAAAAAAGAGTTTGGTATAGTTTCACACCCAGTCCTGTTCTTAAAATTGCATTCCTATGGAGTTGATGATACATTCGATCAATAAATGAAAGACTATCTCTCCGTCTGTTCAATCCAACTAGTTTTGGATGGTATTACATCTGAACCCCATCTAACTAATGTTCGTCGAGTCTTTGTACTCACCAGTCTACTTCTCAGTTTTATTAGGACCTTCTCGGTGATTTGAATGATCGAATTTTTGGTCATTTTTACGCTCACCTCTCCCCACCCCACTCCCATGTAATGCTACATAACATCGACTGACATTCGCCGGAGTTGACATGTTCCACGTGGCGCATATGTCACGAGGATGTCCCAAGTATCACCCAAGGATGTCCCAAAAATACCCCAAGGATGATAAAGGAGGTAAATGTCGGGCTTTGCATGAAACCCCATTAGGTGTGAACTGACACTCGCCGGAGTTGTCATGTTCCACGTGGCGCACATGTCACGAGGATGTCCCAAGTATCACCCAAGGATGTCCCAAAAATACCCCAAGGGTGATAAAGGACGTAAATGTCGGACTTTGCATGAAACCCCATTAGTTGTCAACTGACTACTGTGCCATGTGTAAGGTCACGGAAAAAGTGAAACCATTTTCACAATTTAAGCGAATCTAAAAGTTTATTTTGTATGTATACGAGGTACGTTCAATAAAGACTGACACTACTGTTGTTGTGGTGAATACCAATTGTTAGCGCCATGTTGTAATATGCACCAGAAGGAGAGAATAACTTGCTGTAAACTAAAAGAGACTAGTAAGGAGCCAGTAATGAGATGGAATTTGAGAGCAAAAGTGGTGAAGTTAAAGTCAAAGGAGGTGAGGTAGGAGTTGGCATGCGGTAGCATTCGCTAGACGGGTTTGTTAAGAGTCATAAGAGGTGTAATAGGCGAGGAAGCAGAAGTGATAAGGGTTCCGCTAATTACGGGGGTTGATACGAAACGGGATGAAGGAAAGCAGGCTTGGGCAATTGATTGAACGTGAAAGAAGTAGTTGGATAAAGAGGTAGGAGATGGCACTCGGTAACATTCGCTATATGGGTTCGTTACTGTCGTAAGAGGTGTAATGGGCGGGGAAATATCAGAGATAACGGTTCCGATAGCTACAGGGGTTGATATGAAACGGGTTGGAGAAGA
Source organism: Microdon myrmicae (assembly GCA_963931805.1). NCBI lineage: Eukaryota > Metazoa > Arthropoda > Insecta > Diptera > Syrphidae > Microdon > Microdon myrmicae. Next base: position 145,076,664 of record OZ007500.1, on the reverse strand, counting down.
CCAGGCTTAGGCAATTGATTGAAACTGAGAGAAGACGCTGGATAAAGAGGTAGGGGTTGGCATTCGGCAGCATTCGCGAGATGGATTCGTTAGAGTCTTAAGAGGTGTAATGGGCGAGGAAGCAGAAGAGATAAGGGTTCCGATAGTTACTGGGTTTGATACGAAACGGGATGGAGGAGACCAGGCTTAGGCAATTGATTGAAACTGAGAGAAGACGGTGGATAAAGAGGTAGGAGTTGGCATTCAGCAGCATACGCGAGATGGATTCGTTAGAGTCTTAAGAGGTATAATGGGCGAGCAAGCAGACGAGAGTTCTCTTCAAGTTAAGTAGTTTGAGACAGCTTGTGTGTGTAGGTGAAAGCAGGGGGTTTTCCCAATTCAATTCCCGGAGAGTAAAACCTAAGAATGCTACCGATCTTGCGAATGTGGAACATATCTTAAGGCGACAAGACCTGATTAGCATATTCCGGCAGAGGGCTGACAAAAGTTACGTAGAACGGTAGGCTATCGTAAGGGTTGGAGAATTCTTTCGACCAGCGTTTCACAAAACCAAGACCAGAATTGGCCGTAAGGATTATGTCATCAATATGTGAGAGGAAGTTTGTGGGGGGCGAGTCGTGGTGCCAGCGTACGGCACGGGGTTCTACTCCGACCCCACAACTTCCACTAAATGTTCCACAGCACACTGTCCACCGAAAGAAACAAAACAAGTACATCATCTCAGCATACCGTCCACCAGAAGTAAATCCAAATGAAAATACTTGCGGTCGTTTGTAATTAATAACTTTTATTTTATAGATCCGCAGTTTTTAATTTAACTTCGCTCGAGGTTATTTCTCTCGGGATTTCAAGTGTTGTTGACATTGTTAATATGTGCTATTTTGTGGAAAACTATTTATATCTACTTTAACACTCAGAACGAACATTCCGTGAATAAGATTAAGGCATGTAAAATGGGACCAGGTAAGGTAATTTTTATTCGCGCAGACGACTCGCACGATTCAAAAATACACTCGAGGGGGTGTTACTTTCGCGACTCCGGATATATGGCGGTCAGCGGATGGTAAAGGATTCCTCCAGGCCAGAATTCTGACATGAATTCCATCCTAGGTTAGGGTTAAGAAAACAAGACAAGAGAGAGAAAAAACTTTTCTCTTAAGGGTGCGACCACCAAGGACACGCACTCTTTCAGTACAATGGTATGCGTAAGTAAATGTATCGCCATTAGGAAGAAGAGCTAATGGTTTTTCTATTTACACAATGGGAAATGTGTATCGCTGGTGATGCTAAAGGGATCGAATTGTATACATGATCACATGCGAAGAAAGTCGTTTTATGGCACTAGACGCTAGATGCTTATATTTGCTTTTGTTTGCACATGGTGCGAGTTAGGGAATTTTATTGCTGGGAGAAAAAGGTCGCCGGCCAATGTGTACGTAAAGAAATTTATCGTACACATGGGGAAGTTGGAAAATAGACGGCGCAATATTTATGGTCCCTGTCATGACGGTTACATTGTATGCAAACCCAATCATTTTGTTTACAGGAATTTGTCTAGTACCGAAGGTGCCGAATTGGTTTGGAATTCCAGATAAGCAAAGAAAGAAATCTTACGGAAAATTGTATGCGAAGAGATGCATGAAATGGTAAGTTTTCTTTACAGGGACTTTACGATTATAGCTTTGATCTAATTAATGCGTGAAGTATTTTCAGGTCCTTAATGCGATTGCATTAGCGAAATTATATGATTGGATAGAGTTTTGGGTGTTTTTTTAGGAAGGCGAACCGTGGGGTTTGACGGAACCGCCACAAGTTTAGCTAAGGTCGTGCATGTACAGAGGTTATCGGTTGATTAAGTAGGAAATAGGGTTACGGCGGCGAAAGGATGGGAAAACCTTCCGTGAGAAGGTGTTTGAGGGGCATTTGACGACGTCTTGTTCAAGGCAGTTATTTTGACACCAAACCGAAAAGCTATCGAGATCAGATTCAAGAAGTCAGAAATCGATTGGGCATCTGATCGTTTTGTAGAGTTTAGTGTCGTCCGTGTAAAAGGAGATACACGACTGCTTGATACTAGTGTCTGTATCATTTATAGTTAGTATAAATAGAAGGGGAGAAAGATGACTGCCCCGGGGAACCCCTGAAATGGAGAGAAAAGGAGTAGAAAGGACAAATCCAAATCTCATTCGGTAGATTTGAATACTCATGTGGGAAGAAATCCACTTAGTCACTAGGGGTTCGAACGCAAGGGAAGACAACTTAAAGAGTATGAGTTTATGGGGAATTTTGTAGAAGATCTTACTTTTATCGGTTGTGACAACATCGACTCCGTTGCCATTCTCTAAGGCACGGAAGGTAAGGGATGGGAATTCTAATATTCATCGGTAGGAAGGTGGAAATACTGTGCGGCTCCTGCCCATATGTGAACTGCATACTGTATAATGGAGGTGCTGACACTGGTTATGAGTTTCTTTGTGCTTGTGTGTTTAAGTATGTGTGTGTGTATGTGTGTTTTTTTTTTGTTGGTTTCTGTAGAAAGGTGGAAATCTTCAAAAGATACATCTGAACCCGTCCAGAGGCATGCCCGATTTTTGCCGACTAAATTAGTTTGTGGGTGGCAGTTTTTGTACGCAACAATGTGTTTTTTGTCATTCTAATAGGTATTCAATACCAGTATTTCTTTTTCTCAAAGTCTTTCTAAGTTTAGATTTAGTTTAGTTTAGTAGGGCTACCACCTCATTTATTGGCTTGATTCAAGCAATATAAGCACTTATTACCTAAAGTATATATAACTTCACAAACTAAAAAACGTAAAAACTAACTTAACTAAGCTAACCTAAGGTAAACAGGACATATTATGAAGGAAAGAGTAGGGGCGGAGGGTGGGGGCAGGTTAAAGAGGAAAGTGTAGAAAGCGCCGCTTAAGATTGGTGGTGAGAATGGTTTACGAGGTGGTTGTAACATCTGAGTGTGACCTCTGATATTATCATTTAATATTTTATGTTATCAGAAATAATGTTTGGTTAAGTTAGTTATATTTTCTTTTATTAGGCCCCACGTTGGACGCCAAAATGTAACATCAGAGTGTAACCTCCGATATTAGCATTTAATATTTTACTATCGCGATTATTATTACTTACTTGGAGAGTTTATTTTCCCTGCTTGTGTGGGTCCTTTGGCTATTATTCTTCAGATGGCTGGCTTCCTTTTACTTGGATTATGAGTTAAACAAGACGTTCACTTTTTAACTATAACTTTATTTTAAAACTGGGAATATCCATCCCTGAATACTTTTGATTTACAATTTTATTCTTTTATTTATTTAAAAACAAGAAGACCCGCTGTTCTTATGCAGGGCCACAGTCTTCTTTGGTTATTTCACTGCACTGCGAAGAAACTCATTTGCCTTTTTATACCAAATTATTGGTGAGTTAATGCAGATGATGCATTTTCCTCTAGGTGTAACCTATTCGGAGGTTATTGGCCTGTCATAAGCCATTCGCAATATTCAATAATTATTTAATTTGCTCTGCTAAAAATGCAGCGACAAAGAATTGAGCAATTACTTAATTGGTTTCATACGAAGAACCAATTATAGGGCATTGCCCGTGTGTGCTAATCGTATTGTTTGTATCAGGCCTCTTTTGACCTGATTTTTATGGGTTATGAAGAGCCTAAGTCTAATGTTTGATTCAGACCTCCTTTGATCTGAAGTTTTTTGCTGGACCTAGAACCTATAGCCCTACTTTACACTAGGGTGCAACACCCTTAGTGTGATATTTTGAGACGATGTTCGGGCGCAACGCCACTAAACATCTAAAAAGGATTCTGAGTATTCGGGCGCAACGCCACTAAATATCTCAAAGTAAAACCTGAAAAGTAGAATGAGAACACGCCGGGGTTACTGTCGGATGTATTCTAATTTTATTTTTCAATCCTTAAACTATATATACAATTTTCCTATACTACTACTCTTACATCTAAACGATACAAAATTCATGCTCGCAGCAGAGCATTACTAATACATACATACATAGGATATCGATAGATCGTATCTCTAATCTTGACTACAGGATTGCAAGATTCCTGTTTACAATAAACATGAGTAAGAACAAAGACAATAGGAAAGAGAGTTCCTGTACAGTACTTGCATTTTTATGATACACACCAATTACTGGTGTGCACAGAAAACAAAGATAAAAGGGACGCACATTCTTGCACAAAAATTAGAACTATTACATTGATGGTGGTCCCTTTTTGAGTTGGTGGCAATTCAATTCGCACCTTCTGTTGTTGAAGATGTTTGCTGATGGCAAATTGGAATTTTCCGGTTGCGGGAAAATTCCGATCTTGTTGGTGGTGATGGCGGCACGACGATAAACTGTGTGTTTATTGCCCAGTCATAAATTGTGCTGGGATGCGATATTCGAATGCATGGAATGCTGCGGCTAGTGGGTTATCATGCTTTTGTACATGATAATGGATGTGGCATTGAATTGGATGGATGAGACGAACGACGGCACCGCACAAATGGCGCCGCATGATCTCATAAACACGTATCATACTATTAATTGCGCCTCACTGCTGTGTTCGCTACTTCGCCGAACTCAGCACTTTGCCGACGCTCGATAATTTCGTAGTCGGTGGCCTTTGACAACACCCCTTGTTATCATATATCGTGTGTCACACTTGTTTCCCGGCAAACAAAAAAAAATATTTATTTGCAATATGAAACCGTATAGGTCCGCGGACAGGTGCTCGCTTGATTTTTGAAATACGAAGCAGAATGCAGTGGCCTTGGGGAGAGGGTCAGGTGTTTGATACATGATAATTGTTTTGGTTTTGGAAGGTGGACATGAATGGGTAATTATCGCAACGTATGCGATATGAATTAATTGCCCGTGGAGAAGGCTTTGCTTCTGAATGAATGCTAATTTTAATTGTATGCATTGTATGCAGAATACTTTGAGGATTGGTCACATACGAATTTCAATTGCCGGAAAGGCGAGTATTGCATTGTATGCAGAATACTTTGAGGATTGTTTGTGAGTATTGGATGCAAGGATGAGGGAATCAAATTAATAAAATATTATAATATTTAAGGGGGGATGGGTGCGAACATACAGGGCAAAGTCTCTGATTGCCTTCAACCCGGCGAAGGCCAGGACGATCCTAGTCCCTGTTCAATCCAAGTTGACATGCAGTCTCCACGTGACACCCCTGGATAGCTACTTTGACACCCGCCAAGTAGTGAACCAATGCATGCAGCGACATCCTGAGAAAGGTTGGCGCAAGGCTAATAACCAGGCCCGTAAAAATGAATTATTATGGCAAATTTAACAAGCCTCGGATATGGACCGGATACACGACGACGACCACGGAAACGAAAACGGCTAAATGATTTAAGGATTTTTTCATGGAACATACGCTCACTATACAGAGCTCGAGCTGCACAGCAACTATCCGATGCCCTGTCCGAATATAAGGCTGACATAACAGCATTACAAGAAATAAGATGGACGGGGAGTGGTGTTTTTCAAAGAAACGAGTATGACATTTATTACAGCTGTCACGCAAAACACCATGTGCTCGGGGTAGGCTTTCTAGTCAGCCAAAAACTGAAGCCTGCCATCATCGGCTTTAATGCAATAAATGAAAGGCTATGCACTCTTCGCGTGCGAGTCAAATTTAAGAACATAAGCCTCATAAACGTTCACGGACCTACAGAGGAGTCCCCTGACGACGAAAAAGAAGAATACTATGAGAACGTCGAACGGGCCCTCAATGCCTGCCCAAGATACGATGTGAAAATCGTTCTTGGGGATTTGAATGCGAAAATAGGTCGGGAGCCGGTTTTCAGGCACTACGCAGGTTCCCATAGTTTGCATGAGAACACTAATGACAATGGACTACGAGTCGTCGAACTGGCAGCATCGAAAAACTTGACCGTTGCGAGTACCAGGTTTCCGCGTAAAGATATCCACAAAGCCACCTGGGTATCACCTGATGGAGCCACTCGCAACCAAATTGACCACGTGTTGATAGATCGCCGCCACTCTTCGAGCCTGATGACGGTACGAACGTACCGAGGTGCCAACGTCGACTCGGATCACTATCTTGTTGGTACAGTTTTCCGAGCGCGGATTTCCTTACGGAGACGTATTGCATCCACGGATCAGGTTCGAATCAACACGGCTGCCTTACGCAATGAGAATACCAGCAACACCTTTGGTCATGCGTTAAGACTCGCCCTCGAAGAGCTCGGCGGAGGAAGAGTAAGTCCTGGGGCCAGAATGCCCGGCGTAGAAGAAAAATGGACACGCCTTAAGAATACTGTCATTAGTACTGCCAACTCCATCTTAGGCAATAGTCGTAGAGATCGGAACGACTGGTTTGATGATGAGTGCAAACTAGCGACTGAACGTAAGAATGCTGCATACCGGGCAATGCAGCAGTCTCATAGGACGCGGGTACGCGAGGAGAAATACAAAGAGCTCAGAAGAACTGAAAAAAACTTCACAGACAAAAGAAAAGTGACTGGGAAAAAAATCTTGTCTGTGAAATAGAGAAAAGTAGAAAGCGAGGTCCGCACCAGGCGCGGAAGTTTTACCAAATAATCCGCAGTATGACGCGGTACACACCACCCTGCACTTACTGCAAGGATAAAGAGGGTAATCTGATCACCGATCCTGAAGGCATTCTGGAGCGATGGGAAGTGCACTTCAATGAATTGCTAAATGCTCAACTCACAGAAGAATTTGAGGCTCCACCAATGCAAGATCAAGACCAAATGCTGCCGTCACCAAGGATGGAGGAAGCATTAAAAGCCATAAGACAGCTCAAATCAAATAAAGCCGCTGGAGCTGATGGCATACCAGCTGAGCTGATCAAACAAGGAGGGACAGCGTTACATCACGCAATTCACGAGATCGTGGTACACGTATGGGAGCAAGAGGAGATGCCGGAAGATTGGCGTCGTGGTATAATTTGCCCTATACATAAGAAGTGAGATATCACACTGTGCAGCAACTATAGGGGTATAACATTGCTGAGTACCGCCTATAAGATACTCTCCACTATCCTACAAGACCGGATATCCCCATACGCTAAAGCCACCATTGGTCAATATCAGTGTGGCTTCATCCCAGGCAAATCAGCAATTGATCAGATATTCACCCTTAGGCAGGCGATGGAAAAATGTCTGGAATTTAAGATTCCACTATATCATCTGTTTATAGACTTCAAGGCCGCCTACGACAGCATAGCCAGTATAGAACTATATAATGCCATGAGAGAATTCGGTATTCCAAATAAATTGATACGACTTTGTAGGTTGACCATGACCAACGTAACTAGTCAAGTAAAAGTAGCGGGATTGCTGTCCAAACCAATAAACATCTATAATGGACTCCGACAAGGGGACGGTCTGGCCTGCCTCCTCTTCAACCTGGCGTTGGAGAAAGCAATCCGTGACTCTGGCGTTACAACAAGAGGGACTATTGTCACCAAGTCCAGCCAGATACTTGCCTACGCAGATGACATCGACATCATCGGTAGAACCGAATCGGCTGCACAGGAATCCTTCACCCACATCGAGCAGGCGGCACAAAAACTGGGACTGCGCATTAATGACGGAAAAACCAAGTACATGGTGGCAACTTCTGCGAAGAGAAGACCTAATGTTGGTCAAACTATCAGGGTAGTGGAGCACGAATTTGAAGTAGTGCAATCCTTTAACTACCTTGGGTCAATAGTATCAGCCGATAACAATATGGAAGAAGAAATACGCGAACGGCTGATTAAATCCAACAAAGCCTACTATGGTCTATCAAGGCTCTTTAAATCCCGAAATTTATCCAGAACATCCAAGCTACTACTGTACAAGACCATGGTCTTACCAGTACTCATGTATAGATCCGAGACCTGGGTGCTTAATAAAAGGCACTCTGAACTCTTGGCCGCGTTCGAGAGAAAGGTCTTAAGGAGAATTGTTGGACCCGTATGTGAGGGAGGACGATTCCGGAGACGCTACAACCATGAGTTGTACGCAATCTACCTTGAAGCTCATATTGTAAGAAAAATCAAGCTCGGTAGACTCCGGTGGGCGGGACACCTAGCTCGAATGAGCGAAGAGGACCCTGCCCGGAAAGTCCTTTGTGGCAGGATGTATGGACTGAGACAGCGTGGCAGACCTTGTCTGCGATGGGGGGATGGCGTAGACCAGGACGCCCAGAGCCTGGGAGTGCTAAACTGGATGACATCGGCTCGAAATCGGGACCGGTGGAGAGATTTGTTAAATAAGGCCAAGACCGGATCGCGGTTGTAGTGCCGATGATGATGTTGATAATGTTTAAGAGGGGGTGTAAAGAGAGGTGTAACGTGGTGCTTAGACGCGCGTGTGTAAAAAAATTTAGCTAAAAACAGAATAATGCCGGAAACAATGAATAATTTTTGTTAGTTGACTTAAATAGTTTTATTAGGTTTATCAATGACGTGGTTACATTTTCCGTACGACTGTGGGCATATTATAAGTACGTATTTTTCTTACATATTTCTTTTTTAATTGGTTCTTCTTGTGAACTGCATGGGTAAGAAACTAGCTATTAATTTGTTTATCTTAATTCATTTGCTAAACATTGTCCCTAAGTTTGATTTTGGTTGCCTGTAGGTAGGGCATTCAAATATTGGCGAAGTGGTCATAATAGGCAATGAGTTGTGCCACAATAATAAAAAAAAACAGTAATACTCATTGGACCATATGCCGCAGGGTCGTTTTTGAATGCCATTTTCTGGTATCACCGACTCAGAAGTAGTGCACATTGGAACTTATTCTTTTATTCTCGCTTTGTCTTCCCTATCCGTACTAATCGTCGAATTGTCAGACGAACAAAACGCCCATTGATTTGCCTATTTTTCTACCCTCAAGTTTGTGGATCTTCACCATTCATGAATTACAGTGACGCAACTTACAAAGTCCATTGCTTGTGCATCTAATTTTCTTTTACCTGTCAATACGCTGACTAGGTCAACAAGGCTCAGTAATCCTTTCTATTGCATCGAAAAATTAACGCAATCTATCGTGTTAACTTATCCATTTGGAGCTCGCATCTTTCCCTAATATTTTAGACCTGTCAAAATTCTCTTCCCCTATGTTCAGAAACTGTTGTTTGGCCACTGCTCTTAGGTGGTAGTCCTAAGTTCTTCGGCTATTCAGATTGATACTCCCATGATTGAATGATGACCAACGAACCCCATTCATTGACATATAATAGAGGCACATATGATTTGTCAAATCTGTCGCCGAGACCGAACATACGTACGTTTTCCCCCAAATACAATTCTACCGGATGAGTATCGAAACTTATATACAGAGGCGCATCCCTCCTCCCCCCTCCGAGAGGGTGCAGAATATTAATAAGACGACGGAAGTGACATTAAATACTTCATCGTTTAAACCATATTTTACGGGACTTTTCAAACTCACTATCAGATTGCGTAATAAATCGATGAGTATCTAAAAACGATTTGGAAGAAATCCTGTTCAGGAAAGTAGCAGCGTCTGTTCCCATCTGGGTGCTGCTTGCGCGGTACCTACTCAATACATCGTTTCCTTTTTCCTTTGACGAACAAAACCTCCCTTCAGCATAAAACTGCAGCTACATGACCGGCAGAGAATCTACAAATATCTCTGTCATGTCCTGCAGGACTCGCACAAGGGAGTGATCGGGACGATTTTGCTTTTGAACATCCATCTGCATTTATTTATCACATGCCGATATGTCGAAAGGAATAAATTGCTGGAGTGGTTGTATATTTGTTTTGTGGGTTATTTATGCGGTCCAGATAGATGCGAGGGTAATTGTCATTCAGGTTTTTATTGTGGTCACTTTCTGGTTTCAAATGATTCTAGGATAAAGGGATGTCTAACTAGTACTGTTAAGTATGCGGTATAGTTTACTTGGTGAAATAAGATCAGACTACGACACTATTTCTTTTGTTATTCGCTATATGGCGTTTTTTATACTACTCGTACACAGAGGAAACTTTTAAGATAAATATAAATGATAGTGAACAATCCAGGTGAAATCAGTGGGAGAAGATAGAAGTGGGCAGTGTCGATGTTCAGTGGTCTTGAAAGACTACGATACTATTTCCTTTGTTACTTGCAATATGCCGTTTTTTATACTATTCGTACACAGAGGAGACTTTTGAGACCTTTAAATGATAGTGCACAATCCAGGTGGAATGAGTGGGAGAAGATAAAAGTGGAAGGTGTCGATGTCCAGTGATCTTAAATGACTGTAGGTTGTAAACGCTAGAGAGCATGAGCTAGGATAGTGTCGCGTGGTTGTGTAGTTCGACTGAAGAACGATATTCCATGTCCGTCTAATATCTATATTTCATGTGAGAGAGCTCTTGTTGATGCTTGTCAATGGCAAATACTTGATAAGGAGGCACGCAACCTTAGAGCTTATTTGAGCAGTGTTTAGAGCGGAAGTACTAATGGAAGTGACACCAATAGTAATAGTAATAGCAGCATTTATGTTCAGAAAGACATAAAATATAATTACCACTCTTGATTAAAATATGGTAACATTTAGTATTTATGTAGAACTATGAAGTACCATTTGGCGCAAGACCTTGCCCGGAAAAAAACAAATCATTATGGAACATTTAACAAGCCTCAGGATTTGCTAAATAAGGCCAAGACCGGTTCCCGGTTGTAGTGCCGATGATGATGATGATGAGATCTGAACACTCGACGTCCACGTCAGTGTTCACATACAACACAGTCAATGTTCACATACATAACGAACTGCACTACTGAGGAGAACTAAATACCTATGGCAATGTGACAACACGAAAAATGTGAGTGATGAGGTGATCCTTTTTTTGGCGAATCTTAAATGATAGTTTGAATACATTATTGTCTAAGGCAAACGACCCTGCAATTGGTGACGCCCACTATTAAAAAATATCTGCCAAAAAAGAATGACAAATTGAAATCCATTTAATCTTTCAAATTCCACTCGCTTAACTTCGTCATGGTTATTTTGAGACATTGACAGAGAACTTCAACTGGTTAAATGATCTAATTACCCAACAATATTCATTCGATGAATCCCGCCCAGTTTCAAAACCAGTACATTTGCAATGAATTAGCCTGAGACAAGGACCATAACACCAAAACATCATAACACATCTGAACTACTTTACTCATCACATCGTTCTACAAATGATACACGGCCAAAGTATCTTAGTCTACAGTGATAATCGGCATAAATCATCTCCCTACTGCTGGAGTTAATCCGTTTTTCAAAAACAAATTTCCCTGCAACTCGTTCTTCGTGATATCTGCCAAGCAATGCCACACGTAAAAATATGACAATAAACAAATAATATTTCCCGACTGGATTCTGATGAATCCCTGCGTCCCGAACACTGTCCATAAGTCTAAGAGTGAAAACCCAAACATTTGAAAAATCCACAGCGGACTTTTTCAAACGTTAGTGATAATCGTTTTTTATTAGAATGCCGTATTCATAATTTACGGGAGAGGCTCCTGTCGTGAACACGCGCGCACGCACAGCATGTCTATATTCAGAAACGCACGATGAACAGATGTCTGAAGGTCTTTTATGGAACGTCACTTATTACAAGGAATTAGAAAACAGTGTCGTTTTTATGGGACGGACTTTTTTTTTGGATATGACTGCAGGCATTCAACCAGTGAACTTGAGCCATTTCGGATTGATGTTCAATGGAAGTTCAAGAACAATGGTTTGGCATAGTGGAGCACATGTATTAAAACTTGACTTTAATTTTTGGGAAGCACTGACGTTTTGCATAATACTGAACTGACTTATATTCTTATTTCTGGCGAGTGGAGTGGAAGTGATTTGAAATATTGCAATTCTGGTCCGTGTCAAGAATGACGGGAAGGTGTATTCCAAGTACAATGTTTAAGTAAATTACTAAATTACCATTTGTTAGATAACCGTGAAAGATCAGTACTCTACTTCACGAATTTCCATTTGTGGTGTATAAAATTCTACTTTCCATGGAGGAAAGCCCAGACGTGAAGTGGTCCTGACATCTATGGCACTTGACTTTGCAAAACTACCAACAACATTGTTTTTGTAAATTCTGCTGATAGTAGTTCGGATCCTCCTAATGGTACGTCATAATAATTGTTGTAATTAAGAACTATACTGGTTTAAAGTAGGAAATATCGCAAAATTACTACGAAGCGACTGTTTGTGGCGAATAGTGTCGTGAGAGTCGTGGTAGCATTCATTATCGTTAACAGTCCTCTTGATGTGTGGTGATTCTGCAAATCCCCTCACAGGGCTAAAGAGTCACCAGCCGCTTCGCCCAGCAAAGCGCCCATACGAACACCTATGATTATCTCGTGATATATGGTTGTAAAACCAAAGTTATGTGTCGACCCAAATGTTTGGTAAACACAATTGGCCAATACCGCATCATCGCCAAATACTGGGTATCTTCGAAAATCTCAGGTGATGGGGGTGCAATCAAAAATGTATCAAGCGAAAACAAACATTACAGTCGTCATTGAATTTCCGCGTCGTCTGGATTTTCTTCCATGGAAATTTATCAATAGGAATGGAATTAAAAAAGTACTATGATTAATATAATGCAGTTTCTATATTGTAGCGCAAGCGTACAATATGGTACGTGATTCCACCCAAAGAAAAATGAGCCGTAATTGCTGTGTCTGAAAACAGCACTGCAAGCGAGGAGAGTTTTATTATGGGCTGTAAATCACACAGCGAAAAATTGTTTTTAAAAAGGGACATCACTAAAGTTTTAAAATTAAACATGACCCTATCGCATCTTTGGACACGTAGGCGCTGACAATCACGTCTATGTACATGGTATGCATCTGCACACTATCAGCGCAATGGGCTGGGATCCAATGAAGGTAAGAATTTTCCTTGAGCGAGAAATGGAGAAAGGAGAGTAATATTTAACCAACTTTCGCAGCTTGGCTTATAGACGCCGGCAAGAAAATCATGGTATCTCAGGGCACCGACTCAGCACTACAGGTTCGCTTTTACTAAGAAGATGCAACCCTTGAATTAATTGTAAGAAAAAAAGTTACCCTCATTTTTATGAAGATAAATAAGGCACGTATCCCGACACCATCAATCACCCAATTGTCTTGGTGTTGCACATGCTTTTAATCTGTGACTCACAATCAGAACCAACCAGCAGTTTATACTTGATACATTGAATTCCGGCCTCAAAGATATATCCATGGAGATTATCTAACCAAAGTAAATATATTGTCGATGGGCGACACTCGCATCGACGAAGCCAAGGTACTATCAATCCTCGGGCATTCAAATTAATTCGACACTTAACTGGAATGACCATATATTTGAAGCTGCGAAAAGTGCAGAAATGTATGGGGTTCCTTAAGAGATGCAAAGGATACTTCACTCCATGTAACCTGGCCTCTATTTACAAGGTGTATCATCATCATCATCGACACTACAACCGGGAACCGGTCTTGGCCTTATTTAGCAAGTCCTGAGGCTTGTTAAATTTTCCATGATGATTTGTTATACCGGGCAATGTTATTAGCCTAATCATCATCATCATCATCTTCGGCACTACAGCCGGGAACCGGTCTTGGCCTTATTTAGCAAGTCCTGAGACTTGTAAAATTTTCCATAATGATTTGTTTTTTTCCGGGCACGGTCATTAGTCTTACGCCAGAGGCTCCCCGACGGGGAATCGAACCCCGGTCTTCCGCGTGTTAAGCGTGTCGGTGACATCATAGGCAAAGAGGTCATTGACACACTCAAGCAGAAAAACTCCACCCGATTCTAAATTCCAATGCCCCCAGAACGATAATGCAATTAAGTACATATTTCAGAGCAATTGACAATTCGCATAAAAGCAATTAATTGCATAGGCCGAAACAATTACCAGATAATGCAAAAGCAAATAACTGCATATTCCGGCACGAGCCACAAAACGAAAAGAATTAATTGGGTCAATTCGCAATTGCGGATGCGAAATATTGACTGACACCGCAGTACAAAGCAATTGCGAATTGAAATCGAAAATCGGAAATTAGGTCATTGTTAAATGAAATTTCGTTATCGTCATCGGGAGGTGTTGACCCCAAGGTAACAAGCAGGGGCAAAAGAAAAAGAGCAGGAAAAAAGATTGGGGGCAGCGATCGGAAAGGTTGTCGGTGAGAGATCGGGAAAAAAGATTAACGGGGTCGGGTGTTGATGAGAGGAGGCTGGTAGTGAATCTAAAGTGAAGCGAAAGTGCCGAGAGAGCCCAGAAGAAAATTATGAACAAATAAAAGAATAATATGTAAAGGTTAATTGATGTAACAGAAAGATAAGTGTAGTGAAACCCAAGTTATTAACTGAAGAAAATTGTGAATAGATTAAAGAACAATATATAAAAGTTAATTGATGTAACAGAAAGATGAACATAGGGAATTTCAAATTATTAACTGAAGAAAATTGTGAATAGATTAAAGAACAATATATATAAGTTAATTGATGTATCAGAAAGATGTATATAGTGAATTCCGAATTATTGCCTGAAGGGAATTGTGAATAGACTAAAGAGAAAGAAGGAAAGGTAAATTGATGTAATAAAAGAAACAATAAAAGTGAATGAAAAGCAAAGGGTGACTCTGAGATTTGTTACCTAGAATTTTTTTTTGTGCCAGGCGACTGGACTCTAGTTTTCGGCTAGTACTCGAAAACCATAACTCGCGGTACAGGCGGGTATACTAACCACTATGCTATCGAGGAGCCGTTACAAGGTGTATATTCGTCCCAAAATGGAGTTCAACTCCCATATTTAGTCAGGCGCCTCTAAAACTGTACTGCACGTGCTCGATAGGATGCAAAAATGACCAGTGAAACTTATTGGGGACCGTAAGTCGGCCAATTCAGTCGTTAGAACATAGCCATAACGTATCATGCCTATCTCTTTTTTTATAGGCATTACCACGGTCGTTGCTCAACTGAACTTGCTGAATGTGTTCCGCCCCTTCAGACATTTTCCCGCGATATCCGTCAATCTGAGAATGCGCATCACCTGAAAGTCCACTTCAGGCTCACAAATAAACACAGAGACTCATTCTTTAGCCGAACCACACGAATGTGGAATGCTCTACCTGTTCATATGTTTTCTCGTCGTTGTAATATCCAGGTATTCAGGGCCAATGTACATCGAGATGTCTTTTCCTTATCCACTTCCTCTCTATCTGCTCGCACTGTGCTCTGACATTTAAGGGTACTTCAAAATCTCATTTTGTGCGTACGTTAGTTAAAAAAAAGAACACTTAAGAAGCTTCCAGATCGGTCGGATCTTCTGCTAAAAGCGGTCCCACTTTAAAATTAGTTTTTACTAAATTTATTTGTACGTGATCGTAAATATTAGCTCCTCAATAGTATACTGGTTAGTATACCCGCCTGTCACGCGGGAGACCGGGGTTCGATTCCTCGTCGGGGAGCCTCTGGCGCAAGACTAATGACCTTGCCCGGAAAAAAACAAATCATTATGGAAAATTTAACAAGCCTCAGGACTTGCTAAATAAGGCCAAGACCGGTTCTAGGTTGTAGTGCCGATGATGATGATGATGATGATCGTAAATATAATGAAACCTCTGAGGCCGAACATGAGTCCAATTCTTTTTTAATATTTTTTTGACACAAAGGGTTTTTCGCAGGGAACATAACAATTTTGTATTTTAATGTGAATGCATCCTTAAACTTTTTTCAAGATGTGTCAATGTCAAAACATCTGGCAAGATTTACATTCTTATTATGAAGTTTATATTCTTATATGTGAAGTTCTTATATTTGAAGTTTATATCCTTATATGTGAAGTTCGAGAATGAGCAACGTTTGGAAATTATTAAAAATTGTTATCGAAATTTAAGAGTGCTAAGTCGTTATTTCGGTTGTCACAATCGTCCAACTAGACGGGCTGTGTTAGCATGCAAGTGGATACATTTTAATTAAAATGTTCGCTATTGCATGGTCCTGTGGCAGTAAGTCAACGCATCGTTCGAAATACTGAAACGATCATATCTGTAACTGCTTCAGTTAAAAATGAGTCAAGCCAGCCGATTCTGTTCACCCAGCATTGGGAGTCTCTCAAACCACATTGTGGCGAATTTTACGGAAATATGTTAGCCCTACACCCTTAAAAATTAACTCAAAAACACGAACGTTCTTCGATTAATCCCCAGCATCAATAACGTCGAATTATTCCCTCTTACCTGTAATGTCTATTGCCATGACGACCTATTGATGAATCTCCTTGCCGCGGCGTGCTCATAGCTATCAAAAACAGCGTTAATTCGTCATTATATTCACTTCACAAGATCCATATCCGTGGAATCGAACGTATTCAACGCCGCTTCCGTTGGTTCGCTCTCCGTGGGCAAGGATGGGACAACCCCTCAAAGCTTGACCCGTACATTAACCGTCTCAAATTAATCAATCTCAGAACCCTTGAGGAGCGCATGGTCCTGGCTGACATATTGTTCATTCATCGGGTCCTCTCCGGCTCGGTCGACTGCGCCTACCTTCTTAACTTAATTCCTCTGAACACAACCGCCTTCTCTGCATCCCTCCTTACCGTACCTCTTATGGTCTCAACAAACCCCTTTCCCGGATGCTGAGAAATTTCAATTCCAATTCCACCTTGTTCGACTTCGACATCTCTACTCATACTCTCAAGCACCGCCTCCTAAACCATTCTCATCACCAATCTTGAGCGACGCTTCCACACTTTACTACAACCTGCCCCCATCTCCCTCTGCAACTCCTGCATTCTTAATTTGTCCTGGTTACCTTAGATTAAGCTTAATTAAGTTAATTCTTGCGCTGTTTAGGATATAAGTTATATATACTTTAGTTCTAGGTACTTATGTTGCCAATAAATGGGCTGGTAACCCCCCTCAACTAAACTAAACTTCGCCTAACCTTGATTTTGTATTGGTCAAAATAATACTACCCGCAAATCAATTTATGTTGTTTGTTTCTACATTTCGCCCCTCCAGCTTATCGAAGCATATGAACACGCTTTCAACGCAATTGACTACATAATCGAGTTGAGTAATTGCCAGGATGAGAGTTTTTGATGATTTTAACTTGCCACAGTTAAAATGGACATTCTTTCTACATTTACTATTCCGTAAATCTCTCCGTTAGCTAACGCTAGCCTTTATGAAGTCAGCAACGTCTTAAACTTCATGGGCAGGTAGCTAAACATTGTCTTTACAGCCATTAATTCTGCAGCGTCACTTAGTCCCTTAGTCCACTCAACCATCGATAGCTACTTTTCTCTTATCCTCTTTTCTCGACTCCTTTCCACCCTCTACGCCTCCTAGTAATCTCTACTACTACGACTTTCACGAAGCAAATTCCCAGCGTAATACCATTTCATCATCATCATCGGCACTACAACCGGGATCCGGTCTTGGCCTTATTTAGCAAGTCTCACCACCAGTATCCGGTCCTTATCCGAGACTTGTTCAATTGTCCATAACAATTTGTTTTTCCGGGCAAAGTTATTAGCCTCGCGCCAACCTTTTTCAGGATGTCGCTGCATGCATTGGTTCACTACTTGGCGGGTGCCAAAATAGCTATCCAGGGGTGTCACGTGGAGACTGCATGTCAACTTGGATTGAACAGGGACAAGGATCGTCCTGGCCTTCGCCGCGTTGTAAGCAATCAGTGACTTTGCCGTGTATGTTCGCTCCCATCCCCTAGTAAGGTGTACAATACCTCGCCAAAAATTGGGCCTCTTCAAGAATAACACCCCAATACCAAGGATTTCAATAGAACGAATTTTGTCAGAATCAGAAACGCGTGCAACCACGCGATTGATACCACCAAAAATGGTTTGCTTTGACCGCGTCTGGCACGGCGCATTGCTAAGCAGACTTCGTTCCTACGGACTTTACCAGCAGCTTTGCGACTGGACGAACAGCTTCCTTGAGAATCGATAGATCCGGGTTGTTGTGGGCGGCGATTCTTCGGATGTGTATCCTGAAAATTCCGGGATGCCTCAAGGTTCTATTTCGGTTGTAACCTTGTTTTTCCTTCACATGAAAGATTTGTTGCAGTCAATGAATAACGGACTGTTAACACAAAAGATCGCCCGATTGGTGCCAGCTGAGATGTAGCCAGGCCGACTCTTTGAATCGGCATGTGGATAAGCTCATTCACTGGGGAAAGGCCACTCTCGTCGACTTCAATGCAACGAAGACACAAAACACGAAATTCACAAGGAAAATTGTATCGTCGTGTCCAGGCCCTTGAATCTAGGGAAGCATACAATTGCTTCGCGTCATGGTCTGTTGGAATGCATCGGGGCTCTGGAAAGCTGACTTATCTTTTTAAAGCCAAGAAATATTTTACTCCGGCCCAACATTTTCTTCTGTATAAATCCCAAATCAGACCGGTGCTCCGCTCCAATGTATACCACCGATATTAACAGAACGAATTTTGTTAGAACCAGAAACGTGTACAACCAGGCGATTGATACCACGAAGAAGGCTCACAACGACAGAGTGGCCAATAAACTCCTTGAGTGCCCAACTGGTTCCCGTCCCTTCTGGACAATGGCAAGGGCTGTCAGCAGTAACTTCGCTTCTTCCTCTTTTCCTCCGTTAGTGACGGGCAACGAAACATTAGTCACAAATTCAAAAGATAAAGCGAACACATTAGCGAATTTATTTTCCGCGAATTCAAACTTCGATGCCAGTGTTTTAGAACCTGTGATCGTGCCGGTACCGTCTACGATGGGGGATGTGAGGTTCCGCCCGGGTAGGAGGGGAACCGGCCCGGGCGATATACCAGCAATTGTCCTTAAGAACTGTGATCCCGAACTCTCGCTGTTATGCATGGAGGACATTTCCTACCTGCTGAAAAATCGCTCGAGTTCAGCCAATCCCAAAGAGGGGAAAAAATGTTTCCCACAAAATTACCGGCCGATAGCATTAATGTTTATGTTATCTAAGGTAATGGAGAAGGTCATCAATGCTGAGCTAATTAGGTATTTGGGGTGCAATGGACTTCTGAATGATCGTCATTTTGGATTCCGTGACAGGCGGTCCACGGGAGATCTTTCGACCCTTATAACCGATATATGGACATCTGCGATTGAGGGGCATGGTGAGTCAAGGGTGGTTGCATTGGATATCCCCAAGGCTTTTGATCGCATCTGGCCAGGTCCATTTCTGAGCAAACTTCGTTCATACAGACTTTCCCAGCAGTTTTGCGACTGAACGAAGAGCTTCCTCGAGAATCGATCGATCCGGGTTGTTGTGGACGGCGGGTCTTCGGATCTGTATCCAGTTAATTGGGCAGTGTCTTAACGTTCTATTTTGGCTCCAACGTTGTTTTTGCTGCACAAGAATGATTTCTTGGTGTCAACGGATAACAGAATGTTCAGTTTTGTAGAATAGTACGCTTGTCTTCTCTTTTTCGAGTGATCGTCCGGTTAGTGCATCAACGTCGCACAAGCTGAGATGTGGCCAGATCGACTCTCTGAATCGGGATCTGGATAAGGTCCTGCAGTGGGGAGGAGCCAATCTCGACGACTTCAATGCAACGAAGACACTTGTCCCGGTGGTCCTTGTAGCCGGACTGGTCCTGACGTGGGTGTGGACTACCCTGTTGGCAGACTTCCAGCCTGGGCTGCATTTGGCGAGTTAGTGTAACAACAAATGGGAGGCTTTAAGGTTTGTTTTATTGGTCTTTACGCTTCCTTTTGGCTGGGGTCGCAAGTTTTGGTTTAAATTGATTTAAATATAATACTTTTGGGCGCAGGGCTAATAATCTTGCCCGGAAAAACTAATTATTATGGAAAATTTAACAAGCCTCAGACTTGTTAAATAAAGCCAAGACCGGATCCCAATTGTAGTGCCGATGATGATAATGATAATGATGAAATATAATACTTTTTACTAATTTACTAATTTATTTTTTTTATTGAACTTCATTGATCACGAATCAAAACAAAAAAAAAATGGGGGTGGCGAGAGGCCGACTTTAGGGAGACATGGACAAATGTGTCCTTCATCTTGTCTCTGGCTTCTGGCCATCTTGCGATAACCAGAATCACCCACATCCGTGAAGATGTTGGGCTCGGTCCCAAGATATCTGAAAAGAAAGGGGAAGGAGATATCTAAGGATAGTGTGGACAGGCTAAGTTCAATTGTTCTCTAACTAATTGGGTGGGGGGATGGTGGGAAAGAAATCGTACAAGACCGGTAGGTCTTGAGAGCCACACTGATCACGAATTCAAAATGTGCCGATCTTTCATACTCTGCATCTATAGAGTTTTGCTTAAAAATTGTACATAACAATTCCAAGAAGCAGAAACAAGATTTTGTGTGTGCTTCAATTGAAATGGGATTCTAGGAAGTGAATGGGAATTTGGTTGAGCAAATTCCCGGAAGGAAAAATCATGAAATGCATTCGGAATCAGGCATTTCATAATGTTAGAGTTATTGGAAATTGAATCAATGTGCAACAAATGGTTTTTTGGTTCAATTTGTTGGGTTACAAACAATTAAAATATTTATTTGGTTAATTGGTTCTGACGGTTTCCTCATGGACATTGGATCATATGGAACTCAATGTTCGCCTAACGTGGTTGGGCCGTTCTTCCTGTGCCTTGTAGTATGTTGTTTCGGGTTTCTATGTATTCTTATTAGAACCCAATTCAACCAAAAGTTTTTTGTTTGTTACTTAAACAGGAGGTTTTCACAATTTTATATCGTTCTATTTTTTATTTTTATTCAACCAACAGTTTTTTATTTGTTACTTATTCGGTGAACACCGATCAAGTATGTTATTAAAATTTAGCTCTATATCTATGAATTTAAATTTTGACTGCCTCCCCTTTTGCTAATTCGAGACGCTATATATGGATCTGATTTACCCCCATTTTACCGTCCACCGATTCCTTAAGCTTAGGGTTGGATGTCGCCAAATCCAACGTTATGCAAAAAAATCGTTAAGTGTACGGCGCTTGTAGCGGTAAATGATGGATTTTATGGTGAAGTGCTAGGAATTTTGTGTGTAATATGATACTTTGGGTGCTCGTTCAGAGCATTTTGTAATTCCTATTAGGGTAGGAATTTGAACACCTGCGAGTTTATGGAGGAAGAGTGGAAAGTTTTTGTATTTAAAGTACGACGGAAAGTTTTGACCACAAATTACCATTGTTGAAATAGGATTTTGTGTTGTAAGGGATGATGTGATTTTAAAATGTGTATATTATATGTAGACTTCATCATATCTTTCTAAGTGGAAGTGATGAAGTCAACGCAGAAAGATACGCGACGATTCGAAGAGAGACAATGACACTCTACAAACGCAAAAAACGTGAATGGGAGAAGACTCGGATTGAAAAAATCCTAGAAAATTCTACAGCAAAGAACATCAGAGGTATGTATGCCGGCATAAATTCAATTAGAAATGGCTACCGAGGGAGATCCAAAATAATTCGAGACGCAAACGGCTGACTGGTCACAGAAACAAACAATATCGTGACAAGATGGAAGCAGTACTTTGAAAACCTGCTCAATGTACACACCCATCAACCACAAATAAATGCACCAGGCGTACATACAGTCGATCCTCAGATCCCAGAGCCGTCTCTCAACGAAGTTGTACACGCAATAAATCGATTGAAAAACAACAAATCTCCCGGAGTCGACTGCGTACCGGCAGAGCTTGTAAACCATGGAGGAGAGGCAACCACTCGAAAGATCCACCAGCTCATCCAAACAATATGGGATAAAGAAGTCACTCCGGAAGAATGGAAAACCTCAATAGTCGTCCCCATTTTCAGAAAAGGCGACAGATCTGACTGAGAAAACTACAGAGGAATATCATTGCTCCCAACCACATACAAAATATTAACAAATGTCATACTGGCGAGAATCACACCAAACGCAGAAGACATATTGGGAGACTACCAATGTGGATTCCATAGGAACCGGTCAACAAGCGACCAGATCTTCACAATAAGGCAACTGCTGGAAAAGAAGTGGGAATACGGAGAGACGGTTCACCAACTTTTCGTTGACTTCAAAAAAGCCTACGACTTAGTCGCAAGGCAAAGACTTTACCATATTATAGTTGAGAAAAAAATATGCCGCCCTCATTCAAATCTGCATGAACAAAAAAAAAGGACGAGTTAGAATAGAAAACCACCTCTCAGAACCATTGGAAATCCGGGACGGACTAAAACAGAGAGATGGTCTATCACCGTGTCTTTTTAACCTTGTGCTTGAGTATGTCATCAGAAAGGTACAAGACGACAACATGACGGGATCATCCCCGAACAGGGTCACACAAGTGCTCGCATATGCGGATGACATCGCTGTTTTGGGCGATACTCTAGAAACTGTAAGTAAAAACTGCGAAATAATCATGCAAGCGGCAGAAGAGGTGGGTCTAGAAATAAATGAAGACAAAACAAAATATATTATTGCGGCGAGAGCAGGTGGACCTCAGGGAACACATATAAACATCAGGGGCAAGATATTTGAAAATGTCAAAGAATGTAAATACCTGGGAACAATACTGACGGCCAGTAAAGAAATGTCGAAGGAAATTAACAAAAGACTACACTCCGGCAACGCCAGTTGGCATGCAGTCAGTAAACTGCTGAAATCCAAACTGCTATCACAGAATATAAAGCTCCGTGTCTATAGAACCATAATAATGCCGATTATTCTATACGGATGCGAAACGTGGGCTTTCATAAAACGCGAAGAAAACAAATTCTCCGCATTTCATCATCATCGGCTCTACAACCGGGATCCGATCTTGGCCTTATTTAGCAAGTAAAATTTGATAAATTTGCCATAATTTGTTTTTCCGGGCAAGGTTATTAGCCTGTAGCTTCGTATTTGTAGAACCATAAACATGCCGAGTGTTCTATACGGATGCGAAACATGGGCTCTCACAAAACGGGAAGAAAACAAATTCCGCGTATTCGAGAATAAAGTTCTAAGGGGTATCTTTGGCGTAAATATTACGAGGAGGCAGGACAATGGAGGAAACTCCACAACCACGAATTCGAGGAGCTATACCGCAGACCTACAATAGTGAGAGTAATCAAGTAGCGAAAATTAAGATGGGCCGGACATGTAGCGCGAATGGGAAACGATAGGACCGTGCATAGAATTCTTGACGGTAGACCGGGAAAGAGGGATTGATAAAAAACGCTTGTTAATTATGTAGTAGTTGCTCATACGATTTACTTGGGGTAGATGATTGGGATTATGGATAATAATGGGGATTGGATGAGAGTAGTGATTTAGGATCACTACATGTGGCTTTTCCTGTCGCAAGGCTAATAACCTTGCCCGGAAAAACAAATTATTATGGAAAATTTAACAAGCCTCAGACTTGTTAAACAAGGCCAAGACAGGATCCCGGCTGATGATGATGACATGTGGCTCTTCAGCCTGGATTATGCTGTTCTAGATTCCCGTATTTCTGGTATTCTGGTTTCATCATAGTTTTTATCCACTCATTTGCCTTCAGCCGATTTAACATATTATAGTGATCCGAAATCACTACTCTTCCTACAACCATATAATCCAAACCGTATCCTGCTCCTGTGAATGGTCAAACAAAGTTTTGTCGACGATTCACAGAAGCATCACATATTTTTCAAACACAAATCTCGACGAGATTTTGTACAAAAATGCGATGCATTTCAGTTTCGAGGATCATGTATGGGAGTCTTGCGTTTTTGACCCTTCCCTCTTTCGATCTCTTCGGATCAGACCAGCAGATTTTCTTCTTCAGTACAAAACTGAAGAAAGCACCATGCCCAACAACGATCCCCTCTATAAGAGAGGACTTCTGGATCCATCCCATAGGGTCTACTACTAACACACCACACACGCACGCACAGTACAAGACGGCTCAAACATACACACACACCGATCAAAAGCGCAGATTATCAGACGCCGAAAACGTGATCTGCGTTTACTACGGCAATCAAGATCCACCGGTCTTGTATGATTTCTTTCCCACCATCCCTCCATCCAAGTAGTTAGAGAACATTTAAACTAACCCTGTCCACATTATCCTTCCTTTCTTTTTCAGATATCTCGAGACCGAGCAAGATGACCAGAAGCCAGAGACAAGATGAAGGAGGCATTTGTCCTTGCCTCGCTGAAGTTTTTTTTTTTTTTTTTGTTGTTGTCGAGGATCAGTCTCTAGTTGTTTCCTGTTCGAGGAGGACTTCTAATTGTTTCAACTTATTCCAAGCATCGGTAACTACTCTTTCCTCTAGTTAGAGAAAGTGTGGGGAGGAATTATTGTGCTTAACACGGACACTCCGTTCATCTTCCTCCTCCATTATAAATTGTTCGCCGTGTAAAAGAACGAAACGCCGCCACGTTTGTCCACAACTTTGAGTAAAACAGTAGGGGAACAATGAGACACTATCGATCCTTCCGCAAAAATGTTCATCTACACTAGGAGTAAAACTCCGCCACAACACATGCACCAGTAAAAAAAATTAAACACACGTGTAGTGATCCTAAATCACTACTCTCACCCACTTACCTATAATCCCAATCCAAGTGAATCATATGAGTGACAAGTTAAACCAAAAGTTAGTTTGACGCACATTGATTCAATTTCCGAATACCTTACCCTTACTCAGAATTCCAATCCAATTAAATCATATGCACGATCGATTTAAACCACAAGTTAATTTGTTGCGCATTGATTCAATTTCCAAGAACCTTACATCCCAATCCAATTGAATCATATGCACGACAAAATTAAACGAAAGTCCATTTGTCGTGCATTAATTCAATTCCCTATAACTATTGAAATTATCAAATGCCTAATACTAAATGCATTTCATGATTTCTCCTTCCGGGAATTGGTTAAAAAGAAATTCGTATACACTTCCGAGAATCCTATGCCAATTGAAGCACACAAAATCTTGTTTGTGCTTCTTGGAATTTTTAAATAAAATTTTTAACAAATCTCTGTTGCCACAGAGTATAAAAGGGGAGAGCATTTTGGATTCGAGATCAGTTGGGATCCAGAGGTCGAGGCAACGGCCGCAAATTGAAATAAATAAATAAAATTAATAAATTATGTCGTTCTTCACTATTGGACCCCGGAAGCAACCGGATCTCCCCAAGGAGGTAAGATATAAAAAAGCAACTTAAAAATATAACCTCCACACACGGAATATTGTTTTTTGTGTATTATAAGTTGTGTTTATTGTTCTGCTTTAGGTAAAAATATTTATTTAAACTTTAGAACTCACTATAAAGATAACGGTAGCACTTAGTCAAAAAGAAACTCGACATCACTTTACACAAATACTGGTTTTTTTTTTTTTTTTTTGTTTTAGACTTCTCTCGGGAGAGGCGAACCTATAGCGCCGAGTGGGCGCCCCGAGATGCCATCAAATAACTGTTGCAGTTCTTTTTGAACAGTTGCAGGTTGTAGCGTTCCGGGAACACTCGCGTGGGAAGGAAGTTCCACAGCTTCCCCGCTCTGTAGCGGAACGAGTTCTGATGTAGGGATGTTCGCGCCGTCGGGAGATGAACCACAAACGGGTGCGATCCGTCGTGAGAAAAGAAGTGACTCCGACTTCGAACGGCACTCGACACAAATACTCGACTGGGACGTATGCATCTCCGCAGCTTTGCGGGGATCGGGAGCGGCACGACCGTGGTAGTCGGCGGATGTAGTTGGACTCTGCGATAAACGGCTCGTGCAGAGCCGACTCGCTAATGGGGTGAGGTTCTGGTGTGGTGGAAGATATCCTCTCCACTAAGGGTATGTATTTACTTACCACCAGAGAAACGTCAAGTCTCTCTCTGTGGAACAGAAAACCAGATCTTGTAATAAAGATCATGATGGTACGCATGAATGTGTGTGTGCATCCATGAGATGTGAGTTCGGCTAAGCAGACAAGCCGAATCTCATTGGATGCTAATTGGGTTTGTGTTTGCTCATGCCGCTGCTGATGAGAAGCAGATCCCGAAATATGAGAAGACAAAGGGAACGTTTGGGTCTTTGTCTGAGATGTGCATTGCGGCTAAATAAATAGGCGGCAATTCAATGTGGAAATGTGCTAATGGGTTTTAGCTAGATTACCGGGAAATTGTGTTTATGGCATCGCTGATAAGGGTAGGTATTGAATTCCTATTTGCATTTGCTTATGCTGTAGGATTTAATTGATGTCAAGAGACGCGAGATGCGTATATTTGTTTTGGTCCCTTGGGTGTAGGTCGCCAGCCAATGTGTGTGTATGGTGATTTATGATACACTTGGTGAGGACGGAAAATAGGCGACGTAATGTTTATGGTCCCTTTTATGATGGTTACATTGTATGTAAACCAAATCATTTTGTTTCTAGGAATTCGTCTAGGGGGATTTGCTTGGTGCCGAATTGGTTTTGGACTACCTAATAAGTTAGGAAAGAATTCTTACAGGAAATTTGTATGCGAAGGGATGCATGAAAGGTAAGGATTCTTTACAGGGACTTTTAGATAAATAAATTTGATTTATTTGATGCGTGAAGTATTTAAGGTGCTAATGCGATTGCATTAGCGAACTTATACAGATTGGGTTGTAGGGATGGGAGTTCTTCAGGTAAGTGGGCAGTGGGGTTTGGCGGAACCACCACAGAAGCATTGTGGTAGGCCGCATCGAGCGAACTTAGGAATTGTCTAACAAAGAAACCCTCGTCAATTTAACGACAAGGAGACACGCCCCCTAAGTATTGCTTCAATATTGTACTTATAAAAAATTTGTTTTGTGTCTGATATAAATTATGTTTGATCAGGTATTTTCATTCTTGTTTAATGTACAACATAATTAATTCTCTGAATCTTTAATGCTCACCCCCCACCACCCTTAAAAATCAATACTTTAGTCCTTTAACCATTGTGAAGAGGCAGTGACTTCCTGTGGACATGATAAGTCCAGACAGGGTTATCTGAAATCAAAAAAAGAAAGAGGTTCTGTTAGTAGATGGACGGAAGATTTTGAAAAAAAGTAAATTTTGAATTTTTTAGGGAATTTTAAATTTAATTCTATTTTCGAATTTTTTTTTTTTTTTTTTTGGAAAACAAGTTCTACCCATTGAACAAAAAGTCCTTCCTGACTAAATCCTATCTAAAAGAAGTGAGAAAAATTATAAAAACATCGGTTCATTATTTTTTGAGATATCATGTCTACCGACTTTGAAAATGCAGTTTTGAGACAAACGCATTTAAGTTTTTAATAAGGATAAGATCCGGTTGGAAGGACAGGGCGTAAAAATACTCCATCTCATCCAGTTTTCTTCGAATCGACCCACCGTATTACATTGTAAGTAACTCCAAAATTTCATAGTAACGAAATAATAAATGTTAGCATCTGGGGTTACGCTCGGGTGTTACATTTCGGCGCCCAACGTGGGGCCAAATAAAATATAAATAATTTAACTAATAAAAGATAATATAACTAATATAACCCAACAAATCTTCCGATAACCAAAATATTAAGTGTTAATACCGGAGTCTCACACTCTGGTGTTACACCTTTGACCCTTACCCTTTGACCCTTGATCTTTGACCCCTGACCTTTAACCCCTAACCTTAGGTTTTTTGAATGATACTCCGTTCTCGCTGTTCAGAATGACGGGCCTTAAAATACTCCATAAAGTTCAATTTTCTTCGGATCGAATCGAACTTTCGCAAGAACATTTCTGAGATGCTGTATTTTCTTAAAAAAAAAATCGTATGTTACCCACACCATCAATAACTGTCATTTGGAATTGACTTCTGCGTCATTAACCTGCGGAAGCGAAATCATTTTTACTTGTGATCTAAGTTCAATTCCTTTTCGTCTCGGTCGTTAATTCCTGTGGCTAGGTTTTCGATTCCATCGCAGTTCCTCACTTGGCGCTGATTGGAAAGCTCCCTTCAATATATTTTAGCACTGTTGCCTTGGTTGTCAGCAATAAAGCACATCGTCCTTAACGGTGAAGTTGGCTCCTTTTTCGTCTTAAGTTTTGACTCCAGCAGCACAACACAAATAGGTAGAAGGATACTCGTATAACGCACATGAGTTATATCAATCCATAGATAAGGAGCTTTCCTTTCTGTGGTTGGATCATTAACTCATAATTCCGCCGTGGCCACGTCCTTTGGCTTGAATTAGGAAGTCTCCCAAGCTATGGTCTCGTGTTGTTTCTTCCAGTAACTTTGCTGACATGCAGTCTGGTAGATTACTTTCGTGATTGATGCATAGATTTGTTATTTTTTACAATTCATTCGGTGTTTTAACTATCATAGACGTTATCAAGGTGGTTCAACTGCTATAAACTCCTTTGCGAGGCATTCGCAACCTTCTGAAATTCATCAATCGCCCAGTCATATGTCTTAACATTCCAGAGGAGTGGATATAATTCCAGGTCACCAGGTTGAACCGGAAATCGTCCTGAGTCGGAAGAAAGAAGCAGCAAGAAATATAGCCCGTAGTAGGTGAACACTAGATCTTAATTTGTCGTTGAAGAAGAACAACGGAATCACTTGGATTGTATCACCTGTTCATTTCGAGTCACGTTAACAATGATCCGACAAATAGTCGACTAAACAGCAAACACAGAAACGGCCTTAATAGTGGCAATAGCACACACGAGTATTCGGTCAGAGTCCTTCAGATACATTCAGTGCTCTGCAGGCAAATACGCAGCGTAAGTTGACTGCTGAACTCACGAACAAGCAGATAGCATTATGCTAATCTCCCCAAATCCATTCAGACATTCGCACAAACGATTCACCGCCTAAATGTTTTATATGAAAAGAAGTGGCTGCGTTAAAGCACTGTCGTGTGAAGGACTTAAAGCCAATACCAAAGCCAAAAGCATCAGTTTGTCCCCCCGCCGCCCTTTGGAGCAAGTCAAAAGCCAAAGCCATCAGATACATTAATTAGTGCTCAGCGAGGAGAAGGATCCAGGAGGAGTTTTCGGTGAAATGTGAACAGCATGAAGGCCGTTCAACGAGCTCCATTTCACCGGGCGAACATGCCAACATTTTTCAATATTTGCTAATACCTTCTCATTAAGGTGTAATTGATGTTTGTGTCCTCTTGTCCTCTTTTGGGGAGTCGAGAGCAAATACTGGATGCAACGTGGACGTAGATATGTGTGGCGTGGCGGTGTTACGCCAGCACAGTGTATGCTATGCACATGTCCTCGTTGCTGATGGTCATCCACCGTCGGTAGACGAGTACCTTTCCCAACGTAGTCCAGCCTGTGGGATCCACTTAGTACGCTATCTTTTTCATCGTATTGTGTACAGTGAAATTTTTGGCGGACGATGAAAGGATGCTGGCAAAATACGCAAAGAGATATAAATATAGATATGGATGTAGACCGGCGATGTGGACACAAAAAGGACATGACTTGTTTGCACGTGGCTGGTTGTGGATGTTAAACTTTCATTACGTTTCGGTCAAAATTTGATGTGAATTGTGCTAAGTGAAATATTAACAAAAGCTTCCGATTGACGATTTTGTTTTTTTTTTTGTTTGTTTTTGGACAAACCGAATGGAATCATGTGAGCTACTTGTGTTCGGTTATATTGCCTTCCAATGCACTGATTTTGTCAGTGAATCGAAGCTTACCTGTGGGAGTAATCCTGTGACAGGGACAGTGGGCTGATGCAAAGTAAGAACTCGTTCAAATCAGACAAACCACACAAAGGACACGTACGCTGTTGTTCGTTTTCGTCCTGTTTTCTTTTGTCTTATTTCAATTGACGGCAATATCTTTGTTTTTCGCTGGGACTGTTGTTCTGCTGCTGTTGATGGGGCACTTCTCTGGAAAACTATAGCACTTTGGAAAGGACTCGGAAAATTACTTTTGAAATGACTTTTTTTCAATTCCGTAGTGGCGGCGATTCGAGATGATTGTTCGGCATGGAGTGATTACTCGGCACGTGCTGTTTAGTTCTGGTTTCACGCCATTTATTGGTTCATTTTTATTAGTACTTGACTCTGGAATGAGTTCGTTTTTCTATCCTTTCTTCTGTCTTTGATTATTTGCGGTTAGTTTTTTCTTTCCATTTGGTTGTAATGTTTTGTATTGTTTATTATTTCGATTTATATATATCTTTTGCATACCACAACGTTTCTGCTCCGAGAACTGCACAGGAATCTAGAACCGCTACACGAAAAGTGTACCAGACGCATACATCTTCATGCTACTCAATTAACTGTGTACTATTGGTGAGTTATTTGGAGCAAGGCTAATAATCTTGCCCGGAAAAACAAATTATTATGGAAAATTTATCAAATTTTAATTGCTAAAAAAGGCCAGAACCGAATCCTGATTGTAGTGCCGATGATGATGATTTGTGAGTTACGTTTCTGTGATTTTCAGGTAGAGGAGTAAACATCAGAAACCTAAAAAATACAGGATGTCCCTAAAGTTGTGGAATATAACACACACTAAACGGCTCAATCAACCGATAAGAAACCCACATACAGAACACGCCATCCATGAGTCAAATCACAAAAAATAAATAAACCACTAACTATAACATGCTTATTCATATCAACAAAAAAAGTGGTTACCGAACTGATTACGAAACCATAGAAAACCATTCACAGAACATGACACCCATAGGCCAAACTACATACAGAGCGCCGAACCATTTATCAATTTCACTTAAGTCATGGACGCGCCACAATTCCTAAAATAAATAAATATAGTACCAATTATCTCTATCATGCTACAAAACGGCTCAATCAACCGATAAGAAATCCACATACAGAACATGCCATCCACGGGTCAAATTACAAATGGTTAAGGGTCAAAGGCCAAGAGTCGAAGGTCAAGGTCTAAGCCAAATTTCAAGGGTCAAAGGTCTAAGGTCAAAGGTCAAGGTCAAAGGTGAAGGGGCAAGGGTCAAATGTCAAGGGTCTAAGGTTAGGGTTAAAGGTTAGGGGTCAAAGATCAAGGGTCAAAGATCAAGGGTCAAAGATCAAGGGTCAAAGGGTAAGGGTCAAAGGTGTAACACCAGAGTGTGAGACTCCGGTATTAAAACTTAATATTTTGGTCATCGGAAGATTTGTTGGGTTATATTAGTTATATTATCTTTTATTAGTTAAATTATTTATATTTTATTTGGCCCCACGTTGGGCGCCGAAATGTAACACCCGAGCGTAACCCCAGATGCTAACATTTATTATTTCATTACTATGAAATTTTGGAGTTACTTACAATGTATTACGGTGGGTCTCCTGGTTAACTGGCTGACTTCGTGATGTTGAGATTCAGAGTTGAAACTAAACTTTTTATTTTTTAAGTTATCACTTTATTTGTTTGTAGTTTTTAAAAGCGGGAATATCCATCCCTTAATACATTCGTTTTACAATTTTATTATTTTGTTTGTTTAGAAACAAGAAGACCCGCTGTACAAATGCAAGGGCCGCAGTCTTCTTGTTTACTACACTACATTGCACTGCGAAGAAACTCATTTGCACACCTCTTTTTATACCAAATTATTAGTGAGTTAATGCAGATGATGCATTTTCCTGGCCTAGAACGTGTAACCTATTCGGGGGTTATTCGCCTGTCATAAGCCATTCGCAATATTCAATAATCATTTAATTGCTCTGCTAAAACTGCAGCGACAAAGAATTGAGCAATTCCATGCGGAGAACCAATTATAGGACATTGCCCGCGAGTGCCAATCGTATCATACGATTAATTGCGCATCACTGCTGTGTTCGCTACTTCGCGGAACTCAGCACTTTTCCAACGCTCGATTATTTCGTAGTCGGTGGCCTTTGACAACACCGCTTGTGATCATATATCGTGTATCAAACTTGTAAAAATATGTATTTGTAAAATGAAACTGTGTAGGTCCGCGGACAGGTGCTCGCTTGATTTTTGTAATACGAAGCAGAATACAGTGGCCTTGAGGAGTGGGTCAAGTGTATGATTGATATCTGATAATTGGCTTTGGAAGGTGGGCATGAATGGGTAATTATCGCAACGTATGCGATATGAATTAATTGCCCGTGGACAAGGATTTGCTGCTGAATGAATGCGAATTTTAATTGTATGCATTGTATTGCTTGCGGGAAAGGCGAGTATTGCATTGTATGCAGAATATTTTGAGGATTGATCATATGAGTATTGGATGCAAGGATGATGGAATCAAATTAATAAAATATTGTAATGTTTGAGAGGTAAAGCGAGGTGTAAATAAGGGCAAGGGTCGAAGGTCAGTGGTTAAAAATCGGGGACCAAGGGTCGAGGTTCAGGGACAAGGGTCAAAGGTCAGGGTCAAAGATCAAGGGTCGAGGGTCAAAGGCCAGCGATCAAAGGTCGGGGTTTATAGAACAAGGGGCAAAGGGCAAGGGCCAAATGTCAAGGGTCAAACGTCGGGGGTCAAACATTGGGGGTCGAAGGTCAAGGGACAAGTTTCAGAGGTCAGCGATCAAGGGTCAAATGTCAAGGGTCAGGGCCCTCATATGACGTCATTTCCTGACAAAGAACTCTTCAAAACATACTTCTCATATTGTAATGTGCCTTTTTTTGTTTTGTTTTCGGTAGGAAGGTGGAAATCTTCAAAAGATACCTCTGACCGATCCAGAGGCATGTCGGACATTTATCGACTAAAAACTCCCCCCGCCAGGCGCATATTGCCGTTGATCCCAGTGGAACTTTTTTTTAGATATTCCATTGCGGGGCGTGACGGAGTTTACACGTTACTCCTCTCGTCGCGTCGCAACTACTGCATCATGTCACATAGAATACCATTTGTTACGGACCATACCTGTTTTGAACTCAGCATGTATTGTATTACTCCTGCCAGAGTAACTGTTCCCGTCTTATATGTCTCTCCAAAATCGTTCGCGCGGTCTCGAATCTCACGCACTCCGTGAGTACGTCTTCCGCATTTTATATTTTCCCTTCGCAATAGAAGCAGTATGGGTGATTCACATGCTTATACTTATGCAAGTATTGCCGAAAACATCCATGTCCTGATATTAGCTGAGTCAGGTGTTGATTCAGATCGCCAAGTTTTCTTTTCACCCATGTTTCTATTTCGGGTACCATGGTGTGATTCAATCTTCCTTTGGTGGAAGAATCCCACCTTCGTTCCCATTCTCTTAGATTTAAGAGCTCTAATTGTGACCGCATTCTCCGACGATTCTCTTGTGAGACCTCATGCAATGCAGCGGTTTCTTTAGCTGCAATGTCAAGTGGTGTCCTCCCGGCCAAAACATTTATGGCATCTTCGGATACCGTTTGGAATGCACAGCATACTATTAGTGATGCGAGCCTATGTGCTGAGTTCACTCCGCTCATGTACGACTTATACTGTGTGGCTTCTGCTCATATGTGAGCTGCATACATTATAATGGAAGTGTTGAAAGTGGTTATGAATCCTTATGTGGGGCCGGGGTCTTCCAACATTGGGTAGCAGTCTTGCTAAAACTTTGCATACTCTTGCCGTTTTTCCACTCGTTTTCCTCAGGTGTTCCTTGAAGGTCAACCTGTTGTAACACCAAGATATTTGATATAGGGACTGCATCTGATTATTTGTCCTTCTATTTCCAAATCAAGGTGTTCAACTTTCTGCTTATTGAAACTGCCTCCGTCTTATGTCCAGATAGTTTCAGTCCGGCTATATCTCATCATCACCATCGGCACTACAACCGGAACAGGTCTTGGCCTTATTTAGCAAGTCCTGAGGCTTGTTAAATTTTTCATAATTTGTTTTTCTGGGCAAGGTCATTAGTCTTGCGCCAGGGGCTCCCCGGTGGGGAATCGAACCCCGCTCTCCCGTGTGACAGGCGGGAATACTAACCACTGTACTATCGAGGAGCCCATATCTAGCCAGCATTTAATGCACTGGATTGCTTGGGAGCAAATCAAGAACCCTTCCTCGGTGGTCACGGGGGTAGCTCTCCTCCACTCCTCTTGCACTCTCAACACTTCAACACACTGCGGGAAGAAGACAGCAACGATTCTGGCCATGTCAGTTTTACTCTTTTGCATTTGATTACTGTTGTTGTGTAGTCTTTTCGTGACAATCCTGTAGGCGCTGCGGGAGCAAAACGCCTCATATTTATTCTTGTGGGTCACATTCCTCAACTCCTTCCGTTTGTTGACGAATTCCGCATGTAACTATGGGTAGGTGTTACCGTTTCTTGCTCTTTGTTGCAAGCGTCGTAACCGGTTGCACTCCGATCGCACATGGGCGATTTCTGGGTTCCACTGGTTTGATAGCCCCTGCTGGTTGTCTTTGTCGTGGCATAGAAGTATTGCATGCGGCAGTTAGCCACTTCATGTCTTTTTCGGGCTGCCTGTTCGCATCGGCCTCTGCGTCAAACTGTGCGATTTGGTATTCCAGTATAATGTACTTTAGCTACACCAATTTGTATGGTCTGTGAATGTATGTAAATGTGAATCATTTAGATATCTGTAGATGTAAAATATTTCAAAGGGTTTCGAACGAGTACAGATATCCATACCTCGCATCATTGCGGGGCGATGTTAAAGAGGCAATAGCTAATATGACCGTCATAGATCAGAACGACAACGAAGGTGGTCATTCAAGAAAGTGGACGATTTTTTCGGGTAAACATGTTTTTTATACCCCGACAAACGATCCGCTTAATATAATTTTGTCAACCTTTTCTTTTTGGTAATAAGAATATGTTTCTAAAAAAAAAGTATAATGTATCCGGTTTTGGTGACGCACCCTATAAGGGCATGCAGAGGTTCAGTTAGCCTTTGTGCTACTGTGGTACTTGGATGATGCGCCAAGCCAATTTAAAAACCCCAATTTCATCCAATACCGTCCGGAAAAACGACTTTCGAGGAGCATTTCTATTCTATAATACATATAATACCGAACTTCTTACGTTGTCATCACAGGGGTGTCAGAACATCCACATATCCTCAGCCGCGTTTGACCTAATACCAAAACGTCTGCTGGAAAGCGATAAAGAAGCCCTTTTGGTATCATCTTAAAATGGGATGCTACTAAAGAACTTCAGCAATGCAGTTACAATTACTTCATAAATTACTAAGCGAAGGACACTAGCAAAGGCAGTCACGAAATAAGTTCATCATACACGTGGTCCTGCGACGGATAGAAAATTAATATAAATGAATACGTAAAAATTGTACAAGCAGACCGATAAATCCACGTAGTTTTTGATCAGCCTCGGCACATTTAATATTACAATGCTCACAATAATACACTCAAATCGGTGCCTGTTCAAATGTGACTGCGAAAAATGTTTCTCATCTTCGGAGGCTCTAAGGCTTTAAGGCTTATGGAAATCTATTTGCGACCTTCACGGTTTCAGGGTGAATTATGAGGCAATGCGTTGATTTTGCTGACGATATTTGACAACTCCATCGTTCTATGCCACACACAAGATTCACTCACTCACATTAACAACTACACAGTAAGTGGAAAGGAGTGGGATGCAGCTCAATGGCTTATCATACTTGTCACAAGGTTTTCCCAAAAGATTTTCAGGAAAACTCCGGATCCGATTTGGCCTCCGTGTATGCCTCCCCATACGCCTCTTGGTTCAATTCAATTTTAAAACAATTGCTGAACCACCAGACCTGCGGTCTTCGAGTAGCTTCCTTTGATCATTGATTACCAAATTGATTACATTACAATAAACCCCCGGAGTTTCAGTAGGGACGGAGATGCGCGCCTCCTCGAGGACAATAAACAAACAACTGTCGTCCTATACATATATCTTCTGGGTACGGCGCCCAAGACAGGGAACAGACCGATTGAAGCTATTGTGTGACTCAGATGTCGACGGGGTGATAATTTTTGATTATTTTTAGGGGTTGTTCCATTATATCTGCGATGGGGAGCAAACAGCAAAATCGATACAAACGACTATGGTAGCATTAAGTTCACTGGAAGTGGCCATTGCTCCACTCCGGCAGCAGGCCAATGATGTCTTCTTTAAGGAATTGACGGCACAGGTCAGTTTGAGCAAGTCGCCGGCCGGGTCGTAAAGCTCTGACAAATGACCGAAATAAAAAAACTAGCAGTTTAGGGCGATGAAAAATGCTGTCAATAATATTTTAAGAACTTCTCAATCTGCGTCTGTACTTAAGCGTATCTCTGTGCAAAAAGTATGGGACGGCGTAGGGGGGACAAACGTATGAAATCATCTCGTTAGTCGGGCATCCAATTAGGTGTCCGTTAAAAAAACGTTTGCTATAAAAAATGCCTGACGTGGCGAGCGCGTTGCAGTAACCGATACGTAAAAAGGAGGAGAAAACCTTTGTAACAAAAATCAAGATATGGGCAAGACATAACTTTTCGGAAAGGAGTTAATCGAATCTAGTAAGGATCATCATCATCATCGGCACTACAACCGGGATCCGGTCTTGGCCTTATTTAACAAATCTCTCCACCGGTCCCGATTTCGAGCCGATGTCATCCAGTTTAGCACTCCCAGGCTCTGGGCGTCCTGGTCTACGCCATCCCCCCATCGCAGACAAGGTCTGCCGCGCTGTCTCCTTCCATACATCCTGCCACAAAGGACTTTCCGGGCAGGGTCCTCTTCGCTCATTCGAGCTAGGTGTCCCGCCCACCGGAGTCTATCGGGCTTGATTTTTCTTACAATATGAGCTTCAAGGTAGATTGCGTACAACTCATGGTTGTAGCGTCTCCGGAATCGTCCTCCCTCACATACGGGGCCAACAATTCTCCTTAAGACCTTTCTCTCGAACGCGGCCAAGAGTTCAGAGTGCCTTTTATTAAGCACCCAGGTCTCGGATCCATACATGAGTACTGGTAAGACAATGGTCTTGTACAGTAGTAGCTTGGATGTTCTGGATAAATTTCGGGATTTAAAGAGCCTTGATAGACCATAGTAGGCTTTGTTGGATTTAATCAGCCGTTCGCGTATTTCTTCTTCCATATTGTTATCGGCTGATACTATTGACCCAAGGTAGTTAAAGGATTGCACTACTTCAAATTCGTGCTCCACTACCCTGATAGTTTGACCAACGTTAGGTCTTCTCTTCGCAGAAGTTGCCACCATGTACGTGGTTTTGCCCTCATTAATGCGCAGTCCCAGTTTTTGTGCCGCCTGCTCGATCTGGGTGAAGGATTCCTGTACCGCCGATTCGGTTCTACCGATGATGTCGATGTCATCTGCGTAGGCAAGTATCTGGCTGGACTTGGTGACAATAGTCCCTCTAGTTGTAACGCCAGAGTCACGGATTGCTTTCTCCAACGCCAGGTTGAAGAGGAGGCAGGCCAGACCGTCCCCTTGTCGGAGTCCATTATAGATGTTTATTGGTTTGGACAGCAATCCCGCTACTTTTACTTGACTAGTTACGTTGGTCATGGTCAACCTACAAAGTCGTATCAATTTATTTGGAATACCGAATTCTCTCATGGCATTATATAGTTCTATCCTGGCTATGCTGTAGTAGGCGGCCTTGAAGTCTATAAATAGATGATATAGTGGAATCTTAAATTCCAGACATTTTTCCGTCGCCTGCCTAAGTGTGAATATCTGATCAATTGCTGATTTGCCTGGGATGAAGCCACACTGATATTGACCAATGATGGCTTTAGCGTATGGGGATATCCGGTCTTGTAGGATAGTGGAGAGTATCTTATAGGCGGTACTCAGCAATGTTATACCCCTGTAGTTGCTGCACAGTGTGATATCTCCCTTCTTATGTATGGGGCAAATTATACCACGACGTGCACCACGATCTCGTGAATTGCGTGATGTAACACTGTCCCTCCTTGTTTGATCAGCTCAGCTGGTATGCCATCAGCTCCAGGGGCTTTATTTGATTTTAGCTGTCTAATGGCTTTTAGTGTTTCCTCAATGCTTGGTGGCGGCAGCATTTGGTCCTGGTCTTGCATTGGTGGAGCCTCCAATTCTTCTGTGAGCTGACCATTTAGCAATTCATTAAAGTGCACTTCACATCGCTCCAGAATGCCTTCAGGATCGGTGATCAGATTACCCTCTTTATCCTTGCAGTAAGTGCAGCGTGGTGTGTACCGCGTCATACTGCGGATTATTTGGTAGAACTTCCGCGCCTGGTGCGGACCTCGCTCTCTACTTTTCTCTATTTCACAGACAAGATTTTTTTCCCAGGCACTTTTCTTTTGTCTGTGAAGTCTTTTTTCAGTTCTTCTGAGCTCTTTGTATTTCTCCTCGCGTACCCGCGTCCTATGAGACTGCTGCATTGCCCGGTATGCAGCATTCTTACGTTCAGTCGCTAGTTTGCACTCATCATCAAACCAGTCGTTGCGATCTCTACGACTACTGCCTAAGATGGAGTTGGCAGTACTAATGACAGTATTCTTAAGGCGTGTCCATTTCTCTTCTACGCCCGGCATTCTGGCCCCAGGACTTACTCTCCCTCCGTCGAGCTCTTCGAGGGCGAGTCTTAACGCATGACCAAAGGTGTTGCTGGTGTTCTCATTGCGTAAGGCAGCCGTGTTGATTCGAACCTGATCCGTGGATGCAATACGTCTCCGTAAGGCAATCCGCGCTCGGAAAACTGTACCAACAAGATAGTGATCCGAGTCGACGTTGGCACCTCGGTACGTTCGTACCGTCATCAGGCTCGAAGAGTGGCGGCGATCTATCAACACGTGGTCAATTTGGTTGCGAGTGGCTCCATCAGGTGATACCCAGGTGGCTTTGTGGATATCTTTACGCGGAAACCTGGTACTCGCAACGACCAAGTTCTTTGATGCTGCCAGTTCGATGACTCGTAGTCCATTGTCATTAGTATTCTCATGCAAACTATGGGAACCTGCGTAGTGCCTGAAAACCGGCTCCCGACCTATTTTCGCATTCAAATCCCCAAGAACGATTTTCACATCGTATCTTGGGCAGGCATTGAGGGCCCGTTCGACGTTCTCATAGTATTCTTCTTTTTCGTAGTCAGGGGACTCCTCTGTAGGTCCGTGAACGTTTATGAGGCTTATGTTTTTAAATTTGCCTCGCACGCGAAGAGTGCATAGCCTTTCATTTATTGCATTAAAGCCGATGATGGCAGGCTTCAGTTTTTGGCTGACTAGAAAGCCTACAGCTGTAATAAATGTCATACTCTTTTCTTTGAAAAAACACCACTCCCCGTCCATCTTATTTCTTGTAATGCTGTTATGTCAGCCTTATATTCGGACAGGGCATCGGCTAGTTGCTGTGCAGCTCGAGCTCTGTATAGTGAGCGTATGTTCCATGAAAAAATCCTTAAATCGTTTAGCCGTTTTCGTTTCCGTGGTCGTCGTCGTGTATCCGGTCCATATCCGAGGCTTGTTAAATTTGCCATAATAATTCATTTTTACGGGCCTGGTTATTAGCCTTGCGCCAACCTTTCTCAGGATGTCGCTGCATGCATTGGTTCACTACTTGGCGGGTGTCAAGGTAGCTATCCAGGGGTGTCACGTGGAGACTGCATGCCAACTTGGATTGAACAGGGACAAGGATCGTCCTGGCCTTCGCCGGGTTGAAGGCAATCAGAGACTTTGCCCTGTATGTTCGCACCCATCCCCCCTCTAGTAAGGATAAGTGTCCTAAATATCTATGGACGTATTATTATAGTACAATTCAATTCCAATCCTCGATGGTCCATCGAACTGGGTTTTAGCTACAAAGGTCAGTGATTACTCTTACATTACCGCGCATAATTCTATCAGTTTGATTACCATGAGTACCTAACAAGGACATCCCCCGCTTGGTAGAAACCTTGACGTGGTGCGGGAGCTTAAACTACGATGAATCACTGAGGCTATGCTGACGGGAGCATACGCTTCCAGTAGGGCCACCCATGTCAGACAGGCTAGCCCTTAATCCAGGGTGTTACGCGTCACCGTACCCATTGGATGGTTTGCAGCCAGGGGTATACTGGCTGTATTATAACGACGCTTCTCTGATACCAGGTCGAATCAGAGCAGTAAGCAGACTTTACCATATCAAAGAGGAGCTCTGATATGGCGGACCATTTGAAACCCCAGAGTGATCCAATGAAATGAATGATCAATACACATAAAACAATCTCACAAAAAACCTGGTAGGCGTAGGTGTGATGAGCCGACACTATCATAAGGGAACAAATCATCAGGAAAACACCGACTCGGCAAAAAAAGACGTAGGGAAAAACGGAAAAGCGGGATATACGCGTCGGTATGTGGAATGTTCGAACGTTATATAAACCAGGCGCGATACAGACGGTCGTAGAAAACACGAAACAATATCAAATGGACATCGTCGCGCTTCAGGAAGTCCGACTCCCACATCAAGTAATCGAAACCAACGGATTTACACTGGTGTGTGGAGGTACCGATACACATAACCTCGGAACCGGCTTCATCATAAGCAAGAAGATTACGCCCCATGTAAAAGATGTGCAATTTATTAATGGCCGAATGCCAGTGCTAAAAATACAGGGACCATGGTGCAATTATGTATTTATAAACGTACACGCCCCAACAGAATCTACCGACGAAGGAACGAAAGGCACGTTCTACGAGACCCTAGAGGAAGTATTTGATGCGATCTCATCATTCGATGTTAAAATCCTCCTCAGGGACCTCAATGCGAAAATTGGAAAGGAAGATATCTTCCAACCAACTATAGGTAAAGACAGCCTACACGACGTTTCAAATGATAATTGAATTCGAATTATCACGTTCGGAGCGTCAAAAGATCTGTTCGTGAAAATCACGATGTTCAAGCACAAGGAAATTCATAAAGCCACATGGATATCACCCGACGGTGTAACGCGTAACCAAATAGACCACTTCCTCATAGACAAAAGACACCACTCGAATATCCTTGACGTAAGATCACATAGAGGAGCAGATTGCGACTCCGATCATCTTCTAGTGATGGGCAAAATCAGGAGTCGCCTGGCAGCAATCCCACATGGGCAGTCACGGGAGACGAGCAAAAAGTTCGACACTGATAAACTGTAAGACCTACGCAAAAGGGCTGAATATCAATACGAACTAACGAATAGATTTAGCATTCTAGAGAATGGGAGTAGTGAGGAAGTGGAAGCTAATAGTGTGGACACTAAATGGACATCGATCAGAGACACAATCAAACTAACAGCCCAAAAGGTATTAGGATTTAAGAAAACAATTAAGTCCAAACCTTGGTTTGACGATGAGTGCAGGGCGAAGATCGAAGAACGTAAACGCCTCAGAGTGATCCACTTAGAAAGATATGATGAAGTCAACGCAGAAAGATACGCGACGATTCGGAGAGAGACAATGAGGCTCTTCAAACGCAAAAAACGCGAATGGGAGAAGACTTAGATCGAAGAAATCCTAGAAAATTCTAGAGCAAAGAACATCAGAGGTATGTATGCCGGCATAAACTCAATTAGAAATGGCTACCGAGGGAGAGTCAAAATAATTCGATACGCAAACGGCTGTCTGGTCACAGGAGCAAATAATATCGTGACAAGATAGAAGCAGTACTTTGAAAACCTGCTCAATGTACGCACCCATCAACCACAGATAAACGCACCAAGCGTAGATACAGCCGAGCCTCAGAGCCCAGAGCCGTCTCTCAACGAAGTTGTAGACGCAATAAATCGATTGAAAAACAACATATCTCCCGGAGTCGACTGCATACCGGCAGAGCTTGTGAAGGATGGAGGAGAGGCAACCGCTCGAAAGATCCATCCAAAGAAGTCACTCCGGAAGAATGGAAAACCTCAATAGTCATCCCCATTTTCAAAAAAGGCGACAGAACTGATGAGAAAACTACACAGGAATATCATTGCTCCCAACCGCATACAAAATATTAACAAATGTCATTCTGGCGAGAATCACACCGTACGCAGAAGAGATACTGGGAGACTACCAATGTGGATTCCGTAGGAACCGGTCAACAAGCGACCAAATGTTCACAATAAGACAACTGCTGGAAAAGAAATGGGAATACGGATAGACGGTTCATCAACTGTTCGTTGACTTCAAAAAAGCCTACGACTCAGTCGCAAGAGGTGGGCCTAGAAATAAATGAAGACAAAACAAAATACATGATTACGGCGAGAGCAGGTGGACCCCAGAGAACACATATAAACGTCAGAGGTAAGATATTTCAAAAAGTTGAAGAATTTAAATATCTGGGAACGATACTCACGGCCAGTAACGAAATGTCGAAGGAAATTAACAAAAGACTACATTCCGCCAACGCTAGTTGGCAAGCAGTCAGTAAACTGCTGAAATCCAGACTGCTGTCACGTAACATAAAGCTCCGTGTCTATAGAACCATAATCATTCCGATTGTTCTATATGGATTCGAAACATGGGCTCTCACAAAACGGGAAGAAAACAAATTCCGCGTATTCGAGAATAAAATTTTGAGAGGTATCTTTGGAGGTAAATATGACGAGGAGGCAGGACAATGGAGGCCACTCCATAATCACGAATTGGAAGAGCTATATAGCAAACCT
Organism: Microdon myrmicae; assembly: GCA_963931805.1. Taxonomy (NCBI): domain Eukaryota; kingdom Metazoa; phylum Arthropoda; class Insecta; order Diptera; family Syrphidae; genus Microdon; species Microdon myrmicae. The sequence goes on along the minus strand of OZ007500.1, from coordinate 145,034,133 downwards.
ACAATAGTGAGAGTACTCGTACTCAAGTCGCGAAGATTAAGATGGGCCGGACACGTGGCGCGAATGGGCAACGATAGGACCGTGCATAGAATTCTTGACGGTAGACCAACGGGAAAGAGACCGACTGGACGGCCGCGACGGAGATGGGAGGACAATGTTAGGTTTGACCTTGAGAAGATGGGATCGAATGGTCATGCGTGGAAGGAGTGTGCCCAGGACAGGGAACAATGGCGAAGCCGAGTCGGTGAGGTCATGAACTTCCGGGTTCCTACAGGCCAATAAATAATAAAGTAATAATAATAATAATAACCTAACAAGAACCTGACATGCTTGTGAAGGCTTTTAGTTCCATTTTGACATTATGATTGAGAATCCAGGGACGTCACAACAGTTTGAGTGTAATGCATGTCAAACATTCTCAAATCTACTTTATAACCCAAAGAAATATAAAATACCTTTGTGATAAGCAGTCTAGATACCGGATTATAAATTGGAGCTTGGGTGAAAGCAACAGGTGAACAAAACAGCACATTTGTTACTTAACATTGTTACTGGTCAACATCTTTGTTTTAGGTGAAACCCAGTCAAGGCTTTATGCCATGAAACCATGTTGATTGACACACATTAGGAGTCCACAAGCTAAAGTATCTGCCTGTGTAACCTAGGTAACTGACTAACTGTTTATACCTAATGTTAGTCTAGATTAATATGAGACTTTACTAACGTAACTCTCCACTAAAGTGAGTCAGGAATAATGTTAGTTTTGACTCTAGGCATATGGCAGACAAGCCCTGCAATAAGCCTTTTACTATACCTTTTTATTGAGCTTGGCTCAAACCTTAACAAAGTACTGAGGACTTACGATAAACCAGGGTTACACTACCTTTGATGTTTTATTATTATTATTTTTAGTCTAACTCAGTCTAAGCCGAAATCGAAATTTTAATCTTGATTCACATTAGCCAAGGCCTACATCACTCGAAACTTATATTATCCTAGGCTTACGTTAGCCCTGTGAGTAGGGCGTTAGAATATACTCACAGCTAGGCCGGCTTATCGTAAGAGGCGACTAAAGGCCGAGTGGTAGCCGGGGTCCCAACGCCCTGTGCGCCCGGTGAAATACCACCCCATCAAGCCATAGGCTCCGTGAAATGGTCGGAAGAAATCCCTGGCCACCTTTCAGAGCTTGGCTGATGGACCGGTTCGAGAAAAGGTTGGTTAGGTGGTAGTCGGTCCCAAGGTGAGATACCACCCCGTCACTCTGTACATTCCGAGATATCGCCGAGAGAAATCTTCGACTGTGTTTCGGATGTGTGGCTGATGGCCCGGACTGACACGAGATAAGTCATGATGGTAACTCAGATATAACGAATTCCGGAGGTAAACTGGTTTCCCATTCGGATCTCCGGGGGCGACTATGTCAGGGGAACAGCATGCAGATATCATGATAAATAAGCTCATAGCCAGGCTCGCTCTCGAGGCTCTGCCCACGCTCGACTGGTGACGGCATTTTGTAACATCAGGTGCATCGGTTTCACCAATACGAATGTAAACGCCGTCCAACAGTATTTGCAAACAACAAAACCTGATATCCTTGCCCTAACTGAGACCCAGGTCGATTCGTCAACTGATTCGACATATCTTCGTTGCTCAGGATACGACTTACATTCGAGATCCCGTTTTAAGGGCGGAGTCTGCGTCTTCGCGCGGTCCGATCTGGCTTGCCAGAGGATGGAGGTGTTGGAACCCAATAATATGGACATCATATGGTTGAAGGTCGTGCTGAGGAATTCCGTTAAATTTCTTTGTTGCCTTTACCGCTCCCCGAATGACGATCGACGAGCGACATTTTTCGAACATCTTTCACATACCGTCGACTGAATACAGATCAACCACCCAGCTTCCGAAATTGTTGTCCTTGAAGATTTTAATGTGCACAATTCCGGCTGGTTGTTACATTCTAACAGAGCCGACGAGACTAGGAGGCTGGCGGAGATGTTTGCTGTAAGCCACAACTTGACTCAACTCGTGGGAGAGCCAACGCGAGTGCCGGATGCCCAAGGCGATTATGCGAACACCGTGGACCTATTGTTGACATCCGAACCGAGTATTTATACCGCAGAGGTTTCTACGCCACTGGGAATCTCAGATCACTGCTTGTTATCTGTCGCGCAATCACTTGCATGTCAAACAAATAACCGGCCTAGGCAGCTTCGCCATGTATGGAAGTATGGGGCTGCTAACTGGGACGGTTTGCGAGGTTTCTTCGCATCCTTTCCATGGTCCGAGGTGTGCTTCGGAAACTCCGATGTTAACGCTTGCGCCGATTCGGTATCAGAGATTATTCTTCTGGGGATGGAGATGTATATTCCACATTCCATCAAACGAAGTTCGTCTGATAAACCTTGGTTTGATGAAAAATGTGAGCTGAGTACAGCGGCAAAAAATAGAGCTTTTAAGCAATGGCGCTCCAATCCCACCGATGTTAGCAGAACGATTTTTGTTAGAAACAGAACCGCGTGCAACCAGGCGATTGATATCGCGAAGAAGGCTCACAACGACAGGATGATCAATAAGCTTCTTCGGTGCCCAACTGGTTCGCGCTCCTTCTGGTCAATGGCAAAAGCTGTCAGCAGTAACTTCGCATCCTGCTCTTTCCCTCCGTTGGTGACAGACAGCGGGACGTTGGTCACGAATTCAAAGGATAAAGCTAATGTGTTCGCGAATTTATTTTCCGCGAATTCAAACCTCGATCCCGGCCTTTTGGAGCCACCTGTGATCTCCCCGGTACGGTCTTCGATTTGGGATGTGAGATTTCGTCCGCGCACTCTTCAACGCATTCTACGTGAACTGGATTGTAGGAAGGCAACCGGGCCAGACGGAATACCAGCAATAGTCCTTAAGAACTGTGCTCCAGAACTATCGCCGGTTATTGGCAGACTCTTCCGCTTATCTTATGCACGGACGACCTTTCCTGCCTGCTGGAAAATTGCTCGAGTTCAACCAATCCCAATGACGTGAAAAAAGTGTCTCCCACAAAATTATCGTCCGATAGCATTACTGTCTATGTTATGTAAGATGATGGAAAAAGTCATCAATACTGAGTTAGTTAAGTATTTGGACTTGTGAATGATCGTCAATACGGATTCCGTGGCAGGCGGTCCACTGGAGACCTTTTGACACTTATAACCGATATATGGACATCTGCGATTGAACGGCATGGTGAGTCAAGGGCGCTCGCATAGGATATCTCCAAGGCTTTTGACCGCGTCTGGCACGGTGCATTGCTGAGCAAACTTCGTTCATATGAACTTTCCCGGCAGTTTTGCGACTGGACGAAGAGCTTCCTCGAAAATCGATCGATCTCGGTTGTTGTGGACGGTGAGTGTTCGGATCTGTGTCCTGTTAATTTGGCTCCAACCTTATTTTTGCTTTACATAAATGATTTGTTGGAGAAAACGGATAACAACGCTTGTTTCCTCCTATTCGAGTGTACGGCCGATTGGTGCATCTACGTCGCACCAGCTGAGATCTAGACAGATTGACTCTCTGAATCAGGATCTAGATAAGGTCCTGCAGTGGGGAAGGGCCAATCGCGTCGACTTCAATGCAGCGAAGACACAATATACAACATTCACAAAGAAAAGTGGATCATCAGTTCCACAGCTGATGATGAATGGCCAGGCCCTCGAATCTCGGGAAAGCTTGAAATTGCTCAGCGTCACGGTCTGTGGGAATGTATCGTGGCATAAAAACGTGCCGAGCATCACCAGGTCTGCCTCGGGAAAACTGAGTTACCTTTTTAAAGCCAAGAAATATTTTACTCTGGCCCAGCTTCTTCTCCTGTATAAATCCCAAATTAGACCGGCGCTCGAATATTGCTCTCATGTTTGGAGCTCGGCTCCTAAACATACCCTCGTATGTTACAACCTGCAACTGTTCAAAAACAACTGCAACAGTTATTTGGTGGCATCTCGGGGCGTCGGGTCGGTGCTATAGGTTCGATTCTCCCGAGAGAAGTGTAATTAAAAAAAAAAAGCAGGATTGCTGTCCAAACCAATAAACATCTTTAATGGACTCCGGCAAGGGGACGGTCTGGCCTGCCGCATCATCAACCGGGCGTTGGGGAAAGCAATCCGTGACTCTGGCGTTACAACTAGAGGGACTATTGTCACCAAGTCCAGCCAGATACTTGCCTACGCCGATGACATCGACATCATCGGTAAATACGACTCGGCTGTACAGGACACCTTCACCCAGATCGAGCATGCGGCACAAAAACTGGGACTGCACATTAATGTGGGGAAAACGAAGTAGATGGTGGCAACTTCTGCGAAGAGAAGACTTAACGTTGGCCAAACTATCATGGTAGCGGAGCACGAATTTGAAGTAGTGCAATCCTTTAACTACCTTGGGTCGATAGTATCAGCCGATAACAATATGGAAGAATAAATACGCGAATGGCTGATCAAATCCTATAAAACCTGCTATGGTCTATCAAGGCTCTTTAAATCCCGAAATGTATCCAGAACATCCAAACTGCTACTGTACAAGACCATGGTCTTACGAGTACTCATGTATGGATCCGAGACCTGGGTGCTAAATTAAAGGCACTCTGAACTCTTAGTCGCGTTCGAGAGGAAGGTCTTAAGGAGAATTGTTGGCCCCGTATGTGAGGGAGGACGTTTCTGGAGACTCTAGAACCATGAGTTGTACACGATCTACCTTGAAGCTAATGTTTTAAGAAAAATCCAGCACGGTAGAGTCCGGTGGGAGGGACACCTAGCTCGAATGAGCGAAGAGGGGCCTGCCCAAAAGGACCTTTGTGGCAGGATGTGTGGAAGGCGACAGCGCGGTATACTCTGTTTGCGATAGAGGGATGGCGTAGACCAGGACGCCCAGAGCCTGGAACTACCAAGCTGGATAACATCGGCTCGAAATCGGGACAGGTGGAAAGACTTGATAAGTAAAGTCAAGATCGGATCCCGGTGGTAGTTTGGCGGATAGGTTGGTCGAAAGTATTCCGCCGAACACTGTTCGCAAATCGAACACGGAGCGAATCGGCAGAAATACAACACGAAGATCGTTTTGCATTTAATCTTTTTATTTTTTAATAACACTTATTGTTTATATGTTACACAATATGATGACTTCGGGTAAGGTGAATGTCACAACAATGTTTTAAGAAAACGCAGTAAGCCACAAGAACGAAGCACAAGTTACTCGGTTAAGTTACGTTAAGTGAAGTTAAGTTAAGTTAAGATACGCGCTCGGAACACCAGCTACTCGATCAATTTCTCACCTCTTCCTCGCGATGACTTCCTCGCCGTTCGAATTGTCGTCTCGTTGACGATCAAAATTGGACTGAAATTTTCCTATCCGAAAAATACCCCGATACAGATTGTATCTTTATCTGTGCAGACAATTTTTCTCCTTAGATCTGCTAACAGAATTTCCGAATCTCTGTTAGCGGCATGTTATTTATTCCCAGGGGTAATTTGGATGCCTGAAAGGGATCAACACATGGTGGTGGTGATAGCATCTCATCTCATGGTTTTCTGTTTGCGCGGCACATCTGGCGCGCAGAACGGAGATGATTGTTAGGACGTATAGTCCGTGGGTTTATTTGCCTTTGTAAACACACCGAAATCCATTAGATCCTTTTGAGGGTGTGAAATTCTACAAAGGAATCGTGGGATAGGAGTAGTTCCCTTGTAGGTTTTAAACCTCATACATTTTTCGAATTATCTCGTTGAGATAATTACGGTTGCCGTTTCTTTTGTCTGCCGATGGATTTGGTGGTCTTTGTGGTAGACCACCCGCATGCGCATTCGTTGGTCGGCTAATTTGCTGGCGATAACAAATCCTTGTAACATCGTGTAGATGTTCAGGATTTTCGATTGTGCAGTGCTGGAGTGCGGCGGATTTCGGTCTTTGAGGATCGGATGCATGAATGTTTTCCCTTGTTTCAGGTATGCTTTATTCGAACTGTTAAGCTTGACATTGAAAGCTTTGGGACGTTCAGTTCTTTGCTTTTTCGTGTCGGGCTCAACGTTGACCAAATGTTTCAGTGCCCTAAGGTGGGATTTTAGGACACGTGTCTGTGGGGCGCGTGCAACATTTTCAGGGTAGGTATTTCCTTGAAGGGCAGGAACCTCACCTGGGTGGAATTGTGCGTTCGTAGAACGCTACATCACCCCCCCCCCCCCCCCTAGTGACGTAGTCACGATATGAAGTAGAATATATGCTTGGGGGTGTAGTAGTGTCTTATGGGCGTGCTCCCTTCCGTATTTGGTGGCGTTTGGGTGGTAGAGGAGCGAAAGCTATCGCGTTCGTCTTTTTTTTTCGTTTGTCAGTGGTTGGGGTTTCTGGTTGCTGTACATTGAGAATCTTCGCAGCGTCTTCTTGTGCGCGCAGATATCGGGCGCGCTGCCGTGTTATCGGTCCGTGTAGGATGTCCGACGCCCCGCGCGTGACCATTTCGCGAGGGTTTGGTTGATTCTCAACTCTCGCCGTGCCTGGCGTTTCGTGGGAGTCTGATGGGCGGCATACGGGACAGGTTTCGGTTGCCGCCTCTGGTTGTTGGTATGCTTCTCCCGGTACCGCATCGGGCGGTTGTTCTAAGTGGCACGGTTTTAGTCTTTCGACACTGACGGTGTACGGCTTGCCGTTGATGTCGACGGAGAAAACTCGGTCGTTTATTCGGTCCAGCACCTTGTATGGCCCTTCGTAGGGCGGTTCTAGAGGTTTCCTAACCTTGTCCACCCTGATGAAGACGTGCGTGCAGCTGTCCATCTCTGGGTGAACAAATATCCTCTTGGAACCGTGTCTGGCGACCGGTGTTGCCCTGACCTTTCGCATGAGTTTGCGTAGGTTTTCCAAATTTGGCAACTGTTCGAGCGGTGGTTCTCCATCGGCGAAGAACTCTCCTGGGAGGCGCAGATTGGTTCCATAAGTCAGATCTGCTGCTGAGGTTCCCAGGTCTTCTTTTATGCTTGTGCGCAAGCCTAAAAGAACTGTCGGTAGTACGTCCAGCCATTGATTGTCGTCATGACACATCAGTGAGGCTTTTAGTGAGCGATGCCATCGCTCAATCATCCCATTGGACTGGGGGTGATAAGCTGTGGTGTGGCAGCCGAGTAGATCGGTCAGCTGCCTGAAAATCGCTGCCTCGAACTGTGGTCCTCGATCGGCTGTGAGAGTAGCTGGGACGCCGAAACGTGTGACCCAAGTCGAGTAGAATGCTTTGGCTACATTCTCTGCAGTCACTGTTCGTAGTGGCACTGCTTCTGGCCACCGAGTGAAGCGATCGATCATCGTCAGGAGGTACATGTAACCTCTCGACGGCGTAAGCGGTCCCACAATGTCGATGTGTACATGGGTGAATCGTGCCTCGGGGAGCTTAAACTGTGCTGGTTGTAGCACGTTGTGTCGATCGGCCTTGCAACGCTGACATTGCAAACAATTGCGTGCCCAATTTGTTATATCTTTGGCCATATGTGGCCAAACGAATTTACGTCGGACGGTTGCAGCGGTTGCGCGTCCGCTTGGGTGGGCTGGGTTATGGAACGTTTCGTACACATTCCTTCGAAACTTTTCTGGGATGTAGGGTCGCGCTGTCCCTGTCGATACATCACACCAGACTTCATCGTTTGAGTCGTTGAAAGGGAGTTTACGCAAAACTAGTGCTGTCTCCGCTTTCAATAGGGACTCGAGTTGATGGTCCTCTCTTTGCGCTTGTGCCAAGTCGGCATCCTCGATTTGAGCACGGAGTTTAATTGCATCGACACGCGAGAAAGCGTCTGCAATTACGTTGTCTGCACCTGGAACATATTCGATTTGGGTGCTAAATTGCCCGATGTAGTCCAGGTGCCGTTCTTCTCGCGGGGTTGAACTTTCCGCTTTCTTTCGGAAGGCGTACACCAGTGGTTTGTGATCAGTTTTGATCGTCAACTGGCGTCCTTCGACCATGTGCCGGAAGTACTTTACTAAGCAGTAAATCGCTAGTAACTCCCTGTCATAGGCACTGTAGCGTCACTGGGTCGGGTTCAATTTTTTTGAGAAAAAGCCCAGCGATTCCCATTTACCATCGCACTCTTGTTCGAGTACGACCCCAATTGCAGTGTCGGAAGCGTCACACTGTATGGACAATGGGGCTCCTTCGATGCGATGTCGAAGTAAAGTTGCATTCGCCAGCTGCTCTTTCGATAAGCGAAAAGCTTAATCAGCTGACTCGGTCCGTTGAATCGGTCGTTTGTCGTTTCGTTTGGCTCCTATTAGGTATTCGTTGAGAGGAGTCTGGATCTGTACGGCGTTTTGGAGCGTTGGGCGATAAAAGTTCAGCATGCCCAGATAACGCCTAAGCTCTCGCACATTCTTGGGGCGACGAAACTGCATTAATGCATCCACCCTGTCTTGTAATGGGCGGACGCCTTGGCCATTTATGCAATAGCCAAGGTACTTGACCTCCGCTTCTCCGAGGTGGCACTTGTCTGGATTAATTACCAGGGCGAAATCTCGGAGGCGTTCGAACACCTGCTTCAAATGGGAGCGATGTTCGTCCACAGTTTTCGATGCTATGAGTATATCATCGATATACGCATAGCAGAAGTCAAGTCCGCGGAGAGCTAAATCGATGTAGCGCTGAAACGTTTGCGCTGCGTTCCGAAGACCGAATGTCATCACCTTGAACTCGAATAGTCCGAAAGGTGTGGTTACCGCGGTTTTTGGGATGTCTTCGGGAGCCACCGGAATTTGGTGGTATGCCCTCGTGAGGTCGAGGGTCGAGAAAATTTCGCAACCCTGCAGTTTATAAGAAAAGTCGTGCAGGTTTGCTATTGGATACCGATCGGGTGTCGTCACGGCGTTCAGCATTCGGTAATCGCCACATGGACGCCACTCGCCGTTACTCTTTTTGACGAGATGAAGTGGGCTCGCCCATGGGCTGTCGGACGGCTGGCAGATTCCTCAGTCGAGCATATACTCGAATTCTGCACGAGCCTCGCGCAATTTTTCGGGAGCCAATCGGCGCGGGCGTTGGCTGACTGGGGGGTCGCGCGTTTCAATGTGATGAAAAACGCCGGCTTTTGCGCGTCGGGGATTGCTAAGCGGAACTGTTATATCCGTAAATTCGCGCACCAGATCGCTGAATGGTCCGTTGCGGTTGTGCAGTGCTGGAGTGCGGGGGATTTCGGTCTTCGAGGATCGGATGCATGAATGTTTTCCCTTGTTTCAGGTATGCTTTATTCGAACTGTTGAGCTTGACATTGAAAGCTTTGGGACGTTCAGTTCCTTGCTTTTTCTTGTCGGGCTCAACATTGACCAAATGTTTCAGTGACCTAAGGTGGGATTTTGGGACACGTGTCTGTGGGGCGCGTGCAACGTTTTCAGGGTAGGTATTTTCTTGAAGGGCAGGAACCTCACCTGGGTGGAGTTGTGCGTTCGTAGAACGCTACAGTAGTGCCGATCATGATGGTGTTAAATGATATAGACACTTGTATCAAACACTTCTCTCTCACCCCCCCCCCCCCGCCCCCTTTTGGGAAGGACACTAAACTTTAGAAAATAATCAGCTCTCCACTTGATTCCATTATCTTTTGAAGACAAGTTAAGAGTTCCGATGGTCAAAACCGACATAAATAAAAACATACATAAGTCGGAACTACTTAAGTTAAAACTTGGGTATGTCGAACTTTACTAAAGTCACAACCTACATAAGTTAAGACTTATGTAAGCCAAAACTTAGGACAATCAAAACTTACTTATTCCAGACTTGCGTTGATTGAATTTGAAGCCAAACTAAGATTTACAATAGTCAAAGATCAAAGTGTTCAAAACTGACGTATATCAAAACGTACATGTACCTAAGTTAAAACTTATATAAAACTAAACTTAGGTATATTAAAATTTGCGTACGTCAAAACTTATTCTATCACCATTTATGTAACTCACAACTTAAAGTACATAAGTTCAAATGTACGCAGGTTAAAACTTAAGCCAAGACAATTGTGTAAGTCGAAATTTACGTTAGTTAAAATTCACGTAAATCAAAACTTACGTAAGTCCAAACTTATTTTTTTAACACTTACGTAAGCCCCCAATTTAAAATACATAATTTAAAATCTGCATAGGTTAAAACTTAAGCCAAGACTTACGTAAGTCGAAATTTACATCAGTTCAAATTTACGTAAATCAAATCTTTCGTAAATCAAAATGTACATGAGTTGAAATTTACGTAAATCAAATCTTTCGTAAGTTAAAATTTACATCAGTTGAAATTTACGTAAGTCAAAACTTTCCTAAGTTAAAACTTCGCACCAAAAGTAACGTAAGTCAACATATGCGTAAGTCAAAACTTACAACAGAGAAGTTAAAACTTACGTAAATTAAGGCGTATGTAAGTCAAGTGTAAGTCGAATCTTACGTAAGATAATTCTTACGCGAGTTAAAATTTTTGTAAGTCAAATTTTACGTATCTTGAATCAAAAAATACGTGGAACAAAATTCAGGTTGGTCAAGATTTATGTTTGCCAAAGTTTACTTTAATTAAGGTTTATGTTGATGAGGAGCTGCCCTATTCCAGATTTATATTAGTCAACACTTACATTAGTTATGTAATTCAAGTTCTTCGTTAGTCAAAACTCAAACCCGTAGAGACTTAGGTTGATCAAAACATAGGTTGGTCAGGGCTTATGTTAATCTAACGATTCTCATTATATATGTAAGTTAAAATTTATTAAAAATGCTAATTATTTATCTTACTTTTACATCTTTTAAACCTTCAGTTAGTCCAAAATTGAGATAAGCAAGGCTTGCATTCGTCAAAAGTTATATTGGACAACGGTTACGTTAGTTAAGACTTAGGTTTTCAAAGGTTTACAATAGTGAGGATATACGTTAGTCATAACCTACGCTATTCTAGACTGGAGGTAATTAAGGCAAAGAATAGACAAGCCTTACCATCGTTAGACAAGACGGGACATTTGCTGGTAAACGCTTACGTTGGCAATAACTTACGCTATTCTAGACTGGAGGTAATCAAGGCAATGAATAGACAAGGCTTACCATAGTTAGACAAGATGGGAGACATTTGTTGGTAAACGTTTACGTTGGCAATACCTTACGCTATTCTAGACTGGAGGTAATCAAGGCAAAGAATAGACAAGCCTTACCATAGTTAGACAAGACGGGAGACATTTGTTGGTAAACGTTTACGTTGGCAATACCTTACGCTATTCTAGACTGGAGGTATTCAAGGCAAAGAATAGACAAGCCTTACCATAGTTAGACAAGACGGGACATTTGCTGGTAAACGTTTACGTTGGCAATAACTTACGCTATTCTAGACTGGAGGTAATCAAGGCAAAGAATAGACAAGCCTTGCCATAGTTAGACAAGACGGGACATTTGCTGGTAAACGTTTACGTTGGCAATAACTTACGCTATTCTAGACTGGAGGTAATCAAGGCAAAGAATAGACAAGCCTTACCACCGTTAGACAAGACGGGAGACATTTGTTGGTAAACGTTTACGTTAGCAATACCTTACGCTATTCTCGACTGGAGGTAATCAAGGCAAAGAATAGACAAGCCTTACCATAGTTAGACAAGACGGGAGACATAGTTGGTAAACGTTTACGTTAGTCAAAAACTACGTTAGTCTAGAGGGTTTTCTGAAAAGGATTAAATCTACGATATGAAGTGCGACGGGAAGTCTAAATATTCGAATTTGGAGATAATTATCTCGTGAAGGATTCTGCCGAAGGTTTTGGAGAGGTTCGTTGCAATTATCTCTATTTAATCGCAGACCTGTTATAATCCTACGGTTTTGGAAAAGAACTTCAAGAAGTTAGGTATTGTCATTTCATTTTTAAACATTTTTTTATTTTCTTTTTATATTCTTAGTTTCTAAATTAAAGGCTAGACAAAAAATGCTTAAATTCTAGCTTAATTATCTTATATAATAACTTACTGGTCCTTCGCAGACGCTCTAAGCTAAACATTACTTAATATTTGTATAATTTGCTTTTCGGCGACAGAACTTTGTGGCAATACTTATAATTATTTGAAAGACAAAGAAAAATTTGAAAAACTTTGTCAATTTTTTTTGTTTTTTTTTCTTAAAATTTAACTTACTTAACTTTTTTTTTTTTTTTTTTTTTTTAATTTTATGTAAAATCACTTAGCTTAACTTAACTTAAATCTTATACTACCCTAATTCTAGAAAAGCTAAGTCTATGTAAGCTAGCTGATGATAGTGTGATTCTATACCGACTTTGGTATCCAGGTCTTTATATGCCATTCAACCACCAGAACTGTTGACGCTGTCTAATACTATCGTCCCGGTCTCTGTGGGAGCTAGCCCTACTGAAGCGCAGGAGCTCTTCTTCGGTGCGCGTTACTTCCCGGTCGTAGCACAATCGCCCGTCTACGGATGATCTACTTACATGATAGATCAGCGGAATTCCGGATCTATCCTGTATAAGCCCTTTCATGTCCAAATCAAGGAACGCCTCTGGTGGAACAAAACCGTTGCGACGCACGTTCTCATAGTACAGGGTATTTGGATAATAAGCCCCGAAAATTAGATCATTGGACGAGCTTATTGCTCTCGCAATATGTCCTCTGATTAATTTAATCATAAAATTATCCACCCTATTTATGCAGGCTTCATTATATAAAGTCTCATTTGAGTAGTCCTTTTTGTATTCCGATTCCGGTGTTCGATATAATCTGATACAGGTTCTCAGACACTTCCTTTCGAACACACATTACAATGGCGTGCCTTATTTAAGCTATGTATTTTATTGCATGGGTTGCACTCGGGTTGATTCTCTTCACTGAAGCACCTTTTTTATATACGAGATTTTTCGTTTTCTTATCAGGCGTTCGTTACAGAGCGGGGAAGCTGTGGAACTCCCTTCCCACGCGAGTGTTCCCGGAGCGTTACAACTTGCAACTGTTCAAAAAGAACTGCAACAGTTATTTGATGGCATCTCGGGGCGCCGTGTCGGTGCTATAAGTTCGCCTCTCCCGAGAGAAGTCTAATAAAAAAAAAAAAAATAAAAAAGGCGCAACAACAAATAAAGCGGATGGGTTGCCAACACGTGAACATGCCACGTACAATTGGCCATGAGAAAAACATGCATTTTCTAGATTCAGACCACAAACACTCAAGGATTTGCGATATGATTCGTTAATCGTCATGGTGAATGCAAATCGAATAGGAAATTGAATTTATAGCGTATTGCGACGATAGTGAAGAACGTGTGATTCGAACTGACGCTATTACGGTTAGAATCACTAAAAATTGAACGAACGCTCAACACATCAGGCCACTGCCGTGTGTACGAAATCGGTTTCTAAACTCAAGTCCATTCAACAGATGTAGAATTGCAGTGTTATTGCTTGGTATACGGCTGATTCGTTTTCTTTTTCGATTTTCTTTCGGTGTTCTTCACTATTTGCTTGTGTATTGTGTGCGTATCTATTAGAAACGCCACAAATTCATTCAAAGGGCATATCGGTTGGGATCATTGGGATCCTCGAAATGAGAACTTCTTCACCTTTAAATTTAATTTTGATCATCAGATTTCTTATCACCAAACGCGTTCCATTGCATAGTTTGGGTTGGTTTAGATTTCGAAGTATGATGAACACCCAGCCAACCTTCAGTTGTAAATTGTGCGGTGGTAAGCCAGGCATTGGCGCAAGGCTAATAACCTTCCCCGGAAAAACAAATTATTATGAACATTTTAACAATTGTCGGATATGGACCGGATACCGGTGGAGAGACATGCTAAATAAAGCCAAGACCGGATCCCGGTTGCAGTGCCGATGATGATGATGAAGCCAGGCATATCCAAGGAGTTTAAAAATTCAGTTGGATAGTTGATGGCTTCGTGTTCGTTCCACCCACCGGAGTCTAACGAGCTTGATTTTTCTTATAACATTAGGTTCAAGGTAGATCGCGTATAACCCATGGTTGTAGCGTCTCCGGAATCATCCTCCCCCACATACGAGGCCAACAACTCTCCTTAAGACCTTCCCTTCGAACGTGACTAAGGGTTCAGAGTGCCTTTTATTAAGCACCCAGGTCTCGGATCTATACATGAGTCCTGGTAAGACTATGGTCTTGTACAGTAGTAGTTTCGATGTTCTGGATAAATTTCGGGATTTAAAGAGCCTTGATAGACCATAGTCGGCTTTGTTGGATTTGATCAGCCGTTCGCGTATTTCTTCCTCCATATTGTTATCGGCTGATGTTATTGACCTAAGGTAGTTAAAGGATTGCACTACTTCAAATTCGTGCTCCATTACCGTGATAGTTTGACCAACGTTAGGTCTTCTCTTCGCAGGTGTTGCCACCATGTACTTAGATTTTCCCTCATTAATGTGCAGTCCCAGTTTTTGTGCCGCCTGCTCGATTTGGTTGAAGGAGTTCTATACAGCCAAATCGGATCTACCGATGATGCCGATGTCATCTGCGAAGGCAAGTATCTGGCTCGACTTGGTGACAATAATCCCTCTAGTTGTAACGCCAGAGTCACGGATTGCTGTCTCCAACACCAGGTTGAAGGGGAGGGAAGCCAGATCGTCCCCTGTCGGATTCCATTAAAGATGTTTAGTGGTCGGTACAGCAACCCCGCTATTTTTACTTGGCTAGTTACGTTGGTCATGGTCAACCTTCAAACTCGTATCAATTTGTTTGGAATAGTTCAATCCTGAGCCCGAGGTGATCATGCGAACACCCTGGATATTTTTTTGACATCCGAGCCGAGTATTTATACCGTGGAAGCTGCTGCACCACCACTTACATTTTAAATAAATAACCGACCTAAGCAGCTTCGCCTTGTATGGCGGTATGAGGCTGCTCACTGGGACGATTTGCGAGATTTCTTCGCATCCTTTTCGTGGATGGAAGTGTGCTTTGGAGACTGCGATGTTAACGCATGTGCGGAATCGGTCGTGGAGATAATTCTTCTCGGGATGGAGATTTACATTCCACATTCCATCAAGGGAAGTTCATCTGATAAGCCTTGGTTTGATAAAAGATGCAAGCAGATTACAGCGGCAAAAAATAGAGATTTTAAACTATGGCGCTCCAATCCCACGGAGGTTAACGGAACGAATTTTGTTTGAATCAGAAATGCGTACAACCAGGCAATTGATACCGCGAAGAAGTCCTAAAACGACAGAGTCACCGATAAACTCCTAGAGTGCCCAACTGGTTCGCATCCCTTCGGGTCAATGGCAAGGGCTTTCAGCAGTAACTTCGCTTCCTCCTCTTTTCCTCTGTTAGTGACGGGCAGCGGGACGTTAGTCACGAATTCAAAAGATAAAGCTAATGCGTTCGCGAATTTATTTCCCGCGATTTCAAACCTCGATGCCGGTATTTTGGAGCCGCCTGTGATCACGTCGGTACGGTCTTCGATGCATGATATGAGGTTCCGTCTGCGTACTATTCAACGTATTCTACGTGGATTGGGCTGAAGGCAATCGACCCCGACGGAATACCAGCAATAGTCATTAAGAACTGTGCTCCAGAACTGTCACCGGTTCCTGGCAGACTCTTTCGTTTATCTTATGCACGGAGGACATTTCCTACCTACTGGAAAGGGGCTCGAGTCAGCCAATCCCAAAGAAGGAGAAAATGCGTCTCCCACAAAATTACCGGTCGATAGCATTACCGTCTATGTTATCTAATGTGATAGAAAAGGTCATCAATCATCATCAAAGTTCATCGCTGCATGCGATGATTATCGCTGAGTCTTTTCCATCCTTCGACCTGAGCAGGTCGTGGCTCCTATCGCTACCCTGGTGCGCACAGGGAAGCGATAATCGATTATAATCGCTTGAGTCGTTGTCTCCGCGAGTCAATATTAAATTTTCTTAATTAAATACACAATATTCTATTATATTATAGTTTTTACTTTGCAACCATAAAACATTCGTTCAACATTTGTTTATTCATTTAATTGTGATCCCGAACCAGCGTGTAAACTAAAGTAAACCGTTTAACCAAATGTGAATAAGATTAAAGAATTAAAAGTGAATAAAATAAGCAATAGAAATCCAGTGTTTTGTATTTTTACTAGTCCGGTGTTTGGCGTTTTTTTTGCTTCGTCTTAATTGTGTAGTGCTGGAGGGAACAACCGATTATGATGGAGGAGGAAGTGAACCGAGTGTCCGTGTTAGGCACATTACTTCCTCCCCACAGTCGTGCAAGACACCATATGCTCGGGGTAGGCTTTCTAGTCAGCCAAAAACTGAAGCCTGCCATTATCGGCTTAATGCAATAAACGAAAGGCTATGCACTCTTCGCGTGCTAGGCAAGTTTAAGAACATAAGACTCATAAACGTTCCCGGACCTACAGAGGAGTCACCTGACGAGGAAAAAGAAGAATTCTACGAGAACGTCGAATGGACCCTCAATGCCTGCCCAAGATACGACGTGAAAATCGTTCTTTTTGATTTGAATGCCAAAATAGGCTGGGAGCCGGTTTTCGGGCACTACGCAGGTTCCCATAGTTTCCATGAGAACACTAATGACAATGGACTACGAGTCCTCGAACTGGCAGCATCAAAAAACTTGGTCGTTGCGAGTACCAGGTTTCCGCGTAAAGATATCCACAAAGCCACCTGGGTATCACCTGATGGAGCCACTCGCAACCAAATTGAGCACGTGTTGATAGATCGCCTTAAGAATACTGTCATTTGTACTGCCAACTCCATCTTAGGCAGTAGTCGTAGAGATCGGAGCGACTGGTTTGATGCCGAGTGCAAACTAGCGACTGAACGTAAGAATGTTGCATACCGGGCAATGCAGCAGTCTCATAGGACGCGGGTAGACGAGGATACATACAAAGAGCTCAGAGGATCCGAAAAAAGACTCCACAGACAAAATAAAAGTGCCTAGGAAAAAAATCTAGTCTGTGAAATAGAGAAAAGTAGAGAGCGAGGTCCGCAGTACGACGTGGCACACTACGCTGCACTTACTGCAAGGATAAAGAGGGTAATCTGATCACCGATGCTGAAGGTGTTCTGGAGTGCACTTCAATGAATTGCTAAATTGTCAGCTCACAGAAGAATTGGAGGCTCCACCAATGCAAGATCAAGACCAAATGCTGCCGCCACCAAGCATTAAGGAAACATTAAACGCTATAAGGCAGTTCAAATCAAATAAAGCCCCGGAGCTCATGGCATACCAGGTGAGCTGATCGAACAAGGAAAGGATAGCGTTACATGACGCAATTCATGATATCGTGGTGTACGTATGGAAGCAAGAGAAGATGCCTGAAGATTGGCGTCGCGGTATAATTTGCCTCATACATAAGAAGGGAGATATCACGGTGTGCAGCAACTATAGGGGTATAACATAGCTGAGTAGCGCCTATGAGGTACTCTCCTCTATCTTACAAGATCGGATAGCCCCATACGCTAAAGTAATCATTGGCCAATATCAATGTGGCTTCATCCCAGGGAAATCAGCGATTGATCAGATATTCACCCTTAGGCAGGCGATGGAAAAATGTGTGGAATTAAAGATTCCATTATATCATCTATCCATAAACTTTAAGGCCGTCTACGACAGCATAGCCAGGCAGAACTAAATATGAGAATAATAACTTACGCTATTCTAGACTGGAGGTAATCAAGGCAATGAATAGACAACCCTTACTATAGTTAGACAAGACGGGAGACATTTGTTGGTAACCGTTTACGTTAGTCAAAAGCTACGTTAGTCTAGAGGGTTTTTTAAAGGATTAAATCTACGATATGAAGTGCGACGGTAAATCTAAAGATTTCTATTTGGAGGTAATTATCTCGTGAAGGATTCTGCCTAAGGTCTTGGAGAAGTTCGTTGCAATTATGTCTATTTGATCGCAGATCTGTAATAATCCTACGGTTTGGAAAAGAACTTCAAGAAGTTAGGTCTTGTAAACCATCCTTTATGAAGCTTATGTTTGATAGACTAGAGTTTGGACTCGAAGTTCTAAAACGTGATGATGATGGGTGATATTATTTATTTCTTTTTTTATCTTTTCTGTTAATAGGAATGATGTAAGAATCTTTCTTAAAACAATCCATGAACTATTATACATGCGATCAACGTTAATCGTTAGCAAAAGTGCCTCATGTAAGGTAACCTAAAACGGTTTAATGGGGTGACTGATTTCTCAGGAGAGGAAATGCGATAAGAAAAAGCCCGGTTGATTCGCATCGGCCGATCATCAGTTGTCGTGAGTGAGATCTGACAGTCAGCGTTGTGCTGTCTCGTGCTTTTTTTATAGCTAAATATCCGTTTTGAGATCACACTATTTTCATATGAAACTAAATAAAATCATTTATTATTAAATCAACAAAAATGCGGAAACTAGGGAGAAACGGCAACCCAAGCCGAAGAAAAAAGAATTTGTGCAGTAAAAGTAAAAAGAAAAAAAAAAAAGGTTTACATACATAAACTATAACTATATCTGCATAGGAACTAGAGTAATGTTAAATTGATTCGTAGCTAGTAATTGAAATGTGGAAACAAGTAAGTAGTGGAAATGTGAAAACAATAACATCAACAATAGCATCTCAGGGCGCTGACTCAGCGCTAAAGGTTTGCCTTTCCTGGGAGAAGCAAAACAAAAAAAAATTAAGTGAGGTGAAGCAATAGTAAAAGATAACTAAAGTTTGTTTTAAAAAATGATTGTATAACTGGAGTCAGGACTCCTCGATAGTATAGTGGTTAGTATACCCACCTGTCACGCGGGAGACCGGGGTTCGATTCCCCGTCGGGGAGCCACTGGCACAAGACTAATGACCTTGCCCGGAAAAAACAAATCATTATGAAAAATTTAACAATCCTCAGGACTTGCTAAATAAGGCCAAGACCGGTTCTCGGTTTTAGTGCCTTTGATGATGATAATGATAATAAACAAATAAAACAAAACAACACATTTTTTTTGTTGCCAAAAGAAGACTTTACATGTAATTGGTTAACACAAAAAAAGCAGCTTGAAAAGCTTCCCAAAGGAAGAAGAAGAAAACAACAACAACAGCCCCCGCAGCGAAACCATGAGCAGCCTGTGGCGTTTTTAACAGTTACACACACAAAACAAATAGCAAAGCAAATAGTGAAGAACAAGCCAAAAAGAAAATCGAATAAACATGTTGAGGTCCGGACGCCGTGCTTCCTCGGTTGAGGGAAGAGCGGGGACCTTTTATTATTCCTTTTCTTCTTTTGCTGGTCCTGTACGCACAACAATCTTATTACAACTTTTCCACTCTGCTGATAGAAGTCAGTCACCAATTAGATCACTCGCTCTGGTTCCTAAGAATTCTCCACGTATTATGATCCGCGTCCCAGGCGGACCTTCCTTTGGTGAAAGTCCAGTTACAACTGGCTGAGGCGCCATTAACAAGAAAAACCCTTTTTTTAAATTCAACGGCTCTTAAAGGGTTTTAGATGATATTAAAACTCATATATTATCACTATATTTAATATATTTATATCAACTTTCCAAACTCACTATTCAACTTACAATCTCAAACGAACTTTATGAACTGAATTTTTTTCTATTCTCTTTTTTTTTTGTGTGACTTTTCACATGAATCAATTTGGACGAAAATCCAAGTTGCTATGTTTTGAATAAATAAAAAGGTGCAGGTTATTAAGTGTGCTGTAACTGGTAATATTGTGAATGTTTATGAATGGTATGTATTAAGTGAGTAATATATGTTAAGTGAAGTTTTTAAGGATGTGTAAGGAGATTCAGTGTTAAATTTAATAAAGGGTAGTATTCTGGAATACAACAAACAAAACATCAGCCGTATATCATGCAATAACATAGCAATTCCATATCAGTTGATTGTACTTAAGTTTAAAATCGAATTTGTACACACTGCAGTGGCCTGATGTGTTGAGCATTGGCTTTATTTTTAGTGATTCTAACCGTCATAGCGTCAGTTCAATCACACGTTCTTCACTATCGTCGTAAACGCTATAAACCCTTTTTATCAATTCTATTTTTTGTGTGCAACGAAATTGAACCTTGAAGCCGGGTCATACTGGGCAAGACAACAACGCCCTTCGTCCAGAGCAGAGTCCGGTTCTGGAGTTACGCAACCCGACAAAAGGGAAGAATTTTGCAACACTTCCCCTTCTATATTATTACCTTATGGAATTATCATCATCGTCCTCATCGGCACTACAACCGGGATCCGGTCTTGGCCTTATTTAGCAAGTCTCGAGGATTGTTAAATTTTCCATAATAATTTATTTTTACGAGCAAGGTTATTAGCCTTATGGAATGTAGTGTAAGAAATCCCTGATCGCGTAAGTGAAACTTAATAATTATTATCAGAAAACTTAGGCTCATTGTCTTCTTCGAGCTCGGAAATGGTTTGGATGTCGTGATGAATACCATATAGATCCTTCCCGCTACGAGTTCCAATCATTAGCTAAATATTGAGTCTGCTACAAGAGTCTTCATCCAACAGACCACGATTATACATTTAAATGTGAATAACTTCTGAATAGGATGATTGATGTTTCTAATTATACAACACATTAAATAGCTGACAGATGCGCCGATAAAATATTTTCCAATTCGGGTTTTTCTAACCCTTCTCGTCGTCTGAATTTCTGCAAATAAGACATTAGCTGTTGACTTCGTCGTCCTAATCAATTCCAGGTGAGAAAGTATCCAATAAGCCAGTAAATAATCATGGACGGTATTTTAACAGCGACCCATGGACACCAATACACAAACCATCAAAATTGGGCTCCCTCAAAAGGATACCAGTTACACCACTTATAGTGGATGTATATGTGCGTGGTACACACATAATACGCCAGGCTTTATTTTAATGCCCAACCCGCTTGACGTGGCCCTTTCTAACTGAACTCTTACAAGTATTACAAGTATTTACATGAAGTAAAGTGGAGTTCTCATCTAATTGTAGTTAATTCCATCCTTTTTTTCCAACATTGACTACGTAGTAGTCAGTAAAAAATCAGTATGCTTTTCAGAACCCTGAGTTATATATGTACTACTGTCGTCAAGAATTACTACGTAAATTGAGTGATGGAAAAGAAGAAAGATGCTTTAAGTCGTTGCCTATTCGCAAAGGGCAAACTCTAATTCGAAGACCTTTAAAAAATGCCACACAAGAACGCCGAATACAGGAGCAGACCTAGTGTACATTGACGACATTTTGGGCTTTCAATTTACCATCAAGATTACACACTTTTGATTAGACATAAAAGGGAATAAACTGACTCCATTTTGTAAAATAGAAGCAACCCCGTAAGCGCGCATCGGTATACGTAACGTAATTTCGAAAAGGACCATTTGCTTTATTTGTGTTTGTTTAAGCATGAACATTAGTAACAAAATGTGGGCCATAAATAACCATCCCCTTCGCATTCCGTGATATTTTTTCTTACCCTCCACTCGAATTACCCTCATCATCTTGTGCTCGGAGGCATTGTTGGTTTTTGCAGTACGGTCCATAATCTCTTCTGTCCCATGCCGACGTTTGAAAAATATTTGAAAACAAAGTCAAATATTAACGACCTCCCTACCGTTGGCGGTTCCCTTAGTTGAACATTTTATAATTCTCCATTCAATTGTTGTGGTTTCCTTATCTACGAGGTCAAATTGTTAAGCTGGGTCTCCTCTGGGTTCGATGAATTCAAGTTCATAGGCGAATCTAGGGATATATTCAAGAATTTGGGGCATGTTGTGTTATTCGATTCATGAAAACAGAAGGATCCTGGGTTCCCAGTAGTCAACTATAGACAGATTTTTTGTTTTCGTTATATGTTCGATTTTTGTTTAAAAAATGAAGTATTTCAACTTAGTCGGGATGAATAATTTTCTAATACAAAGGTTCACCATAACAGAAACATTGGAAGGCGAAATATTCCCTTAAGAATGTAGCCTTGCATTGAAAAGGTGAATAGTGGTGGCATGTGCTTGCCGGTTTTCAGTAAATAGTTTTAAATAAATTTGAAAACAATTATTAAAATATGTTTATTACATACCTTTCAATGGGTTGCATTACTCGTAATGGAATGTAAAACCAAAAGCACTTTGTACCTTTTGAAGTTATTACTC
The DNA here is from genome assembly GCA_963931805.1 of Microdon myrmicae. Lineage (NCBI taxonomy): Eukaryota > Metazoa > Arthropoda > Insecta > Diptera > Syrphidae > Microdon > Microdon myrmicae. Next base: position 145,012,022 of record OZ007500.1, on the reverse strand, counting down.
TCAAATTCGACTCATCCCTGAATCTGCACTGCTATACTCGGCCTAGTCTCGACGTCATTATAATGTATGTGAACGATCTGAACAACGTCAGAGTTGCCTAATTTAACTTGATGCGGGCACAACCAACATTTATTAAGTTTCATTAGCTATAACTTAACTTAAAAAACAAACAGCAGTGATTAAAAAATACATTTAACACTAAGCCTAACCATTCGCTACACTCTTCCAGCTTTTAATAGTTTATAGACTGTTTTGAGAAAGATTCCTACATCGTTCCTATTAACAAAAACGACAGAAAAAGAAATAAATTTCTGCCACCCTGTAACATCACATTTTAGAACTTCGAGTCCAAACTCTAGTCTGTCAAACATAAGCTTCATAAAGGATGGTTTACAATACCTAACTTCTTGAAGTTCTTTTCCAAACCGTAGGATTATTACAGGTCTGCGATCAAATAGACATAATTGCAACGAACTTCTCCAAGACCTTAGGCAGAATCCTTCACGAGATAATTATCTCCAAATAGAAATCTTTAGATTTACGGTCGCACTTCATATCGTAGATTTAATCCTTTAAAAAACCCTCTAGACTAACGTAGCTTTTGACTAACGTAAACGGTTACCAACAAATGTCTCCCGTCTTGTCTAACTATAGTAAGGGTTGTCTATTCATTGCCTTGATTACCTCCAGTCTAGAATAGCGTAAGTTATTATTCTCATATTTAGTTCTGCCTGGCTATGCTGTCGTAGACGGCCTTAAAATTTATGGATAGATGATATAATGGAATCTTTAATTCCACACATTTTTCCATCGCCTGCCTAAGGGTGAATATCTGATCAATCGCTGATTTCCCTGGGATGAAGCCACATTGATATTGGCCAATGATTACTTTAGCGTATGGGGCTATCCGATCTTGTAAGATAGAGGAGAGTACCTCATAGGCGCTACTCAGCTATGTTATACCCCTATAGTTGCTGCACACCGTGATATCTCCCTTCTTATGTATGAGGCAAATTATACCGCGACGCCAATCTTCAGACATCTTCTCTTGCTTCCATACGTACACCACGATATCATGAATTGCGTGATGTAACGCTGTCCCTTCCTTGTTCGATCAGCTCACCTGGTATGCCATGAGCTCCGGGGCTTTATTTGATTTGAACTGCCTTATAGCGTTTAATGTTTCCTTAATGCTTGGTGGCGGCAGCATTTGGTCTTGATCTTGCATTGGTGGAGGCTCCAATTCTTCTGTGAGCTGACAATTTAGCAATTCATTGAAGTGCACTCCAGAACACCTTCAGCATCGGTGATCAGATTACCCTCTTTATGCTTGCAGTAAGTGCAGCGTAGTGTGCCACGTCGTACTGCGGATTATTTTGTAGAACTTCCGCGTCTGGTGCGGACCTCCCTCTCTACTTTTCTCTATATCACAGACTAGATTTTTTTCCTAGGCACTTTTATTTTGTCTGTGGAGTCTTTTTTCGGATCCTCTGAGCTCTTTGTATGTATCCTCGTCTACCCGCGTCCTATGAGACTGCTGCATTGCCCGGTATGCAACATTCTTACGTTCAGTCGCTAGTTTGCACTCGGCATCAAACCAGTCGCTCCGATCTCTACGACTACTGCCTAAGATGGAGTTGGCAGTACAAATGACAGTATTCTTAAGGCGATCTATCAACACGTGCTCAATTTGGTTGCGAGTGGCTCCATCAGGTGATACCCAGGTGGCTTTGTGGATATCTTTACGCGGAAACCTGGTACTCGCAACGACCAAGTTTTTTGATGCTGCCAGTTCGAGGACTCGTAGTCCATTGTCATTAGTGTTCTCATGGAAACTATGGGAACCTGCGTAGTGCCCGAAAACCGGCTCCCAGCCTATTTTGGCATTCAAATCAAAAAGAACGATTTTCACGTCGTATCTTGGGCAGGCATTGAGGGTCCATTCGACGTTCTCGTAGAATTCTTCTTTTTCCTCGTCAGGTGACTCCTCTGTAGGTCCGGGAACGTTTATGAGTCTTATGTTCTTAAACTTGCCTAGCACGCGAAGAGTGCATAGCCTTTCGTTTATTGAATTAAGCCGATAATGGCAGGCTTCAGTTTTTGGCTGACTAGAAAGCCTACCCCGAGCATATGGTGTCTTGCACGACTGTGGGGAGGAAGTAATGTGCCTAACACGGACACTCGGTTCACTTCCTCCTCCATCATAATCGGTTGTTCCCTCCAGCACTACACAATTAAGACGAAGCAAAAAAAACGCCAAACACCGGACTAGTAAAAATACAAAACACTGGATTTCTATTGCTTATTTTATTCACTTTTAATTCTTTAATCTTATTCACATTTGGTTAAACGGTTTACTTTAGTTTACACGCTGGTTCGGGATCACAATTAAATGAATAAACAAATGTTGAACGAATGTTTTATGGTTGCAAAGTAAAAACTATAATATAATAGAATATTGTGTATTTAATTAAGAAAATTTAATATTGACTCGCGGAGACAACGACTCAAGCGATTATAATCGATTATCGCTTCCCTGTGCGCACCAGGGTAGCGATAGGAGCCACGACCTGCTCAGGTCGAAGGATGGAAAAGACTCAGCGGTAATCATCGCATGCAGCGATGACCTTTGATGATGATTTATGACCTTTTCTATCACATTAGATAACATAGACGGTAATGCTATCGACCGGTAATTTTGTGGGAGACGCATTTTCTCCTTCTTTGGGATTGGCTGATTCGAGCTCCTTTCCAGTAGGTAGGAAATGTCCTCCGTGCATAAGATAAACGAAAGAGTCTGCCAGGAACCGGTGACAGTTCTGGAGCACAGTTCTTAATGACTATTGCTGGTATTCCGTCCGGGTCGATTGCCTTCAGCCCAATCCACGTAGAATACGTTGAATAGTACGCAGACGGAACCTCATATCCTGCATCGAAGACCATACCGACGTGATCACAGGCGGCTCCAAAATACCGGCATCGAGGTTTGAAATCGCGGGAAATAAATTCGCGAACGCATTAGCTTTATCTTTTGAATTCGTGACTAACGTCCCGCTGCCCGTCACTAACAGAGGAAAAGAGGAGGAAGCGAAGTTACTGCTGAAAGCCCTTGCCATTGACCCGAAGGGATGCGAACCAGTTGGGCACTCTAGGAGTTTATCAGTCACTCTGTCGTTTTAGGAGTTCTTCGCGGTATCAATTGCCTGGTTGTACGCATTTCTGATTCAAACAAAATTCGTTCCGTTAACCTCCGTGGGATTGGAGCGCCATAGTTTAAAATCTCTATTTTTTGCCGCTGTAATCTGCTTGCATCTTTTATCAAACCAAGGCTTATCAGATGAACTTCCCTTGATGGAATGTGGAATGTAAATCTCCATCCCGAGAAGAATTATCTCCATGACCGATTCCGCACATGCGTTAACATCGGAGTCTCCAAAGCACACTTCCATCCACGAAAAGGATGCGAAGAAATCTCGCAAATCGTCCCAGTGAGCAGCCTCATACCGCCATACAAGGCGAAGCTGCTTAGGTCAGTTATTTATTTAAAATGTAAGTGGTTGTGCAGCAGCTTCTACGGTATAAATACTCGGCTCGGATGTCAACAAAATATCCAGGGTGTTCGCATGATCACCTCGGGCTCAGGATTGAACTATTCCAAACAAATTGATACGAGTTTGAAGGTTGACCATGAGCAACGTAACTAGTCAAGTAAAAATAGCGGGGTTGCTGTACAGACCACTAAACATCTTTAATGGAATCCGACAGGGGACGATCTGGCTTCCCTCCCCTTCAACCTGGTGTTGGAGACAGCAATCCGTGACTCTGGCGTTACAACTAGAGGGATTATTGTCACCAAGTCGAGCCAGATACTTGCCTTCGCAGATGACATCGGCATCATCGGTAGATCCGATTCGGCTGTATAGAACTCCTTCAACCAAATCGAGCAGGCGGCACAAAAACTGGGACTGCACATTAATGAGGGAAAAACTAGGTACATGGTGGCAACACCTGCGAAGAGAAGACCTAACGTTGGTCAAACTATCACGGTAATGGAGCACGAATTTGAAGTAGTGCAATCCTTTAACTACCTTAGGTCAATAACATCAGCCGATAACAATATGGAAGAAGAAATACGCGAACGGCTGATCAAATCCAACCAAGCCGACTATGGTCTATCAAGGCTCTTTAAATCCCGAAATTTATCCAGAACATCGAAACTACTACTGTACAAGACCATAGTCTTACCAGGACTCATGTATAGATCCGAGACCTGGGTGCTTAATAAAAGGCACTCTGAACCCTTAGTCACGTTCGAAGGGAAGGTCTTAAGGAGAGTTGTTGGCCTCGTATGTGGGGGAGGATGATTCCGGAGACGCTACAACCATGGGTTATACGCGATCTACCTTGAACCTAATGTTATAAGAAAAATCAAGCTCGTTAGACTCCGGTGGGTGGAACGAACACGAAGCCATCAACTATCCAACTGAATTTTTAAACTCCTTGGATATGCCTGGCTTCATCATCATCATCGGCACTGCAACCGGGATCCGGTCTTGGCTTTATTTAGCATGTCTCTCCACTGGTATCCGGTCCATATCCGACAATTGTTAAAATGTTCATAATAATTTGTTTTTCCGGGGAAGGTTATTAGCCTTGCACCAATGCCTGGCTTACCACCGCACAATTTACAACTGAAGGTTGGCTGGGTGTTCATCATACTTCGAAATCTAAACCAACCCAAACTATGCAATGGAACGCGTTTGGTGATAAGAAATCTGATGATCAATCAATTAAATTTAAAGGTGAAGAAGTTCTCATTTCGAGGATCGCAATGATCCCAACCGATATGCCCTTTGAATGAATTTGTGGCGTTTCTAATAGATACGCACACAATACACAAGCAAATAGTGAAGAACACCGAAAGAAAATCGAAAAAGAAAACGAATCAGCCGTATACCAAGCAATAACACTGCAATTCTACATCTGTTGAATGGACTTGAGTTTAGAAACCGATTTCGTACACACGGCAGTGGCCTGATGTGTTGAGCGTTCGTTCAATTTTTAGTGATTCTAACCGTAATAGCGTCAGTTCGAATCACACGTTCTTCACTATCGTCGCAATACGCTATAAATTCAATTTCCTATTCGATTTGCATTCACCATGACGATTAACGAATCATATCGCAAATCCTTGAGTGTTTGTGGTCTGAATCTAGAAAATGCATGTTTTTCTCATGGCCAATTGTACGTGGCATGTTCACGTGTCGGCAACCCATCCGCTTTATTTGTTCTTGCGCCTTTTTTTTATTTTTTTTTTATTAGACTTCTCTCGGGAGAGGCGAACTTATAGCACCGACACGGCGCCCCGAGATGCCATCAAATAACTGTTGCAGTTCTTTTTGAACAGTTGCAAGTTGTAACGCTCCGGGAACACTCGCGTGGGAAGGGAGTTCCACAGCTTCCCCGCTCTGTAACGAACGCCTGATAAGAAAACGAAAAATCTCGTATATAAAAAAGTGCTTCAGTGAAGAGAATCAACCCGAGTGCAAACCATGCAACAAAATACATAGCTTAAATAAGGCACGCCATTGAAATATAGGCTCCTCGATAGTATAGTGGTTAGTATACCCGCCTGTCACCCGGGAGACCGGGGTTCGATTCCCCGTCGGGGAGCCCCTGGCGCAAGACTAATGACCTTGCCCAGAAAAAATAAATCATTATGGAAAATTTAACAAGCCTCAGGACTTGCTAAATAAGGCCAAGACCGGTTCCCGGTTGTAGTGCCGATGATGATGATGATGATTGAAATATAGGGTTTACCTATAGGGCCTTGACAGCTTTTTTTCGGTAGTAAATTTTTAAAATTGCTAATTTGACCATGATGAAAATGTTGAGTTTACTGAATAAATTGACAGTGACAGTTCGATGATTCGTGAAAGGGTGCGTTCACAAATTAAATTCAAAGTTGTCAAGTCCCTATTGTATATCACTAGGGTTTTCCAATAGGGACTTGACAACTTTTTTCCGGTAGCACATTTTTATAATTTGCAGACGTTGTTCGTTCGTGTACTTAACCATGATGCGTGACAGTTCCATGATTAATGAAAGGGTGCATTCACAAATTGAATTCAAAGTTGTCAAGTTCCTATTGGAAAACCCTATACTTGATTTTTGTGCTTTTATTGAATTTTTATTTTCTTATATATATTATCCTAATAAACTATTGAACATAATAAATTATTTATATATATTTTATTATGTTAATAAAATCCTCAATTAAGTTTAGCTAAAAGTTAACACAAGACTAATGACCTTGCCCGGAAAAAAACAAATCATTATGGAAAATTTAACAACCCTCAGGACTTGCTAAATGAGGCCAAGACCGGATCCCGGTTGTAGTGCCGATGATGATGATGATGATGAAAAGTTAACACGACATTCATTGACTGTTAACTTGAACTTAATAAATTATTTATATTTATTTTATTACGTTAATAAAATCCTCAATTATGTTTATCTAAAAGTTAACACGACATTCATTGACTGTTAACTTGAACTTAATAAATTAATTATATTTATTTTATTACGTTAATAAAATCCTCAATTATGTTTATCTAAAAGTTAACACGACATTCATTGACTGTTGGGCGGTACGGAGTTTGCCGGGTCAGCTAGTAAAATATAAATAAAGAATAGAAATATTGGAATTGTGACGAAAACGACGAAATCTTGTAAAGAAAGTGACTTATTGACACTTATTAGAAGCTCTGTTAACAACGGGACATGCATCCTTAAATATTTCCTACAAATTGGAATAACAAATCCTTGAGATTGCCGGCGCGAGTCAATGTATCTGATTGCATGGAGAGCCTTGTGCATTCATAGGCCACTTAACTAAATCATATCACGACACACCATTCCTCATGTATTGTGGTACTGGCTAACAATCTTAGTAGTCAAGTAAATCAAAGGAATGCCCACAAAACCACCCACTCCAAGTCACATATACATGCTTACGCATTCATCTATCTTCTAGATATGCATCGTTTGGTCAAAGCCAAAAAAATGAAATACAAAAAAAAAAAAAAAAAACACAAGACAAAAACAAAATAATAATAGAAGAAACAAAAAAAAATCTAAGAAGGGAATCTGTTTCCTTGGCGTTTAGTATTCGAAAGTCTAAAATATATGAACTCCTTGAAGTACTCTCCATACGGAGTACGAGATGCCACGGTTCGTTCCTTCATATATTTTGAACCTAAAAATAAGTGACATCGTTGTTTTTGTGATTGTGTATCTTTCTCGCATCGTATAGTGAAAGTATCTTTATACACATTTAAGGAACGATTCTGGGTGATCTATTTAAATAAACTTCCATTAGAAATGGTGAGACATTACGATGAGCATAAATAATGCTGTATGGGCCCTGAATATACTACAATTTACGTAGTATGAAAATGTGGGTGTGCACTGAGTGTATTTAGTAACTAAGAGTATATATATATATATGTATAAATAAATGCGTATGTATAGCGATGTGGGTCTGTTCAGAAGAAAATGATGAAGGCACGTTTGAATGCTTGTAACGAGAATCAATATATGAATTTTCTCACAATAGACACAAAGGATAACAAAAGGGAATAAGTAGAAAAATAACATGAGATAGAATCGAATTTTAAGGGAAAACGGTTGAAAATACCAAATTACATAACACACAAGTCATTCATACACATTTATCTAAGCAGCTACATACATATAATTTTATGTTTTCTAGGTAAACAGATGTATATATATATATATATATATATATATCTATATGAGTATGTATGTAAATAAATACGAAGGGATATATAAGGGTCTATAGAAAATATTCACCAATACATATGCCGTACGGACAAAGTAGACCAGTAGTGACGGTTAGCTGTAGTATAGGAGGTTGCCACCAGCCATCATCGCTGGCAGCATGTTACAGCACCAGTAATATCAGGACAAGAAACGCCACCAGCAGCATCGTACAAGGCTGTTTGTTGAAGCAGCCAAGCACCAAAGGTACGCCATTAATAGAGAAACGACACACACTATTCCGGCGGCAACACACATATATAAACAACAGTGTGTAGAACAAAAAGGAAACCACGTGCCATGCAACCGCTTTTGCACTAACCGACATCATCGGCAGGGCTACATCCTTGTGCCCGTCGTCATCGTAGTGCCGTCGTCGTATCGTAACCGTTCTCGTTGCCTGCGTCTCCGTCGTTTTCATTCTCGTCCTAGTCCAGTGTCGCGCCGTATCATAGTCGTCCTCATCTTCAACGGCTACATCATCCAAGAATACAGCGCACTGGCCACCATTCCATTAAACGCGTACATATATATATATATATATATATAGATATCTCCGTCTTGCTCTTTCTTGCCCTCTCACCTTCTTTATCACACGCCCACTCTACTTTATTTTCCTTCTATCTTAATCGCACTTCATTACCATTGAACGAAACACAACCCCGAAAATATCAATGAATAGTATAAGAGCACATCGCCCTGCATAGGGGTGTGACTTATTAGGTTTTTCCCCCCGTTTGTCGTAACCGATTGTTTCTTCCAAAACCGAATCAAAATCCGAACGAGAAAAATAAACCAAAAAAAAAAGAAGAAAGGAGGAAACAAAAAAAAAACTATCCGAAAACTGAGCATAAAGTACACAACCCTGCCAGAGGAACAACAGTAGAACAAATACGAATCAACACAAGTCAAAAAAACCAAAAAAACAAACAAAAAAACTTTCAGTATAAGTAAAAATAAGAATAAAAATAAATAACACTACAGCGAATATAACAACAATATCAACAACAACAACAAACACGGTCTGATAAAGAACGCAGGCGGCATATGTGCAGTCTGATTATTCCCTGTTAATATCGTAAAATTCATTCAGTACGCTTGATGTTGCTGCTTTTGAAGACGGCGGTTATTTTCGTCAAAACGTTGGGTGAAAAAATCTTGTCGGTTTTTCGTGGATTTCGTGTTTTTGTTTTATTTTCTTATTCGTTTTTGAATACGATATATATACGATATACACATATATATGTACCAATAAATTTTTTTTTACTATTCGCCTTCTTACCGGATTCGAAGACAGGCAGCCCACAATTCTCGATCTATTTTTGAGTGAGTTAGCACACTACCCTGTTCTCAGTTGGATAATTAGAGTGGATTAAAATATCGAAAGACAAAGCCGTCGGATTAACCGCAAAATCTGTATAATAAACTTACTAAGCACAAAGCTGAATCGGTTAAATAATTTTTTATTATGTGAAACACACGTACGTTGAATCCTTGTCCTCATATCGTTCGGCACACTTCTACCCACCACTTGTCACACATTACAATTTAGCTTTTGTTTTGTGTTTCCTGTTTTAGTTTATTTTCTGTTTTTGTAAATCGTTTCAATTTCTTTTAAGGACTACGCCATGAAAGTAAAACAAAACATACAACAAAAAAATATATGAAATACTATAACGTTAAACGTTTTGAAAATATCAACAACGTGAAATTTCGAAATCGCATAAATTCAAAATTACCACCGTTCATCCTAGCGGTGCCTTATCATCATAAATATCAAATATATCTTACTAATTCATTTTTAATACATTTCTTTTATCAAATATTAAATCAATCAAAGACGAATCAACGAACCAGGAATCACCTTTCGACAAGAGTTTCCTGTTTCAACGTTCCACTCATGTTTGTGCTTATAAGTTAAGTGAAATAAATAAAAATTAATTCCAATAATATTGTTTGGTAATTGTGCAAATGTTGAGTGCAGTGTTTAGTGGTAATTAAAAGAATAAAATCCTTATTGTTCTTATTGTGCAATCTGTTGATTTAAAAAGTATCTAAGTTTTTCTGTGTGTGTGTTTTGAATTTTGATAATCTAAGCAGAATTTAAAAAAAAAGTTTTAATTTATATTTGATAACATAATTGTTTTGTGAATCTCTTATCCTGTCTACACATCAAATATCCTTTTGGTAAGTTTTTTGTTTTTATGTACTCCTTTTGTTATTATACAACATATTCATTGAATGTGAAAACCATCCGTTTGCCTTCAACTGAGTGCATCGTTTGTGAATGTGTCTTCTTAGTGTTCATTCTTTCGGAATTTGATTTAGTACCTTACAAGGATATCAGTTTATTTTACCGCATAAGACTGCTGTACAAAAATATCGGTAAAGTCCGTCGCCGAAAAATATTAGCTATGCATGTCGGCAAGATTTCTGGACCGGCACGGGTATAAGAAATTGTTCTCTATCCTGGTTATTTAAAACAGTGTTTTAAGACATATCAATCAAACCGTTAAATAAACCTTTTCCCGAAATTGTTAACTGATCAGAAGTTTCTTTAAGGATTTGTTCTCTGGATGCGTTTAAAGGATTCCTTTCACGTATTCGATGGAGGTTACTTATTAATTATGCTCGTTTTGTAGTTTGGCTGCCTATATATCATCTAACAGCTAGTGCATTAGACTAGTTATTTATTCGTGTTCCCTAGATTTGTTTGGTACCCTTACTACCGGCTACTTCGTTAGAATTGTTCTCTTGGCCAGTTATTTATTCTTCTTCCCCAGGTTCATTTGCTAGTCTTGATTCCCAAACATTTTGAATTTGCTAGTGCCATAGATTTCCCGTCTAATTATTTATTATTATTTTTTTTCCATTTTATCCAATTTACGTACATTTTTGTATTTTCTTCTTTTTATCATTTTTTATTTACTTGCTAGACAAAAAAAAATGCTTAAATTCTAGTTTATTTATATTATATCCTATCTAGCCGAAAGCCTTAGTTGCTAAAGCTACTAGATTTAAGTTACTATGTAATTTACTTACATTGTAATAAATAATAAATAAATAAAAATTATATCCTAACTTACTGGTCCCTGCGGACACTCTAAACTAAACTTGGGGTGACCATTGTCATGTATTGTTGCCTTTCGGCTTTGAACTTATCCTTATTCTAATGCTCGTAATGATGACACATTGTTATATCGGCGAATTTGAAACTGTTTACAACCGGTAATTTGAAAAAGCGTTATTCTTCTACTAGGAATATTTAACAAAACTGGTGTAATCTGTCATCTTCATTTCATTTATGCAACGATTTTTATGTTTTTCTTAAATTCTAATTTATCATCATCATCATCGGCACTACAACCGGGATCCGGCCTTCGCCTTATTTAGCAAGTCTCTCCACCGGTATCTGGTACTTATCCGAGACTTGTTAAATTGTCCATAATAATTTGTTTTTCCGAGCGAGGTTATTAGCCTAATTTATAGTTGGTTAGTTATTTATTCTTCTTCCCCAGGTTCGTTTGCTAGTCTTGATTCCCAAACATTTTGAATCAGCTAGCGCCATAGATTTCCCGTCTAATTATTTATTATTATTTTTTTCCATTTTATCCAATTTACGTACATTTTTGTATTTTTGTATTTTCTTCTTTTTATCATTTTTATCTTACTAGACAAAAAAATGCTTAAATTCTAGTTTATTTATATTATATCCTATCTAGCCGAAAGCCTTAGTTGCTAGAGCTACTAGATTTAAGTTACTATGTAATTTACTTACATTGTAATAAATAATAAATAAATAAAAATTATATCCTAACTTACTGGTCCCTGCGGGCACTCTAAACTAAACTTGGGGTGACCATTGTCATGTATTGTTGCCTTTCGGCTTTGAACTTATCCTTATTCTAATGCTCGTAATGATGACACATTGTTATATCGGCGAATTTGAAACTGTCTACAACCGGTAATTAGAAAAAGCGTTATTCTTCTACTAGGAATATTTACCAAAACTGGTATAATCTGTCATCTTCATTTCATTTATGCAACGATTTTTATGTTTTTCTTAAATTCTAATTTATCATCATCATCATCATCGGCACTACAACCGGGATCCGGTCTTCGCCTTATTTAGCATGTCTCTCCACCGGTATCTGGTACTTATCCGAGACTTGTTAAATTGTCCATAATAATTTGTTTTTCCGAGCGAGGTTATTAGCCTAATTTATAGTTGGCTAGTTATTTATTCTTCTTCCCCAGGTTCGTTTGCTAGTCTTGATTCCCAAACATTTTGAATCAGCTAGCGCCATAGATTTCCCGTCTAATTATTTATTATTATTTTTTTCCATTTTATCCAATTTACGTACATTTTTGTATTTTCTTCTTTTTATCATTTTTTATTTACTTGCTAGACAAAAAAAATGCTTAAATTCTAGTTTATTTATACTATATCCTAACTTACAGGTCCCCTGCGGGCACTCTAAACTTGGGGTGACTATTGTCATGTATTGTTGCCTTTCGGCATTGAACTTATCCTTATTCTAATGCTCGTAATGATGACACATTGTTATATCGGCGAATTTGAAACTGTCTACAACCGGTAATTTGAAAAAGCGTTATTCTTCTACTAGGAATATTTAACAAAACTCGTATAATTGTAGTGCTCGAAAAAGCCCTACCACCTTTTTCCCCCATTCCTACTTCCAAATACTAGCAATATTACCCTAAAACCCAAAATCCTGCCAAAACCCGAAAAAAGCCCAAACATGATCCAAAATTCGCAATAAACGAATCAAATATTCGTTTATCGCTTAACATTTGCCCCACGGCATCATCAAAATCCAAAATTCAGAGATCGTTATCTCTGTCTGAAAAATTCCATTAAGCTAAACAAATAGAAAACCAAATCCAGATACATATCCACATCTGCACAATAGTTTCATAAGAATTCAAGAAACTGAATTCTTGTCTTAAGTAAACACTAAGCATCTCACTCAGGATACTAAAATCGAGATTTTTGTATGAAATTGTGCATTTTCGAGATACAAATCTCCATTTGTTTCTCTTTATAAAGGAAGAGAAAAGTGATATTTGAGATCAGTATCCCACACTCAGTATCCAGGTTCGGATGAGTATTAAGTATCCAGTAAATTCAATCTTTAAAATCAATCTTAAAATTCAATCTTGAAATGCAATCATCATCATCGGCACTACAACCGGGAACCGGTCTTGGCCTTATTTAGCAAGTCCTGAGGCTTGTTAAATTTTCCATATTGATTCTTTTTTCCGGGCAAGGTTATTAGTCTTGCAATGCAATATTAAATAAAAATTGAAATGCAATATTAAAATTTAACACTAAAAATGCATTCAGTATTAAAGTATTCCGAATGCCTTATAAAACTATACACATAGGATCCAACTGATATTCAAGCCAAGGAGGAGCTGACCAATAAAAGTTTACAGTAAGAAAACCGATCTTTCATTTTTTCCAAAACCCCCAAATATTCAGACAAATCCCAGCGGAGACAAGGGCTTGCGCAAACCAGAACAAGACTCAGAGTAACCACAACCGACAACAGGACGTTGCTCTTGCCTCAGGCATATGAGGAAGCACGGTGACGACCATTTGTAGGACGTTTTTCAGGAGCGGTCTACAGAGATTCCTTCTCCTTTTAAGGACTAGGAGAAACGCTCTCTGAACAAACCACTGTCATCTTCATTTCATTTATGCAACAATTTTTATGTTTTTCTTAAATTCTAATTTATAGGTTAGACAAAAACTGCTTAAATTCTAGTTTAATTATCTTATATTATAACCTACTGGTCCTACGCAGACGCTCTAAGCTAAAAATTTTTTCAGTTTTACAACTTTTTTTTGTTAATTTCCTTTTTATATTCTTGCTCTATGATTATTGTGCAATTTACCTTCCGGCGACCTGGTATAATCTATCCTCATTGTGATGTTATTATTATTATTTATTGGCCTGTAGGAACCCAGAATTTCATGACCTCACCGACTCGACTCCGCCATCGTTCCCAGTCCTGTACATTCTCCTTCCACGCCCGACCATCTGGTTCGATCTCTTCAAGGTCAAACCTAACATTGTCTTCCCATCTCCGTCACGGCCGTCCTACCGGTCTCTTTCCCGTGGGTCTACCGTCAAGAATTCTACGCACGGTCCTATCGTTGCCCATTCGCGCCACGTGTCCGGCCCATCTTAATCTTCGCGACTTGATTACTCTCACTATTGTAGGTTTGTGGTATAGCTGTTCTAATTCGTGGTTATGGAGTTTCCTCCATTGTCCTGCCTCCTCGTCATATTTACCTTCAAAGATACCCCTCAAAACTTAATTCTGGAATCCTCATTGTGATATGCCCATTATTTTTTTTTAAATAACATCCTTTATTGGATATGAATAGTACAATCTTAACAATTTAATTTAATACTATGTTTGAATTGTACTTAATTTAGTTCAATTAAGTAAAACGTGTAAGGATTCACTGGACCAGTGTTCAGCTCCTAAGAACGCCCATAAACGATACTGAAAAATTGCCAAATAATTTGCCGCTATCTAGTCAATTTGGTGACTTCGACTCCACCACAGCTGGGGGTGTTTGGGATCACAAAAATCGGTGGCGTTTATTTACAAGTAAATCTGTAAATAAGCACATAAGAGGAAAGTTAATTGGATTTCCTAAAATGATTGTCTTAACTTATTCATCATCATCATCATCATCGGCACTACAACCGGGAACCGGTCTTGGCCTTATTTAGCAAGTCCTGAGGCTTGTTTAATTTTCCGTAATGATTTGTTTTTTCCGGGCAAGGTCATTAGTCTTGTGCCAGAGGCTCCTCGACGGGGAATCAAACCCCGGTCTCCCGCTTGACAGGTGGGTATATTAACCACTATACTATCGAGAAGTCCTGTCTTAACTTATTACCTCGCTAAATTCTTGGTTCTTGATCACTAAGTTCGTTTTTTTTTGTTTTTGTTTTATATCCACATTTCTTTAACAATTCAATTAAATATTTTACTTAAGACTAAATATTAACTTCTATTTTACAAATATCATTCTTACATTAACTTACTGGCTCTTCGCAAGGACTCCAAATTATACATTATCATTTTTCTTATGCCTTTCGGCGTACAATAACTGTTTTTATAACATGTCACAATAATTGATGTTTTCTTTTTAAAATTTATTTTATTTTTTTCATATCATATATTGATCACTAAGTTCGTTCTATAGCCCTGTTAACTAAAATTGTTGAATTATACCTTTCTCTAGACTCGTTCTCTCGACTAGTGCTATATTCTTATTCCTTAAGCTACTTTTGTGGTGTTGTTCTCTAAACTTATTCACTGTGCTCTGATATTTAAGGGGATATATATATATATATATATATATATATTTAAATATATATATATATATATATATATATATATATATATATATATATATATATATATATATATATATATATATATATATATATATATATATATGTTCAAAATCCACTTTTGTGCGCGCGTAAGTGGACTTATTCCCCCGGCTAGTTATTTATACTGAGAGTTCTTCATCCTTGTTCGCTAGGATCGTTTTATACTTTTGGTCTTTAAACTTATTCATTGAGCAACTTTGCGGGATATATTTCATCACCTACATCTTAATTTCCTTTTCCCAGACTTGTTTGAAGGGTTGCTTCTCAAACCTGTGTCAAAAACCATATTCGTTAGATTTCTTTCTTCTACTAGTTCCTTAATCTGATCCCCAAGACTATGTCTGTGTTTTGCTTTCTAATCTCGTTCAATAAATAAGTTGCCTAAACGGGGTTTTCGACTGTTTCTTTAACCTGGTGCTTTGTAAGTTGAACAAAGAGTTTGTGTGTCGCTTTTGCTGAACGACTTTTTCATGCATCGTGACCAGAAGCATTTTCATCATCATCATCATCATCATCATCATCATCATCATCATCATCATCATCATCATCATCATCATCACCATCCTCATCATCATCATCATCATCATCATCATCATCTTCATCACCATCATCATCATCATCTTCATCATCATCATCATCGGCACTACAACCGGGATTCGGTCTTGGCTTTATTTAGCAACTCTGTCCACCGGTATCCGGTCCTAATCCGAGACTTGTTAAATTGTCCATAATAATTTGTTTTTCCGAGCAAGGTTATTAGCCTTGCGCCAACCTTTCTCAGGATGTCGCTGCAAGCATTGGTCCACTACTTGGCGGGTGCCCAAGTAGCTATCCAGGGGTGTCACGTGGAGGCTGCATGTCAACTTGGATTGAACAGCGACAAGGATCGTCCAGGCCTTCGCCGGGTTGAAAGCAGATACTTTGCCCACCCTCCCAGAAGCATTTTCATCACATCATATTTTCATTTTGCCGAAACCCACTAGACAGTTTAACATGTAAAAGGATCACGTGTTATACACTACCTTCTCTCTGTTGGCACAGAAAAAGGATTACGTGTCCCACGCGTTGTTTTAAGGTAAATGGTTTGTCTTGTTCCCCAATCCAGATCTGTAGTCTCGATTTCGTCCACTATTTCTTTAGTTTCCTCGACTATTTCTTTAATCTTGTTCCCCGGTCTAAATCTGAGGTCTTAATTTCGTTCAATAACAAGTTCCTTAAGCTGTTTCCTCGACTATTTCTTTAACCTCGTTCCCCGGTCTAGGTCTGTAGTCTCAATTTCGTTCAATAACAAGTTCCTTAAGCTGTTTCCTCGACTATTTCTTTAACCTCGTTCCCCGGTCTAGGTCTGTAGTCTCAATTTCGTTCAATAACAAGTTCCTTAAGTGGTTTCCTCGACTATTTCTTTAACCTCGTTCCCCGGTCTAGGTCTGTAGTCTCAATTTCATTCAATAACAAGTTCCTTAAGCTGTTTTCTCGACTATTTCTTTAGCCACGTTCCCCGGTATAGGCCTGTAGTCTCAATTTCATTCAATAACAAGTTCCTTAAGTGGTTTCCTCGACTATTTCTTTAATCTCGTTCCCCCGATCTAAATCTGTAGTCTCAATTTCATTCAATAACAAGTTCCTTAAGCTGTTTCCTCGACTATTTCTTTAGCCACGTTCCCCGGTCTAGGCCTGTAGTCTCAATTTCGTTCAATAACAAGTTCCTTAAGTGGTTTCCTCGACTATTTCTTTAATCTCGTTCCCCCGGTCTAAATCTGCAGTCTCAATTTCGTTCAATAACAAGTTCCTTAAGCTGTTGCTTCGACTATTTCTTTAATCTCGTTCCCCCAGTCTAAATCTGTAGTCTCAATTTCATTCAATAACAAGTTCCTTAAGCTGTTTCCTCGACTATTTCTTTAGCCACGTTCCCCGGTCTAGGCCTGTAGTCTCAATTTCGTTCAATAACAAGTTCCTTAAGTGGTTTCCTCGACTATTTCTTTAATCTCGTTCCCCCGGTCTAAATCTGTAGTCTCAATTTCGTTCAATAACAAGTTCCTTAAGCAGTTTCCTTGACTATTTCTTTAGCCACGTTCCCCAGTCTAGGCTTGTAGTCTCAATTTCGTTCAATAACAAGTTCCTTAAGTGGTTTCCTCGACTATTTCTTTAATCTCGTTCCCCCGGTCTAAATCTGTAGTCTCAATTTCGTTCAATAACAAGTTCCTTAAGCAGTTTCCTTGACTATTTCTTTAGCCACGTTCCCCAGTCTAGGCTTGTAGTCTCAATTTCGTTCAATAACAAGTTCCTTAAGTGGTTTCCTCGACTATTTCTTTAATCTCGTTCCCCCGGTCTAAATCTGTAGTCTCAATTTCGTTCAATAACAAGTTCCTTAAGCTGTTGCTTCGACTATTTCTTTAATCTCGTTCCCCGGCCTAGGTCTGTAGTCTCAATTCACTTCAATGACAAGTTCCTTAAGCTGTTTCCTGTCTAGATCTGTAGTTTTAATTCCGTTCAATGACAAGTTCCCTAAGCTGTTTCTTCGACTATTTCTTTAATCTCGTTCCCCGGTCTAGGTCTGTAGTTTCAATTCCGTTCAATGCCAAGTTCCCTAAGCTGTTTCCTCTACTACTTCTTTAACGTTGTTCTCCGGTCTAGATCTGTAGTCTCAATTTCGTTCAATAACAAGTTCCTTAAGCTGTTTCCTCTACTATTCCCTTAATGGTGATCCCCGGTCTAGATCTGTTGTCTTAATTTCATTTAATAAACAAGCTCCTTAAACTGCTTTCTTGGCGAGTCCTTTATTCATGTTTCCTAGTTTTCTACAAGCGTGCCCTCAGACTCGTTCTTTGAACTAGTTCTTTACTTTTCTTCCTCACACTCATCTTCTTGTCTCATTTTCTACATCTGTCCAATAATCTAGACTCCTTCACCTGTTCCTTGAGCCAATTCTCCATTCTTATTCATTTTCTGGTTATACTCCCTAAATTTATTCAAAAAGCTAGTTCCATAGACTTGGTCCGGTGACCTGTTGTCTACTAATATACTAAGCTCATTCTATTATTCAGTAAACATGTTTAGTGAGGTGTTTTTTGTTTTTCTCTAAAGACCGGGGTAGACTTGTGTCTAGGAATGCGCAATACCTTCTATACAAATAGGTAGATTCTTTCTCTTTGACAGATTTTAAGGGCGCAACAGATCTCACTGTTCACCGAGATTCTTTATATTTGTTTAGGCTACTTTCACTTTATTACAATTTCCTAAATACTCTCTTGCTTATATGACAATACGATTGTCTTGCTTGATTTGCTAATATGACAACACAGCCTCAGGTGAACCAGAATCCCATCAATCCGCTCGGTTCAATTAGATTAGTCTTCTATTACCTGCCCTGTGAGGTATTACATTAGAATACACCAACAAGCTAGTCTAGAATTGACCAACAAACAATCTGCTTATTGTAAAATTGACATTTCATGCCAAAAACATCAGAATCCACCAGATGGTTGTTTTGCCTGGTCATTGTCGACGCCGTTTGATTTTTATATTTATTTTCACATGACATGGAAATGACAGGACTGTGATAATCGCCATACTCATCTGTTTGTTTAGTCGGAAAACTAACAAATTTTGTCGTAGAGGAATAATACTTAAGCACAATTTTTGCGTAAGTATTATTCTAAATTATTATTATTATTATTATTATTATTATCTATTAAATCTCGAGATTTTCATCTTCTTCTTTACTTAGTGGCGGTGAGTAACTGCCCTCTTTTCTTATTTGTTGGCAAAGTATTTTCCAGTGGACGTATGCTAAATATATTTTTAATCGCACCACCCAAACTTGTTTCGTGGGCGCACTGGTTAATGTGACTGTTTTTAGCCACAAAAAAAAACAGCTAGTCAATGAATTTACAAAATAGGAATTTAATAAATGTCTCAAGCAAAACATTCGACATTCGGCATCGACTCATCCTTAAATTTTCTCTTACTTGCAAAGTTTTTCAAAATACTGTCACAAAACCACAACACTTGTCCGGTTGAAGCTTCAATATTAACTTCTCGTGACGCCCGGAAATGTCGACGCCTATTTTTTTTTTTCAAGCAGTGTCATTTTGCAAGACGACAGTTGTTTTTTCTTTCTTTCATTTTCGCAGTTTATTTACGGGATTTTCAATGACAAGTCCCTCAAGCTGTTTCCTCGACTATTTCTTTAACCTTGTACAAAAGGTTTATACGGTTTCTAGTATGCTTCCAGCCCAAGACTATTAATCAAAGTAACTTTTAATTTAATTTTTATATTAAAATAATTCGATGCTCTATTTTTTATACCATTTCCACAGGCACAACAAATAGATTAATACAGATTATTAAATACTTCAGTTTCTTCTTTTGTTTGAATATTTTCAGTTTCTCTTTAATTCAAAACACACATCTATTTCACAGCTAATTTACAA
This sequence comes from Microdon myrmicae, assembly GCA_963931805.1. Lineage (NCBI taxonomy): Eukaryota > Metazoa > Arthropoda > Insecta > Diptera > Syrphidae > Microdon > Microdon myrmicae. The sequence continues at coordinate 144,992,305 of OZ007500.1, read as the reverse complement.
ATCTTACTTAGAACTAAATACCAAATCTTCTTTTACAAATATTTTTCTTATATGAACTCACTGGCTGTTGGCAATCATTTTAAATTATACTGTGTATATTTTTTGTTATGCCTTTCAGCGTATGGAATACAACCAGTGTTGCTAGCCACACAACTAGCATATATGCTACTCCTAATTCTTCTCTCTTCGATTATTCCTTTGGGAAGTCAACACTCCATTCCTCTGATTCTTGAACCTCGACTGACTTCCTTTATCCCCCGATATGGCCAAGGAAATCCGTTCCTTATCTTTTGTTGCATCCTGTCCCATGCACGCTGATACGATGCGGATGCACCCTACTCAAACAGACATAATCGTAACTGCCTGCGCGACTGAAGATGCGGTAGAAATCATATCTAGTTTTCACACTTTGGCGGTGTCTACGTTTAGGAACAAATTTTTGCAGTATGATTTAATATACAACTCTCTCCTCTGTGATTGATATCTTGGAACCCAGCTTCGGTTTATTTATTCATGCGTAGATCATCATCATCATCATCATCATCATCATCGGCACCACAACCGGGATCCGGTCTTGGCCTTATTTAGCAAGTCTCGAGGCTTGTTACACTTTCCATAATAATCTATTTTTAAGGGCAGGGTTATTAGCCTTGCGCCATATCATGCGTAGATCACGTGCCACAAAATAGGAACAGCGCTAACTTATCCTTAACTGTTTTTTAGTCCGGTTCCTATTGTCAAGATATCCGTGAAGGACATCCGAGATAAGGCTGCTTGAAAAAAGACTATAAAATTTCTTTACGTTTGCTACCTTTTCACTTTCGCGTTTATACTCTACGATTCTGCAGGCTATCAGCATATGGCGACGATGCGTTTGGCGAATTTGTTTACCCGGCAGTTTTGTAGTTTAGCAGGGCTATCGCTCCATTTATTGGTTTAGAGCAGACTTACAAAATGATTCTCACGAACCTTCTGAACTAAGCTAATCCTGACTTAACAAATTCGCTACGAGGGCAACGGGTAGGGCACAAATTGGAGAGAACTCAGAGGAAAAGAGTCCTGGAGGCGGTGTTTTAGACTATGACTACTAAAACTGAAGTAAAATATGGGTGAGCCAGACTTGATAGAGATTTCAGAATAAAACCTAAACAGCTCATATAGTGTAGTTTCATAACCCATCATCTATCTACCGACTGCAGCGTTCCTACTTTTTACGGGGATCCGTAGAGTCGTCACAAGGTCTTACCATACTCCGAAAATTGCATCGTTCAGAGAAAAAACACGAAATTTTCAAATGGCGACGAATAGAGCCGGAGATATTTGAGTCACTCACTTGAGTTATAGCGTCTTTTCGATGCCCAAGGTTGGAGTCCAATACTCTTCGTCCTGATGCCGTTGCGTCCATCCGCTATGTAACTTAATTTGGTTCTTACTAAGCAGATTGGCGTCACTACACCGGTCGTCGATTTTGTAGTTTTATCGCCGTTAACTCAAATGGTAGATAATCAAGCGAGCTTAAGATTTATCACCTGATTATTTTAATACACATCCTTCCATCTTATTCGTAGCAAATCGGGGAGCATTAGAGTTTTATATAAGGATTCCTTGGTGTTTTTTGAGAAATTGCGATTGGCAAGTGACATTCCATTTCTACCCGTGCATTATAAAATCAGTACAGTTGGTAAAAAGTGCTCACAATACTGTGCGCGCTTCGATGCAAGTCACCTGTAAACGCTGTTCCAATTTAGGTGCTTGTGATTAAAGTGAGATTATGACAACTGAAATGCGGACATAAAGCGTTGCCATTAATATTTGCCTTTAAAATACATATATATACATACGTGGTTTATTTCTGCGATTTATATCCGATAACCATTCTTCATTTTACGATGCACATGGTGAAAAGGTTTTAATACGCAAGGAGACGCCATTGACAGATGTGATCAAGCGTGTAATATCACTTCCTGAATACGTAGTCTGAGTAAGTTAGCTCCTCGCACTTAAAACGTTTCTTCTACCGGTCTGTTTATCAATTTAGAAAATCGAATTGCAGCAGTGGTAGGAATAAACATATTAGTTGGTGTGTACAAATGCATATCATGTTAAGCTCTATTACTCTAAACGTGTGTCAAACTCTGTCAAACGCTTTTGTGATATCTAGTGCAACAAATTTGTTTATATAACAGTAGCCAGAGTAATGTAAAGAATGGCTCCACTTTCCGATATGGCACGCCATTAGATATCTTGTGGAGCTATAGTGTCTTGCGAGGCTATTCGAACTCACGCTTAAAATGCTAGAACCAAAACACAGACCTATCAGACCATGGTCGCAGAACAGCTTAACTTGCTGCAAATGCAGTGATTACAACATTAATGCTCTGGTATACGACACTGATGATTCTTTTTAATTCTATCTTGGTGCTGTGTTCTTCGTTATGGTTGCGTGTTCGTGTGTGTCTGTCGGAATAGCCATAAACTCGCCTTATGTATTTGCTATATATGTTTTGTCTTCTCGGTCGTTCAATCCGTTTTCTCCACGCTTTGGCTCTATGTGTTTTCCGTTTCCGTTTTCCTTACACATTTTCCTTACACATTGTCTCTATCCGTTCCAGTGAGTAGATGTGATGTTACCACACGATTTTTGAAAACGAAAACTACATTCCGAGTTGACTTAGACAATTTTTTGCTCTATTAGCCGCTTGTACCGAACTATACGAAGGTTGTTTCTCAACTACGTTTGTGTAGTGTATATCTGTTGGAAACACCACATACGCACTTACCGTACTTATTTAGCTTCAATTTATTTCTTGGCTTACTGAACGGTTTCTCCACACCTATTTTCTAGAGTCTTTCAATGATATTGCTCTATTCGTAGTTTCGTTTTCTTAAGGTTTTCTCTTAAGTTGTTTTCTAGGCTAGTTCCTAGAACGTTCCACGTTCGTCCTCCAACGGTTTATTCCTCAGATTTATACCAAGTTCCTTTCGCTAGTTATCTAGAGTTGTACACCAGGTTTTTTCAAGGATCCATCAGAACTTATTTACTGTGTTAGTTCTCTAAGCATTTTTCATACCTCGAGGTCCTTTTTCTTTTAAAAGCCATCCTCAAGTATACTGTTCTGGAAACATTTTCGCGGATGTAAGTGATTCTGGATGTCGCAGAACAGATGAAAGACGCACTTGTCCTTGGCTCGTTTAACTCGGCCTTCGCCCCTCCCTTGTTTTTTTTTGTGTACTGGTCCGGATTATTACTGAAACCTGTCATTAAAAGATGGTGCCAATAAATAACATTCGAAAACGCTGCGGAAATCTCTGCCTTTTTCAGTTTAATGGACAACATTTTGTATATTTGGTCATCTAGTTTTCTTTTCCTATATCGTATAGGAAAAGTTAGATATCATTACATCTGACGGATTTGAGAAATAATTTCATTTGAGGGATTTGAGATTTCATGACATTTGACGGATTGCCAAAAAAAAAAAAACGGAGAACGCTTTGATAGGCATCGAATTTTAAAAACAGAACAGAGCGGTAAAAACAGGCGCAGTAGTCGTGTTGCATAAATCGAACGTCCAACATTTCCGTATTTTGTGTAATATTGCGTTGCCACACTGGTCTCGAAAGATGCTGTCATTGCAGTAAAAATGCCTCTACATATACGTCAAAAACTGTCATTCATTTTTTTTTTTTTGCCCCGAAAGATAGATTCAGAGGTCTATGCTGTCATAGTAGTAGAAATCACCTTCATATTGCTCAAAAACTAATCATCACTGGTAATTCTGGTCCCGCAAGATAGATACAGATCTCCATTCTCTCTCACAGGAATTGAAACTCCTTTCAACATACGCCGAAAACCATTTATCACTGCTGATAATTAGTCCCGAAATATTACTACATATATCTATGCTGTCATAGGAGTTCAAATTAATGTCCGCATACGTCAAAATTATTTGTCGCTGGTAATTCTGGTCCCAAAACGTATATACAGGGATCTTTGCTGTCTCTTGCTCTCCATATCCTTCGAAATCAACCCTCCACTGGTAAGTCTAGTCGAAAAGCGTATATACAGGGATCTATGCTGTCATAGGTGTTGAAATAGCACACCACATCCGTCGAAAACAACCCTCCACTGGTAATTCTGGTCCAAAAACTTATATACAGAGATCTATGTTGTCGTAGCAGTTGAAATTCCGCTCCACATACGTCAAAAACAAAACTCCACTGGTAATTCTGCTCCCGAAACTTATATACAGGAATCTATGCTGTCACACGAGTGGAAATTCCTTACCATATACGTCAAAAACTATTCTTCACTGGTAGTTATTGATTACGATAGATAGATATAGAATCTATGCTGTCATAGGAGTAGAAATCCTCTCCACATACAAGCCTTCACTGGTAATTCTGATCCCGAAAGATAGTTATAGAGATCTATGCTGTCATAGGAGTTGAAATTAGTGTCCACTTATGTCAAAAACTATTCGTCACCGATAATTCTGCTCCCAATTGCAGGGATCTATGCTGTCGTAGGAGTTGAAATTCACTTCTACATACGTCGAGAACTATTCGTCACTGGTAATGCTGGTTCCAAAACTTATATACAGAGATCTAGGCTGTCGTAGGAGTTGAAATTCCATTCCACATACGTCGAAAACTATTCGCCACTGGTAGTTGTTGATCCCGAAGGAACGAGTTGAAATTAATCTTCACATATGTCAAAAAAATTCCCTCCATTGGTAATTCTGGTCCCGAAAGATAGATACAGAGATACATGCTCTCGCAGGAGTTGAAACTGCTTTTAACATACGTCGAAAACTATTTGTCAGTGGTGATAATTAGTCCCGAAATATTAATACAAATATCTGTACTGTCATATGACTTTAAATTAGTGTCCACTACGTCGAAAATTATTTGTCACTGGTAATTCTGGTCCCGAAATTTATGTACGGGGATCTATGCTGTCGTAGGTGTTGAAATTCCTCTCCACATACGTCGAAAATTATTTGTCACTGGGAGTTGTTGATCCCGGAATATAGATATAGAGATCTCTTCTGTCATAGCAGTAGAAATCCTCTCCACATACGTCAAAAACAATCCTCCACTCGTAATCCTTGTTTCAAAACTATTCATCACAAGTCAATCTAAATTGTAAGCACGGTGAAGTTCGTCAGAAGTCAGAAGAGCCTCTGAATGTCTCACTAGGTGTATGCATACGGTTTTTCCGGTTTCTTTGGTAAAAAAATACGTAATCTACTAGGGAATTTAATTATTTTTATTCAAAATATTGGCCATCGGCTTCTACAAATTTCGCCCATCTTTCAGGTAATTTATGAATAGCATGCCAGAAAAACTTGTGGCGACTCTAACAGATACACACACAATTCACAAGCAAAATAGTGAAGAGCACCGAACGAAAAATAGAAAAAGAAAATACACCAGAGCCGTATACCATAGCGATAACAAAAATAATTCACATCAGTGGAGTATAGTCGAGTTTAAAAATCAAATTCTAAACACGGTCAGTAGCCTGATGGGTAACGCTTAGGTTCAATTTTTGGTGATTCAAACTGTCATAGCGTCAGTTCGAATCACACGTTCTTCTTCACTATTATTTCAAACGCTATAAACTGCTTGTCTTTCACGGCAAACCATTCGTCGAGTCATTTTCCAACTTCCTCGAAATCGCTGAAGTGCTGCTCTGCGAACGCGTGCCCATTGATACATAGAGGTGATGGTCAGATGGCGTCAAGTCTGACGAGTATGGCGGGTGCAGAAGGATGTCCCATCTAAGCGATTTCAGGGTGTCTTTTCCTAGTTTTGCTGTGTGCTGCGTACTTTTCGCTGGCTCCATCTCTTGGAAAAAACGTATGCATATACCCTGGTATTGATCTTCCCCATTGCTCATAAACGCCTGCTGATTGTTTCTTGTGACACATGTAATGCTTCTGCTAATTGCCGTTGAATTTGAGTTGGGTCATCATCCAATAACTCCTGCAATTGCTCGTCTTCACATTTTTGTGGTCTACCGGAGCGCTCACTGTCTTTCACATTGAAATCACCACTTTTAAATTGTCGAATATATGTTTCACATGTTCTAATTGATGGAGCGTGTTCACCATATGTTTCAACCAGCAAACGATGACTTTCAACAGCTTTTTCTGCTGATTAAATAAGAAAAGCAATGCGTGCCGCAAATGTTCTTTTTCAGCCACGAAACTTGGAATGATCACTCAACGATCAAACAAAGACGATAGTTTTTGACGGACTCAACTTGTGTGTATTTGTAGTTAAATCTCAGGCGAAGAAAATGACGTAAGTGTCAAATTAATACGCTGCGTACTTTTCACTGGCGTCATCTCTTAGTAACACCAGAAAAGAACGGCACTTCTGCATACACCTAGAAGCCCTCCTGACTTCTGACGAGCTTCACCGTGTTTACAATTTACAATAGCTCCAACGAGCTTGTTACCAGTCATATAGAAATCTCTGTAGTCTAAGAACTGGAAATGAGTCCTTTGAGGGTTTTACTATTCATAGTTATGTGGTCTCAGAAATGGAAGCAGATTTGTGGCGGTCCGCCAAACCCCACGGTTCTCTTAGCAGAAAATCCCCATAACTTCCACCCAATCTCATACTTCACTAATGCAATCGCATTAGCATATTAAATGCTAAATAGATCAAATCTTTAACCTAAAAGTCCCTGTAAAAGAAAACTTACCTTCATGCATCTCTTCGCATACAATTCCCCGTACGATTTCTTGCTTAACTTATCAGGAATCCCAAACCAATTTGGCAACTTCGGTGCCAGACAAATTCCCCTAGACGAATTCCTAATAACAAAGGATTTGGATTACATACTATGTAACCTTCACCAGGGAACATAAACATTGCGCTGTCTATTTTTCAGCTTCGCCATGTGTATGATAAATCTCTTAACGTACACATTGGTCGGCGACCTTTTTCTCCCAGCAATAAAATACCATGCAACTGCACTCAATTAGCGCAATCGACGCTGAAGCCAATTTCCCTAACTCGCACCAAGTGCAAACAAAGAACGATCCTCCATAGGCTTCCTGGCGATACCATAAACAACCCATATCGTTTGTGGTATCCTAAATGCATTTTTCATTTAATGAGTGGCTGCTATTTACCCAGCTGGCCCTCATTACCGAACGATGCATTAGGTCGTTTTTTGCTTTGTCCTTGCCGCCTGCCTGCTTCGTTGTTCCGTTGCCGTCGCACATATGTAAACAATCTGATCTCAACGATCGGCTTCACGCACACCACCACAGGACCTCACCAGTGAGATCATATTTCCTCGTTTTCACCAAGAGAGGAACACTTTCTCTCTCGAGAAAACTCACCCCCGGTTGCGAAGTGGCTCTGCATCGAGCTGAGCAACGCGGAGTCAAATTACATCCGCAGACCACCACGGTCGTTGTCGCTCCCGCTCTCCGGGAGAAGCGTATATATACGGAAGTCGGGTCGTGAAAGAAGTGTTTCGCCGTGTGTAAAATTTATAAAGAGCAATTTAATGTGAAATAATAAGTTTTAAGTGCAGTATAAAAGCACTAGCAATTTTAAAGATAATGACTGATATAAAAAAATAAATGCATCAAAATACTTGGATACACCCAAACCAAATGAAAGTATTACGCAATAAAAATAAAACAATAAACTAAATCCGTGTGTTTAATTTCCCGGCTGCTGTTCCTGGGTGCATTTATTTCTTTTGTTTTGTGTTGCATTCCTTAGTGCGTGAACAATAGACGATGGGGATGGAAGTGAACGGAGTGCCCATGCCTGGCACAAACTTCCTCCCCACAGATCCAATGAACTTGTCACTAGTCATAAAAGAATATAGGGGAGCATAGGAGTATCAGACGCATACTGGACTTTTTACTAGCCGCACAGAGATGTAGGTGGCCCAAAGAGTAGGAGTAACTCCTGTGAGACTTATGCTACAAATTTGGAGGATTCATTTTGCCCTGTATATCCTTACAATACATTGAGCGGTTATTTCTAAGAGACGACCAAAGCCCATTACCAATCACCAAATAAATAGACGTATTGGAGCTGATTAACCCATCACATGATTGTTCTTCTTAGCTTTTATCAATAGCCTACTCTCACAAGAGCCTTGTCGTTCCCTAGAGCAAATGAGGGCCATTGAAATAAAGACGTTTCATATAAAATGATTTCAAAGAACCTTGAGGTACGGGAAAGATGGTCGAGAAAACGGTCATTAGATACTTGATTTGTTATGCTTTGTATTACCTCCAGTTCCAGTTGGTATGGAGGTTGTGACATATCGTGTTAGTTGTGTATGTAAGTCCGATTATCCTCTCTGCATTAATGTGTATGTGGGTTCAATTATTCTCTCTGTATACATATTGCATAGCTCCTAGTACATAGGCATTTATTATTCGCGTAAAGTTGTGACGATTTATTCAGGTTTCGTACGTCCATTGATGCCCGCATGAGGTGCACGTGATTCAAGAAGTGGAGTCCACAGGCCGTAGACGAGGAATACATATACATCGATTGGGTATTAAAACAACCGGAATTTAATATCGAGTTTTCAAGGTTGGTATTACCTACCTCCGGCACTTGTCATCATTTTATATCTGGCATCTGGTTTGGCCCTTCTTTGGCTATTTTGTTTTTATTTTTTTTGTCAGTCAGGTTTGTTGTTTCATCATCATCATCATCGGCACTACAACCGGGATCCCGCCTTGACTTTATTTAACAAGTATGCGGCTTATAAATTTTCCATAATAATTTGTTTTTCCGGGGAAGGTTATTAGCCTTGCGCCAATTGTTGTTTAATTTGACTAAATCAGTGGCTGAGTTGGTAGGGAGGTTCGTCTTGCGTTTGATTGTGCAAACGTAGATTCAACTGACGACTCTTGCTATAGTGCAGTTCGGCACGATTATTGAGTGGTAGGTTAGGTCCCAAAGCCCAGTCGCCCGGTGAAATCATCATCATCATCATCGGCACTACAACCGGGAGCCGGTCTTGGCCTTATTTAGCAAGTCCTGAGGCTTGTTAAATTTTCCATAATGATTTGTTTTTTCCGGGCAAGGTCATTAGTCTTGCGCCAGAGGCTCCCCGACGGAGAATCGAACCCCGTTCTCCCGCGTGCCAGGCGGGTATACTAACCACTATACTATCGGAGAAATACCACCAGGTGAAATACCACCTCATTAAGCTATCGACTCCTTGAAATGGTGTGGAGGAATTCTTGACCATCTTTCGGAGCGTGGCTGATGGACCCGGTCGAGAAAAAATAGCATCTCAGGGCGCTGACTCAGCACTATAAGATCGCCTTTCCTGGGAGAAGTAAAATAATAAAAAAATCAGATGTCCAATTACAGAGCATATAGAGGAAAAGTTCTAGGTTGGGCTATAGCATGAGACATATCGTCGGAGAGTGTTACGTAGCAATTTCCGTTGAGGTGTGGGCAAAGACTGGCTAAAAATTGTTGAAACCATATGCCGTCGGTCTAGCTTGGTTCAAGTGTTGGGATTATGTTTTATGTGTGTGTTTCTTGCTATGACCACAGGAGAAATCTTGTTTATAATAGCCTGTATCGGTTTCTGTGTGACTCAGTTGGTAAGCTGTTGGGTTCATCTCAAGTATTCTTTGTTTCGGTCTTTTTTTGACTAAGCGCTGATATTCAAAGATACAGGTGGCTCGACTCAATTTACGTACCCGATTCGCTGGATTCTCGCTTACTCGGCAGTAACTTCGGGGCAGTTCTACCCCGGCTTTGCAAAACATTCCTGTGTGTAGGTCCAGAGCCTGTCTTTCGATTTTTCTTCCGGGACAGGCTCGATGTATCTCTGCAAATCGTTCATGCGGTCTCGAATCTTACCCACTCCCTTTGAGGTGTGGGCAAAGACTTGCTAAAATTTGTTTGAAACCGTATACCGTTGCTTGGTAGTACTACCCCGACTTTGCAATACATTCTTGTTTGTAGGTGCAAAGACCGTCTTTTGGTTTTTCTTCCGGGGAAGGGTCGACGTATTCGTCGCTGCTCTTCTTGCAGTACTTTTAGTCTGTGAAGGTTCTCCATAGAATTCTTGACGGTAAGCCAACGGGAAAGAGACCGACAGGGCGGCCGCGACGGAGATGGGAGGACAATGTTAGGTTGGACCTCGGGGAGATCGGATCGGATGGTCGACCGTGGAAGGTGAGCGCACGGGACAGGGAACAATGGCGGAGTCGAGTCGGTGAGGTCATGAACTTTCGGGTTCCTACAGGCCAATAAATAGAATAGAAATAGAAGGTTCTGCATGGCCTTACCAAGCCATGTGCTGATGAATTCCCATCCGTTGTGTGCGTTTAACAAGTATGTATTATGTTGTGCGCATCTACTGTACCATTGCTCTGTAATTATAATGCGCTCCTCGTGGAATCTACTGCATGCGTTCCATATTTTATACTCAACCCTTGTAGAACAAGCTGTGCGGATCCTTCGTGTACTTGAATGTGTCTAGGTACTGTCCAAAGGTCATGCGTCATGTCAGACAATAGGATTTCTGAAAGTCCACCTTGCCGTGTGGTCTAATCGTTCACTCCTTGATGTAGGGTATAATTTCATAGGGCTATGAGTATTGTCTAGGTTAGGTGTCGGCCTAACACAGGTTCACCAAGACTTCCCTAGTCCGTCACTGTTTCGTCGAATGGGGTGGTGAAATTTTGTTAATAATGAAAACGCCAGCGGTTCATCTTCCTCTTATGTATTTCTTCATTTATTTTAAAATCAAATATAATATAACTACATTAAAAACAATTACAAAATAAGCTGGCTCCGCCGTTCAAAAGGCTTCACAATGTAGGTTCAATTAAGCACTGAATTTCTTTACAAAAACTGATTTAAAATAGCTTCGATTATTTTGAGTGCACTGGGTCTATTGTTATATAAACGATTCAAAACAACAAAAGTGTCACAATTAAAGATCGGTGAAGCACTGCGTTAATTTACAAAAACTGATTAGTTGCCTCCACCGAATCCGTATTGCGATTGAGTATATCAACCGAAGCGACAGAATACCAAAAATTCCATCCATCGCTTCGGTGACCATATAAAGGATGCATAGGTCCAGCAAAAAAGGATGTAACACACACACGATGATCGTCTCTGTAGCTCATGGCGTGTGTGTGTCCACAAGCATGCGGACCGTGGATCGATCAAATCTACAAGGGAACATTAGCCGGCATGGTTGCAGCTGGTGCTACTATCTCGACACAGAGATTTGGGTGATTACACGATCAGCGACTGCGTAAAGCATTTATGTTGATCGTGCACATCTTGGCGGCATCTCCACGTAGTCGAATTCTCAATGGTAATTTTCCATTTATGAGAACTCGAATTCCTTGGGCGGTCAGCCGTATGCCTTAATGTATTTGTCGGTCGGATGACCGACCGATGTGGGCATGTATACAAAAGGAAAAGATGAAACATCTCCTGCACGTGTGCGGCTGACGCGTAAGGGTATATCTTCTTGATGTGGTTCGGGCAATGTTGGTTGCTTGATGGTGCAACCAAATTGTTCTTTCTTGTGAAAGATACTTACAATTGCTGACGGAATTCGATCCGAGACATGTGTACTGAATTGGTTCGGTTCATGTTGGTTGCTTGGTGATGCAACCAAATTGCATATGAGGAACATGTCTGTTGTGTGCTGATGGATTTGGCACCAGCGAATATCATGAATTTACAGCGTTTCAAGTTTTTATAGTATAACTATGTAAAGGTAAGTACATGCTTTGATGTGTTTTTGTATGTCCTAGGGGGAAGTTAGGTGTTGTACCTGGAAAAGGCGAGCAGTGGCGTTATTGGAACCGCCACAGGGCCATATTCCTATGCAGTCTATTAACTATTTTAGTTGCCATTTAGCCGACGGCTTCGCTCTCAACTAGCCATGTGTTCAGCTTTATATGAACTGGAGTGTCGTGCATTCAGGTGGCGTAGTTTGCTCATCTCCGCCGCTGTTTTAACTTACATCGAAAAACATCGCGTTGTTCATCATCAATGTTTTCCCTTTTATAGGCGAATACGATAGGTTTGATGTATGAGCTAACAAACGTTTCTCTAGCCCATAAAGGAGCTGCGTATAAGAAAATTGATCTGCTTACAGAGGCTTAGAGCATCTTTTAGCTCTTCCCAACATTTGGCATCTATATAGCTATCTATTTATTGGACTATTTATTTATCTATCTATTGGCCTCATAGTGCACGTAGTGCTTGAAACACATTCCAATATAACCTCTTCGTATTTGATGGTAGCGATAGAATCGATTATGTGTCAGACTACACATATCCTAATTTTTTTTTTTACGGTTGGACGTCTACCAGCTCTCTGCGAGTTCCGCCTTTATCACTTGATTCCATTTTTCACACAGTTTTTGGAGCGTGTTTGCTATTGTGACTAATAATATACCGTCCACAGAGTCTAGTGACCATTGGCTCCTGGTGGTTTTCGTATGTTTAATATCCCATCATACATCACGTTCTACAAGGGCGGCCCGACGATTGAGCCCTGTGGTGTTCCTCTTTTTCCCCGAACTTTGTTTTCGTATCGGTCCCTATTTTATATATTAATATCCTCTCTGTAAAACAAGATACCGTGATTTTAAGGAGGTAGCATAGTACTTCCAGTTCCGACGGCGATTTTATGTGGTTTCAACAGGCGGAGTTAAATGCGTTCTTGACGTCCGTTGTCCTGTGTTGTTCAACTCAAGCAATGATTTTATATCACTGTAGGGCATGGATAATATAGTTTCCATAGTCTACCGGTGTTAAGGAATTAATCTTTAGGCTGTTTAACTTTCCACACTTTATTTTTTGTGTATGATAGTCACTGAAAAGTGATAACAGCGTGACTGTAATACTATTTCCGTTACCGTTGCGTTGCAGTCGATACTTTTAAGACGATTTTTGACTATTCTACTTCGGCTATAACTTTGCATTGTGAAGACACAATTGGAGTTGTGCGTATTTTACTTTGAGAGTGCTCCATTCTGCAGCTATATCGACACCACTGTGTTCCAACAATTGGGAAAATGTCCACTTCATAAACTTTGCGGATCCCACAGAGCAATAAATACATTAAAATTGAAAAGGATAAGGTATCTGCAACTTTTTTTTTACACGAACTCTTAAATGTCGAAAAACATTGGCAATCTATGAAGAGGATGAGAATAAGGAAAGGTGGCTTTGGTTTATTTTCATCTCTCTTATTCAAAACTGTTACTGATTCCAAGTTATGCTGGGAAGTCAATAAGTCCTTAGAAAAAGATATGAAAACATTTTTTTTTGATAACTTTTTTTTCAACATAATGTCCTTCTAGTTCAACACACTTTTACAGACGTCCTCCAATTTCAAGAAAGCATGATTGTCATAGTTCCTCAAAATAAGAATTTGTGTATGCGATGACTTACTCATTTGGTGTAAACCGTTGTCCGCTGAGCCATTTTTTTAATTTGAAAATAAAAATAAGTCACTCGGGGCAGGATCTGATGAATAAGGTGGGTGGTCTATCAATTCAAACTTCAATTCTTCAATTTTAGCCATTGAAATTGCGCACGTATGCACTCATGTATTATCCTGGAGAAAGAGGACTTGTTTTTTCTTCAGTGAGGACGATTTTCTTTTATTTTCTCATTTAGCTGACCTAATAATGACGTCTGTCCCTTTTCCAAATAGTCAATGAATATAATGCCACGTGTATCCCAAAACGCAGTAGCCATAACCTTTCCAGCTGATTTCACCGTCTTTGCTGTCTTTGCAGCCCGTTCGTCTTTGATGGCCAGATTCCATCGTATTCAACCCGGATATTGTGGTTCAGAGCCCTGGTATTCATTGCACGATAATGCACCGAGTCACACCTTACTCATTGCATTTTTCGATAGCAAAAGAATTATCCACAAAGAATTCGTTCCAACTAGCTAATGAATTGCTGCAATTACTCGTGTACATTATCTCGAAGTTTTGGGGCATCTCTTGGCCCGAATCCATCGTATTCGACCCGAATACCCATGGACCTGGTCCCTGTTGCACGATAATGCCCCAAGTCACACCTTATTGTTCGTCAATTTTTAACTCGAAATCAAGTTTGTATGTTGAATCATCTGTGGTGTTCATCTGTTTTGGGCACGTGCGATTTCCCTCTATTCCCAAATGTTTTTATGATATTTCGACAACCAAACGACCTACAATATGAGCACTAGAGGTGCTGCCATTGAATGAGTTATACATCATCATTCATCATCGGCACTACAACCGGGAACCGGTCTTGGCCTTATTTAGCAAGTCCTGAGGCTTGTTAAATTTTCCATAATGATTTGTTTTTTCCGGGCAAGGTCATTAGTCTTGCGCCAGAGGCTCCCCGACGGAGAATCGAACCCCGGTCTCCCGCGTGACAGGCGGGTATACTAACCACTATACTATCGAGGAGCTAAATGAGTTATACAGGGTGGCGCAAAATTAATCATCCAATTATGTTTTTGAATTACTTTTTTACTAAATGAAAAAAAATAATTTTGAGTGATGGAAATCTTTATTTGGACCTTTACAATTTTTTCTAGTTCACAAATGTCACATATGATGTCTAGTTCACAAATGTCAAATATGATTGACGTACGACACAATTTGCAAAAATTATAACATCTTCCGATATGGTGATTAATTTTGCGCCACCCTATAATTTGAATCACTGCCCAATCACTCCCCGATTCCGCGACTTTCCATAATTTCACCATAATAAAAACTTAATCATTACCAACCACCATAGTAGCACAGAAACGTCCTATTGTATTCATCTTGCTCACCATTCCACTGCAGTAATATGTTTGTTGTTATTTCATATATTTGAATTCTAAGACAGTTCGGAAACTGGATCGTTCAATAATAACATTGTTCTTCTGGCAAGTACACATCACTTCTTTGTAAACATCTTCGAGAAGTAGATTAGTAAACACTTAGGATTATGTCGACCGTCTTTCTGTCTAAACTAGGCTCGGATTCCATTAGCATCGAAGACCTCTACCGCCCTTATACCTCATTTGTTTTAAAAACACCACTCTTTTAAGCGACAGTTGTTTTAAGTTGTTCTGAGGAAATATATATCGATTTGGGCAAACAAATAAGGAAATGGACGGTCGTGAAATTCAGCTGAAGATGGGGATTTTTAGGATTTATTTACTTAGGACATGTTATGAATTTGGTTTGTCGAATGTTTTATATTGGGGAAGAGTTTAGGGAACGCGTTTTATAAATAACAACCCAGGTTTTTGTGATGCCCAACTAATTGAATGCCAACTTCAATAATATATATATATATATATATATATATATATATATATATATATATATATATATATATATATGTATATATATATATATATATATATATATATATATATATATATATAAATAGGACATATTGAACCGTGATGACTCCATGCCTTCAACATCGAAGCTGACTTCAACATCAAAGCTACCTTCTTTCACGAAAGAGGAATCTCATCGTGTGGACTCGTCGCGTGTGAATGGCATACCGAGCAACGAATTTGGCACATGAATCTTCTTGACCCTTTATTGGGAAAACGTACATTCTGTCAAAATATAATCGGGATTGGTCATTCGGGCGGTTAATGATTTTGTAACACCAATGGACATTTATTTATTTATTAATGTAACACCAATTGATAATTGATGTCAACATTAATTATTTTAATGTAACACCAAGGAATATGCACCTCGCGGGAAGCGTTAGGCTACGTATCTTGGCATCAGCATTAAAGGTTATTTTGGCAGCGGCGGTATCCTGCCGTCCGCGCCAAATGTAATACCAGCAAGGTATTACTTTTATCCCTAAACCGGTAAACATATTTTACCTTATACTTAATCCGGTAAACTGGGATTACCACTTGCACTTTTAATCTTTACTACTCAAGCATGCCTGAGTGACTGGAGTTAAAAGTGTGTCTCCCTACTCTTTAATGATGAAATTGAATTATGAAATCGTTCTCTTTCGGTGGGAGATTAAAAAACGTCCGGGGTGTAATTACCCCCAGTTTACCGGTTTAGGGTTAACACACACACACACCGACCAAAGCGCAGACTATCGCCAAGGACGTGATCTGCGTTTACTATCGCATTCAAGAACCACCGGCCTTGTACGATTTCTTTCCCACCATTCCCCCATCCAAGTAGTTAGAGAACACTTGAACTAACCCTGTCCACACTATCCTCTTTCCCCTCTCTTTTCAGATATCTAGAGACTGAGCCCAACATCCTCACGGATGTAGGTGATTCCGGTTACCACAAGATGACCAGAAGCCAGAGACAAGGTGAACGGACACATTTGTTCTCGTCTCCCTAAAGTCGGCCTCTCGCCCCCCATTTTGTTTTTTTTTTTTTTTTGGTTTAGGGTTAATTATGTTGTTGACACAGGTATGTATGTCGTCCGTGCCAAATGGTAAGGTTAGTGGATTTTTTGACCTTACCTGTCAGTTGTAGCGCGGTCCGCACTTTCCGTTTCGGGTCCCACTGGAGAGTCGAAATGAGTAGACGTATGTTTTTGTAGAGTTTATTTTGTTTTATTTAGTTAAATTAAGTTATTACATTATGTTATTATTTTATTATTTTATTTTGAGTAACAGGCCCGCTGTACCCTTAGTTAATGACTGCTCAGACTGGTCTTGGCAACCACTTTTTATATACCTCAAAATCGGGTGTAGAACAGCAAACGATCATTTAGCCTGGACTTTGATGCAGAACGCATGACCTGCATTGACACCGATTTTCCCACACGAGAGCCGTCGATATAGCTCAACCATCATTTAAACTTAATTGGCCTTCGCCAGGCACATCCGCTTAAACGTTTGCTTAAACGATTTACCTTTTTCCGGTCATTTGCTTCACTCATACGTTGACTATGTCCGGCAAATCGAAATATGATAGATTGTATCCGCTCTATGCACGACTGGCAGTGACGGTTTTGCATTTGCTTCATTGTTTCTACGATAACGCTGCCGGTGACATGTTTCCAGCGTATGTCTCAGCGGTGGACGTAAAGTCACCGCTATGGAATTTGATGCCGTGGGGAGTGGCAATAGGCGCCAGCTAATCGTCCGACACGACGAGCGTGTAACATTCATGAAACAATGAGCGTGTAGCTCTGGATACTGAGACAATTAACGGAGTATTCGAATGATTATCGCAACGTATGCGATATAATCATTAATTGCCTGCGAGAAGAGGCGTCAATTGGTTAATGAGCGGTAAGAAGCGTTAATTGCTTGAGGGTTGCTTCGTGTGCTGGTTGATTTTTTTTTTTACACTAACGCGAGCACAAAAAAGGATTTTGAAGTACCCTTAAATGTCAGAGCACAGTGCGAGCGGATGGAGAGGAAGTGGATAAGGAAAGGAGGTGTCGATGTATATTGGTCTTGAATGTCTGGACATCACAACGGCCAGGAAACACATGATCAGGCAGAACATTCCACATTCGTGTGGTTCGGCTAAAGAATGACTCTCTATGTTTATTTGTACGCCTAAAGTCCACTTTCAACGTAAACTGATGTGCATTCACAGATTGACGGGTATCGCGGGAAAATGTCTGAAGGGGTGGAACATATTCAACAAGTTCAACAAGTTGAGCAACGACCGTAGTAATACCTATAGAAAAGAGATAGGCATGATACGTTGCGCCTGTGTTGTAAGGACGGATTGATAATTAACGGGGGATTGGCGCAAAACTAATGACCTTGCCCGGAAAAAACAAGTCATTATGGAAAATTTAACAAGCCTCAGGACTTGCTAAATAAGGCCAAGACTGGTCCCCGGTTGTAGTGCCGATGATGATGATGTAGCGAGATGTAGCAATTTCTCAAAAAATGACTTTTCAATGTTGGTATAACTGTCATCTATTTTGGCGCTGAGTTTGAGGACCATTGATCCAGTTTGTTGTCAGCAGCCAAAGATGTTCGTTTATCTCAAGTGCTATCGGCAATTTTTCTATAGAAAAAAGTACTGAACAAGGAGTTTTTTTTTTTGAAATCTTGTGTTGCGAACGTCATTCTTTGTGCGGATGCGCTGAAAAATGTCTGATTTGTTATGAATGTGGTAAGGCCTGTACATCAACGGGGAACATCATTGTTATCAGTGAAAGGCGGCTTTGGAAATATAGTTGAGCACTCACATTTATTGATTTCTCGACGTTTTCAGAGTCTGGGGTAGTTTTACATCACATTATAAAATTGTTTGCTCCTTGACTTGCATCTCCATTCTTATAAAGTTCAACTCAATCAAAATTTGAAGCTCGCCGCCTATTGAACGCGCCGTGTATATGCTATTTGCGGACACCCAGTTACTCAGTTGATTTTTTAAACAAATTCTACATTCACGAAGGCCCATTTTTATATCGGTGGACACGTGCAAAATTGCCGTATCTGGAAATCTGAACACCCACAAGTAATTGTGGAGAAGCCATTGCATCCGCAAAAAGGTGACTGTTTTCTGTGCGTTGTGGTCTGGTGATGTCATTGGTTGGTACGTTTCGAAAACGCAGATGGAGTGACTGCCTTTGTCAATTGTCAAGACTATCACTGTATTTTGTTGGCCACAAATTACAAGTTTCGATCTGAGCAATATTTGGTTTCAACAAGACGATGCCTCTAGTCACACATCACGAATCATTTTGCCTTTATTTAGCGAGAAGTTCCAAGGCCGCGTAATTTCAAGATTTGGTGATGTAAATTGGTCGCCGAAATCATGACGCCATTGGACTTTTGTTTTTGTGACGCTTGGATGCGAAGTGAGCAAGAAAAAAGAAAAGAAAATATGAAGAGTCTATAAAAACTCTTAAGGCAACACAATAGAAAAAAAGGTATCAATTATTAATGATGGTAAAATAATTTACGATAAAAGACAATGATCCCATTCAGAAAGTTTGGCGAGGACAGCCCTCCCAAAAGTCTCTTAAAGATGAATAGCAGAAAGCTTATAACCTCTCAAAGGCCGGCTAAACAATATTTCCCACCACTTCCTTTCTGGTTCAATGGATACAACCTACTGATCATATGACTGCGGTATTAGACGCTTTTGAAGGCATTTTACCTTCCTTGGTAATGAGTTTTATTCTTAGAAGAGGAATAATACTCTTGCATATATATATATATATATTTGATTTGAAGTCCGCATTTATTTTAATTCACAATCAAATTATACATATATCTTCATGTAGAACTAAATGCATGTCCTATTACTATACTATTACTATTTATTGGCCTGTAGGAACCCGAAAGTTCATGACCTCACCGACTCGACTCCGCCACTGTTCCCTGTCCTGTGCCATTGTTCCGTGCTGTATCCTCGAGGTCCAACCTAACATTGTCCTCCCATCTCCGTCGTGGCCGCCCTATCGGTCTCTTTCCCGTTGGCTTACCGTCAAGAATTCTATGCACGGTCCTATCGTTGCCTATTCGCGCCACGTGTCCGGCCCATCTCAATCTTCGCGACTTGATTACTCTCACTATTGTGGGTTTGCGGTATAGCTCTTCCAATTCGAAATGCATGTCCTATTCAACAAATATTGTTGTTATGTTAACTTACTGGCTCTTTGCAAGCATTCTAAATCATACAGTATCTACAGTATCTAGACCTTAAGGCAGTGTAATGCTGATTGTTTTGTTTGATTATGGCAGTGTTGTGTACTCGCAATTCTTGCCAGAAGGTCAGATGGTATATAAAGAATATTATGCGGGCGATATGTGGCGTTTGAGGAAAAAAATTCGTGGAAAAGGGGCAGATTCGTGGAAAGAAGCACGATAAGGCACCATCTCACGAGGTTATAATTGTGAACGAATTTCTGGGCAAAAATTCAATAAACAATAGGTGTGCAAGTGGAAACTTGTTCAATGGAGACAACCTAGTGAGCATATGAGTGTAGTATTCCACGTTTTTTAAGGCATTTTATAGGCTTTTTCTCCTCTTTGGAAATGAGTGTTATTCTTAGAAGAGGAATAATACTCTTGCATATTCGAGGGGGTGGACATAACAGTTATGTAATAGGAATATAGTTATAGAGTATCATCATCATCGGCGCTACAACCGGGATCCGCTATTGGCATAAATAAGGCAAGTCCAGCGGTATCCGGTCCTTACCCGAGAATTGTTAAATTGTCCATAATAATTTGTTTTTCCGGGCAAGATTATCAGCCTTGCGCCAACCTTTCTCAGGATGTCGCTGCATGTATTGGTTCACTACTTGACAGGTGCCGAAGTAGCGTACCAGGGGTGTCACGTGGAGACTGCATATAAACTTGGATTGAATACGCACAAAGACCGTCCTGGCCTTCACCGGGTTGAAAGCAGAGACTTTACCCTGTATGTTCGCTCCCACCCCCCAGTTATAGAGTATAGCACTCTAAAAAGTACAGTATCTAGTTTTTTGTTTATGTCTTTCGGCGTACAATGACTTTTGTAATTTTGTTTACCATGACTGTCAATATATAAGAGGGCTTCCTCTTTTACAAATATTCCTAGTGCAAAATACAAATAGGTATACGCTTGCATACGTTTTCAAAGACATTTTATATGCTTTTTCTTCTCTTTGGAAATGAGTTTTATTCTTAGAAGAGGAATAATACTCTTGCATAGTCGAGAGGGTGGATGTACATAAGAGTTATGTAGTAGTTGTATAGCCTTTGCGACGATAAATTTGAACCGACGCTATGATGGTTACAATCGCCGATAAGATAGAACCAGCACCACAGGAGTGCAAGTAGAAACTCGGTTTTTTTTTTTGCCAAACTCAACTTTATTGGAAAAAAACGTATGCAATGATTGATTGATATTGCTTGGTGAGAAACTTATAGCGATTGCGACGATAGTGAAGAACCTGTGATTCGAACCGACGCTATGACGGTTAGAACCGCTAAAAGATAGAACCAACGCCACAGGATTGCAAGTAGAAACTCTGCGTTTTTCGCCAAACTCCACTTTATTATAGAAAAAAATACTTATACAAAGATTGATTGATATTGGTTGGTGAGAAACTTATAGCGTGTGCGACGATAGTGAAGAACGTGTGATTCGAAACGATGCTATGACGGTTAGAATTACTAAGAGATTGAACCAACACGTCAGGCCACCGTCGCGTGTACGAATTCGATTTATAATCTCAAGTACACGCAACTGATGTGAAATTGCTATGTTATTGCTTGGTATACGGCTGATGCTTTCGCTTATTCAATTTCCTTTCTGTGTTATTCTTCACTATTTGCTTGTGCACTGTGCTAGAAATGCCACAAGTGTTCCAGAGCATTCCAGTTCCGTAGCAAGACGAATTCTGGTATCGAATTGAGGGCTGACTGTAAGAAACGCCATAAACTCCTAACTGTTCTGCAAGCTCTTCTTGAGTTTGAGATGGATTTCCATGCAGTAAAACTTGAAGTTCTTCGTCGTCAAATTTTTTTACTACACCTGGACGTGGATCGTCGTCAAGACTAAAATGTCCTTCATGACATTTTCCAAACCATTTTCTTAGTGTTAAATGACTCACAGAATGTTTACCCAAAGTCGAATTAATCAATTCCATAGCTTGAACAGTATTCTTAACATATTAATTTGAAAACAGAATAGAATGCAATGGCGTAAATGTTGCTTATCGACACCCATCTCTTATACAACGGATTTTTTTTACACTAACGCGCCCACAAAAGGGGATTTTCAAGTACCCTTAAATGTCAGAGCACAGTGCGAGCGGATGGAGAGGAAGTGGATAAGGAAAGGAGGTGTCGATGCATAAAATAGACGCGGTGGATGCGGAATGACGGCTTGTAAATGACTAAAACTAAAACACAGCATTTACTATGCTCAATACATCCAAAATGGCGGGCGAATGGGATGCGTTCAAGTATGTTTTAATGCGACCAACTGCCGCCTCAATGGCTGAGTTGGTAAGGAAGATGTATTTTCCGTTTGATTGTGCATAATTAGGTTCAACTGTCGACTCTTGCTATGGTGCAGTTCGGCACAATTACTGAGTGGGAGGTAGTCCCAAAGCCCAGCCGCCCGGTGAAATACCACCCCATTAAGCTATAGGCTTCGTGAAATGATTGGGAGAAACCCGTAAGCATCTTTCGGAGATTGGCTGGTGGACCCAGTCGAGAAAAAAAAGCAACTCATGGCGCTGACTCAGCGCTATAAGTTCGCCTTTGCTGGGAGAAGTAAAATAAAAAAAAATTCAGGGCCGAGTTTCTACGAACATACCTATTAAATGAATATACATCCTTCTACAATATATCAACAAATTCATTTTGTCCGGGTGACCAAAATCTCCTCGTTCTGCCCGGGGATCAGAAAGACTGCTTCAAGAGAGAAAATAATTTAGCACTGTAACCGGATCTCCACAATAATATTTGTGGACAGCTCATGTGTGGATTCCACGTCACATCGGGTTGCAGTGCGTTCGGGAAGAAGGCGGTTCCTAATAGAAAAGCAACCGATGAAAGTTGGATTTTTTGATACGATCCCGAGACAAAACACCAGAGTATACAATGGATTGAAGTAGGTGAACCGCCACTAAACAAAGTGCAAACCCAAAATCTGCAGGGAAGGAACTGGTCATCACTTTCTTTGATTATCGTGGTATGGCGTACATTCATACTACTACATATGGGCAGACGATCACTACGGCTTGTTACATAAACATATTTAAGAAATTATTGAAAGATTACATCCCAAAAGAGCGACTAGATTTCCTTATCCGGGGGAAATTGCACCTTGTTAATGAATTTTTAATCCAAAAAAAAACCCTCCTCTTCTACCCCACTCGCATTGTAGCTCAGATCTAGCTCTAAATGATATATATTCCCAGCGCAAAAGAGGAGCTCAATGATCGGCGTTTTCTTAGTGCAAGTCCGGTCTTTGGAGGCGGTTTTGAAGATACTCTCCAGGAATGGACTTGAACAGGTCTTTAAAGAGTGATAGAGACCCTACAACAATTGGGTTACATTGCAGAGAAGCGACATTGAACGTGATTGAACTGTTATGTGCTAAGGTTATATAAAAGGTGATTTATTGCAGTAGTCACCAGTTTTTTTATATATACCCTTCGTATATATAAACTTTCACGCGACTCCGTTTGACTCCACTTTTAGAACGAACTCTTATTGCACGTCTCTGAAAAAGGGATTTGCGCCTTTACACAATTTTGTGGCGTTTCTAACAGACACATACACAGTCCATAAGCAAATAGTGAAGAACACCGGAAGAAATTCGAATAAGCAAAGCATCAGAGCCGTATACCATAGCGATAACATAACAATTCCACATCAGTTGAGTGTACTTGAGTTTATAAATCGAATTCATACACGTGCCAGTGGCCTGATATGTTGAGCATTGATTCTAACCGTCATTGTGTCGGTTTGAATCACTCACTCCTCACTATCGTCATAAAACGATATACCTTCATGATATCCTTTTTTAGGAACCAATTCTCTTGTTGTGGTCCTTGAGCTTGTGTTTTTTTGTGGAAATATAAAACGCAATTTATGTATTACAATATAAGAATTGCATTATAATCACTCTCAACGATTTTGGAATCTAATTTCTATCTGAAGATGTCCGTGGAAAGAAAACCCAATCGGCGTGGCGTTCAAACAAAGATCGCAATATTTGCGTTCGTTTGATGTGTTTTAATTGTAATGTTTTGCCTAGACATTTTTGGAGACAGCCAGCTTTTGGCCAGTTATGTTTGTGACAGTTGTGTTTGTGGCAGTTGTGCTTGTGGCAGTTGTGTTTGTGGCAGTTGTGTTTGTGGCAGTTGTGCTTGTGGCAGTTGTGTTTGTATCAGTCGTGTTTGTGGCACTTGTGTTTGTGGCAATTGTGTTTGTGGCAGTTATGCTTGTGGCAGTTGTGTTTGTGGCAGTTGTGTTTGTGGCAGTTGTGTTTGTGGCAGTTGTGTTTGTGGCAGTTGTGCTTGTGGCAGTTGTGTTTGTATCAGTCGTGTTTGTGGCACTTGTGTTTGTGGCAGTTGTGCTTGTGGCAGTTGTGTTTGTATCAGTCGTGTTTGTGGCACTTGTGTTTGTGGCAATTGTGTTTGTGGCAGTTATGCTTGTGGCATTTGTGTTTGTGGCAGTTGTGTTTGTGGCAGTTGTGCTTGCAACAACTACGATTTTGGCGAAGTTTTAGTTTTCCTTACATATTGTTTTTGTACTTGGAAACATTTAACAAAATTTTAGTTAGGATTGTACCGAAATCGCTCGTTATTTTCCCCTTCTCTCTATACTTTCGACGCCCCAGTTTAAGTTAAGTGACAACTTTTGTCTTAAGCTTCGATTCAAAAAGTCCCTAAAAAAACAGAAAAAAATTGTAGATTATAGGAAAAAAGCCAAGGAACGGATTTTTAAACAAATTATTCGGAATACGAAGTAAAATATTTTAAAGGTATACTTTTGACTGAACCCTGAAAAAAATGAAAAGAAAAATCATTGTGTGGATACACATTTTTAATTTGTGCAGTTTGGGGATGTCGCTTTCGAAATCCCCGAATGTTTACCTGGCATTCGAGTCACCACTGTAGCTTGATTTTACGAACGATGTAAACGAACGTTGTGTTGTGCAAAGGGTCAGGTGGTTTTTTGAGCTGTAAGTTCGTAGAATTTATAGTCAAATTGGTCGGCCAAAGTGCTGGCAAAAATGAAAGGGATGTTCTAAATAAAACGTCGGTTTTAATTTAGCTGAACCAAGTTTTGTTGTCCTTTGCATCTCTTTGTTTTCAATTAGATTCCTTCCATCTATCTAGTGAGGATTAACTTTCGGAAACCTAAATGCTATTAGTTCACCTCGAAATTTAATTTCTATAGCCAACAAAAGGGATAGGTCGTAAGGATTCAAAATGGCAGATTTTAGACCGTGTTGGTCTGATCCAAATCTAAATGTATACGACAACATCTTAATGTTTTCACCTTATTTGTTACCTACCGACGGCGATTACTTCTCAGGTTGCCGTGATATTTAAAAATGAAAATAATCTTCAGGTTATATTATTATTTATTGCCCTGTAGGAACCCGGAAGTTCATGATCTCACCGACTCGACATCCGACCATCTGCGACCACATCAAAACCGAAGCCTTCAACGCTATTCGTGGAGGGCGACCTCCTCCCGTAACTTCCCATCCTCATGGAAACGTCCTCATCCCACCCAAGTCAACAACGCCTTTCGACAACCCACCGGCACCAATCACAACCTCGGCCTCGGAGCCCTCCCCCGTCAACGAGGATGATTCGCCGATTATTGGCGACGTCGGGCAGAATGTTCCGGATTCACAAATGAATGGAGAAGTCTAGTACGTTCACATCTGCTCGCCTTGCCAACTATCATCCGCCCGCTGACAACGACTCGGTGACGGAAAAGGAATGCTACTTAACCGTCACAATTCAAAATTCACTCAACGATTTTCATTTTTTCATCATCTCCAGCTTGCCTGGGACGGTGGTTCGCAGCGCCATCACCACGTTGACCACGACCAAAAGACGCTTTACTCTGTTGGACGGTCCGTCCTCTAGACGCTTTATTCTCCTGGACGCACCGCTATCACCGAGACCAAAAAACGCTTCACTCTGTTGGACAGTCCGTCATCCTCTGGACGCTTTATTCTCCCGGGCGCACCGCTATCACCGCGACCAAAAAACGCTTCACTCTGTTGGGCGGTCCGTCATCCTCTGGACGCTTTATTCTCCTGGACGCACCACTATCACCGCGACCAAAAAACGCTTCACTCTGTTGGACGGTCCGTCATCCTCTGGGCGCTTTGATTCTCCTGGACGCACCGCTATAACCGCGACCAAAAAACGCTTCACTCTGTTGGACGGTCCGTCATCCTCTGGACGCTTTATTCTCCTCATCACAACAATCGCATCTCGAACAATGCGTCTGACCAAATATGGGAGTTGAACTCCATTTTGGGACGAATATACGCCTTGTGTCCGGTTGAATGGTGTGAAGTATATTTTACATCCCTTAAGGAGCCCCATACATTTGGCTGCACTTTTCGCAGATGTGATCATTCCAAGTAAGAGTAGAATTAATTCGAGTGCCGGGGATTGATAGTATAATTGCCAAGAGATAATTTATAAAGATCAGGAAGAGAGTGGGTGAGAGTAGCGAGCCCTGGGGGACCATTATTTATTATTACTATTTATTGGCTTGTGGGAACCCGAAAGTTCATGACCTCAGCGACTCGACCCCGCCGTCGTTCCCTGTCCTGTGCACTCTCCTTCCACGCTCGACCATCCGATGCGATCTCGTCAAGGTCAAACCTTACATAGTCCTCCCATCTCCGTCGCGGCCGTCCTGTCGGACTCTTTCCCGTTGGTCTACCGTCAAGAATTCTACGCACGGTCCTATCGTTGCCCACTCGCACCACATGTCTGGCCTGTCTTAATCTTAGCGACCTGAGTACTCTCACTATTGTAGGTTTGCGGTATAACTCTCCCAATTCATGGTTCTGGAGTTTCCTCCATTGTCCTGCCTCCTCGTTATATTTAACTCCATAGATACCCCTTACAACTCGAATATGCGGAATTTGTTTTCCTCCCATTTTGTGAGAGCCCAAGCTTCGCATCCGTATGAAGCAATCGGCATGATTATGGTTCTATAAACACAGAGCTTTATGTTACGTGATAGTAGTTTGGATTTCAGCAGTTTGCTGACTGCATGCCAACTAGCGTTGGCGGGATTCAGTCTTTTGTTAATTTCCTTCGACATTCCGTTGCTGGCCGTTAGCATCGTTCCCAGATATTTAAATTCTTTAACTTTTTCAAATATCTTGCCTCTGACGTTTATATGTGTTTCCTGAGGTCCACCTGCTCTCGCCGTAATCATGTATTTTGTTTTGTTTTCATTTATTTCTTGACCCAGCTCTTCTGCCGTTTGCATGATGATTTCACAGTTTTTACTAGCAGTTTCTAGATTATCGCCCAGAACAGCGATGTCATCCGCATATGCGAGCACTTGTGTGACCGCGTTCAAGGCTGATCCGGTCATGTTGTCGTCTTTTACCTTTCTGATGACATACTCGAGCACAAGGTTAAAGAGACATGGTGAGAGGCCATCCCCCTGTTTTAGTCCGAACGGATTTCAAATGGTTCTGAGAGGTGGTTTTCTATTCTAACTCGCGCTTCGTTTTCGTTCATGCAGATTTGAATGAGGGCAGAATATTTTTTCGGGATTCCCAGCTCAACTACAATATGGTAAAGTCTTTGCCCTGCGACTGAGTCGTAGGCTTTTTTGAAGTCAACGAAAAGTTGGTGAACCGTCTCTCCGTATTCTCACTTCTTTTCCAGTAGTTGCCTTATTGTGAATATTTGGCCGCTTCTTGATCGGTTCCTACGGAATCCGCATTGGTAGTCTCCCAGTATTTCTTCTGTGTACGGTGTGATTCTCGCCAGTATGACATTTGTTGGTATTTTGTATGTGGTTGGGAGCAATAATATCCCTCTGTAGTTTTCGTAGTCAGATCTGTCAGCTTTTTTGAAAATGGGGACGACTATTGAGGTTTTCCATTCTTTCGGAGTAACTTCCTTATCCCATATTGTTTTGATGAGTTGGTGGACCTTTCGAGCGGTTGCCGCTCCTCCATGCTTTACAAGCTTTGCCGGTATGCAGTTGACCCCGGTAGCTTTGTTGTTTTTCAATCGATTTATTGCGTCTACAACTTCGTTGAAAGAGGGCTCCGGGACCTGAGGCTTGGCTGTGTGTACGTCTGGTGCGTTTATTTGTGGTTGCAGGTTTTCAAAGTACTGCTGGGTGAGCAGGTTTTCAAAGTACTGCTTCCATCTTGTCACTATATTGTTTATTTCTCTGACCAGACAGCCGTTTGTCTCTCGAATTATTTTGGCTCTCCCTCGGTAGTCATTTCGAATTGAATTTATGTTGGTATACATGCCTCTGATGTTCTTTGCTCTGGAATTTTCTAGGATTTTTTCGAACCGAGTCTTGTCCCATTCGCGTTTTTTGCGTTTGAAGAGCCTCATTGTCTCTCTCCGAATCGTCGCGTATCTTTCTGCGTTGACTTCATTATATCTTTCTAAGTGGATCACTCTGAGGGGCTTACGTTCTTCGATCTCCGCCCTGCACTCATCGTCAAACCAAGGTTTGGACTTAATTGTTTTCTTAAATCCTAATAGATTTTAGGCTGTTAGTTTGATTGTGTCACTGATCGATGTCCATTTAGTGTCCACACTATTGGCTTCCTCTTTGTCACTGCTCCCATTCCCTAGGATGCTAAATCTATTCGTTAGTTCCTCTTGATATTCAGCCCTTTTGCGCAGGTCTTTTAGTTTACCAATGTCGAACTTTTTTCTCGTCTCCTGTGACTGCCCATGTGGGTTTGTTGCGAGCCGACTCCTAATTTTGCCCATCACTAGAAGATGGTCGGAGTCGCAATCTGCTCCTCTATATGATCTTACGTCAAGGATATTCGAGTGGTGTCTTTTGTCTATGAGTAAGTAGTCTATTTGGTTACGCGTTACACCGTCGGGTGATATCCATCTGGCTTTATGGATTTGCTTGTGCTTGAACATCGTGCTTTTCACTACCAGCTCTTTTGACGCTGCGAACGTGATAATTCGAATTCAATTATCATTTGAAACGTTGTGTAGGCTGTCTTTACCTATAGTTGGTTGGGAGATATCTTCCTTTCCAATTTTCGCATTGAGGTCCCGAGGAGGATTTTAACATCGAATGATGAGATCACATCAAGTACTTCCTCTAGGGTCTCGAAGAACGTGTCCTTCGTTTCTTCGTCGGTAGATTCTGTTGGGGCGTGTACGTTAATAAAGACATAATTGTACCATGGCCCCTGTATTTTTAGCACCAATATTCGGTGATGAGTTGTACGAGATCTACCTTGAAGCTAATATTGTAAGAAAAACCAAGCTCGATAGAATCCGGTGGGCGGGACACCTAGCTTGAATGAGCGAAGAGGAGCCTGCACGGAGTGCCAAACTGGATGACATCGGCTCGAAATCGGGACCGATGGAGAGATTTGTTAAATAAGGCCAAGACCGGATCCCGGTTGTAGTGCCGAGGATGATGATGATTCGGTCATTAATAAATTTCACATATTTTACATGGGGCGTAATCTTCTTGTGGTTATGTGTATTGGTACCTCCACATGCCAGAGTAAACCCGTTGGTTTCGATTACTTGATGTGGGAGTCGGACTTCCTGAAGCGTGACGATGTCCATTTTATATTGTTTCGCGTTTTCTACGACCGTCTGCATAGCGCCTGGTTTGTATAACGTTCGAACATTCCATTTTATATTGTTTCGCGTTTTCTACGACCGTCTGTATCGGGCCTGGTTTGTATAACGTTCGAACATTCCACGTGCCGACGAGTATACCCCGTTTTTTCCGTTTTTCCCTAGATCTTCTTTTTGCCGAGTCGGTGTTTTCTTAATGATTTGTTCCCTTATGATAGTGTCGGCTCATCACACCTACCCCTACCGGGTTTTTCGTGGAATTGTTTTTTGTATGTTGATTATTCATTTTTGTTCCCACGAGTCTTGGGGTTTCAAATAGTCCGCCATATCAGAGCCGCTCTTTGATATGGAAAGGTCTGCTTACTGCTCTGATTCGACCCAGTGTCAGAGAGGGGACGTTATAATACAGCCGGTATACTCCTGGCTGCAAATCATCCAATGGGCACGGTGACGCGTAACACACTGGATTAGGGGTGGAAAAATGTGGAACGCTTCACGATATTACGTGTCATCCTTGACGTTTTCGCCTTATTTGTTACCTACTGACGGCGGTTACTTCTCAGGATGCCGTGATCTTTAAAATTCAGACTAATCTCCAGGTGAAGTGTAAAAAGTATTTTGTCGCCCAGAGAAAGGGAGTCGCTCCCACTGTGCTCTGACATTTAAAGGTACTTCGAAAACCCCTTTTGTGCGCGCATTAGTGTAAAAAAGAACAATAATAATAATAAGTGTTGGTAGATGTTAACCCATCCAAAACTCAATTTGTTCGAAGAAAAGTGTAGCCACCGTCTTTGCCTCCGCATTGGGAAAGGCATCATCATCATCATCGGCACTACAACCGGGATCCGGTCGTGGCCTTATTTAGCAAGTCCTGAGGCTTGTTAAATTTTCCATAATGATTTGTTTTTTTCCGGGCAAGGTCATTAGTCTTGCGCCAGAGGCTCCCCGACGGGGAATCGAACCCCGGTCTCCCGCGTGACAGGCGGGTATACTAACCACTATACTATCGAGGAGCTATAAAATAGAGGGATATTAAAAACACTGGACAAAAAGTAATGAGACTGTATTTTTCAAAATACGGTCGCCGTCAATATCGATGTATATTTTTTTAGTAGGTTGGTAAATTGCATCCCATTTGCTTAGTTAGGTCAGAAATTGCAGCGTATTTTGTGTTTGAGGAAAACTGTTGTCGACGATTTTTTAAAGTGGTTCATCTGGCTGTGAAAAGAGTTCAACATTTATTTAATAAAAAACGAATCTTCAGTATGAATGAAAGAAGTGTGACACTTTCTTCCTCAACCCATTAATCGCTTTTTGGTTTTTCTAAGAGACTTCGCGTATGTATGAGAGACTAGGCGCTCAATACCAAATTAAAAATACATTCAATGTAGATATAAAAAAATTCGACTTCCTTTTTTTACGGATATCCTTCCAAATGAATTTGAATACATTTAAAGTCAATCTCTTTCAAAGTTCTCATTTGTTCTACTACACGACGCACGACATACGTGAATTTTCGTATCCTTAAAGGTCACAGTCAAGTGGGAAATGTAAAATATCACAGGCGGAGTAATTAGTAATTGTTTGCTTCAAAATCTGGATTTTGCAACTGAGAGGATGTTATTTGAGATTTCTATTTTTCAAATTCACGTCGTTCGGCAGAAGTGGTACCCATATTAATTTACTTGTGTGAAAGAGACAAATAGGAGATGTGTGTTCATATACATTACATTTCAAATTCCAAACATAGTAAAATGTCCTATTTTGTAGGATAGGACAATAAGTATTAAGTATAAGTATCGATTATAAACACAACCAAGCAGAATTTTGAGTTTCCATTTTGTTATGCATGATTTAAAACATTTTTTTGGTTAAGATTTGACCAGTTTTAAAACTTGCCTAGTGCGAGAAGGGTGTTTTGGACTGGCTAGAGTCACGAGTTGATTTGACACTTGGCACTCTAATCAGATAAAATATAAATACGCCCTCTAATTTATATTAAGTTTATTATACTATTATATTTTTTAAGCTGTGGCAGCTGATGCTCTACGGGCGCACCTTCAAAACCACAGACCTTTGTAAATTCATGCAATAAACAATGTTCAACACAAGAAGTAATTTTGTTCAAAAATATATGTTTTTAATCATAAATTGTAAATTGTTTAGTGATTCGTAAAACATGTAGTGAAATAACCATATTTATCGAATAGTAGATTGGGTAAGGCTTTGCTGGCATACACGCATTGTTTCGTCGAAATTTTCCAAGACCGCTCTGTGTAAATGTGGCTGAATGTCATAACGCTCATTTGCTTGTATGGCGTGTGCTTATTGGCATTAGTGTTTGACTTTAAAAAATCTCAAGGAAAAGAATCCAACGGCATTAAATCGCATGATATCAGCAGCCAATTCTGATCGTGTAGCGCTTCAGAATATTTGGAAACAACTCTTAACTGTCAGCTGTCAGTCATGTTTTTATTAACAATCATCATCATCATCGGCACTACAACCGGGATCCGGTCTTGGCCTTATTTTACAAATCTCCCCACCGGTCCCGATTTCGAGGCGAACTCATCCAGTTTTATTAACAATACCACTGCACAAATGGGGAAAGATTCAAATATTGGGTGAATTTTGGGACACCGTTTACACCAAAAAAGATTCGAACAAAAATCTGTGTAGCATCACAGTTTTAGTACAATTCTACACGAATAAATAATTGTTAATTGCTCAAATCACCCGGTGTGGAATTGAGTTGTGAGCAATTGCCTATAATTCCAATTAAGGGATTGTAGGCAGTTTTGAAGGTCACTATTTAAAAAAATATAAAACGCACTATTTTTAATAAATACACCAACAATTCATTTTATTTGTTATGCGTATCATCATCATCATCATCATCGGCACTACAACCGGGAACCGGTCTTGGCCTTATTTAGCAAGTCATGAGGCTTGTTAAATTTTCCATAATGATTTATTTTTTCTGGGCAAGGTCATTAGTCTTGCGCCAGGGGCTCCCCGACGGGGAATCGAACCCCGGTCTCCCGGGTGACAGGCGGGTATACTAACCACTATACTATCGAGGAGCCCAATGTTATGCGTATAGATACAGAATATTTCCCGGGAGTATGTTGTTTCGGTAAGGTTCGGTTCGAGACGACGATGTGATGGTACTTCCGAATGACGGACGATATGTTTACTGTCCGAGTGACGATATTTTTTTTTTAAACTGTATTTATTAACCGTAATTTTAATTTTAATTAATTCACATTTAAGTGATACAGTGACTTAAAATTAATTTTGTAACAACTGTTTACATGTAATTATTATAATAATACATATATTTTCCAAACAATGTTTCAAGAGTTACAGGATAGATGTGTGTTTATATATTTAGTATTGTTTCGTCTTCCTGGAAAAGGTCAGAAAACCAGGAATTTCTTATTTTTACTTTACTGAATTGAAACCTAACCCTAATTATAAATATAACTTAACCTAACTTAGTCTGATTATTATAAATGAGCTATGAACAAAACAAAGTTTTAAAATTAAGGGGATGTAGGAATTACATGTGTGGAGTAAAGTCAGTAATGGGTTAGAGGTAGAGTATTTCTTTCCGGTTATTCGTTGGAAAAACATAGAATGTTGGAAAATGGTTGAACGTTACAATATTTTTTTGTTTTGTTTTTTTTTTGTTTTTTTAATTAGACTTCTCTCGAGGGGGCGAACCTATGGCGCCTAGTGAGCGCCCTGAGATGCCATCAAATAACTGTTCTTTTTAAACAGTTGCGGGTTGTAACGCTCCGGGAACACTCGCGTGGGAAGGGAGTTCCCCAGCTTCCCTGCTTTGTAACGGAACGAGTTCTGATGCAGGGATGTTCGCGCCGTCGGGAGATGAACCACAAACTGGTGCGATCCGTCGGATTTTCTTGTTGAGCGCATATAAGCCGAATTGCGTGGAACAATACCAAGAATCTCCGAAGAACAGTACCCGTCATAATATCTGTAAAACAGACAGAGGTCGGCTACGCGCCTTCGATGTGATAGCGACTGTATTCCCGACGTCAGCGCCGAGTCCCCGATCAGGCGGATCGCTCGTCTCTGTATACTCTCAAGCAGGTCGAGGGTATGTTTAGGAGCCGAGCTGCAAACATGAGAGCAATATTCGAGGTCGGGTCCAATTTGGGATTTATATAGGAGAAGAAGTTGGGTCGGAGTAAAATATTTCTTGGCTCTAAAAAGATAACTCAGTTTTCCTGAGGCTGACCTGGCGATACTCGACACGTGTTTATGCCATGATACATTCCCACAGACCGTGACGTCGAGCAATTTCAAACTTTCCCCAGCCTCGAGGGCCCGGCTATTCATCATCAGCTGTGGAACCGATGGTCCACTTTTTGTATATTGTGTCTTCGCTGCATTGAAGTCGACGAGATTGGCCCTTCCCCACTGCAGGACCCTATCCAGATCTTGATTCAGAGAGTCAATCTGTCTACATCTCAGCCGATGCGACGCAGATGCACGAATCGGCCGAACACTCGAAAAGGAGGAAACAAGGGTACTATCATCCGCAAAACTGAACACTTTGTTATCAGTTGTCTCCAACAAATCATTTATGTGGAGCAAGAATAAGGTTGGAGCCAAAATAGAATCCTGAGGCACCCTCGAATTAACAGGATACAGATCCGAACACTCGCCGTCCACAACAACCCGGATCGATCGATTCTCGAGAAAGCTCCTCGTCCAGTTGCAAAGCTGTTGGGAAAGTCCATATGAACGAAGTTTGCTCAGCAATGCTCGTGCCAGACGCGGTCAAAAGCCTTGGAGATATCCAATACGACCGCCCTTGACTCACCATTCCGTTCAATCGCAGATGTCTATATATCGGTTATAAGTGTCAAAAGGTCTCCTGTGGACCGCCTGCCACGGAATCTGTATTGACGATCATTCAGAAGTCCGTTGCACTCCAAATACTTAACTAACTCTGTATTGATGGCTTTTTCCATTTCCTTAGATAAAATAGACAGTAATGGTATCGGATGGTAATTTTGTGGGAGACACTTTTCTCCCCTCTTTGGGATTGGCTGAACTCGAGCGATTTTCCAGCAGGCAGGAAAGATCCTCCGTGCATAAGATAAGCGGAAGAGTTTGCCAAGAAACGGCGATAGTTCTGGTGCACAGTTCTTAAGGAGTTGCCTTCCTACAATCCAGTTCACGTAGAATGCGCTGAATAGTGCGCGGACGAAATCTCCCATCCCGCCAGGAAGACCGTACCGGCGCGATCACAGGTGGCTCCAAAAGACGACGTTTGAATTCGCGGAAAATAAATTCGCGAACACATTAGCTTTATCCTTTGAATTCGTGACTAACGTCCCGCTGTCTGTCACCAACGGAGGGAAAGAGGAGGGTGCGAAGTTACTGCTGACAGCCTTTGCCATTGACCAGAAGGAGCGCGAACCAGTTGGGCACCGAAGGAGCTTAATGATCGCCCTGTCGTTGTGAGCCTTCTTCGCGATATCAATCGCCTGGTTGCACGCGTTTCTGATTCTAACAAAATTCGTTCTGCTAACATCGGGGGGATTGGAGCGCCATTGCTTAAAAGCTCTGTTATTTGCAGCTGTAATCAGCTCGCATTTTTTATCAAACCAAGGTTTATCAGACGAACTTCATTTGATGGAATGTAGAATATACATCTCCATCACCTGAAGAATAATCTCTGATGCCGACTCCGTGCAAGCGTTAACATCGGAGTTTCCGAAGCACACCTCGGACCAGGGAAAGGATGCAAAGAAATCTCGCAAATCGTCACAGTTAGCAGCCCCATACTTCCATACATGACGAAGCTGCCTAGGCCGGTTATGCGCTTGATATGCAAGTGGCTGCGTGACAGATACCAAGCAGTGATCCGAGTTTCCCAATGGCGTAGAAACCTCTACAGTATAAATACGCGGCTCGGATGTCGAAAACAGATCCAGGGTGTTCGCATAATCGCATCGGGCATCCGGCACTCGCGTTGGCTCCCCCACGGGTTGAGTCAAGTTGTGGCTCACTACAAACATCTCCGCCAGCCTCCCAGCTTCGTCGGTTCTGTTAGAATGTAACAACCAGCCGGAATTGTGCACATTAAAGCCGCCAAGGAAAACAATTTCTGAAGCGGGGTGGTTGATCTGTATCCACTCGACGGTATGTGAAAGATGTTCGAAAAATGTCGCCGTCCGATCGTCATTCGGGGAGCGGTAAAGACAACAAAGAAATTTATCGGAATTCCTCAGCACGACCCTCAACCATATGATGTCCATATTATTGGGTTCCAAAGCCTCCATCCTCTGGCAAGCCAGATTGGACCGAGCGAAGACGCAGATTCCGCCCTCTAAACGGAATCTCGAATGTAAGGCGTATCCTGAGCAACGAAGATATGTCGAATCAGTTGACAAATCGACCTGGGTCTCAGTTAGGGCAAGGGTATCAGGTTTCGTTGTTTGCAAATATTGGTGGACGGGGTTTACATTAGTATTGGTGAAACCGATGCCCCTGATGTTACAAAATGCCGTCACCAGTCGAGCGTGGGCAGAACCTCGAGAGCGAGCCCGGTTATGCGATGACGAACCTTTTAAAGTTCCATTATTTATCATGATATCTGCATGATGTTCCTCCTGACATAGCCCCCCCCCCCACGAGATCCGAATGGAGACTAGTTTACTTCCGGAATTCTTTATATCAGAAGGTACCATCATGACTTATCTCCGTGTCAGTCCGGGCCATCAGCCACACATCCGAAACACCGCCGAAGATTTCTCTCGGCGATATCGCGAATGCGCAGCGTGACGGGGTGCTATCTCACCTTGGGACCGACTACCACCTAAACCAACTTTTCCTCGAACCGGTCCATCAGCCAAGCTACGAAAGATGGCCAGGGATTTCTCCCGACCATTTCACGGAGCCTAAAGCTTGATGGGGTGGTATTTCACCGGGCGACAGGCCATTGGGACCCCACTTACCACTCGGCCTTTAGTCGCCTCTTACGACAAGCCAGCCTAGCTGTGAGTATATTCTAACGCCCTACTCACAGGGCCGAGTAACTGGCTGGGGGTAAGTTCAGTGTTGTGTTATATATGATCTCGTTTGAATCATTTACCAGTCTGACTGAGGTGAACATAACTCTTGTGTGGAGACAGTTGGGATAGTTAGTGTTGATATCTAGAGGGTTCGCTAAAAGTGAGGTTATTATGGGATTGGGATTATTTCGTAGGTTTTCCATAAATTTGATAGACAGCTCGAGGAATCGTCTATCGAGCCGTTCTGTACCAGCGGTATTGTAGAGTTGGACGTTACTGTAGTACTTATAGGAGTTAGGACGACGATGTAATCCACAGACATACCTAAGGCATTTACTTTTCAATGCTCGCAACTTCTCCATTTGGGAGGGAGTGATATGTTACCACAATGGGCACGCGTACGTGAGTGTGGGTCTGATAATTCGTTTGTAGATGAGCAGTTTGACTTATTGAGAGAGATTATTAGGTTTCCACATGACTCTTCTACAGAGATTAAGCTGAATTGTGGCTTTATAAAGGGAATTTTTATTGTGGGAGGAAAAATAAAAGTTATTAGAAAAAGTTATTCCCAGAAATTTTAGGGTTTTGGAGGGTTTTATCAGAGTGTTGTTTAGTTTAATTTTAATTTTGTTGTGGCAGCGTCTAGTGTTGTTTGTACAGGGCCTGTTTTTGCCCTTGAACACAATGAGCTTCGTTTTATTTGGGTTACGGTGAATTTTCCACTTATTAAAGAATATTGTTAATGCGGTTTCTTGCAGCCTTAACAAATTTGCTGCTTGAGTAAATTAATGTATCATCAGCATAATTCAACATCACAACATTAGGAGATACGGGTTGAAGAATATCCGCGGTATATAACAGATATAAAATTGGCCCTAAAATAGAGCCTTGGGGAACACCCGCGGTTATGTTGCGAGCTTCTGAGACAGAAGAATTTTTTCTCACAACGAATTTTCTGTCAGAAAGATAAGAGGCTAAGAGCTTTGTTGTGTGAGAGTTTAGATTAAATATGGAGTGCAGTTTGTACAGAAGCCATACGATCCAGACGCCTTTGAAATATCAAGAGATATGCACAAAGTAGGGCTTTGGTTTTGGAGACCGGTTGTAACATCGTGTTGGCTCCTCGATAGTATAGTGGTTAGTATACCCGCCTGTCACGCGGGAGACCGGGGATCGATTCCCCGTCGGGGAGCCTCTGGCGCAAGACTAATGACCTTGCCCGGAACAAACAAATCATTATGGAAAATTTAACAAGCCTCAGGAGTTGCTAAATATGGCCAAGACCGGTTCCCGGTTGTAGTGCCGATGATGATGATGTAACATCGTGTGGAAGTTTTAGTAGAGCATGACATGTGGATTGTCGCTTACGGAATCCGAACTGAGAGTTAGGGATGAGAGCGTTCTCATTGGCAAATGAGAGAAGATTTTGATAGATCTTGCGTTCAAGTATCTTACTTAGTGTATTTAATAGGGATATTGGACGATAATTGCAAGGGTTATTACTACCACCGGGCTTCTTAATAGGAATTACTACCGTAGTTTTCCAGTTCTCTGGGAAGTGTGATGCATTAATCATATGATTAAGAAGAACGAGGATGGGAAGCAGATTCGGCGGGCATAGCTTTTTAAATAGAAGGTGTGGGATTCCATATAATCCAATTGACTTTTTGTTATTACCTGATCTTACAATCTCGGATAATTCGTCCGCAGTTAGAAAAGTTGTGGCGTCTAATGGGTGTGAAGCTATGTTTGTGTTGTTAAATTCACCGATGAAGGGAGTAAAAGATGGGAATAATCTGTTTGAGATGTATTCGTTTACGGTGTCCTCAAAGCCAGGAGTTGAGAGGGAATTATTTTGCTGATGAATCTTTGAGAAGTGTTCTGCGAGGCAATTTGCTATGTCCATATCGGATTGGGCAATATTATTGCTTATTGGGTTGATGAGATGATCAATTCGGGGTTTATATTTACGACCAGTTAATTGGTTGATGTTTTTGAAAAGATCAGGATTTGGTTTCATATTTTTAAGTGTGGAGATGTAGTTTTCATCTGCGAACTTTTTCAACTGCTCATTTATCAGAGTGGATAGGAGTTGGATCTGGCTTTTAATAAAGGGGCAGTATCTTGTATGAACTGGCGCAAGACTAATGATCTTGCCCGGAAAAACAAATTTTCATGGAAAATTTAACAAGCCTCAGAACTTGCTAAATAAAGCCAAGACCGGTTCCCGGTTGTAGTGCCGATGATGATGATGATCTTATATGAAGCTTTTGGCGGGGCTGCTTTTTAAGACACAATAATTTGGTTCGGATGCTGGGCAAAGGCTTTCCTAAATAATTGTGAGGAATGGTTATCGGGGTGTTATTGCTGAGAGCCTCCTTAAGAATTTGCTCTATTCTTACAGATGCTTGATCAATTTCAGTAGGGAGTAGATGAGATCATCATCATCGGCACTACAACCGGGAACCGGTCTTGGCCTTATTTAGCATGTCCTGAAGCTTGATAAATTTTCCATAATAATTTTTTTTTTTTTTTTTTTTTGGGCAAGGTCATTAGTCTTGCGCCAGAGGCTCCCCGGCGGGGAATCGAACCCCGGTCTCCCGCGTGACAGGCGGGTATACTAACCACTATACTATCGAGGAGCCAGTAGATTAGATGCTTCCGGGATATACAAGTTAGAGAAACTTATCGCTATGTCCCTATTGACATTTCTCCATTATGTTTTGGAGAAATTTGGCACAGGGTTTGACGACTAGAGTGGGTCGAGAGAGGGGATTTGGATCGTGGTGTGTACGGAACCATGATCAGAAGGAAATATAAAGGAGACAGTAGGTGGACCCGCTGAGTGAACATCATCGGACTTGAGGAAGAAGTCGATTGTTGACTTGGCTGAGCTAGTGACACGAGTTGGCTGTAATGGGGAGTCAATGTATGTATATGGATAAGACGGGAGGAGGCAATTGGCGACCATATTTGTCGCATTTATTATTATTGAATGCTGTATGACGAGCATTCCAGTCTCCCCCGATTATAAATGGAGCGGGAACAGACTGTTGGATTATCTGAGAAATGTCAGTATCTGAGGAATCTGGTTGTCGTGAAGGGTGAATATCAATGGATGCTAAGACGAGCACTTTATTGTTCTCACAAAAAAGTTTAACTGCCGTGTATTCAATGCTGAATATATCGGTGAATCTAATTTCACTGAATTGAAATTTTTTGTGTACTAAGATGCCGGTACCTCCGTGAAATCCATTAGTTCTGGGGTTAGAAACAAAAGTGTAATTGGGAATGGAAACTCGGGAATTTTGTTTGAGCCAGGTCTCTGAAAGGAAGAGGATATCTGGGGAAAATTTTTCAACAAACAACCGGAGGTGTTGCTTACGTATATTAGAGTAAATGGATTCTGTGTTGAGGGAGAGAGTGACGATATGATTCTGTCCGGTTTAAACGGCGATGCGAGACCGACGAAGGTGGCTGGTTCGTTCGAGCTCTCAGGAGTTACTTCCTTTGCAAATTATCAAAATAACTTGCAGAAAGCATTCCCTTGGTCCAAACACTGTGCACGGAGATCGTTCACTTCTCTCCTGGGATGCACGTGCGTTTTAGTTCACAAGAGTAAGTAATTAGTCTCGCCTCGCAAGATATGTCTGGCTGCCAGGTGTTGGCAGTTTGTTTGGATAATGAGACCCAATTGAAAAATAGTACAAAATGTAGGACAGGGTACATTGTTTAGATAATAAAGGAATGAAGCCATTTAAGGATTCGTGAGTTTGAAATCGCGGAGCCGTCATAAATGGTCAGTGAAGGGTCGCGACAAAAATCATACAGGTAATTTTATTTTAGGGACTTTCGTCAGGAACAATAATAGTAATTTTATTTCCAACACAATGGGACAAGATCGTCAGTTGAACTTACGTACGCACAGTCAAATTCCGAGAAACAAAGTGACAAAAGACACAGTGGTGCATACATATAGGGTGCGTCTCCGTACACTTTTGTTATTAAAATTCCTCTTTGACTCTGTAGCGGGGAGGTATGTACCAGCATGGGTACTTGGTTCACTTCCTCCGCCAACATCCTCTTACAGTCGCACATTGCGCCGCCGTAAACTGTCCGCAGGAAATTGTCACCAAAGAATGAAGCAAAACGCACCGATGGTAGTCTCCGGAATAAAACGCACTGATTTGGTTAATGTTAATTCTTTAATCGTTACGAGGTTGCTTTCACTTAGATTTATCTTTTGGTGATTTTTCGAATTTAATTTAAACACCCACACGACGGACTCGTTTAATTACTCCGTTCGTTACCACGCACTAGACTCTAGTTATTATCGCTCCCGTCCGCGGAACGGAAGCGGAAGTCCGCACGACTATTGTCGTCGGCAGATGGAAAAGGACTCACCGATATCCTCTCCAATAAGGATATCGTTTTTACCTACCACCAGGGAAACGTAAAGTCTCTCTTGGTGGTATAGGAAACCAGATCTTGTAATAAAGGTCATGGTGGTATGTGTGGGATCGTTCAGATCAATGCTATTCACACGTGCAGTGGAACAACGAAACCGGCAGGCGGCAAGGACAATAGGGAAAAATGACCAAATGCGCCGTTGATAATGCGGGTCATTGTTTACACGATGCCTCGTCGCTATTTTCGAAGTTGGGAGAAAAAGGTGCTAAAAGCAAATTGGATGTTTATGGCATCTCTGGCTGCAGTAGAAACCGGGTTCATATTTGCATTAGGAAATGCTGGAGAATTTGGTTTCGGCGTCTATTGCGCTAATTATATGCAGCTGCTTGGGTTGTTTATTGATAAGACAAACAAAAAAGGTTGCCAGGCAATGTGTATGAAAAGGTACATGACGGGGCTGGGAAAATAGACGGCGCAATATTTATGGTCCCTGGCTTGACGGTTACAATGAATGCAATCCGAATTATTTTGTTTACAGGAATTTGTCTGGTACCGAATTGGTTTAGAGTACCAAATAAGAAAAGAAAGAAATCTTACGGAAATTGTATGCGAAGGGATGCATGAAAAGGTAAGTTTTCTCTATAGGGATTTTAAGATTATAGATGGTGATCTATATAATGCGTGAAGCATTCGCAGGTACTAATACTGTTGGATTAGCAAACTTAAGGAAGTTGGGTAGTAGCTATGGGGGTTTTTTCAGGTAAGTAGACCGTAGGGTTTGGCGGAACCGCTACAACTCCTTTGAGGGTCATGCCTTTTATTGTCGACGATGAATGACTGCTCATTATTGGAAAAGTCCTTTCATATATTTAGGACGAATCATTCAAAAATTGACGGTCCACTGTTTTTCGTGCCTTTAAAGCCAATAATCTTCGGAAATAAATTCCGGTGCCCTAGTTATAATTTTACAAGATTGTAAGTGTAATTTTCCCAATGGCAAAACTGTCAATTAAACCAATAACGAACAACGCATGATTCAATTGGTCAAGCACTATATCTCATCGTAGGGTAAAAGCAATTGACACCGACTAATTACAACATGGTAAAGTCGATGGGTTACTATGTAGGAGAACTTAGCAAGTAATAACCCCGGCGGAGGTAAAAATGTAAATATCAGCAAGAAGCCGTAAATGGTGACGGGAAAAAGAACTACAGGATAAAGTAAAAAAACATGGTCACTTCGAGCCATAAATATTTGAGCAAATAGGCTAATAACCTTTCCCGGAAAAACAAATTATTACGGACAATTTAACAAGTCTCGGATAAAAACCGGATACCGGTGGAGAGACTTGCTAAATAAGGCCAAGACCGGATCCCGGTTGTAGTGCCAATGATGATGAAATAGGTAGGTAAGTGTTTATGATTTATAGAGGAAATGCCTCCTTTGACATTCCTCTGTTGAATGTTGATACCTTGAGTTGAGAATTCGTCAGGGCACGTAAACCCGTGACGTGATGAGTTGAGAATTCGCCAGGGGACATAAACCCGTGGCGTGATTTTTTAATTGGCGCTTAGGCTCCTTAACCTATGCGTCCTGAAAATGAAAAGTTGGTGATGTAACAAACAATTGTGTTGATGTTCACCGGTCGAGCAGTGAGAGAAGAATCATCTTTATTTAATTTTTTTTTTTTTTTCAAGACTATTTATTAACCAAAATTAGAATTCGTACATTTAAGTAATACAGTGACTTAAAATTAATTTCGTAACAATTGCTTACATGTAATTATTATAATAATATATACATTTTCCAAACAATATTTTATGAGATATAAGATAGGTGCG
The DNA here is from genome assembly GCA_963931805.1 of Microdon myrmicae. Taxonomy (NCBI): domain Eukaryota; kingdom Metazoa; phylum Arthropoda; class Insecta; order Diptera; family Syrphidae; genus Microdon; species Microdon myrmicae. The sequence goes on along the minus strand of OZ007500.1, from coordinate 144,949,713 downwards.
TGTTTATAAATTTAGTGATATTATCTTCCTGGAAAAGGTCAGAAAACCAGGAATTTGTTTTTTCAACTTTACTTAATCTAAACTTAATCCTAATTATATAAATAACTTAACCTAATTTAGCCTGATTACAGTATGATTTTCCTAAAGCCATAAACAAAGTTTTATAACTAAAGGGATATATGAATTAAAGGATGTGGAATGAGGTCAGTTACGGGTTTGGGGAAGAGTATTTCTTTCCGGTTGTTCGTTGGAAAAGCGTAGGATGTTGGAAAATGGTTGGACGTTACAGTATTTGAACTGGTTAGGGGTAACTTCGGTGTTGTGGTATATGATCTTGTAGCGTTCTACGAACGCACAATTCTGCGCAGGTAAGGGTCGTACCTTCAAAGAACTTACTTACCTGAGAGCGTTGCACGCGCCCACAGACGCGTGCCCCAAAGTCCCACCATAGGGCCTGCAACTCGCAGCCAACGTTGAGACCGACACCAAAAAGCAGGGAACTGAACGTCCCCAAAGCCTTTTAGGTCAAGCTCAACAATTATAATTCATCATGCCTGAAACAAAGGTATAAACATCCATGCGTTCTATTCCTAAAAAAACAATTCCCAAAATGCCATATAGGCTGCCTGCGCCCACGAACATCTCATCGAACCGGCAATTCCGAAATTCGATACAAAAGAATTGCTATCATCAAAGAATGAGCCGATCAACGGATGCACGTGCGGGTAATCTAACGCAAGGACCGCCCAAATCCGTTGAACAACAGTCGCAATCGAATATACCTCAACGAGATATCCGATAATTTATGAGGAGTTAAGCCAACAAAGGCAATACTCCGGTCCCACGGCCACGCTAGAATTTCGCACCATTATAAAGATCTAATGGATTTCGATTCCGGGTACCAAGTTCAAATAAGACCCACAGACTGCACGTCAAAACAATCGCCGAATATCTTTGGTCTGGGCGCCAGATGTTCTGTGCAAACAGAAGGCCGTGGAAATGAAATTCTATCACCAATAATAATGATGTATGCAAGGAATGACTTTCTCCTTTCAGGAAAATAGGAAATTACCCCTGGGATGAAATAGCATGCTGCTAACAGAGATTTCCGGAATTCTGTTAGCAGATAGAATAGGAAAATTTTTCCGTACAGATACGGATTCCGGTTTGGAATCTGGATATCTGTGTGGGTAGACGGGCAGTCTAATTGGGATCGTCACCGGGACGAGAGGTCTGTATCGAACGGTCGAGATTGAACTTTCGAGCATCCGAGGAGGTCGAGAACGAGAGAGAGCTCGACGAGGAGGTATCCGTCGTTTCGCCCTTGCGCTAGAGTATCTCACCGCGAAACTATTAAAGGTAATAGTAAACCTTCCGTGTCGTAAAAAGGAAATGTGTGTCGGTTGTCGTGTAATTCGGATTTATACGTTGAAGTTTATGTGTGGCGAAAGATGCTAAAACATTTAAAATAAAATAGAAAGTGAAAAGATCTCTCAGCGTTTTATTTGTGACAATGCCCCTGTGTTCCAGGTTGTTTCTCTATTCGTGAACAATGTTATGCGGAACAGTTCGGTGACACTTCGACCATACTTAACCGCCAAAATCTCATTTGAATCATTTACCAGTCTGCTTGAGGCGACATCTTTATTTCAAAATTGTTTTGCCTTATATACCAAATCTTAATCTAACAAATTCTCGTTATTTTTTGTACAAAAATTCTTTCCTACAATAAAACTATAAAACAATTCAGACGACCATATGGTGATGGGCATCATCCTTACAACTGACATAACATTTTCTTAACTACCTAACTCCTTTGTCTACTTCATGCATCAATAAAAACCGATACCGCCGAGGCTGCATCCAGGAACTCATAAATATAATTTTATGATCGCGTAATGATGTGCGCTGTTTTTGTTGATGCATGAAACGAACTTATCTATAATTTAATAAAAATACGCTGAAAACACTTAAATTAACAGTAAGAAAATACATATGGTTATGTCGAAATCGACCAACACTTATTGCTGGGGCCATCTATTGACAAACAGTAGGAACTTAGTTGCGCACCTAATAGATAAGTAGACAAGAACCCACGCTTTTCAAAAGATATTCTGTTCAACAAAAGTAGGTTGTCTATCCTTAAAAGAAATAGGGTGTGTGCACTTGCGCTCTCTCATTTCCGCAAATTAATGGTCAATTGCTGGCCCAAGGCTAATAACCTTGCCCGGAAAAACAAATTATTATGGAAAATTTAACAAGCCTCAGACTTGTTAAATAAGGCCAAGACCGGATCCCGGTTGTAGTGCCGATGATGATGATGGTGAAAATAGCTGTGCGCACATTTCACGGAACCGAGTAGGAACTATCCACCGAAGCAACCGTTTAGCTCGTTGAAATCGGGTGACGCTTAAGTGGCGTCCCTTTTTTCACTGACTGGTAGTTTTTTGGCGCAAGGCTAATAACCTTGCCCGTAAAAATAAATTATTATGGAAAATTTATTTCGAGACTTGCTAAATAAGACCAAGACCGGATTCCGGTTGTGGTGCCGAGGGTGATGATGATGATGATGGTAGTCAGCTGGTGGGTGGCAGTTGGCAAATGGTAAGCAGATGTGAATGTACTAGACTTCTCCAGTACATTCATTTGTGAATCCGTAACACTTAGCGATCGAACCTACCGTGTCAGATTTAGATCCACCCTCTCCAATCCTTTTCTTTCCATGTCCGGGGTTTCCCCGGGCGTCACCTTGGATCCCTCCTATTCATCATTACTATCAGTATATAGTATATATAGAGTATCAAGCACTCCTCCATCTCTCTACCCGGGCGACACTAAACCTTCAAGACGATCCGCTCGTCTCGACTCCTTACTTCTCCAAATGGATTTCGACAGCTTTTCAACTTGGTGCCAAAACAACTGCCTCGAACTAAACTTTGCCAATTGTCACTCAATCACCACCTCCCGTAAACGCTCCCCCTCCCTGCTACGTTCCGATTTACCATTCAACCAACAGATATCATCTGTACCTTCGATTCGAGACCTTGGTATTGTGGTATAAATGAAATATTCACAATGTGGTATAAGAAAATTCACTTTATTTATTCATCTTAATGTGGCATAAAAGAATATGCACAATGTGGTATAGAAGTATCTGCTTTATTTATTCATCTTAGAACTATCTATTAATTTGAGATGACAACCACTCACGAATCACGAATTACCCATCTAACGAACTGTGTTCTCATTTTCACGAGTGTACTGCTCTGATTGACTGTGAATTATAGGACCAACCAAAATTCAGTATGTCTTCATTGTCACGATGTGATTGTGAATTACGTCTCAAATTCACTTCCGCCATTCATCATCATCGGCACTACAACCGGGGACCGGTCTTAGCCTTATTTAGCAAGTCCTGAGGCTTGTTAAATTTTCCATCATGATTTTTTTTTTTTTTTCAGGGCAAGGTCATTAGTCTTGCGCCAGAGGCTCCCCGACGGGGACAGCTCCGCCATTGCCATTCCACAATATTTTATGTGATAGGGAGTTTAACTTCATCCCACATATTGATGACATTATCCTCAAGGCCAATTCAGCCCATGGTTTTGTGAAACGCTGGTCGAAAGAATTATCTAATCCCAACGTTTTTAGATCGCTCTGTATAGACTTTGTCCATCCCCTTCTTGAATATGCGAGTCAGGTCTGGTTCATATTCGCAGGATCGAAAGCATGCAACGTCATTTTTTTGTTGCGTTTTGCCCTCCGAGGATTGAATTGGGATAATCCTCTCCTGCCTCCTCGTCATATTTAATTCCATAGATACCCCTTACAACTCGGAACTGCGGAATTTGTTTTTTTTTCCATTTTGTGAGAGCACATGTTTCGCATCCGTATAGAGCAATCGGATGGTTGTGGTTATATAGACACAGAGCCTTATGTTACGTGATAGCAGTTTGGATTTCAGCAGTTTACTGACTGTGTGCCAACTAGCGTTGGCGGGGGGCAGTCTATTGTTAATTCCCGTCGGCATTTCGTGCGTCGCTCGTTTATTACGTTAAAAAGATGATCAACAAAATAACATTTGTAGTTTTATTTCTGTATAAATGTGCAAACATTTATGGCCCGCCCTATACTTTTGACATATGTAAAAAAAAAACCAGTTTTTCTAGATTGTAATGCATATAGCTTCACATGTTAAGTCCATATCTTGAAAACGCTCGACTGGGTCGAATAAGATGTCAAATTTCCTCTATTTCTTGGTCAAGGCATTCACCGTGCGCGTAATTTACATCACCCAGATTCTACAAGGTGGCGCAAAATTAATCATCCAAATTTTGTTTTCGAATTAATTTTTTACTAAATAAAAAAAAAAATGATTTTTAGTGATGTACATCTTTAATTGGACCTTTACAAATTATTTTGTTTAGTGAAAAAGATGATATCCGTCAAGTGGCTGCCGCCGATGTTGATACACATTTGTAATCGTTTTATCGAATTTTCCATGACTTTTTGCAAGATTTCCGGTGATAACTGTCCGTATTCCTGTCGAATATTCTCCTTAAGGGCTGCGATTGTCTGAGACTGGTTGGCATAAAGCCGCGACTTCAAATAGACCCAAAGAAAGAAGTCTAGGATGGTTAAACCGGGCGATCTTGCTGGCCATGCCACATCGCCAAAACTGGAGATTACGCGACCAGGAAACGCTTCATTCACAGTATCCATTGTGGCTCGTGCTGTGTCTGTGGTTGCACCGTCTTGTTGAAACCGCATGTTCACCAAGCCACGCTTCTCCAACAGCTCATTCGACAGTAAGAAGTCGTTTATCTTGGCCCTGTAGCGTTCGCCAGCAACAGCAACCGTATTGTCGATGGTGTCCTCAAAAAAGTACGCCCCAAATCATTCGTCCCAGGTGAACGCCGCACCACACAATGGCTTTTCGTGCATCACACGCGGATTTTCAGTGACCCAGAAACGAAGATTTTGCTTATTGACGTGGCCGTTTAAGTGGAAACGCCACGTCGCTCGTGATGATTTTCGACACATAATCGCCCACTTTCGTTGTTGAGATTAAATCAACACAATTATTTCACGCTGTTGCGGAGAATACCGCTCCATTGCTTGTCTGTTTGTATGCTGCAGCTGTCTAGTTCACAAATGTCAAATATGATTGACGTACGACGCCATTTGCAAAAATTATAACATCCTCCGATAGGGTGATTAATTTTGCGCCACCCTGTATATAAATAGAAAAAAATTACAAAAACACTGAATTGCATAAAACTTTAGTACTTACCTATAGATTTACTTCGTCAGTATCTTGTTTTCTACGCAAACGTACGACCTATTGCGCAAACAATAAGAAATTGGACATTACTTGATGTTTTCTTTTTTAGCATGGGGATAGAGTAAAGTGTCCGTTTTTATTTTGGTCAAAAATTCAACATTTCTCATGTATTTTGGTCCAAATTAGTTAAGCTACTAAACTGATTGGAAAACAACGTTAAAAACGATCGGAGATTTTCATTTATACCTTGTACGATCCAAACGCACCTTTCCTCATCATCATCATCGGCACTACAACCGGAACCGGTCTTAGCCTTATTTAGCAAGTCTCGAGGCTTGTTAAACTTCCATAATAAGGTCATTAGTCTTGCGCCATTAAACGCATCTTTCCTATTCATGATATGACCTAACATGTGAAGCCACAACCGAAAAAAAACGAAAGAAATATAAATCAAAAGTTCATATCTCGAAAATCAATCAAAGGAATTTTATTTCAATGTGATTTTCGAGTTAAGTGTTTGTTTGTTATCAAGCCAGTGATTTCGGCAATTGTCTTTGGGCATCGGATTTTCCAAATCAAATCTTCTAGAAAAGGACGCGAAGAGGTTCCGCAAATCACTTTAAGTAGTAGCTTCGTATTTTCATACCTGACGAAGCTGCTTAAGTTTAATTAGACTGTCGCGGTTCCGCCAAACCCCACTGTCTACTTACCCGAAGAACCCCCACAACTGCAACCCAGCTTTCATAAGTTTCTACTAATGCAATTGCATTAGCACCTGTAAATGCTTCACGCAACAAATTTATCAAATGTATTTAGCTAAAAGCTCCTGGAAGAGAATTCTTACCTTCATTCATTTATTCGAATTCAAGATTCACTACAAGGATTCTGCTCCAAACATCATAAATCCCAAGCCCAATTCGGCACCTTCGGTTGCCAGGCAAAACTCAATCTTACATACGCATTTTCCCCAGTCGAATTCCTGAAAACGAAACAATTCGGTTTACATATAATGTAACCATCATAACAGGGATCATAAACATTGCGTCGCCTATTCCCAGTCTCATCATCATCATCATCGGCACTACAACCGGGATTCGGTCTTGGCCTTATTTAATCTCTCCACCGGTCTCGATTTCGATCCGATGTCATTCAGTTTGGCACTCCCAGGCTCTGGGCGTCCTGGTCTACGTCACCCCTCCATCCCAGACAAGGTCTGCCACGCTGTCTCCTTCCATACATCCTACCACAAAGGACTTTCCGGGCAGGCTCCTCTTTGCTCATTCGAGCTAGGTGTCCCGCCCACCGGAGTCTACCGAGCTTTATTTTTCTTACAACATTAGCTTCAAGGTAGATTGCGTACAACTCATGGTTGTAGCGTCTCCGGAATCGTCCTCCCTCACATACGGGGCCAACAATTCTCCTTAAGACGTTTTTCTCGAACGCGGGCAAGAGTTCAGAGTGCCTTTTATTAAGCACCCAGGTCTGGGATCCATACATGAGTACTGGTAAGACCATGGTCTTGTACAGTAGTAGCTTGGATGTTCTGGATACATTTTGGGATTTAAAGGGTCTTGATATACCATAGTAGGCTTTGTTGGATTTAATCAGCCGTTCGCGTATTTCTTCTTCCATATTGTTATCGGCTGATAGTATTGACCCAAGGTAGTTAAAGGATTGCACTACTTCAAATTCGTAAAATCCCTTTACATATACATTGGCTGGCGACCTTTTTCCCCCTACTATAAACAATCCAATGGCGCAAGACTAATGACCTTGCCCGGAAAAAACAAATCATTATGGAAAATTTAACAAGCCTCAGGACTTGCTAAATAAGGCCAAGACCGGTTCCAGGTTGTAGTGCCGATGATGATGATGATAAACAATCCAACGCACCTGCACACAATTGGCGTAAGCGACGCTGAAACCAAAACCTATAGCATAGGCAAATGTAAATAGGAATTGTATACTTACCCTTGGCAGCGATGCCATAAACACCAATTCCGTGTGAATACGCTAGAACCAATTAGCATCAAGTCCACCAGCATTCCGGTCTATCAATACAGCCGCAATGCACATCATAGACAACGATCTATACGGTCACTTTGTCCTACATATTTCTGGATCTGCTTCTCATGACCTAGCGGCATGAACAAACAGAAACCCAATTAGCACCCAATGCGATTCGGCTTGTTTACTTAGCCGAACTCACATCTCATTGATGTACATTATTCCCTTTCTTTGTTTCAGATTCGTTCTTATGGCTTTGTCCCATGAAAGAACCAATGTCCACACATACATGTGTACCATTATACATCTTCTCTAAGAGATCTGGTTACCTTTCCCCAAAGAGAGATTTTACGTTTCTCTTGGAATAGAAAATGCATCCTTAAATTAAGAGAGCCAGTTTCACTGGCCGAATTTCCTTACCCAGCGAATTCATAACGCTGAGTCGTTTTTCATCACCCGACCGAGCCGGTTGGACGGTCCGTCACCCGCTTCCCCTCGTTTCACGGGGACGTAGTTATCACCAGTCGAGTCGAGTTAGCGCGCGAGTCATATAAATAATCCGACTCTGTGTTCTGACATCTAATTTAGTGTTGCGGCATATAAATAAGACTTATGGATTAATTAGAGTAATAAAATTTAAGAACAAACTTCCAATAACTAAACCAGTGTTTCATTGTTACTTTTGTCGGCGTTGGGTTTTGGAGTTTCGCTTGTGTTTTCTCCCAGCGTACGTTTTATCCTTGGTGTGATTGCTTGTCTGGTGGACACAATTGCTGCGGCAGAACTTTCGTTTCGTGATGGGGAGTGAAGTGACTCAGCGCCGTACGCCGGTGCAACATACTCCCTACCCCACAAGACTCTCGAATGCAAGTGATTTCGTAACAAATATCAGACAAGGGTCCGTATTTTCCACAGTTCAGTTATTTGTGTGGAATAGACACTTGTCTCGGAGGATAGAAACGGATCTAAGGGATTCGCAAAATCACCCTGGGTATCCGTTACTCCCGCAGACCCCGCCACCAGCTAAACCAAATTCCGACTAATAGTAAACGTTTTAACTAATCTCCCAGTCTTGTTTGTTGGGTTGACCATTTCTTACATTAAATTCATCAAGAATATAACCTCAGCAGCGGGTGATCGATGGTATGTGGAAGACGTTTAAAGAGCGTCGATGATCAGTCTTCATTTGGGGTGCACAAACAAATTTGACCGAGCATCTCAACAAAATTTTCATCCAAATGTTCAAGTTGTTGGCTTTTAATGCTTCTGCCCTCTGACAACCCAGATGGGACTGGGGGAAGACGCAAACTCCACCCTTAAAATCAAGTCTCGCATGTAAGTCACATCGGGAACAGTCAGTCATCACCAGAAGCTATGCCGACTGGTTGATGAGTCGATCTGAGTTCCGTTTAGAGCTGGGATATAGGGTTTCGCTGCTTGAAAATACGATGAACGGAGTTTATATAGGTATTTGTGGAACCGGGCTCATTGAAATTCTGAAATCCAGCTACCAGTGTTGACGATATCCGTGATCTAATAAACCCCGGGTGAAGATGCAAACTCCACTTTTAGAACGAAATCTTGTATGTAAGTCACACCCAGAGCTAGGAAGATACGGCGAGCTGTTGATGAGTGAATCTGAGTTCCAGCCAGGACTAAAGTTTCTTAGTTCCGTTTAGAGCTAGAATATAGGGTTTCGCGGCTTGAAAATATTGGTGAACGGAGTTTATATAGGTATTTGTGCAACCGGGCTCCTTGAAATTCTAAAATTCAGCTACCAGTGTTGACGTTATCCGTGATCAAACAAACACTGGCTTCTTGAAAATATTGGTGAATGGCGTTTACATTGGAATTATAGAAACCGATCCCGTTGATGTCATAAACTCCAATTACCAGTGTCGACGTTGTCCTTGGTCATGTTTAAAGCTAATTCGAAACGTCAAAAACAAAGATCAGCCTCTCCTCACTCAAGGGAGACAAATATGGTGTGCATTTGTGGCGATTCGAACAGAGTTCCTAGATGCATAAGTAGTGAAAAACACACCATCAAAAAGAGAATCAAAATATCATTAGTCCCATATACCAGAGCATTGACACAGCAATCACGGCTTATTAGCAAGTTGAGATGTTCATCCCATACATGCGGCCATGGACCGATACGGTGGTGCTTTGACTCTAACCTTTCTAGGGTGGGTTCGAATCCCGTTCTCCTATCATAAAAATCTTTAGACATAGTTAAGTGTTTGACAGGTGTCAAAATACCACTTACAAGTTGAAGCGAGAACCAATTTGGTGGCATGTCGGGGCGCCTCTCCTGAGAGAAGTATCATTGTATAGCCAGCGACTTGACATTTAAGGGTACTTCAAAACCCCATGTTTGTGTAAAAAAGAATCAAACTTCGACAACATGAACGTTTTCAACTGTCACATTGCAGAATGAAGAGCAAAAACACCCAATTTGTTCAGCAAGTTGACTGCGGCTCTCCTTCAATGAACGTTTTTCAAATTAGCTGTTGAAATCGATTCCCATAGGAAATACTCGTTTGTCAGACATAGGAATGATTATTCAAACGTCCAGTGACTGGAACTAATTCCTTTATTCGAATCCATTAAGTCCACAAAAATGCCCGTTTTTGTAAGGAAGCAACGAAACTATGACTGTACTAATTTATTGCCACCCAACAAAACTGTAATAATAATAACATTTTCGACGAACCACCTTTTTATGATCGGCTACGAAACAATAACGATAATCACCTCGGGATTCCCTTTGCAATGGAATTCGAATAGAGGCGTAAAATCGAGGAAACCGATGAGACCATTTGCAAACGGCCAAACGCGAAGGGACAGCTCGGCACGACCGGCGGAAGGTATGGGAACTACAAATATCCGGCGGCACTGAAGTCGTCACGAACTAAGGTGTCCTAACCGGAACAGGGGCGAGAATATGCAGGAAATTTCTATGGCACAAATTCCTGAATATCCATTCATTATTCGATTGGCCTATATTGGTGTCTAGGTTCAGTAGTGGAATGTTGCTCTACACGCAGCGCGACCGTCGGGTGTGTGATGCGGTTAATAGCGGCATTCGTGTCATAATTGCGTTCAGCAGTCGCATTCATTTGATGTCACGGAGGGTTGAAGACGGGGAATTGTGTCACGGTGTCTGAAGCGATATCACTGGACGACTGGAGCGATATAGCCGCACACTTCGGTTGACATGTATTAATTGGCTCCAATACATTTTTGGGTATGACTCGAAAACTGTTCGGCAATCTTGTGAGAATAGTGACGAAATTTTGGAATCGTCAAATTAGCGGCAAGCGGCGAACGGCAATCAGATATGTCGTCGCCGATGACAAAGAGTGCCCTGTGCCTGAGTAAGGAAGGAGGTTATTCGGCGCTGGTATTTTATCAAGTGTGCTTATCGAAATTCTTTTAACCTTTAGGCCGAAGAAAATCGATCGATCATCTTTGTGGCGTTAGTACATCGGCTCAGAGTTTTACAGATAGGTTTTTGTCATGTTATCTCGATTACACCTGTGCCAGGTTCCGTCGGGTGGGAAGAACAGAGAAATGTAAGTTCAAGAAGTTTTCTTTTCTTCTTTTTGTTATACAGTCCTGTGTTGTGGTCCCCACCGGACACTAATCAAAATCTGTGGTCAGATTAAGAGTCGACGTGACTGCCAACGTTAACTAGATTAACATTTAACCGTCAACTAGAATACACCCCGCTCGAGGAAGAGTGACGAAGTTTATCTGAAAGCATAAATCACATCGGCGACTGCAATGTAATATGTTTGTTCATCCTTGCTGCAGGATGATTTATTATCCTTGAAGTAGTTACTGAAAATAATGACCGAACGGATAGTGAAACAAAGTTAAAGAGCCATTACCAAGAGAACATTATTTTATCCTTCTAGTCTTAATTGCAGCGATTTACTTTTTATCGCTGTGAACACAAGTGTTTCCTACCCTTTCAGAGTATCCAGGGGCTGTGCAGACATATTCTGAATGATGGAGATACCAAAGTGATTCTCAATTATCTATGGAGTGCGAAACTGAGATCAATTTAGCATGTGCCGACTTTAACTGCTACGGAGAAAATAAAAGACAGATACTTTAAACGAAGAGTGATAATGAGAATTAAAAGCTAATTCGATGGCGCTCTGTATTAGCACTTGAGATGTTTACTCAAATGCCGGAAACTACAAATATCCGACTAAACTGTGAGTTCAAGTTTCTACTAGCACTTGAGATGATTACTCAAATGACGGATCTGAAGTAGTCCTTAGCTATCTCGCAGTCTACAATATAACATAAATGCGCCGCATAAAGTCTTTCTCCATCAGCATCGCGGATTTAAATTAATAGCTCAGGACTTTGTTTCCTTTTTAGAAAATACACTTATTTTTCAAGGTTGTGTACGATATCTCCTTTTTATAGGATTTGATTCAAATAATCACCCATCTACGGAGAGCACAGTATGTTGAACAGGTTGCGAACATTTATGCTGAGTGTATTTAAGCAGATATTTTGTCGCGACTCCTGTCTTACTGCTAGAGGAGTAATTCAATGGACGAAATTTTTCACCATAAACAAAAGTACAAGGATATAGGTACCTTTAAAATCAATGTTGTCTTTAGACTCAAGATTGTTTTACTCTCTTTACTCTTCGACTCATTTGTCTCTGAAGGCGAAGTGGTACAAATTGATGGATTCTGCCTGGAGTTGCTAATTTATACTTACTATATACCGTGCACTTGAATTGAGTGGCACATTTTAATTAATTCAATCAGAAGATGGGACTGTCGGAGTTTTAGGTGGAACATGCACCACGTGACTCAATCAAGATTTGAAGATCTACATTGTCTAATTAAACTGTGTGTTAAGAGTTGATTGATCCAATCAGAGGTGTGGGCTCTGCATTGATAAGAATCATCACTTCTCTGAGTGGACTGTGTGGTACGAAGTGATTAATTCACTCAGAAGTTGAACATCTGTATTGATAAGAATCATCATTGTCTGAGTAGACTGTGGGGTACGAATTGATTGATTCAATCAGAAGTAGAGCGTCTAGATTGATAAGAATCCTCACAAGCCAGAATGAACTGTGTGGTACGAGTCGATTCCTTCAATCAAATGTTGAATATCAGCATTAGTAAGAATCCTCACTTGCCTAAATGAACTGTGTGGAACGAATCCGATTGATTCGATCAGAAGCTAAACATCTGCATTGATAAGACTCAACACTTGCCCGAGTAGACACTCAATCAGGAGTGCAACATCTATATTGATAAGTTCCATCACTTACCTGAATGAACTCTGTGGAACGATTCTGATTGATTCAATCAGAAGTTAGACAACTGTATTAATAAGTTTCATCACTTGCCTAAGTGAACTGTGTGATACGAATTGATTGATTAAATTAGAAACACAACGTCTGTATAAATAAGAATCATCATGTGATAAGAATTCGCACTTGCCCCAGTGGACTGTGTGGTACGAATTGATTGATTCAATCAGAAGTTCAACATATGTATTGCTCAGTTTTATAACTTACCTGCATGAACTCTCGGGGACGATTCTTATAGATTCAATCAGGAGCTGAACATCCGCATTGATAAGACTCATCACTTGCCTGAGTAGAGTGTGTGGAACGAATTGAATAATTCAATCAGAACTGCAATATCTATATTGACAAGTTTCATGACTTGCATGAGTAGACTGTGTAGTACGAAGTGATTGATTCAATCAGAAGTTCAACATCTGTATTGATAAGTTTCATCACTTGTCTAAGTGAACTGTGTGATACGAATTGATTGAGTACATTTTTTTTTATTTTTTTATTTTTTTTTTATTAGACTTCTCTCGGGAGAGGCGAACCTATAGCGCCGAGTGGACGCCCCGAGATGCCATCAAATAATTGTTGCAGTTCTTTTTGAACAGTTGCAGGTTGTAACGCTCCGGGAACACTCGCGTGGGAAGGGAGTTCCACAACTTCCCCGCTCTGTAACGGAACGAATTCTGATACAGGGATGTTCGCGCCGTCGGGAGATGAACCACAAACGGGTGCGATCCGTCGGATTGTCTTGTGGAGCGCATATAAACCGAATTGCGTGGAACAATACCAAGAATCTCCGAAGAACAGTACCCGTGATAATATCTGTAAAACAGACAGAGGTCGGCTACGCGCCGTCGATGTGATAGCGACTGTAGTCCCGACGTCAGCGCCGAGTCCCCGATCAGGCGGATCGCTCGTCTCTGTATGCTCTCAAGTAGGTCGAGGGTATGTTTAGGAGCCGAACTCCAAACATGAGAGCAATATTCGAGCGCGGGTCTAATTTGAGATTTATATAGGAGAAGAAGTTGGGCCGGAGTAAAATATTTCTTGGCTCTAAAAAGATAACTCAGTTTTCCTGAGGCTGATCTGGCGATACCCGATACGTGTTTATGCCATGATACATTCCCACAGACCGTGACGCCGAGCAATCTCAAACTTTCCCCAGCCTCGAGGGCCCGGCCATTCATCATCAGCTGTGGAACCGATGATCCGGTTTTCTTTGTGAATGTTGTATACTGGGTCTTCGTTGCGTTGAAGTCGACAAGATTGGCCTTTCCCCACTGCAGGACTTTATCTAGATCCCGGTTCAGAGAGTCAATCTGTCTACATCTCAGCTGGTGCGACGTTGATGCACCAATCGGCCGATCACTCGAAAAGGAGGAAATAAGCGTACTATCATCCGCAAAACTGAACACTTTGTTATCCGTTGTCTCCAACAAATCGTTTATGTGAAGCAAGAACAAGGTTGGAGCCAAAATAGAACCCTGGGGCACCCCCGAATTAACAGGATACAGATCCGAACACTCGCCGTCCACAACAACCCGGATCGATCGATTCTCGAGGAAGCTCCTCGTCCAGTCGCAAAGCTGTTGGGAAAGTCCATATGAACGAAGTTTGCAAAGCAATGCCCCGTGCCAGACGCGGTCAAAAGCCTTGGAGATATCTAATGCGACCGCCCTTGACTCACCATTCCGTTCAATCGCAGATGTCCATATATCGGTTATAAGTGTCAAAAGGTCTCCTGTGGACCGCCTGCCACGGAATCCGTATTGACGATCATTCAGAAGACCGTTGCACTCCAAATACTTAACCAACTCTGTATTGATGACTTTTTCCATTACCTTAGATAAAATAGACAGTAATGCTATCGGACGGTAATTTTGTGGGAGACACTTTTTTCCCGTCTTTGGGATTGGCTGAACTCGAGCGATTTTCCAGCAGGCAGGAAAGGTCCTCCGTGCATAAGATAAGCGGAAGAGTCTGCCAAGAACCGGCGATAGTTCTGGAGCACAGTTCTTAAGGACTATTGCTAGTATTCCGTCCGGGCCGGTTGCCTTCCTACAATCCAGTTCACGTAGAATGCGCTGAATAGTGCGCGGACGAAATCTCACATCCCGCATGGAAGACTGTACCGGCGAGATCACGGGTGGCTCCAAAAGGCCGGGATCGAGGTTTGAATTCGCGGAAAATAAATTCGCGAACACATTAGCTTTATCCTTTGGATTCGTGACTAACGTCCCGCTGTCTGTCACCAACGGAGGGAAAGAGGAGGAAGCAAAGTTACTGCTGACAGCCTTTGCCATTGACCAGAAGGAGCGCGAACCAGTTGGGCACCGAAGGAGCTTATTGATCACCCTGTCGTTGTGAGCCTTCTTCGCGGTATCAATCGCCTGGTTACACACGTTTCTGATCCTAACAAAATTCGTTCTGTTAACATCGGTGGGATTGGAGCGCCATTGCTTAAAAGCTCTATTTTTTGCCGCTGTAATCAGCTCGCATTTTTTGTCAAACCAAGGTTTATCAGATGAACTTCGTTTGATGGAATGTGGAATATACATCTCCATCCCCAGATTGATTCAATTAGAAGCTGAACATCTGAATCGATAAGAATTCCCACTTGCCTGAGTGGACAGTGTGGTACGAATTGATTGATTCAACCAAAAGTTGAATATAAGCATTGATAAGAATCCTCACTTGCCTAAATGAACTGGGTAGAACGATTTAGATTGATTCAATCAGAAGCTGAACATCTGCATCGATAAGAATTCCCACTTGCCTGAGTGGACAGTGTGGTACGAATTGATTGGTTCAATCAAAAGTTGAATATCAGCATTGATAAGAATCCTCACTTGCCTGAATGAACTGTGTAGAAGGATTTAGATTGATTCAATCAGAAGCTGAACATCTGCATCGATAAGATTCATCTCTTGTCTGAGCAGACTGTGTGGTACGAATTGATTGATTCAATCGGAAATTCAACATATGTATTGATAAGTTTCGTCACTTGTCTAAGTGAACTGTGTGATAGGAATTGATTGATTAAATTAGAAATTTAACTTCTATATTAATAGGAATCATCGTGTGATAAGAATTCCCTCTTGCCTGGGTCGGCAGTGTGGTATGAATTGATTGATTAAATCAAAAGTTGAGCGTCTACATTGATAAGAATCCTCACAAGCTTGAATGAACTGTGTAGTATGAGTCGATTCCTTCAACCAAAAGTTGAATATCAGCATTAGTAAGAATCCTCACTTGCCTGAATGAACTGTGTGGAACGAATCCGATTGATTCAATCAGAATCTAAACACCTGCTTCGATAAGATTCATCTCTTGTCTGAGTGGACAGTGTGGTACAAATTGATTGATTCAATCAGAAGTTCAACATCTATATTGATAAGTTCCATGACATACCTGATTGAACTTTGTGGAACGATTTGGATTGATTCAATCAGAAGTTCAACAACTGTTTTAACAAGCTTCATCACTTGCCTAAGTGAACTGTACGATACGAATTGATTGATTAAATTAGAAATTCAGCTTCTGTATAAATAAGAATCATCATGTGATAAAAATTCCCTCTTGCCTGAGTCGGCAGTATGGTATGAATTGATTGATTCAATCAAAAGTTGAATATCAGGATTGATAAGAATCCTCACATGCCTGAATGAACCGTGTAGAAGGATTTAGATTGATTCAATTAGAAGCTGAACATCTGAATCGATAAGAATTCCCACTTGCCTGAGTCGACAGTGTGGTATGAATTGATTGATTAAATCAAAAGTTGAGCGTCTACATTGATAAGAATCCTCACAAGCCTGAATGAACTGTGTAGTATGAGTCGATTCCTTCAATCAAAAGTTGAATATCAGCATTAGTAAGAATCCTCACTTGCCTGAATGAACTGTGTGGAACGAATCCGATTGATTCAATCAGAATCTAAACACCTGCTTCGATAAGATTCATCTCTTGTCTGAGTGGACAGTGTGGTACAAATTGATTGATTCAATCAGAAGTTCAACATATATATTGATAAGTTCCATGACATACCTGATTGAACTTTGTGGAACGATTTGGATTGATTCAATCAGAAGTTCAACAACTGTTTTAACAAGCTTCATCACTTGCCTAGGTGAACTGTGCGATACGAATTGATTGATTAAATTAGAAATTCAACTTCTGTATAAATAAGAATGATCATGTGATAAGAATTCCCTCTTGCCTGAGTCGACAGTGTGGTATGAATTGATTGATTCAATCAAAAGTTGAATAACAACATTGATAAGAATCCTCACTTGCCTGAATGAACTGTGTAGAACGATTTAGATTGATTCAATCAGAAGCTGAACATTTGCATCGATACGATTCATCTCTTGTCTGTGTGGACTGTGTGGTACGAATTGATTGCTTCAATCGGAAGTTCAACATATGTATTGATAAGTTTCGTCACTTGCCTGAGTGGACTATGTGGTGCGAATTGATTGCTTCAATCAAAAGTTGAACATCTGCATTGATATCAATTATCACAAGGCTGAGTGTGTGGTACGAATTGATTCCTTTAATCAAAAGTTGAATATCAGCATTAGTAAGAATCCTCACTTGCCTGAATGAACTGTAGGATTCTGATTGATTCACTCAGAAGCTGAACATTTGCATTGATAACACCCAGTACAATGATAAGAATCCCCACTTGTCTGTGTAGTACGAATTTATTAATTCAATCAGAAGTTCAACATATGTATTGTGACTGTGTGATACGGATTGATTGATTAAATTAGAAATTCAACTTTTGTATTAATAAGAATCATCATGTGGTATGAATTGATTGATTCAATCAAAAGTCGAGCGTCTACATTGATAAGAATCCTCACACGCCTGAATCAACTGTGTGGTACGAGGCGATTCCTATAATCAAAAATTGAATATAGGCATTAGTAAGAATCCTCACTTACCTGAATGAACTGTATGGAACGATTCTGATTGATTCAATCAGAAGCTAAACATCTGCATCGATAAGATTTATCTCTTGTCTGAGTAGATTGTGGACTGATTCAATCAGAAGCTGAACATTTGCATTGATAATACCCAGCACTTGCCTGAGTAGACTGTGTGGTACGAATTGATTGATTCAGTCAAAAGTTGGACATCTGCAGTGATAACAAATATCACAAGCCTGAGTGAAGTGTGTGGTACGAATTGATTACTTCAATCAAAAGTTGAATATCAGCATTAATAAGAATCCTCACTTCCTGAATAAACTGTGCAGAACAATTATGATTTATTCAATCAGAAGGTGAACATCTGCATTGATAATACCCAGCACTTGCCTGAGTAGACTGTGTGGTACGAATTGACTGATTCAATCAGAAGTTCAACATCTGTATTGATAAGTTTCATCACTTGCGTAAGTGAACTGTGTGATACGAATCGATTACTTCAATCAAAAGTTGAATATCAGCATTGATAAGAATCCGCACTTGTCTGAATGAATTGCGTGAACCGATTCTGATTGATTCAATCAGAAGTTCAACAACTGTATTAATGCGTTTCATCACTTGCCTAAGGGAACTGTGTCATACGAATTGATGGATTAAATTAGAAATTCAACTTCTGTGTTATGTGATAAGACTGTGTGGTGCGAATTGATTTATTCACTCAAAAGTTGAGCATCTGCATTGGTAAGAATCCTCGCTTACCTCTGTGATCTGTGAATTGATTTGTTCACCCAAGAGCTACAAATTTCGAGTTGTGATACACATCACATGCTTCAGTTTATCGAGTTGTTCAGTCAAATATTTTGGGGAGAATATTCGACTTGTTTCACTAGCACAAATTGACTCAATCGAAGATTGGGCATCTGCACTGACAAGGATTCTCACCTTCCTTCGTAGATTGAGTAGAATGAATTCACTCTTTCAAATGTTGCTACTCTATAATTCGGATATTCATCATTTTCTTCAGTTAATTGAGTTGCACCACTGGACTGATTCAGTCAAAAATTCGGTTGAGATGCCCGACTTACTTCAGTCAGTGAATTAATTGATTCAATCGAAAATCGAGCTGCGTGCTGGTAAGAATTCGCACTTTCTCTGTGAACTGACCAGTGTATTGTGATGTTCTATTTATACTTGTGATATGTTTTGAAGAACACCGAACGAAAATCGAATAAGAAAATGCATCAGCCGTATACCAAGCAATAACATAGCAATTCTACGTCGGCCGAATGTACTTGAGTTTAGAAATCGAATTCGTACACGCGGCAGTGGCCTGATGTGTTGAGCATTGGTTCAATTTTTAGAGATTCTAACCGCCATAGCGTCGGTTCGAATCACACGTTCTTCACTACCGTCGCATCTCGCATGGGCATACCTCGTCTTTTGCTTCGATATGCGAAACACTTCCATAGATTTCCTGACAATTTCAGTTTACCGACGCGCTCAGGATACTTACAGAA
Source organism: Microdon myrmicae (assembly GCA_963931805.1). Classification (NCBI taxonomy): domain Eukaryota; kingdom Metazoa; phylum Arthropoda; class Insecta; order Diptera; family Syrphidae; genus Microdon; species Microdon myrmicae. The sequence goes on along the minus strand of OZ007500.1, from coordinate 144,930,627 downwards.
ACACCCAGATGTCCAACTGGTTACTGCCACTGTTCCAGCAAAGAAAATAAAACTCCAGGAAATGGTTGATGGTATACGGTGACTTTTATTAATGTTGGTTCTTATATTACACAGCGCAGTAACTTTATTTGTTTTAAGTTGTAACTACACAAGTGATTTTGATTGTTTTAAGTTGTAACTACACGTTTCAATTAGCAATATTACAGGGAACCCGGTCGATTCCGCGCACTCGGTAACTTCGGACAACTCTCAATTATTGTCTTTCCTCGACTCCTAAGTAAATTATTGGACATCCGTCCGCTTGAAACACTGACATCGACTAAACTACTTTCTCTTCGGTTGGGGCGAGTTGGGCGCTGTGGTGAGAAAGGCAATGAAATTTTCCTGCTGGCTCGACCAATAGGAGTGGATCTCCAGTACATAGATCCTATCGAGGGTGTGTCCATTTGCGCGCGGATAACTTTGTTTGCTCGTGATGCGAGCTCATGGGTGGTCGAACCGTGGGAATGAAAATTCGTGAAAGAGCATCTTTGGAAGAAGTGTTTGCAGCTGTCTAAATATTGCGCTGGGGATTAGGATGCGTTTGGGATGATTACACAATGATGGTTGTGTTTACATCCACGTCGATTGTGTATTGCATCCATAGCAAGTCAAGCGTCGAATTCCAGTGTGAATATTTACACTGGCAAAGAAATCGGCTCTTGGCAGCAGGCGCGAGTTGCGCTATGCTTTGTAGATTGAATAAAAGCCCCCCTGGGTACGGGTACACTATAAAATCTGTCGGGTACGTGTGGGACAGCAGACGCAGGCAGACAGGGGTTCTGCTGATTGTTTCTATAACCCACTTCGGTTATCTAGTATGGCGACCGAGATGTTTTTTTTTTTTAGAACAATGCTGAGATGCATTGATGTATGCGGTACTGGCGTACCGAATTTTTCCAGGAAAAACGATATTACGTATTGAATGCGTGAATGTCCTTGGTGAGGAAAATGCTTGCGGTGTTGGATGCGATTTGCATAATCGAAAGATGATGCAATCGGTGGGAGAATGCTTGGGGGAACATAAGCGACAAATGGTAAGGTTACTAAAGCTTTAGGGCAGGGAGATTTGGGGGTAAGTTGAAAACGTGGCAGTGGCGTTAGTAGAACCGTCACACCTTCAATCGAGAAAAAATTCCCGAAGGTTTCATTTGTTAAAAATGTTTAATAATAATCCGTTGCGCAACAGACGTATGTACCTCTTGCTCGCTCATGGTTGTACTGACTCCAAAGTCGAGCGCAACTGCTATACAAGCCGGTTACCCTACTCTTCATAAACCAAAAAACAGCCACGAACAAGATTATCTACCTCGCAACTTATTGCTAAGCAAAAAAGTTAAATTATCGTTTATATTTGATTCACCCTCGTATAATCTACTTTAGAGTTTTCCCCATTGTATTGAGGAGACATATGGGGCGATAGGACGATGGGGTCTGGAAGTTAATTCTTTCCTTTTCGCAAGAGTATTAGGCTAATGGGCTCCTCGATAGTATACCGGTTAGTATACCCGCCTGTCACGCGGGAGACTGGGGTTCGATTCCCCGTCGGGGAGGCTCTGGCGCAAGACTAATGACCTTGCCTGGAAAAAAACAAATCATTATGGAAAATTTTACAAGTCTCAGGACTTGCTAAATAAGGCCAAGACCGGTTCCCGGGTGTAGTGGCGAAGATGATGATGATGATGATTAGGCTAATAACATTGCCCGGTATAACAAATTATTATGGAAAATTTAACAAATTTTACTTGCTAAATAAAGCCAAGACTGGATCCCGGTTGTAGTGCCGATGATGATGATGGAGTTGAATTTTTCGGGCATGGGGAAATGTTCCTTCTTCGGTGCATTTCTGCATCGTGGGTTGGAAAACCTCTAGACTCGTTTAAACATCTTCATTTGGGATCGTGTGAGGCCCAGGAGTTTTTTCAGGAGTTTCTCATTACTCTTCCCTCGGGAGAGGCTTTGCCGTTTAATAAATAAAACACATGCACTCTGCACATTATATTTTACATATATCTTTTATTTCATGTCCATGCACGTCGGCTATTCAAATACAACTACCGTCACTTACGTTGATACTTGAGAAGAGGAGGAGATCAGCAAGGTTGTCACGGTGTTGCTAGCGCCTATACATCACCTATAGCGCCAAGTCGGCGCCCTGAGATGCCACCAAATAACTGTTGCAGTTCTTTTTGAGCAGTTTCAGGTTGTAAAGCTCCGGAAAGACTCGCGCGGGGAGCGAATTCCACAGCTTTCCGGCTCTGTAACGGAACCAGTTCCGATGCAGAGATTTTCGCGCCGTCGGGAGATGAACCGCAAAGTGGTGCGATCCATTGGATTGTCTTGTGGAGCCCATATAAACCGAATTGCGCGGAACAGTACCACGAATCTCCGAAGAACAGTATCCGTGATAATATCTTTAAACAGAGAGAGGTCAGCTATGCGCCTTCGATGTGATAGCGACTGTAGTCGCGACGTCAGCTCCGTGTCCCCGATCTGGCGGATCGCTCGTCTCCCTGTTCTCAGGTAGGTTGAGGGTATGTTTAGAAGCAGAGCCCCAAGCATGAGAGCAATATTCGAGCGCCGATCTAATTTGGGATTTATACAGAAGAAAAAGTTGGAAGGAAGTAAAATATTTTTTAACTCTAAAAGTCTTACCTAAGAGGTTGCGTGTTAGTGATAATTGGTATAGTCATATATAGCAACCTTGCCAACATTATTTTAGGAGAGCTGCGAGCCGTCGTTCTCACCTTAATGAAATTGGTCGGGATTTTGGCATTTTGTTTAGAACTATTCGAAATCTTAGCTCCCCGGTTATAGTCAGCACTCGGTTTGGGTTGTGGGGGGTAAGAAGTATGATGCCGATCATGGGCACAGATTCATTCAGAATATTTTTCTCGTTGCTCTATAAGCACCGAATTTAAATAGCAAATTTAACGTTTCGATTTAGCTAGTGCACTATGATTGCACTATGGTTCTTGATTATTAAGTATTAACTCACGATAGATTTCACGAATCGCGGCGGCGTGACCTCCGGCGGTAGTGGTTGGATAGCGGCTTACTTGAATTAGGGATGAAGATGGGTAATTTTATTTTTGCACACAGGACAACCAATAGAGATCATACTTCTGCTCTCTCATTGCCACGCCTGTCGATGTGTGGTGGATACATAGGTTAATTCGAAAGTCGACCAACATGGGAGAATGCGAGGACAGAAACACAAAGTACTATGATGTCAGTCATACAGATGATGGTTTGGTTGTGTGTGCATGAATCAATGCAGTTCTGATGATAACCCATTGACCTAATTCGGTGAATGTGGTGACCTCAGAGTGCATTGAACTGTGGGAGAGTAAAATTGAGAAGGAGAGGAAAATTTAGCTGGTGCTATTCACCTGCGAAAAGAGATCATTGATCCCAAGCGAATGGGTGATCTGCGGAAAAGCCGAAGTGATGCCAAATTGGCTAGGGTAATTTATCATGAGAACTAATTAAATATTTTGATAAATTCCCCAGCGGTTGCATGAATATGCCACAGCGTCGTCTGCTTCGACTTCTTGTTGCTAACCGACATGATGTGATTTCCGATGGAAATCTCATGGGATAGCAAAATGGAGTTGCCGTATGGCAAAAGGGTAGCTAAACTCAAATATACATTATCTGCATAGGATAATGAGTTTCGCTATGCGTCCTTTTGGAAATATGATATTTCAGGTGAATAGCATGAACGGTGGAATAGGGGTTGATGTGACGCGCTGTTTGCGGTCGAAATGAGGTTAGGAATGTGGGCTGGTTCTCCATGTTATATGGAGAAACCCGACAGTATCCCCCCCCCCCCCCCCCCAATAATTGTAGGGCGGAAGGAGTAGTTTGATGGGTGCTTAGGATCTCTGTGGTCGCTGAGCTTGGGTCAGTAAAGTAAATGGACCTGGTTGGTACCGCGTGTGTTGCCGACAGGGACAAGGGGATTGGGGTGCGGTCCACTGGCCTGTTGAGGTTTGTATGGACCAACAGGTATGACATCCGAGTAGGTCGTGGCCTATCGTTAGCTCGCTCGCATCCGCAGTGACGAAGTTGCGTGTGCGGGATGGAGGAGCTCCACACTCAGTGTTAATTTTTCTCCGCAGCGACGGTGTGCCGTGTGTGGGATGCAGCAGAACTGAGTCTAGGGTCGGCATTTTTCGTCCATACGTTGGTATGGAGAGCTGTTTGCCGCCCTTGGTAGACGTGTGGTTTTGTGGTCGCTGGCGTTGACGTACAGTCTTGGCCATACGAGTTTGTGTTGGAGTCGCTGTCACCGGGGAATTACTTGTTTTTCCCCTTTTCACCCTGTCTTCGCACTTGTTCCGTGTGTGGCCTGTACGGCCACACAACTCGCAGCAACTCCGAATGCTATACACTCAGGGGTTTGATGTTGCTGGAGGTGTGGAGGCAGAGGGTTGGTGTGGTCCCGGATGTGTTTTATTCTGGGACTCCCTCTGCTGGCGCGGTAACCTGTTCTGTAGTAGTGTGGTGTATCGCGCACGGCATTCTACAATGTCGTGGCTATACTGCCAGCACTCGCGGCAGAAAGGTGTGTTTCGCCATTTCAGACACTCGTCATATAGGTGGACTAGTTTATGGCAAAAACTGCACGTGATGCGTGCAGTCACCTGGTACAAACGACGAGAGCCTTAGTCCCTCGTGGCTGGGTCCACTGGTGTGGAATACTGAGGGGGCGAAGGGCGACCTACCCGTTGGGTATGCGCGTTTCGATGGACGCTTCTTATCTCCGCACGGATTTGGTTTAAATCGCGGCGGAGTAAGGCCTGCAACGCTAGAAGGTCGGATATGGTGACGTGTGCAGGGGAGCGGTCTGAGGGAGACTCGCTGGGCCTGCGGTCATGGGTTCGCTTGTGGAAATTGGTTGTGCTAGAAGGCGCGTGCCTTCTGGAGGGTGTGGGTGTCTGTGAGGATGACGCTGCTGGAGCAGTCCTGGGTGCTGCAAGAGGAAATGATGACTGCCGTGTAGGCGGGGTGACGTCTTGGCTAACTGCCGGGGCTTGATGCTGTTGTACTCCGTGCCGTGCTTTCCCAGAAACAGACGGGAGAAGAGCCCGGAGTGTCCATGGTGAAAATAAAAGACAAAAGGAGGTTTAGTTGAAACAATCCCGGTAAGCTTTATTCTTATTTATTTGAATTTAAAAGTGAGAGTGATTTTTGGATTTGTGATCGGCCAGCGGTTCGGGCTTCGAAGAGAGACTGATCCCGAAATTGAAAAGCACTGCCCTTTTATAGTTTTTGTAGTTGACTTTTGTCAACTATTTTAATGTCAAAATTCCCAGAAACACACATAATGACTTTGTGCGTTTCAATTTGAGTTGTGTTCTGGGAATTTGTTAGAGGCTTTAGTTGGGTGGGTTCTGGGAAGGGAAATCATGAAATGCGTTTTGAATTAAGCATTTCATTTTAGGAATTGAGTCAATGTCTGAATTAACTTTTGGTTAAATTCGTTGTACACGTGACTCAATATGGAATTTGGATGTGTTATGTGGAATTGAATCAATGTGCGACAATTGACTTTTGGTTTAATTTATCGCTCATTGATTCAATATGAAATTTGGGATTTGCGTTATTGGATTATGGATAGGATTTTGATGTTATTGGGGATTTGGATAGGAGTAGCGATTTAGGATCGCTACAATACGCTGGGAACTCAGACTACGGGTCTGAACTTTCCATTATTGCGTCAGCAACTTTTGCTAAATAGCCCAAAGTCTGATTAGGTTGGGCCATTAATACCGAGCGGGTATGTTGAGGTAGGCACCTCAGAAAGTGCGGCCTAATTAGATCATGCGAGATCCTGGTCCCCACTATTGAGCGTAAATGGGTCAGGAAAAGGGATGGTCCAATACCCGAAAAGTTGGTTGTGGTCGCCAAGCGTTGTTGCCTGATGCTGGTGGGCTCGTCCAGAGCGTTGAGGGGCGTCTCCGGCATGTTGCTGTAGGGATTAGGGTCTGACGACCTAATCACATGCGCAACATGCGTCCGCTGTGTGCGATTCAGGACCCGCATCAGTTCAACAGCACGGAGTTCTTCGTCGTGCATGTTGGCGGGCCGGAAAATTCGGTCAGCTATGGCGAACCATAGCTCTGCATCCTCCTCGTCGAAAGGAGGAAGCTTAATATTTTGCGGTAAGGGTGGGGATTCGACGCTGGAAGCGTCCTGGAATGCGGGAGAATCAGTGCGAGCTTGCGCCTGCTGAAATGTACCGGCTGGTGTGGTGGGCATTGTGGTGCCGAAAACTAAAGAGGAGCCGGGATCGAGGGAGTTAGGAAGAGCGGACGCGTGAGTCGAAAGGAGGTGAAAGGGTTCGCTAGTGACCGCGAGGAGTCGAGAAAAGTGCACAAGAGGTCGGTTGAAGTCGAGTAATGTCGTGTTGTGCGCAGGTTGTACCCAGAAGGGGCTTACAAAAGTTTGTAATTTTAATTAATAAAATTATTTCGCCTGATTTAGTTTTAGTATTCTCGTTTTTCGCCGCTTGTTACTATGACTTTTATTTTCAATAACTTAGAATTTCTTATTGTTAAAAGGTAAATGCTTATTTGCTAATCGATTACTTGGTTACAATATTTCCTGTTTTACTTTTTCTTTTAGATTTTTAATGTTGTTTAAAACACTTTATATAATTTTTGGTGATTACGAAATTGTATGCTTTGTTTTTCAATTTGATTCATTTTTAAATTTCGGTTTGGTTTTACGAATAGCTGAAAAGCGTTTGGTTTCGTTTACCCTTTTAATTAATATATTTTTTTGTTGCCTGAATTGTATATATTTATTTCGATAAGTTATATATAATCTTTCTTGGCAAATTTCGAAATTATGTCTTTATTTAAAAAAAAAAAACAAAATGAAAAGACAAATGAAGTAAGTCTGGTTACTGAACTGGTTTTTCTTATGTTAAATACTATATTAATGTAATTTTAAATTCGATTATTAATTGAAAATATTTATAATAAATTATTACACTAGTTCTTCTTTTGATTTATTTAAAATATATGTAATTAGCATGGATTATGGCCGTCAAATAAATAGTTAGTAAGTACATGAAAATATAATGGAACTAGAAATTGTAGTTCTGAATAATCACATCCAGTTTAGATATACGCACATTGGACATCTATAAAATTGGCGGATCTTCTATGAATATATATTTTTAGAACTATTCAAAATCTCAATTCCACGATTATAGTCACCGCTCGGTTTGTGTCATTACTAAGGAGGTGGCATTCGTCCTGAATATTTTATGACGACATTTCAGGTGTGCCTCGAAGGAACTTGAGGAGATCTATTATCCTCGAATTGTCTATAAGAGACGAAACCTTAATCATTATTTCTGTATCAGATTTATATTTACCCAAATCTTTATTAAACTGCTTGAATTCACATGGCAATGAAACTTTGGTCGTTGTTGCCCGTGTCAATGTCACACGGGTAATAATGTCACAGGGGTAATGCGTTTTTAATTCCTTAAAATAAAGTTACTCTCTCTGAAGGTGATTTCGGTAGCTTATCCCCCAGATGGACAATGAAACTGATTTCATTGTGCAGCTAGGTCCAAGAAATTGAAATGAACACTTGGCAAAGACATTTCCTTTTAGTTATAAAATGTGCAAATGAAGGATCCTTGAGACTAAATTATCTCTCAAGCTATGGAGACAATTATCCTCCGTAACTTGCAAACGCCTTTGGATTCAGCACATTTGCTGAATGTATTTACTATCTACGTTCATTTACCTGCTAGAGAAAATACCATCCATTAAGGATTTTACGTGCATATCAAATCGCACCAACGACTGACAGGGTGAAGCCCAGAAAATATTTTCCATTCTGAAGTGGCGTAATATTGAGATAGTCACAATGTCTGAATATACAACAATAGCTACTTACACAACCCTTAAGTCAGATAGTACTACACCGTAAGGAGGAGTCATGAGCAAATAAAAATCGTATCCACCGTGCCGTATGCTATACATCAGCGCCCCAAAGGCGAACATAAACACTCTACCGAACGAATCGAAATTCCATCAGACATCCTGAAATGGGCGTGTTTGGAATAGCACACGTGAAATTAATAATAAAAACACTCTTCAATAGCCAGCGGTAGAAAGGCACTCCTCCTGCTTGTATTTATCTACACAGCAATTGGTAATCCTGGCAGAGAACATTTGCCCTGACCAGGCGGCCACTCACGTACAACATAAGACAATAGGTCCCTCCATTGGTAGAGGGGATATAATATAGGTGTACGGACCGTACAGTGGTTGGCTCTGGCAGGATATCCTGCGGAATTAACCAAACACTGGGGCAAGTGAAACCATGTGACGTATGTGTATTTGGATAAAATTACAGCGAAACAGGCGCAAGGCAGAACAGAGATGTATGTATAAAGGTTCGAATCGTTTAACTACAAAATCTGACCTCGAGGATTTGGGGACTTATTCGGTCAGCACTCTTTTTACACACTTTTGGTGCATCAGCTGATGCAAGGATCTGTTTCAGGCTTCTGGATTCAGAACTACCCAATCAGATATTTATAACTGCGATTTTTCAAGTGACAATAGAATATTCAAATGTTTTAATAAGTACATTTCAACATTTAAGCATGTTTGGACTCAAGTATGTTATGTGGGCCGGGTAGTTAATAGGCCTATACTTTTTATTCAATTAATGCGGTGCGATACTCGCTTGTAATGGTGATGTCGCTATAAATGAACATAAGTGAGGTGTTTTGATAATGTTGAACATAATTGTGAACAGAAAAAAATACAACTGAGGATTGAAGTCGTGAAGGGAAGCAGCTTGCAGTTTGCAGTTTAGTGGGGCTAGCACCCCATTTATTGGCTTAATTCAAGTAACATAATTACCTACAACTAAAGTTGGCGCAAGACTAATGACCTTGGACTTGTTAAATAAGGCCAAGACCGGTTCCCGGTTGTAGTGCCGATGATGATGATGATGAAAGTATATATAGGTTACAAACTAGAGAGCTTAAGAACCATCTTAACTAGGCTTAACCTAAGCCTGACCATCACTGCACTGTGAGCAGAAAAAAGGAGATGACATAAAAATAAAGTTCGATGTCTGAGAAATGAAGTTGGAAAGAAACACCTGACCTGAGAAGGTTTTTCGTGCTAAGTCGATTCAGATCCGGATGCACGCCTGTTAGACACAACGCACTTTTTCGTTCCAGATACAAGCTTGTTAAACCTAGTACAATATGAATATCAGCTAAAAAAAAAAAAAAAAAACGAAGAACAAAACTTAAATAAATATTGCTTTTCATTAGGCGGCATAGTTTTGTGGGGATTAGGAGTATATTATGCCAGACACGGGCACTCGGTTCACTCCTATCCCCATCCTGCTGTCACTAAAGTTCCAAAAATGTTCCGCCAAACACTGAAAGAAAACTGTTCACCCGGAATCACCCGAAAAAATAAAACACTGACGCACGTTGTTCGACATTAGTTCTTTATTTAAACATTTAATTTTTAACATGTACGTTGACCCTCGTATTATGTTGACATCCAGAACGCAGCGAGAAAAATCTGAATTAAGATTAATTTATGGAATCACACGTTTCTGGTTGATGCGCACTGTTTTTATGTTTAAAAGTACAAAAGATACATCGGCAAAAATATCCACTTGATCGTTTACTTTATCCGCGACCCGTGTACTTCCAATAACGCGATTTAAATTAAATCACTTAAATTAAAGCGCGCTTTCCCGACTCGACTTCGGATATATGCGTCCGCGCGACGCCACGGGGAGCAGGAGATAGCACGACCGAGGTGGTCGGCGGATGTAATTGGACTCAGCGATAAACGGCTCGTGCAGAGCCGACTCGCTAATGGGGTGAGTTTCCCCGAGAGAGAAAGTGTTCCTCTCCACTAAGGATACGTTTTACCTACCACAAGAGAGACGTCTCTCTTTCTGGAACAGAAAACCAGATCTCGTAATGGAGATCATGGTAGTATGTGTGCATGGGTGATCGTGAGGATCATAATATTCAACACACGAGCGAAGGCGATGGATAAACGAAGCAGACAGGCGGTACGGACAAAGGGACCGTGAAGATCGTTGGTAGTACACATGTATGTGTGTACATGGATTCTTTCATGGGACAAACCATGAGAACGAACCTGAAACGACGAAAAGGGCATAGGGTGTATCCATGAGATGTGAGTTCGGTAAAGCAAACAAACCGAATCTCCATGGATGCTAATGGTTTTTCTTTGCTCATGCCGCTGCTGATGAGAAGCAGATCCCGCAATATGAGAAGACAATGGGAACGCTTAGGCCTTTGTCTAAGATGAGCATTGCGGCTAAATAAATAGGCGGCAATTATCATCATCATCGGCACTACAACCGGGAGCCGGTCTTGGTCTTATTTAGCAAATCCTGAGGCTTGTTAAATTTTCCATAATGATTTGTTTTTTCCGGGCAAGGTCATTAGTCTTGCGCCAGAGGCTCCCAGAGGCGGCAATGCAATGTGGAAATGCGCTAATTGGTTTTAGCTTGATTACCGGGAAACGGTGTTTATGGCATCGCTGGTAAGGGTAGGTATTGAATTCCTATTTGCATTTGCCTGTGCTGTAGGATTTAATTGATGCCTTAAGACGCGAGATGCGTATATTTGTTTTGGTCCTTTGGGTGTAGGTCGCCAGCCAATGTGTATGTATGGTGATTTATGATACACTTGGTGAGGACGGGAAATAGGCGACGCAATGTTCATGATCCCTGTTATGATGGTTACATTGTATGTAAACCAAATCATTTTGTTTTCAGGAATACGTCTAGGGGGATTTGCCTGGCACCGAAGGTGCCGAATTGGTTTTGGGATACCTGATAAGTTAGGAAAGAATTCTTACAGGGAATTTGTATGTAAAGAGATGCATGAAGGTAAGAATTCTCTTTTAGGGGCTATTCTATTTGATTATTATTATTATTATATTATTATTATTTATTGGCCTGTAGGAACCCGGAAGTTCATGACCTCACCGACTCGGCTTCGCCATCGTTCCCTGTCCTGGGCACTCTCCTTCCACGCTTGACCATTCGATCCGATCTCCTCAAGGTCAAACCTAACATTGTCCTCCCATCTCCGTCGCGGCCGTCCTACCGGTCTCTTTCCCGTTGGTCTACCGTCAAGAATTCTATGCACGGTCCTATCGTTCCCCATTCGCGCCACATGTCCGGCCCATCTTAATCTTCGCGACTTGATTACTCTCACTATTTAGGTTTGCGATATAGCTCTTCCAATTCGTGGTTATGGAGTCTCCTCCATTGTCCTGCCTCCTCGTCATATTTACATTCATTATTGATGCGTGAAGCATTTACAGTTGCTTAATGCGATTGCATTAGCAAAAACGTATGCAGATGGGGATGAAGTTATGGGGGTTTTTCAGGTAAGTGGACCGTGGGGTTTGGCGGAACCGCCACAGTTTCCTCTTTTTCACACATCCAGGCACCCAAAAACACAAGCACGGATGAAAGAAGAAGAAGAATATAAGGAAAAGAGGTTTCTATGTACATTGATCTCAAAGTGAAACAAAAGCTGCTTGATATGTTGAGTTCAGGTTAAGCTATTGTTGACTTATGTTATTTTTATATATTCCCTGACTTACTCCTTTTTTTATTAATCTACTTTTCTCAGGAAAGACGAACCTATATCGCCCTGGGTTGCTATTTTCTCTGGACCGGGTCCATTAACCAATCACTGAACGATGGTCAAGGATGTATCCCAACTATACCACAAAGCCTATAGAAAAGGGAAGTGCTATTGCATCGGGCAGCTAGGCATTAGAACCAAACATATCACTCAGTAATTATACCGAACTGCCACAATAGAAAGAGCTGTCAGTTGAAACTAGGTATGCAAATTAATGTTATGGTTCAGTGGAAGATCGAAAATATATTTTTCGATGCAGAGAGTGACTATGTCTACTCGTGCATTCAGACTCTATTCTGGAAAATAACCAAAGTGCATGGTTCAAAAAAAAAAAAATGGGTGGCGAGAGGCCGACTTGGGCAAGACAATGACAGATGCGTCCCCTTCGTCTTGTCTCTGGGTTCTGGTTATCTTGCAATAACCAGAATCACCCACATCCGTGAGGATGTTGGGCTCGGTCTCGAGCTATCTGAAAAAGAAAAGGGGGGGGGGGGGGGTATCTAAGGATAGTGTGGACAGGGTTAGTTCAGGTGTTCTCTAACTCCTTGGGTGGGGGGATGGTGGGAAATAAATCGTTCAAGACCCGTAAGTCTTGAGTGTGGTAGTAAACGCAGATCAACAACTGTTTCCATGAAAAACCATCGAGCAAAATCAGACTTATGAGGAATTAATACCAAGCGCACAGGCGTCGTTCAACAGGCAATATCTACCTCTTAACGACGCGTCGTCGATATGTGAGGATATTCATAGTAGGTCGGTTGACACTACTCAGACCTTCACAGGTCAACCCCACTCTGTTAGGCGCCCACAACCTGTGAGAAACCTATTTATGTCCTGTGGGGGGCGAAGTCGTGGTGCCGACATGGGCACAGAGTTCTACCTCGTCCCCACAAGTTCTCAAAGGTCGCCGTAAAATAAACTGTTCGTCGAGAAAAAGGAAGTACAAACAAACACTCAGGAAACTGCAGCCGGGAAAGGAAACACTAGTGTTGTTCCAAAAGAGTTCGTTATTTAAACTGTTATTTATATGTACTTGACTATCATATTGTGTATGTGACTCGTCATCAGAAGGATGCACTGCCACACCAAAAGGTTAACTTCACCAAAAAAACAATGACTTGAGATTTAGAATTTTGAATCACCATAACGAAAAACACGAGTTTTAAACTTGAAGTTTATTTTAGAATATATTAGTACTTGAAGTACTTGAAGACGATTGTCCCGAACTACAAATATCGACAGACTTACAATACTGCTTGCAACACTCCATTGAATACGATCAACTTCCGCAATTTTAAAACTTTATGCAAAACTCGACTTCAGGATATTTACGCTTCTCTGTCGGGCGACAGAGAGCAGGGGGCAGGCCGACCGGCTCGGTGGGGTGATGGTAAAGGACGCAGCGATATTCGGCTCGTGCAGAGCCGACTCGCTAATGGGGTGAGTTTGGTGGTGTGGCGAAAAGGAAATGAAATTTCCTTTGACCAGTGACCAATGGAAGGCGATCTCTGGCACACAGTGGTGTGCGTGTGTGTTCGTACACATCACCGTGTTTATCGATGCATTTAGCAAAGGATAAACGAAACCTACAACGAGGGTAAAAGAACAAAGGAGAAGCGACCTAAGGCATCGTTCGGTAATGAGGGTCAGCTAAGTAAATAGCAGCCACTCATTAGATCCTAAAAGGGATTGCGATACTTTATACAATGGAGATCGTATATCGTATCTCTGCCGACTGAAAGAATCGGATTCTTTTGTTTGCATATGTTTATGCCATTGAATCCAATCCGGCGGCTAAGCGCGACTTTGGTGATTGTTTGAAGATTCAAACAAAGAAGTATTTCCGAGAGAAGTGCTTGCAGCTGAATCAATAGTTGCAAGTCTTTGGAAAGTAATTTAGATGGTTACACAATGACGGTTGTGTATACCATCTGTGTCAATTGTGCATGGCATCTAAGGCGACGCCAGCGACGAACTCTAGTGTGAATATCTACACTAATTGGGAATTCGGTTCTTGGTCGCTAATGTAGAGATGCATTGATACATGTATGAATGCCCTTGTAGGAAAATTCTTTACAGGCATTTCCAGGTAATGCATTGAAAGCATTAATTATCCTTGGGAAGGAAACCTTTTTGCTGTGGGGAGATTGCGGTGCAGGTGTTTGGAAGGTTGGAATTTGCCTGGCAACGGAAGGTACCGAATAGGTTTTGGTTTATGCACCTGTATAATGGAAAGAATTCTTGTAGGGAATTTGTATGCGAAGAAATGCATGAAAGGTAAGAATTCTTTCACAGGGACTTTTCGGTTATAAAAATTTGATCTATTTGATGCGTGAAGCATTTAAGGTGCTAATGCGATTGCACTAGCGAAACTTATAAGGTTGGGTCGAAGTTATGGGGGTTCTTCAGGTAAGTAACAGTGGGGTTTGGCGGAACCGCCACAAAAGTACCCCATGTTGTAAGCATGGTTGAACAGAATGGAAAGCTTTATAAAGAATAAAGCAGAAAGCCTTCTCAGCGAGTGGACTTCTTAGGGTTTCGAGGTTTAACCAGGCTCTGTTGAAGTCGTCTAATTTACTGTGGACCTCTGAACTAATGATCGCATTAGTATCCGGGTCGCCATCCTGGAGAGTAAGTTTGTGATTATTTTCAAAGGTCTCTCCGATGATATTTGTTTTATTGGTGTCGTTATTAACAACAACACCATTGTGTATGATTGGCCCAGTGATACGAGAAATGTCACATATCTTTTTAACATTTTTATAAAAGTTCTGGTCCATCTGAATACCCTTCAGTTTGTCTTCCAATTGTCGGGTACGATTGTTTTGGATTCTCTGTTTTATCAGTGTACCAATATTGTGAATAATGGATCGAAATAGTGGCTCCCTTTGCGTAAAGCGGTGACGATATCTCATTCTGCAGAGCTTTTTACGCTCCCGGATGAGTCGTCATGGGGAATCTGATAAGTCGGTGGGTGTTGAAGTCATATGCCGAACATGGGCACGCGGTTCACTTCACCCGCCAACGATTGTTTCCAAGCAAACGAGAATAAATAAAAAGAAACGTACCGGAGATTCTTTTGCCGTTCAAGATTTTCTTTATTTTATTTATTTCACTTATTAACTTATACACTAACGGATATATCTCTTAAAGTTTAAAGTTTCCTTATTTGGTATATCTTAAGTGAATATGAGTTTTGTGGTTTTTGCTTATGTATTCATATATTTGTTTTGATTTTCTAGATGTTAAGCACTTAAACTCGAACAAGAAACGACACTTGGTTTTTATTCATAAATAGTTATTTTTCTTTTGTTGGCGCGAAGTTCTTTATTAAATAACTAACGACTCTAGAGTAGACGAAATAGGAAAAACGAACTGAACGTGCGTGAACTCCATCGACTGAAAAACTTTCTATGTGACCGATCCCGATGGCGATTAACTCTCGACCCTCTGGTGATGACACGTGCTCTACTGAGGAAGAACAAAAATTTCGTGTGTGTGCACAGAACGGAGGTTGGATAATCACTTATTAAGCGGCGTGACCTGCCACTGTGATGGTTGAGTAAAGACTGACCCCAATTAGGGATGAAATTTGGAATTTGGGCTTTGCACGGCTATTAGCCAATCATCATCGCGCTCTCCCATGAATCCATTAATTTGCATGTCTCAGCGAGGTGAATAAATACTTGCACATTCACTCGACAGTCGCTGGGCATGCGAAGGATGGGAAGAACAAAAGAGATAGCGCAATGACCTCGGGGTTGACTTAGCTTGTGTGTTGGTACTAATGCAGCCTCTGAGAATGACCGACTGACCTAGTGCGGTGACTGTGGTGATCTCAGAGTGCAATGAACCCGGGGAAGATAAAAATGGGAAGGAGAGGAAAATGTTTTGTAGCTATTCACCTGTAAAAAGAGATCATTGATCCCCAGCGAATGAAGTGTCTGGGGAAAGTGAATAGGACGCCGAATCGGCTAGGGAATTCTGACCGTGGGAACTAAATTAAATATTTTGATAATTTCCCCAGCGGTTGCATGATTATGCAACCGCGTCGTTTGGACAGACTATGCCATTGCTAACCGACATGAAATGCGATTTCCGCTGAAAATCTCATGGATTAGCCAAATGGAGTGCCCGTATGGCGAAAAGGTAACTAAACTCAATTATGCATTATCTGCATAGAATAATGAGTTTAACTATGCGTCCTTTTGGAAATCATGTTTTGCAGATAGAATAGCTTTTAGGGTGACTAAGGGTTGAAATGACGCGCTGAAAGCGGTCGAAATAAGGTTTGAATTGTCGGTTGGTTCTCCATATGGTATAGAGAACCCACACAAGTCTTTTCAAGTTTGTACTTCGGGACATGAGTCTCCGAAGTTTCAACTAGAATCTCGTGAAGTCGTTTTGCAGCGTTGTTTATCTCAACCGTCGCTAGGTTCCTGTCAGGGGGAAGAGAGAGTTGGTGGAGTTTATCGTTCAATGTAATATTGAAGTTGTCCCAATTTGTCCGCCCATATTCGGGTATGTATCTGATATGAGCCCGGGATGCTCTACAGCCGCGGATGATTGTGGTCTGATTTTCGAATCTGAAGCTCATCACCCTTATAAATGAAACTAAATCGAGATTTTGTATCTCGAAGAGATCGACTTGAAAGCCAAATCTCGATTTAGATACTTTGGCTGGAGCCAAGTGTTTGTTTTTGAGATAAGAATTCGAATTCTCAGGAATGCAGTGCATATGAAGATATGCACTGGGATTCAGGTTTTGTTTACGTATGGTAATTGAACATCTGGTTCAATTTGCCATGCGTTTGATTTTGTCTGATAATTATGGGGAATTGGATGTAAGGGTGATAAACGAATATTTGATTCGTTTATCGCGAATTTAGTTGGATCAGGGTAATGGATTTTGTGAATATAAGTTTGGGTGTGTTAAAGATTTTTTTAACAATTATATTTATTTATTTTCCACTAACCAAACTTACCCCTGGTCTTCTATATTTTTCGATGAAATCTTCACAGTCCGTATTTTGTTAATTAATCCCTTTAATGCACTCTTCCCATATGTGATTCAAAATATATTTTACGATTGCAAGGAATATAATATAATTTAGAACACAAATATCACTGACGCGCACTGGATTTTGCAGATGATTTCTGATTAAAGTTGATTATACAACAAAAATATATTTATGAAGAGCTTTCTGTAAGGGTTATATTATAATTTAGAACACAACTATCACTGAAGGGCAATGGATTTTGCAAATGATTTCGGATTGATATATCTATTGTACATATACATTATTTTCAACCGAATTTCACTAATCAACTTTTCTTTCTCTGAAACGCGATGAAGAATTTTCCGCCAATACAGTAATAATAATCGACAGCGATGATTTATTCAACTAGTTTTTTCTTTATTTTACCACACTTCTTTTACTGATATTTAAATTTTCCAACCGCACGCGCCAAGGTCTTAATACAGAAGAAGCAAATCCCGTGTCGTTCCATTCAATATCCTTTTTTTTGTTCCGCTTCCTCAAAATAGGACGATGTTATTTTGTGGAAACGGAATTAGGGAGACTATGGCTGTGTGCAGTATGTTAGTGATTTTGAAATAGAGGTTGAAATAGTGGTTTTAATTCATTTTAATTATTTATCTATTTTATGTGAGAATATTCTAATGTATCTGTATGTGAGATGTAGATATTGGTAAAGGATATTCATGCACCGACAGGAGATTGTAATAGGGGGGGGGGGGGGGGGGGGTGATAATAAATTAACATAATTATATAATAGGTGTAGGGATTTGGATGTGTATGTGGGGGAAGGAGATGGTAGAGCTTTTCAGAGCACTACATTGGTATCAATGCCGGCATTCTGGTGTCCGAATATACTCGTTATGGTGCTCTACTTGCCATTTGCAATAAATGCATTCAAGGACCTTGATGAATACGTCGTTATTAACTTGACCAGCCTATTGCTTTTCGTAATCACCTACATGTGGGTAACATTATCCACGCTGACATTGAGTTTGATAACTTTTTAATCTTGGAAAAGTTAACCATTAATAAAACGGCACCAACAATCCAGTTGATAGATTTTGATAATGCCATCGATATGGATCTTTTCGAAAAGGAACGAAATTCATATTCTCTTTTGAGACTGAATGGTTCCGGTGTCCAGAAATGCACGAGAACCGTCCATGGACATTCCAATTGGATTTGTACGGTTTAGCGGGAATTATTCACGTTCTTTTATTTGGGAAATATGACTATTGTAGAAAGAGGTGCTGTCTGGAGACATACTTCCAATTATCCGCGGTATTTTAACATGAACGTCTACATAAATGCCAAACGATGCCGGTGAGCAACTAACTGACATATTTAAGTTTTAGATATCAATCGAGCTTTAGAATCCTGGTAGGGGAATATTTTTTAAAATAATTTTTACATTTTTTAAACAAATTTTACATTTTTAACAAAACATTCGCTTTGTCTTATGTGGCGAGCCTTGGTTTGATTCGTTGGAACTTTGGTTCGAACCACTTCATAACGTGGGTTCGAATCACGTTCTTCATGGCTTCGCAAAACTCCATAAGCTTATAATAAAGTAGTTAACAATATTGCAAATACATATCCAAGCAGGTTTAATGTTGGCATAACTCAGTTTTAGACTTGGGTAGATACTACTGAGCAGTATTACACGTGCGTACAGTCCCTTCTATCACCAGACAGTTAACTTCGCAACCACGTTTCACTGTAACTACTTTCATCTGTAAATCTGTAAATAAGAGATCATAAGATGGTCATGGAAAAAGTGTCTCTAAAGCTGGCAATCTATTAAAAGTGCCTCGTAACCACAGTTGGCAATCTCCCAAGCTCCATTGAAAAGCAATTCACATTTCAATAGCTAAAAACACAACAACTGACACATGAGTACCTCACAGGCCATTGCGAAAAAACGTTGTGGTGGATATTACCCAACTATTTTTGCCATTGCATCGGTATTGTGCCACCTGCATGGTCGCAGCATCTACGGTCTTCACTAACAACTAATTTATGTAGTAGTGGTAGTACAAGTACTTCGG
This sequence comes from Microdon myrmicae, assembly GCA_963931805.1. Lineage (NCBI taxonomy): Eukaryota > Metazoa > Arthropoda > Insecta > Diptera > Syrphidae > Microdon > Microdon myrmicae. The sequence continues at coordinate 144,911,791 of OZ007500.1, read as the reverse complement.
GACATGCTGGTCCTCGCAGTCTTCCTCATGAGCACTTACCATTTTATTGCATCGAGTCAAGAGTCCCTGCGCCAATCAAAAGGGCTAGTGTGGGGTTGCACCTCATCCAGACACCATTTGAAATGAGAATATTCCATAGATAAGTCGAGTGTGCAGTTATTATTGATAAGCACAATATTCCAACAAGTGGGAAATTGTAAGCTGCATTTAGGGTTAAAAACCTATTGCAAAATTTATTATTTTTATAGGGCGCGGGACATCCGACGATAAGCCGACGAAATGATTGGATGTTAAATGTCGATTTTTGTGTAAACATTATAAAAAGTGTTTATTTTATTTATTTTTATTTTATATACAAATTGTGTATGAGACAAAATTTTGCCTAATTAAGTAAAAAAGCTTTATTTTACTTATTACGTAAATCCCACTAAAAAATAAAGAATTTGTCAGGAGCAACATAATGCAAATGTTTTGATAAACAACCGAACTCTCAACAACTCGTCAACGCGTAATCAGAGGTTCGTCTACGATCAATTTCGACTAGTAATGGCATTTTGTAACATCGGGAGCATCGGTTTCGGCAATCCGAATGTAAACGCCGTCGACCAATATTTGCAAATAACGAAGCCTGATATCCTAGCCCTAACCGAGACCCAGATAGAGTCGGCAACTGACTCGACATATTCGACATATCTTCGTAGATCAGGATATGACTTATATTCGAGATTTCGTTTGAAGGGTAGAGTCTGCGTCTTCAGCCGATCCGATTTACCCTGCCAAAGGGAAGAAGTATTAGAACCAAATCATTTGGACGCCATGTGGATGAAAATCGTGCTGAAGAATTCTGATAAATTTCTTTGTTGTCTGTACCGATCCTCGAATGACGATCGACAAGCGGCAATGTGGCCTTTCTAGCAGATACACATACAGTCCACAAACAATCGGTGAAGAACGACACCGAAAGAAAATCGAATAAGCACAGGATCAATGCAATAAAATAGCAATTGCACATCAGTTAAGTGTACTTGAAATTAACGATCGAGTTCGTACATGCGGCAGTTATCTAATGTGATCTTTTAGTGGTTTTAACCGTTAGGGTGGTTAAATTTTAAGGGCCGATGTTGATTTTGAATAAAACACAAATTATTTAGGAAATTATTGTCATTTCTTTTTATTATGATAATATTGGTATGGTTCAATTATGTGTGGAACAAAATATCGGCCAAATGGCCCCTGCGACCTCGGCGGCACACCTCCATCCGATGGTCCAAATTTTCGATGACGCTGAGGCATAATTGAGGTTCTATGCCGTTAATGTGCCGAATTATCTCATCCTTTAGCTCTTGAATTGTTGCTGGCTTATCGACGTACACCTTTTCTTTCAAATAACCCCAAAGAAAGAAGTCCAACGGTGTCAAATCACATGATCTTGGCGGCCAATTGAAATCGCCACCACGTGAGATAACACGGCCATTGAATTTGTCGCGCAAAAGAGCCATTATTTCGTTAGCTGTGTGGCCAGTGGCACCGTCCTGTTGAAATCACATATCGTCCGCATCAATATCTTCCAATTCGGGCCATAAAAAGTTCGTTATCATCTCACGATAGCGAACACCATTCACAGTAACTGCCTGATCGGCCTCATTTTGGAAAAAATACGGCCCGATGATGCCGCCAGCCTATAAACCACACCAAACAGTCACGCTTTGTGGGTGCATTGGTTTTTTGACAATCACTCTTGGATTATCATTCGCCCAAATGCGACAATTCTGCTTATTGACGAATCCACTGAGGTGAAAATGTGCCTCATCACTGAAGATGATTTTCTTCGAAAATTGATCATCCGCTGTTGCTTTTTCTTGCCACCATTCTGACCATTGACGACGCTTGAAATGGTCAAGAGGCTTTAGTTCTTGAGTCAATTGCACCTTGTAAGCGTGTAAATGCAAGTCTTTATGCATAATGTTCATCAACGACGAGCGTGAGAGGTGCAATTGTTGGGCACGACGACGAGTTGAGGTGGACGGCTCTTCAGCCACACTATCGCGAACAGCAGCAATATTTTCTGCAGTACGAGCTGTACGAGCATGCACTGGTGTTTTCACATCTCCTACAGACCCGGTTTGCTCAAATTTTTGCACGATTTTTCCGATTGTACGCATATTTGGACGATTAAATTGACCGAAAAAATCACGAAGTGCACGATATGCATTTTGATTTGAACGCCCATTTTCATAATAAGCCTGAATAACTTTAACGCGTTGCTCGATTGTGTATCTTTCCATGGCTGAGTTAGTCAGAAATCGAGAAATGTCAAATGAAATGCAGAAAAAAACTTGACGTTTAGGTGTGGTTCACATTCAACATCGGCCCTTAAAATGTAACCACCCTTCAGTTCGAATCCCACGTTTCGAACACCTTTCACGTATCGTCGACTGGATACAGATTAACAATCCGACTTCTGAGATTGTTGTTCTCGCCGACTATAGTAGTAGAAAAAACAGGATGGTTCCAAACAGGCGGTTTTTTTCAAACAGGCGGTTTTTTCAAACAAGGTCCCACAACCCCTCGCCAACCATGAATCACACCCACAAACAGCCTTCGCCACCCATCAAACATATCTCAACCTTGACGTAGAGCTTTCGGATGTGATGAGTCATCGTGTCTATAAATAGAAAAACTGTGTCAGAACCGCTCAAAAAGTGTGCTGGAACCCTCCAAAACACACTACTGACTTTAATGTACCCAGCTCCAGCCGTTTGGTACATTCTAACTGATCCGACGAGGCTGAAAGACTTAAAGACTGGCGGAGATGTTCGCTGATAACCGCAATTTGAACTACCTCGAGGACGAACCTACGCGGTGGCGGATGCTCGAGGTGATTTTGCGAACACCCTGAATCTATTTTTAACATCCGAGCCGGGTATTTATAACGACTGCGCAATTGGGAAACTCAGATCCACGCAAGACCTTGTGGGGCTTTTTCAGAGCCCGAAGAGCCACGCATCCCTTGATCCCCACCATTACCAGCAATACAACTTACCTTAAAGTTGAAATTTCGGCAAGATTGTACAATCTCGCTAGGGCATTAACCGCCACCCAATTAGCTGGAATCAATTCGGTTATCCCTACGGATGAACAAAGATCTCACCGGTTGGGCCCGTGCTTGTCTCCAGTGCCAACGCTGCAAGGTAGTTCACCTCGTAATGTGCCAACCATGTGTAATCTATCAGCGTAATTCATAGAACAATAAACATCAACTCTTAATCAAGTACCTTTTAATTTCTGCTTCAATTAGTGCATCTTGTTATGTTTCTTCGCTGGACAACGGAGTTCTTGTGGACAATTTCAACGCGATTGTCGGGATATTGGCGAATCCCTGCCGTACGTCGGCATCCATACCATTTTTCCCCACAACCTACCGGTCTTGTATGATATCTTTCCCCCCATCCCTCCATCCAAGTAGTTAGAGAACACCTGAACTAACCCTGTCCACACTATCCTTAGATCCCCCCCCCCCCCCCCCCCCCCGCGTTGGATCCCACACAATTTGTCAATCGCCCAAAAAAAGGCTCGTGTCAATTGGTCGAAAGAAATGCTCAAAAAATACGGTCGCGGTGCTTCGAAACACGTCTATGACATCGTGACAGGTGATGAATCGTGGATTTACGCGTATGAGCCCGAAAGTAAACAGCAGTCGACTGTCTGGGTGTTTCAAGATGAGCCAAATCCAACAAAAGTTGTTCGCGCACGAAGCACTTCCAAGCAAATGGTCGCCTGTTTTTTTGGAAAAACTGGACATGCCGCAACCGTACCACTAGAACAACGCAGAACAGTCAATTCTGAGTGGTACACAACCATTTGTTTGCCAGTTGTCTTCCAAGAAATCAGGAAAACCAACCGCCGAAGACGGATCACTCTTCACCACGACAATGCGAGCTCTCACACATCGGCTGCGACAACTGCATTTTTGAGCACCCAAAACATCGATTTGATGGGTCATCCGCCGTATAGTCCTGACTTGGCACCGAATGACTTCGTTTTATTCCCGTACGTAAAAAACAAACTGAGAGGTCAACGTTTTTCGACACCTGAAGAAGCGGTTGCTGCATTCAGAATGCATGTGTTGGAGATACCTCAATCAGAGTGGCAAAAGTGCTTCGACAATTGGTTCAAACGCATGCAAAAGTGTATAGATCTTCATGGGGAATATTTTGAAAAACAATAAAGTGATTTTCGATGATCAATATTTGTTTTTGTTCTCTAATCCCGAAATATAAAAGGCAACCCTCGTATATGTAAATTATTTTTTAAACTTGGTGACAATATTATAATAAATAAACTTTATTTCATACTTCAGTTACCATAAGCCTTTTGTGTCATTTGTTGAAAATGGAAACTCGAGGTCTGTATAATATGTTATGTAATGAGTAGGTGGACATCAGGAACAGGTGGACATCAGGGAACACATATAAACGTCAGAGGCTAGAGTGGAGAACACGAATTGAAAGACATATAGCGCAAACTTACAATAGTGAGAGTAATCAGGTCGCGAAGATTAAGATGGGCCGGACTTGTGGCGAGAATGGAAAACGATAGGACCGTGCGTAGAATTCCTGACGGTAGACCAACGCGAAAGAGACCGACAAGACGGCCGCAACGGAGATGGGAGGATAATATTAGGTTTGATCTCGAGGAGATCGGATCGGGCGGTCAAACGTGGAAGGAGAGTGCACAGGACAGGGAACAATGGCGGAGTCGAGTCGGTGAGGTCATTGTTGGGTCCTGAGGTGGCGGCGTCGTTGACGTGCTTCCCTAGGATAAGTTGTTATGTCCTGAATCGGCGGCGTGGTTAACGTGCTTCCCTAGGATAAGTTGTTAGGTCCTGAGGCGGCGGCGTCGTTAACGTGCTTTCCTAGGATACGTTGTTATGTCCTGAATCGGCGGCGTGGTTAACGTGCTTTGCCTCTTTATAGGAAGTCCCCTGGTATTCAGCTGCGGGATGTTCCGATGTACTTGGTGCGTCGAATGAATGCGTATCGTTTGACGTCACTCGAAAAACTATTTAACTCCCGAAGCCAAGCTAACCTGAGGAACCGTAACCAGACATTTGGGGCAACGCAATTTGAAACAATTTGAAAAGCCGGATCAAGGGTCAAGCATCCCCAAAGACGAAAAGGCAACCTTTTTGCTAACTAATGTTTATTTTATTTTTTGTAACTTAGTCGTATTGCGCGCGGCCAGGGGTTCGGCCTCTGGAGATCTACTAATCACGAAATTGTTTTTTTTTTTTTTTTTATAAAACGCTGTCTTTATTGACCATTAAAAGTTTAGTTACATAAGTTTACAGCTAACTTAACTAAGTTGTGACAATTTTACTTACAATGTCTAGAACATTTTTCCAAGTAATATTTAATTTGAGGTCTTACGTCTAAGGAGATCTATTCCAGATACAATTTATTAGTAGGACTCCTGGAAAGGTCATGAAAACCAGGATGGATTGTCAATGTTTACAATAAATATTCTTAAAACTACTTATCTCTACTTAAATCTAGCTTATATCTAAGGTAGTTAAATAAACTCACATTTAGCAATGTAGAACAATTTAGCCTCGTCTTAAGCTTAAGTTGAGATTTCGTACTGTACATACCCTAAGGAGGGAAGGGAGCGGCAGAGGGAGGTCTCTCCACCGACTGCTCGTTAAAGGAAAGAACCCGAGAAAAGGGTTGAATGTTTGAGTATTTGAAGTGGTTAAGATCGGTTACCCTGTTATGGTAGATGATTTCGTTCGCATCATTTACTAATCTTCCTGCGTAGAAGAGAGCCTTTAAATGGAGTGCATGAAGATAGGGATTTGATGCATTGTGGCTGGGGAGGCTAAGGGAATTGATGAGAGGGTTTGGATTTGCTGACAGGTTTTCAATGAATCTTATCGACAATTCCAGGAACCTTCTATCCAATCTCTCCAGACCGACGGAGTGGTATAGCATAAGGCTTCTGATATATTTGTGGGAGTCGCGCTGTCGACGTAGCCCTGTGATTAGTCTGAAACACTTCCTTTCGAAGATACGAAGTTTTTCCATTTGAGAGGGAGAGATATGGAACCAGATGGGACAAGCGTAAGTAAGTGTGGGCCTGATGATTTGTTTATAAAGTAGAAGTTTGACTTGCTGAGAGAGACCATCTGCCTTCCACATTACTTTCCGACAAAGGTTCAGCTGTATCCCCGCTTTGCGGGTGACATTGTTTATGTGAGTCGTGAAAGAGAGATTATTTTCGAAAGTCATGCCCAAGTATTTTAGTGATTTAGATGGTTTTATGACGGTGTTGCAGAGGTTCAGTTGGATTTTTGAATGGTTACGTACCGTGTTATTGGTACAGTGAACGTTTCTACCTTTAAATACAATCAGCTGAGTTTTGTTGGGGTTTAAGCGGATCTTCCATTTAAGGAAGTAGGAGGAAAGAATTTGGAGGAATTCATTTACGCGGTTTCTGGCAGATAATACGAGCCTGCTGCTGGAGTAGACAAGGGTATCGTCTGCGTAGTTGAGGATTCGAGTATTCGGTGAGAGGGGTTGAGGAATATCAGATGTGTATAGTAAGTATAAGAGGGGACCCAGAATGGATCCTTGGGGGACTCCTGCTGTTATTGAGTACGTCTGGGAAAGGGTGGAATTTATCTTGACCATGAATTTCCTATTTGATAGGTACGAGTAGAGAAACTTGGAAGTGTGATTGTTTAGACGATACGTGGAATGTAATTTGTACAGAAGACCCGCAGTCCACACGCAGTCGAAAGCCTTGGATATGTCAAGGGAGATACACACAGTGGGGCACTGGTCGTTAAGAGCCATAGTGATGTCGTGAGTAAACTTGAGGAGAGCGTGACATGTTGAGTGTTGTGCACGAAAACCGAATTGGAAATCAGGGAGTAATGAGTTAGTTTCCGCGAAGGAGAGTAGGTAATGGTGAATTTTTAATTCAAGTAATTTGCTTAAATTATTAAGTAGTGAGATGGGTCGAAAATTGGCCGCCATCAGGGATGCGCCTGATTTTTTAATGGGGATGACTATGGCAGTTTTCCAAGACTCCGGTATGTGACCAGCATTTATTATGTGGTTTAGCAGGGTCATGATGTATAGTCGATTTGAAGGGTTGAGGTTTTTGAAAAGCACTTGTGGAATTTTGTCCAAGCCGGTTGAGTTTTTATTGCTACGAGAAGATATCATTTGGTTAAATTCCTGTGGTTGTAAAAAGAAGTTTGTATCGGTGGGTTGAGATGCTCTATTGTGATTATTAAATTCAGTTATGAATGGAGTGAATGAGGAGATTAGTTCATGGGATGTATAACGGTTGACCAGTTCCTCAAACTCGGAGTTGCCTAGGCTATCATTTTGCCTATGCACTTGGGAGAAGTGTTCCGCTAAATAGTTTGCTATTTCAGAATCAGAGTACAGAATATTATTTCTGGGACCAATTAGTCTGTCTATTGAGGTGTGTATTTTTCGTCCTGTAAGGCGATTGATGTTTTTGTAAAGATTACGGTCGGGTCTGATACTATTTAAAGTGGAGATGTAGTTCTGCTCTACGAAAGCATTTAACTGCTGGTTAATGAGGGTAGACAATAATTGAACCTGTACTTTCAGGAGGGGACAAAATCTTCGAAATAGTTTTCGGCGGAGCTTTTTTTTTAATGAGATGAGTTTGAGGGTGAGATATGGAAGTGGTTTACCTACGAAGGAGTGTGGCATCCTTGAAGGGGTATTAGAATACAGGGCTTGCTGTAAGATCCCTTCCATCTTACAAGCTGCTTCTTCAATTTCGTTAGGATCCAAGTTATTCGTATCTGTGATGGGAAGCGTTTGAAACATATCGCCAACGGATTTGTTGACCTTTCTCCAGTTAGTTCTGGAGAAATTATGGACTGGGTTGAGAGATTGAAGCGGATTTAAGGGGCCAAGGTCAATTACCGAGTGGATGGAGGCATGGTCAGAGGGGAAGAAGTGCGACACAGTAGGGGGAGATACAGAGCGTAGGATCGCAGATTTTAAGAAGAAGTCTATAGTTGATTGAGTAGAGCTGGAGCAATGAGTAGGTTCCGTTGGGGAGTCGATATAGACGTGGGGGTGGAGAGGTAGGAAAGCAAGCAATTGTTTGCCAAATTTATTGCAAGCGGTGTCGTTGAAGGCGGTATGACGGGCATTCCAGTCGCCTCCGATGATGAATGAGTGGGATCACGAAATTGAAATTTACTCCCCTTTTATAGATTTTTTAGTTGAGAATTGTCAACTACTTTATGGTCAAAATTCCCAGAAACACACATAAGAGTTTGCGTTTCAATTTGAATTGTGTTCTGGGAATTTGTTAGAGGCTTTAGTTGGATGGGTTCTAGGAAGGGAAATCATGAAATGCGTTTTGAATTTATCATTTCATGATGTCAAGGTTTTTAGGAATTGAGTCAATGTATGATGAATTAACTTTTGGTTAAATTCGTTGTAGATGTGACTCAATATGGGATTTGTAATGAAGCAATGGAAAATTTGGGATTTGGGTTTATTATGTGGAATTGAATCAATGAATGATAAATTAGCTTTGGGTTAATTTATTGCTCATACGATTCAATATGCAATTAGGAATTTTAGGATTTTATAATATTGGGGATTTGGATGGGGGTAGCGATTTAGGATCGCTACATCATGAACTTCCGGGTTCCTACAGGCCAATAAATAGAATAGAATAGAATGTTCGTAGAATAAAATGTTAAATAATTTTTTAAACTTGGTGACAGTATTATAATAAATGAACCCTACAATGATCCTACTCCTGACACCCTACATTCGTCTCATTCTGTCGAAGTTTAGTTTTTTGAAGGTTTCGCTTCTACCGCGTGTGAACTGCACACATTTTTTTTTTAACGCTCAATATGGTAAAACGTTTGCGCTGTTTTGTCGCGTTACCCCGTCGTGTATGGTTCAATTTGTCGATGTTTCATCTCCTGAAAAGTCAAAAACAAGGAACAAAATTTGACGTTTCATCGTCGTTCCTAATGTACATTGCATGACTCTAGTGTGAACGAGCCTTATAATAAGTAGAAAACCTATCGGGTACAGTTCTCAAGTTTGACAGAAATTTCACACCAACAGAACCTCGTTAAAAATAGTTTTTTAAGTTTCCGTACTATCTATCTCGACCTTGTATAGAATCTTAACTTTTTGGAGCAAAATATTCACAGTTTGGATCTCCAGACAATAAATCATAACAACTTAGTCGACTTAATAGATAATCTTAATACCACGTAGACATTATACACCAGCCAGGAGTTGACTACTGGCCTTTCATTTAATTAAAAATAAATGAAATACCATTATTTAGTATGATGCTTCTCCTGAAGGTAGACAAAGAATAACAAAAGTCCATCCTCATCGAGGAACTGTTTCACAATTCTTCTTCTACATTCCGAAATTGTGTCTGTTTCAAAACATCCGAATTACGATTTGTAGCAGACACGACAAACAGAATATGCCAAAGGATTAACACGGTGATTCCGTCTTTACGAAATACCACTCATTCTCATTAATTGAATGGTCGGGGTTAGATGGCCCCTTCTGGCTCGGCTCAACATCCTACTCCCACGTAAATCAACATCCCAAGGTACGGTACGTTCCACAACTGCATCCATTGTTTTCGGAGACATCCACAGCTACGGGAATGGCATGCTGTCACGCAGCAACTATTCACACCGACACACTGTGGAACGTTGTCCCTGATCTTAATCTACGTTACCACTTTTCAGAGTTTGCGCCTGTGATTTATTAATAGCCACAGGGAGGCGGTAAGGACTGCACAGACATCTAGTCGTTTGAATTCGAATAGATAATCTGTAGGTATCCATAGGATTTGTCGGATGTTCACGAGTCTCTGCCCACACAGGCGGCTATAATAGTTCCATCAAATTTGTCGAAAGTATCTCGGTGTTGGCTCGTTGAACTGTCTGCGAATATGTCTACGATTTCCATGTTCGTTCTTTTTTGACTTTGTTTTTCCTTTTTTGTTTTTCTAGGTGAGTTTTGAAATTTTGAACACATTTCGTGTTGGTTTTTCTTGTGAATATGTAGTCAGTCGTGATTGGAAATTAATTGCCTGGTGAAGAAATCTTGAATCAGTGTTTATTGGAGTTGGTGACGTGTGTGACTTGGTCCCCAGCATCACCAATAAGAGCTCGGTATCGAGTAGAACTGGGCGTGTTTTATATGACATCAGGTTAAGTATACTCTGGCCATTTTTAGGTGCACTTTGACTAGATAGGTAATCCTTAGCTGACAGGATTGATTGATTTCGTTTTGCATATTTTCTATTTTACGATGTAGATTTTATAATGATTTGCTATACAAGTCATCGCTAAATGAGGTTAGGTATGCAAAGCTACATGCTATTGGACATCTCGGAAAACTAAGAATTTCTGGAAGATCACGGAAAAGAATTTGGTCTTGGATAATAAATCACCATCATCATCATCGGCACCACACTCGGGATCCGGTCTTGGCCTTATTTAGCAAGTCCTTGGGCTTGTTAAATTTTCCACGATAATTTTTTTTCCAGGCTAGGTTATTAGCCTTGGATAATAAATGCCACTGTGCTATTTTGTTGATACCGTCGGTCGGATGAAAAACGAACTGTCTTGCATATATTTGTTTCCCATTATGGGATTACAGGGTGCTTTTTATGTTCCTCATTGACGTTTGTTTTGAATAACTTTTGAATAAAATACGATTTCATAATTTATACATGGCTGGACGGAAAAGTTTCAGATTTCAACGTGAAGATAGCGGCACTCGTCAATAAAAGCTAGTTAATGTAGTTGTGCATCTTTTGACAGTTATTCACCTAAATTTCAGCCATTTTGGACGCGGAGTTTTTATTTGACAGCCGCTTGAGTGAGTCGATGTGAGAATGTGAAAATGGACAAAATTGAGTATCGACCTGTCATTAAGTTTTTGTTTTTGAAAGGCAATACGCATACGCAAATCAAAGATGGGCTGAACTCTGTGTATGGGGACTCTGCAGCACCATTTACCACAGCGAAATTTTGGGCAGCTGAATTTAAACGTGGCCACGAGAGCTTGGGAGACGATGAACCTTCGAGACGTCAAAAAACTGCATCAACTGACGATATCATCGCTAAAGTTCACCAAATGGTGATAGACTGCCGAATTAAGGTGAGAGAGATAGCAGGGGCTATGAAAATGTCCAAAGAATGTGTTTGTCACATATTAAATCAAGATTCGGGCATGAGAAAGCTGTCCGCACGTTGGCTGGCGCGTTTGCTCACGTTACACAAAAAACATGTTCGAGTGAACATTTCCAACGCGCTCTGTTGGCGCAGTTTAGGCGCAATTCATCTAAGTTTTGGCGCCGATTAAATACTGTCGATGAAACTTGGATACACCATTATACGCCCGAAACAAAAATCCAGTCTAAACAGTGGACTGCAAAGGGGGAATCGGCTCCAAAAAAAAAGAAAAAAACATCGACTCACTCAAACTACTGTGAAATAAAAATTACCCGTCCAAAATGGCTAAAATTTTGGTGAGTCACTGTCAAAAGATGCCTACATTCACTACCTTTTATTAACGAGTGCCGCTATCTTCACGTTGAGGTCCTAAACTTTTCAGCCCACCCTCGTATTTTACTGATCGAATACATATAACCGTGGCGCGAATGTGTCCTCTGTTAGGTACATTCTTAATAACAATTTCGCAGACTTACGGTGTTATTTCCGCAATATCTTCCCAAATGTTGTCTTTAAGCATTTAGGGTACGATTGGTTTGTTGGTGCATATCTTTTCGTTCAAGTACACCCATAGGAAAAATATGAGAAAGATCAAATCAGGGGATTATGATTGGCCAGTCGATATCACTAATTTTTGACACTATTCAGCGGGGAAAAATGTCTCCTAAAATTTACATCGTGACATGAGCTGTGTGCTGTGGTGTTACCTTGCTGAAAACAAAGATTCAGTAGGCCTAATTAATTCAATTTGTTTCACAGGGTTTTTGTGTACACACAAAATGAAATTGGTTAAAAAGAATCAACGTAGTCACGGTTCGTGGGGCTGTGATTCCCTCGATGGTTTTGTGGCGTTTCTAACAGATACACACACAATATACAAGCAAATAGTGAAGAACACCGAAAGAAAATCGTATGAGAAACTGATGCATTTTACCATGTGTGCGATATCTCGTTGCCGAGCGAGGAATGTCGTCGGTCGAGATCCTTGTGGTGTTCCGCCGAACGAGGAATCTCGTCGGGGAATATCCAAAGATGGAGCACGTTGTTGATGGGTTGACGCAATGGCGTCCGAAACCGCGATGCCTGAAACCAAATAGGTTTAGATTAAAAAAGGAACAGCAATACCTTTGTGTAGAAATCCGCCGCGTCAAGATTCTACAATGCAACCTGGTTGTGGCCGTTCGACGTCTTCAAGTCACAATCTTCCGGCTTGAAGCTCCCGCTGAATGGATGTATTTGATGAACTTGCTTGTCCCTCCGTATGCAGTGATGATCACTTTGACTTTTGGTTGATGTGTTGTATTAAAGCGAATTACACAGGATAATAAATAGAACGTTACTTGTTTTAGTTTATTATATAAATTTAATGCAAAACTATCATCGGAATCACAACTATCACAGTATTAACTACAGCTAAAAAAGGCACATGTTTTTGTCCGCAAATTAAAACACAATTTCCATAGCTGATCGTGAAAAACCATTGACAAGTACGCAAGACAGTTGCTGATGCACTGTCATCGTGTTGCTGGTAGGTGTGGTGAATATATTTGTCGGGGAGAGTACTAGACGATGGGCGTACTAGATTCTCCCCGCTGCATATAATTGCATATCCGCAACACCATGTAATAACTCAGCAATTCCACATCAATAGAGTGTACTTGAGTTTAGATATCGAATTCGTACACGCAGCAGTAGCCTGATGCTTCAATGCTTCCCTTTTCACCCCTTTCATCGTATTTTCAAATCACCGTCTTCACTATCCTTGCTTAACGCAACAACCCGACGTGATCTGTACACACAGCACACACTTTCCCATAGTAAACAGAACTTTACGACTACGATCACGACTTCCGCATAGAGCACCGGTACACTCGCCTGCTCCGACGTCCCCCCACTCGCTCGTTCCTCGCTCCGCCGTTGGCACACGAACTTGATCGTAACAAAGTTACTGAGGAGGGAGTAGTGTGCCGTTTCTAACAGATACACACTTAATATACAACCAAATAGTGAAGAACACCGAAAGAAAATCGTATAAGAAAATGCCTCAGCCGCATACCATGCAATAATAAAGTAATTCCACATCAATAGAGTGTACTTGAGTTTAGAAATCGAATTCGTACACGCGGCAGTGGCCTGATGTGTTGAGCATTGGTTACATTTTTAGTGATTCTAACCGCCACAGCTTCAGTTCGAATCACACGTTCTTCACTATCGTCGCAATACGCTATAGTTTCTCTCCTGAAGGAGCTGCAGATGTTGATTTGCTCAATTTGCCCTCAATCATCCCTTCGCGAATTGGATCTTTAATGTTATTTTCATTTTTTACTATGTCATTGACGGTTATAAATAGAGTGCGCAAAGTAGTAAATAAGTTAACTTCCACTGAAAACCCATGAAAAATAAGCAACTTTGTGTTTTGTCTCTTTATTTCACTTATACATTTCTATTTACACTAGATTTGTTTTAATTTCTTTCACTTTGTTCTTTGTTTGGTTTCAAAGTTAGTTTTATTTTTCATTTACAAATTTCAGTTTTCACATTTAATTCTACACACACGAGGTGTTTCCACCAGTCGAACAACCTGATGGGCCACACGTTCTCTGGCCATTTGCGCCCTTTTATACCGATCCGCCATTTCCGATCCCACACTCATCCTTGTTTTCCCATTTCTGCGCCCACTAAATGCGAATAAACTCTCGTGAATTTACTCAGCAGTCAATGAACCCAGGGTGAATGAAAAATTGCAAATGATAGCAGGTGGTAAGCGAAAAGCAAATCCAAAAGGTAGACATTGTGTCCTCGTTTTAGAGGCTTGGGTAATTCTTGGAATGCAGAACCACGAAGTGTATTCCGAGACGGAGGAAATTCAGATGGTTAAAAAGTATACTAATGCATACTTTTCACCGTATATTGATACTGTTCCCAAGCGGAAAACTTGTACTTTTTGTATCAGAAAGGGGAAAATTGGCTTGGGAAAATCCTTTGCATCGAAATGTGCAACGGAATTTGCGGATGGACGAAACTGTTTCGCTTACTTACAACGTCTACCGATGTTTTGCTCTGGTTAAACAGCATAACGGATTTTGAGGGTTTCTTGTAGGGAAAGTGGTATTTGGGATTCTACGGAATCGGTATTTTTTATGCAAAAAGGACGCGACTCAGCTTAATGATTCAAGGGGCTTTAATTATCCAACAAGTTTAGCGCAAGAAATTTTTTCAAGATATCTCGATAACAGTTACCAGTCACTGTTATAACATTTTCTAACATCCTCACAGAAATATGGCGCAATGATGCCGCTTGGCCAAATGGCGCACAATGCAGTTTCTCTGATTGTAATGAATCAATGTTGGAAGGGTGTCCTTTTTTCTTTTGCTATTTTTATAAAAAAAAAAAAAGAAATTGACGTAGACTTTCGAAGGATCTTTCTATCTTATGATCAGTGCTTCGGCAAAATACGGAGTTGTAACTGCGAGGAGTAAACTGACACTACTGCGATAAATTCCCTTATTTATAAGCATAGCGCGTAACACTTTAAACACGCTCAAAGTAGTCTCCATGCAATGCTTGTTCCAGCGTCTCTGCCAGAAGAACTGTTGCAACTGAAAATGGGAAGAGTGTGCTATAAACATACTAAGTTTTGCGACGATAGCACAAAAAGTCTCCTATGGACCGCGCAAGAAGATATACGTGCTAAACTTCGCCCCATAAAGCCTTTACAGTGGCACTCGCACTAAGGAAACGACGACCTTTGGCCTCTTTCTTGCCTGAGCATATAAAAAATGTCCTTTGGAGCTAGATCTTGATACTTCTGATAGGAAAGACGAGAGGCTAGTGCATTTCGGCGATAACAGTGTTAACAAGTTTCCTGGGACTCTTACCAATTCAAACGTTTCCCTGCCCCTTTGAAACGGCTTTTGAAAACATCGAAAACACATTCTTTCACTCATCGTAATATTGATAAATCTTCAATAGTGAGACAAAACCGTACGTAGAATTCTTGACGGGAAACCAACGGGAAAGAGACCTGTGGGAAGGCCAAGATGAGAGATAGGTGGGGTGGGAGGATAAGATCAATGGCGTGAAATTGAGGAAATTTGATCAGGTGCAAAGCGTAGAAGGAAAGTGCGCAGAACAAAAAACGGTGGCATAACCGAATTAGTGAAGTCATGTTTTCGAACTAATAAATAAATAGAAGAATCCTCATACATTTGGCTGCGTTTCGAATATCCTTTGATCGCATCAGCGGCACATATGGCAAGAATGGGAAATGGTAGGACCGTGCGTAGAATTTTTGACGGAAGACCAACGGGAAAAAGACCGATAGGACGGCCGCGATGGAGATGGACGGACCATGTAAGCCACGGCCTTGAGGGGATCGGATCAGATGGTCAAGCGTGGAAGGAGAGTGCACAGACCAGGCAACGATGGCGTAGCCGAGTCAGTGAGGTGATGAACTTCCGGGTCCCTACAGGCCAATATATAAATAATATAATATAAATAATAACATTGATAAATGCCGTACGCAACTCTTCATAAGTGTTGGTAGATGTTAACCCACGCAAAATACGATATTTTGTCGTAAAGTCATGAAGACAGTATTAGAATTTTTATCAAAAGCCTGGTAAAGTACGTTTTCGAAGCTTGGCATTTAACGGCATATTAACACACCCTTTTCATAAGTGTATTTCATTGTCAGCAAAGTTTGAGTGCGATTAGTCACCCAATATGTTCAGTAGTTGTTTTCCTCGAATACACATTTTCAAAACTGTGTAACTTTTTCGAATGATTGCAAATTATACGTTTTTGGGTAAAATTTTTTTTTTTGCGTTTCTTATGCATAATCTAGTTTGCCAGATGATGGAGGCTTTGGTACCCAATAATATGGACATCATGTGGTTGGGGTCGTCCCAAGGAATTCCGTTAAGTTTCTTTGTTGTCTTAACCGCTCCCCGAATGACGATCGACCAGCGACATTTTCCGAACATCGTTCACATACCGTCGACTGGATACAGACCAACCACCCAGCTTCTGAATTGTTGTTGCCTTAGCGATTTTAATGCGCACAATTCCGGCTGGTTGCTACATTCTAACAGAACCGGCGAGGCTGGGAGGCTGGCGGAGATGTTTGTAGTAAGCCACAACATGACTCAACTCGTGGAGGAGCCAACGCGAGTGCCGGATGCCCGAGGCGATTGTGCCAACAACCTGGATATGTTTTTGACATCCGAACCGAGTATTTATACAGTAGAGGTGTCTGCGCCACTGGGAAACTCAGATCACTGCTTGGTATCCGTCGCGCAAATACTTGCATATCAAGCGAATGACCGGCCTAGGCAGCTTCGCCATGTATGGAAGTATGGGTCTGCTAACTGGGACGATTTGCGAGATTTCTTCGCATCCTTTCCATGGTCCGATGTGTGCTTCGGAAACTCTGATGTTAACGCTTGCGCGGAGTCGGTATCAGAGATTATTCTTCTGGGGATGGAGATGTATATTCCACATTCCATCAAACGAAGCTCGTCTGATAAACCCTGGTTTGATAAAAACTGCGAGCAGATTTCAGTGGCAAAAAATTGAGCTTTTAAGCAATGGTGCTCCAATCTCACCGATGTTAACAGAACGAATTTTGTAAGAATCAGAAACGAATGCAACCAGTCGATTGATACCGCGAAGAAAGCTGACAACAATAGGATGATCAATAAGCTCCTTCGGTGCCCAACTGGTTCGCGCTCCTTCTGGTCAATGGTAAAAGCTGTCAGCGGTAACTTCACAACCTCCTCTTTCCCTCCGTTGGTGACAGACAGCGGGACGTTAGTGACGAATTCAAAGGATAAAGCTAATGTGTTCGCGAATTTATTTTCGGCGAATTCAAACCTCGATCCCGGCCTTTTGGAGCCATCTGTGATCTTTCCGGTACGGTCTTCGATGCGGGATGAGAGATTTCGTCCGCGCACTATTCGAAGCATTCTACGTGAACTGGATTGTAGGAAGGCAACCGGCCCGGATGGAATACCAGCAATAGTCCTTAAGAACTGTGCTCCAGAACTATCGCCGGTTCTTGGCAGACTCTTCCACTTATCTTATGCACGGAGAACCTTTCCTGCCTGCTGGAAAATCGCTCGAGTTCAGCCAACCACAAAGACGGGAAAAAGTGTCTGCCACAAAATTACCGTCCGATAGCATTACTGTCTATTTTATCTAAGGTGATGGAAAAAGTCATCAATACAGAGTTAGTTAAGTATTTGGAGTGCAACGGACTTTTGAATGACCGTCAATACGGATTCCGTGGGAAGCGATCCAC
The DNA here is from genome assembly GCA_963931805.1 of Microdon myrmicae. Lineage (NCBI taxonomy): Eukaryota > Metazoa > Arthropoda > Insecta > Diptera > Syrphidae > Microdon > Microdon myrmicae. The sequence continues at coordinate 144,894,199 of OZ007500.1, read as the reverse complement.
GGGAGACCTTTTGACACTTATAACCGATATATGGACATCTGCGATTGAATGAAGGGCGGTCGCATTGGATATCTCCAAGGCTTTTGACCGCGTCTGTAACGGGGCATTGCTGGGCAAACTTCGTTCATATGGACTTTCCCAACAGCTTTATGACTGGACGAGAAGCTTCCTCGAGAATCGATCAATCCGGGTTGTTGTTGACGGCGAGTCTTCGGATCTGTATCCTGTTAATGCGGGTGTGCCCCAAGGTTCTATTATGGCTCCAACCTTGTTTTTGCTTAACATAAATGATATGTTGGAGACAACGGATAACAAACTGTTCAGTTTTGCGTATGATGGTGCGCTTGTTTCTTCCTTTTCGAGTGTTCGGCCGATTGGTGCATTTGCGTCGCATCAGCTGAGATGTAGACTGATTGACTCTCTGAATCAAGGTCTAGATAGGGTCCTGCAGTCGGGAAGGGCCGATCCCGTCGACTTCAATGCAGCGAAGAAACAATATACAACAATCACAAAGAAAAGTGGATCAGCAGTTCCACAGCTGCTGATGAATGGCCAGGCCCTCGAATCTGGGGAAAGCTTGAAATTGTTAGGCGTCACGGTCTGTGGGAATATATCGTGGCATAAACACGTGGCAAGTATCGCCAGGTCAGCCTCTGGAAAACTGAGCTATCTTTTTAGAGCCAAGAAATATTTTACTCCAGCCCAACTTCTTCTCCTATCATCATCATCATCATCATCGGCACTACAACCGGGAACCGGTCTTTGCCTTATTTAGCAAGTCCTGAGGCTTGTTAAATTTTCCATAATGATTTGTTTTTTCCGGGCAAGGTCATTACTCTTGCGCCAAGGAAAACTGAGTTATCATTTTAGAGCCAAGAAATATTTTACTCCGGCCCAACTTCTTCTCCTATATAAATCCCAAATTAGAACCGCGCTCGAATATTACTCTCATGTTTGGAACTCGGCTCCCAAACATACCCTCGACCTACTTGAGAGCATTCAGAGACAAGCCATCCGCCTGATCGGGGACTCGGCGCTGACGTCGGGACTACAGTCGATATCACATCGAAGGCGCGTAGCCGACCTCTGTCTGTTTTACAGATAGTATCACGGGTACTGTTCTTCGGAGATTCGTGGTATTGTTCCACGCAATTCGGCTTATATGCGCTCCACAAGACAATCCGACGAATCGCACCCGTTTGTGGTTCATCTCCCGACGGCACGAACATCCCTGCATCAGAACTCGTTCCGTTACAGAGCGGAGAAGCTGTGGAACTCCCTTCCCACGTGAGTGTTCCCGGAGCGTTACAACCTGCAACTGTTCAAAAAGAACTGCAACAGTTATTTGGTGTCATCTCGGGGCGCCCACTCGGCGCTATAGGTTCGCCTCTCCCGAGAGAAGTCTAATAAAAAAAATAAAAAAAAAACATACGAAGATGCGTGAGACTTTAACTTCCTTGAATTTTACAAACAATCATTCTTTTCCGACCTACGACCGGAGTTTTATACTTTATTTTCGGTACAAAAGGAAGTGCTTAGGCTAGATTTACATACTGTTTATATAGGGTGGGCCATAAATATTTGGTTGATAGCAACATAGTATAGGGTGAGCTGTGGTGGTACGAAGTCGTGGCGCCGGCATGGGCGCAGGGTTGTACTTCGTCCTTACAACTTAGGCGTTTCGCCGCAAACTCCGAGAGAAGAAATTTGTTCAAGAAAAACAAAACAAAACTAAACTCTGCAACACACCGTCCACAAGAAGCAAGTAAAAGGAAACACTTATTGCTAATGTATTTTATTTTCACGTGGAGAGTTTACAATTTGTAAGGAGCGGCTTGATGAGGAAATTATTGTTAGTAACAAGTACTTAAACTGAAATTACATTTAAGAACAGTTGATAAATTAGGATGATTTTTGTCTTCAGTGGTGAAGTGATTCGTTGCGAATTGTTTTTTTAATTAGATTGTTTCACATCTGACACTCCACTGACACCGTATACATTTTTGTTATTAATTGTTCGTTTTACGGTATGTTTAACTTTAAGGATTGAAAATTCGCGGAACTGTATAACACGCACGACTGGTATCGGAAAAAAAAGACTCGCTAGGGTGTGCGTTACGAGCACACCCTACAAGGGATGATGAACGGCTCGACCGATCCGTTCTGTGGTTGGAATAGCACTCAACCGATATCCTCTCCAATAAGGATATCGTTTTTACCTAACACCAGAGACTCGTTAAGTCTCTCTTGGTGGTATAGGAAACCAGATCTTGTGATAAAGGTCATGGTAGTATGTGTGGTGATCGTTCAGATCGATGCTATTCACACGTGCTCGACAGCAGTGGAACAACGAAACAGGCAGGCGGCAAAAACAAAAGGAAGAAAATGACCAAATGCGCCGTTGGTAATGCGGGTCATTGTTTACGCGATGCCTCGTCGCTATTATCGACGTTGGGAGAAAAAAGGTGCTAAAAGCAAATTGGATGTTTATGGCATCTCTGGCTGCAGTAGAAACCGGGTTCATATTTGCATTAGGAAATGCTGGAGAATTTGGTTTCGGCGTCTATTGCGCTAATTATATGCAGCTGCTTGGGTTGTTTATTGATAAGACAAACAAAAAAGGTTGCCAGGCAATGTGTATGAAAAGGTACATGACGCGGCTGGGAAAAAAGACGGCGCAATATTTATGGTCCCTGTCATGACGGTTACATTGAATGCAATCCGAATTATTTTGTTTACAGGAATTCATCTAAGGAAATTTGACTGGCGACGTAGATGCCGAAATTGATTGGAAATTCCTGGTAAGCTAATAAAGAAATCTTAAGGAGCAGTGGTATGCGAAGAGAATGCATGAAGGTAAGTTTTCTTTACAGGGACTTCAAGATCATAGATTTGATCTCTTAAATGCGTGCAGCATTTTTAGGTGCCGAATGCGAATGCATTGGCGAGCACTTGAGCGTCTTGGGTGATGATTATGGGGGTTTTTTAGGAAGGTAAACCGTGGGATTTGGCGGAACCGCCACAGAGCCATAAATGTTTGCAAATAGCACACTTGATTTCTTAAAAACCTTTAGAGGGAGAGGCGCGTGAATGCCGGGCAATTGTTTATCACGTTGTTGTTGAAATTGTTAATACGTTTATTATGCCCCACCACTCGCGCGCCCCTCTCTCTAACGGTTTTTAAGAAATCAATGTTGCCATTTGCAAAAATGTATGGCCCACCCTATACTATGTTGTTATCAACCAAAGAGAGACTTATCCTTACATAATACTACATCGTTATCTTAACATGAAACAAAGAGGGACTTATCATTTTACTACATTGTTATCTGAACATGAATTACCGGATGTGGTTTTAAACATAGAGCTGTGGAAAATAACGTATCATTGGGATGAGTAAGCGTGATAGGTTAACTCATGCAAAACATTTTTTTTTCTTTTTACGTCTCGCAAAATGGCGGCATTACAGACGTTTTTTGAAGGAGATCTGCGGTGTGATGAAGAATATTCTTTTATCCGCACCTAAACCAAAACATGAACAAAATTTGATAGTCTACATTAAATTTATCCAAGGAGTACACACCATTTAAAAAAAAAATCATTTTTCGCATGACATGAATTTGAATTATTTTGTTATTTTTTGAACGAAAAAATGACGTTTACACATTTATAAAAAACATTGACCAGCACGTGTAAAAGGTTAGTTTTCTCTATTTATTATAATAATGTTAACAAAGAGTCTTCATCATCATCATCGGCACCACAACCGGGATCCGGTCTTGGCCTATTTAGCAAGTCTCGAGGCTTGTTATATTTTCCATAATAATTTATTTTTACGGGCTAGGTTATTAGCCTTGCGCCAAACAAAGAGTCTTATATTTCTATTAATAACTCTGACGCTCGCCACCGAAAAAAGAGAGACTGAGTGCCCGCCATGCGCTCTTTTTATACTGCATACTCAACGAACAGTGAAGTTAGCGTTCGTTCAGTACCCGAGAACACAATTAGACGTCAGCCGCGCTGGAGTCGGGGTTACACTGAACAGAATTATTCTTCACCATTTAAAATTACCGCTATTGGTGGGAAGGTGTATTGCACATGTTTATAATCACGTGTACTTGTTTTTAAAATCTGTGTTAAGATTATTTACCTCTGTCCAAGATTATCCACCGGGAAGATCCTACTGGTTGGTGATGTGTCGAGGAAGTTTCCACCGGCCCGAGATGCGAGGAGGAGGTTTCTATAGGCTCGCCGTGGAGAGTTAACCACTAACAACGTTTTTGGTTTTATCTTTTGTTTATTATTTTGTTTTAATTAATATTTCACTTAAAAAGCAAAAGGTCCGCTGTACTTATGCGAAGTCGCGACCTGTTACTTTACTGGGTTTACTTAACTCTGAATCGAATCCCTTTGCAACCACTCCTTTTATACCAAAATTATTAGGGCAGAATGCCAACCGATACAACTAATTCTTCTGACCCCAAGAGCAAGTCATTTACCCGCAGATCGGCTCAGTCGGCCCTGGCCCTCAGGGAGTGCTTTCCCCGGGCCACGAGTCAGAGTTGATCGATCCACTTAAAATGCAGTGACCCTCGTTCAAGCAATTCGTATCGCTCACTTGATATTGCCACTGGCGTTTCGTTGTTATGCATGTGCCTGCCTTTCGTAGACCTCAGCATTTTGATGGAAACTCCGTTAAATGGTATCATGACACCTGGCGTATGGCAATTGTCGTTATCCAGCGTCTTTGTAGACGCCAGCAGGGTCCCATGCCAGGTGTGGCGCTTGTTTTTGGATATGCGATACGAGGCAAAAAATGTACTTGCAATCGGATAGCGTGTAGATTTGAAAATGACTGTTCGTCATTAGGTGCGCAATTAATGAGGAATCGCATCGTGTGCGATAGTATGTTAATTGGATTGAAATGAATTATGTTAATTGATTGTGGAATGGGGCTTATGTTGTGGGATACAACATCAATCGAAGAAGCTATGGCTTAACTTTGAAACCCATCGGAAGAAAATTTCAAATATTGTCTGTCAGGCTGAGTTGGAAAACATGGTTTCGCCTTAGAAGTTTTGAAATTGATTAATACGTGAAAAAATAAAAATAGGAGCCCACTTTTTCTGTTGACTGCACTCCTGCAGAGTGAACACTTGATTATATTTTGGTACTGCTGTACTAGCGGCATCTATATGTAACATCTATAAAAGTACTGACTAAATAACATTTATAAAAGTACTGACTAAGTAACATCTATAGAAGTACTGACTAAGACGTAACATTTATCAAAGTAACATTTATAAAAGTACTGACTAAATAACATTTATAAAAGTACCGATTAAATAACATTTATAAAAGTACTGACTAGCTAACATTTATAAAAGTAATGACTAAGACGTAACATTTATAAAACTACTGACTAATCTAAACAACCCCAAAACGCTACTATGGACGCGCAAACGCTTCAAAAGCATTACGAATCATCTGAGATTGATTCTGAAATTTAGCTCTGAGAGTCATTTAAATAATAATAAGTGTTGGTAGATGTTAACCCATCCATATTTGATGGCATGCCGTTCCTCACTACATTACTAAATTTTAGAGGAGAAATTTTACACGTGTACCTTCTTGCCAAGTTCATGCGACACTGTCCGTGCTATCGACGTCAGACTTGGGATGGCAAGTATTCAGGTGCATATCGCAAGATGGCGCTAATGCTAAGAAAAAATATCTTCAAAATCATTGACCATGAATCGACGCATGTATAATATTATAGTTCTCTTTGATTTGAAACAATACTTTAATAACAAGCACTGTTTTTGTTGCGGAGATGCGGAGTTGACGAGGCGACGTCCACAGATCGGGCTGACCAACGAACGGGTGTTACCACAAGATAATGAGTGACGGAGAAGAATCCGCAGGTTGAGATACTGACGATGGAGAATCCCCAGGGCGAAGTAACTTACGACGAAAGGTCCACAGAATGAAGCAATTGACTATGAAGACTCCACAGGATGCAGTAACTCACTATGAAGTGTCCACATGATGAAGTAACTGACTATGAAGAGTCCACAGGATGAAGTAACTGACTATGAAGTGTCCACAGGATGAAGTAACTGCCTATGAAGAGACCACAGGATGAAGTAACTGACGGAAGAGAATATTTTCCCAGGAGAAAAATGCTAGTGAGCAAGGTCCAAGAAGAAGAATCGTGAGAAACCCAATGGCCATTGAGTTGATTTGAAAAGCGCTTAGCCCCTGTTTTTCTGCCACCAACGCGTTGTCAGGTGGTGGGTGATAGTTGGTAAATGACAGACAGATGCGAACGTACTAGAATTCTCTAGTACATTTAATTGTGAATCCGCAGCAGTTTTAATACCTCGGTTTTTGTTTAATTTCGTCGTGCAACCTGGCTTTTACTGAATTCAAAATACCTTTTTCTCTCGACTCCTATATGTGTCTACTAAGGGGTGCTTATCGAGGAGAAACTTCTAACGCACCGTAAACAAAATTCTTACTTCCTGCCATTCACAATAGATTTTAATCGGTTGTCGTGTACCACCACGTTCATATTACCTATATTGATAACAGAGCTAACCGGGCCTTTGATTACCTCTACATTATAAGAACTTCTCCATGTGGGAACCAACTTTCCTCATTTTCGTGCAATCGATGTCAGAACTTTATTCCCCACGTGGATCGTGAAGGGGCGTACTGTACGCTCGTAATACCTTTCTGATCTTCTTTTGAAGGTTAATAAATTACGCCGTACGTTTGTTGGAATTTGTACTTTAATAGCTTATGGTGTGTACCGGTTCCGGAGGCTGTTTTCTACTATATGGTACTTCCGGGGTGAAACTATAGAGGCAACCCATTGGCATAAGTTTGGTACCTTCGTCCATGCTGGTGTTGTACACAAATGTTGCCATCCTCAGATTTTGATCCCATGATTGAGAGTTGTTATCCACAATACTGCATAGATGTTCTACGAGTGGCCGATGGGGTCATCCCAGGGCTCCATTCGATTGTTGATGGTATGCTGAGGTTTTAACTTTCTTGATATGGAGCAGCCTGCAGACGCTCTTAACAAGCTGCTTCGGACTTTGCTACCCTGATCGGTGACTAGTCGCTTCGGTACAGCGTACCGAGCAATTATTTGTTAGGAAGCACATTTCAAATGTTGTGTGCCAGGCTGAGTTGGAAAACATGGTTTCGCGTTAGAAGTTTTGAAATTGATTTACTACGTGAAACAATAAAAATAGGAGCCCACTTTTTCTGTTGACTACACACCTGCAGACTGAACACTCGATTATATTTTGCTACTCCCGTACTAGCGCCATCTGTACGTAATATTTATAAAAGTACTGAGTAACCTAAACAACCCCAAAACGCTACTATGGACGCGCAAACGGTTCAAAAGCATTTCGAATCATCTGAGATTGATTCAGAGATTTAGCTCTGAGAGTCATTTAAAGGGAGTCGCTCCCACTGTGCTCTGACATTTAAAGGTACTTCGAAATCCCCTTTTGTGCGCGCATTAGTATAAAAAAAACAATAATAATAATAAGTGTTGGTAGATGTTAACCCATCCAAAACTCAATTTGTTCGAAGAAAAGTGTAGCTACCGTCCTTGCCTCCGCATTGGGAAAGACATCATCATCATCATCGGCACTACAACCGGAGAACGGTCTTGGCCGTATTTAGCAAGTCCTGAGGCTTGTTAAATTTTCCATAATGATTTGTTTTTTCCGGGCAAGGTCATTAGTCTTGCATCAGAGGCTCCCCGACGGGGAATCGAAACCCGGTCTCCCGCGTGACAGGCGGCTATACTAACCACTATACTTGGGAAAGGCATAGCAATCTATATACTTACACAAATTATCCTGAAATGATAGTATATACTGATTGCTTGTTGGAGTTTGGTCAAGAGGACCTGTGATATTTAAATAAACTTTTTCGAAAGGCTTCTTTGCAATGTCGGTTATTACCATGGGTATACGCAGGTTTGGTGAAGACTTCATGGTTTGGCACGTTTTGCATACTTTAATTTACTGCTTTATGTCACACATCATGTTCTTCCACCAATAGTGTATTTGGTTATAGGTTTTAGCCACTCCGTAGTGTCCACTCAAATGGTAATCATGGTAGTCTCGAAGTAACGTTTAGATTTCCTCAGGGTTTGTCATCTCCATTCCTTTTTCTGTGCAAAAGGGAATGGCATCCTTGTACGGAATACGGACGTCCCTGGGTTCCTCTGCTTCCCTCCAGTTTCTTGGGCGGGCGTTATTACAATGCACCTTTGTAGTGTAGGAGTTTCATCACAATCTTGCAGGATTCCGCTCAAAGCATCCGCATTGATGTTAAATTTACCGGGTTTGTATTCAATTCGATAGTCAAACTCCGATCATTCATAATGCCTTCCAATTCCTTTTCTTCCACTCACACAGTCCTTTGATATTTAAGGGTACTTCAAAATCCCCTTTTGTGCGGGCGTTTGTGTAAGAAAATTGAATCTGGTCAAAGATGTCATGGGGTCTCTCAAGTTAAACATTCGCTTTAGTGGCTATTGGTCGTAAGCTGGTGATAGTCCTTCATTGTTCGCATCCGTGATCAGGTTAAAGAGTATGCTGAAATCCGAGTAGGTGGGGCAAGACTAATAACCTTGCCCGTAAAAATAAATTATTATGGAAAATTTAACAAGCCCCGAGATTTGATAAATAAGGCCAAGACCGGATCCCGGTTGTAGTGCCGATGATGATGATGATGATGAAATCTGAGTAGATTTGTGGTTGTGGGAAAACCAGCATTCGCTTTCTTTTCTCAAATGCCTGCTGGCCATTATCTGACCATTTACTATGTACATTTGACGTCCTTCCTTAACTAATTCGTTAAGACGCGTACTCATCATCATCATCGACACTACAACCGGGATCCAATCTTGGCCTTATTTATCAAGTCTCTCCACCGGTCCCGATTTCGAGCCGATGTCATCCAGTTTCGCAGTCCCAGGCTCTAGGCGTCCTGGTCTACGCCATCCCTCCATCGCCGACAAGGTCTGCCGCGCTGTCTCCTTCCATATATCCTGCCACAAAGGATTTTCCGGGCAGGCTCCTCTTTGCTTATTCAAGCTAGGTGTCCCGCCGACCGGAGTCTACCGAGCTTGATTGTTCTTACAACATTAGCTTCAAGGTAGATCGCCTACAAATCATGGTTGTAGCGGGTCCGGAATCGGCCCCTCACATACGGGGCCAACAATTCTTCTTACGACCTTCCTCTCAAACGCGGCTAAAAGTTCAGAGTGCGTTTTATTGAGCGCCCAGGTCTCGGATCCGTACATGAGTACTGGTAAGACCATGGTCTTGTACAGTAGCAGCTTGAATGTTCTGGATAAATTTCGGGATTTAAAGAGCCTTGAAAGACCATAGTAGGCTTTGTCGGGTTTGATCAGCCGTTCGCGTATTTCTTCTTCCATATTGTTATCGGCTGATAATATTGACCCAAGATAGTTAAAGGATTACAATACTTCAAATTCGTGCCCTACTACCCTGATAGTTTGACCAATGTTAGGTCTTCTCTTCGCAGAAATTGCCACCATGTACATAGTTTTTCCCTCATTAATGTGCAGTCCCAGTTTTTGTGCCGGCTACTCGATCTGGGTGAAGGTGTTCTGTACAGCTGAATCGAATCCCCTGATGATGTCGATGTCATCGGCGTAGGCAAGTATCTGGCTGGACTTGGTGACAATAGTCCCTCTAGTTGTGACGCCAGAGTCACGGATTGCTTTCTCCATCGGCAGGTTGAAGACGAGGCAGGCCAGACTGTCCCCTTGTGCGAGTCCATTAAAGATGTTTATTGGTTTGGACAGCAATCCCGCCATTTTTACTTGACTAGTTACGTTGGTCATGGTCAACCTACAAAGTCGTATCAAATTGTTTAGAGTGCCGAACTCTCTCATGGCATTATACAGTTCTACCCTGGCTATGCTGTCGTAGGTGGCCTTAAAGTCTATGAATAGATGATATAATGGAATCCTAAATTCCAGACATTTTTCCATCGCCTGCCTAAAGGTGAATATCTGATCAATCGCTGATTTCCCTGGGATGAAGCTACACTGATATTGACCAATGATGATGATGATGAGCGTATGGGGCTATCCGATTATGCAGGATAGTGGAGAGTATCTAATAAACGGTACTCAGCAATCTTATACCCCTATAGTTGCTGCACAGTGTGATATCTTCCTTCCTATGTATGGGGCAAATTATACCACGACGCCAATCTTCCGGTAACTCCTCTTGCTCCCATACCTGCACCACTATATCATGAATTGCGTGATATAACGCTTTCCCTCCTTGTTTGATCAGCTCAGCTGGTATGCCATCAGCTCCAGGGGCTTTATTTGATTTGAGCTGTCTTATGGCTTTTTAATGTTTCCTCCATCCTTGGTGACGGCAGCATTTGGTCTTGATCTTGCATTGGTGGAGGCTCCAATTCTTCTGTGAGCTGAGCATTAAGCAATTCATCGAAGTGCACTTCCCATCGCTCCAGACTGCCTTCGAGATCGGTGATCAGATTACCCTCTTTATCCTTGCAGTAAGTGCAGCGTGGTGTGTACCGTGTCATGCTGCGAATTATTTGGTAGAACTTCCGCGCCTGGTGTGGACGTCGCTCTCTACTTTTCTCTATTTCACAGACTAGATTTTTTTCCAGGCACTTTTCTTTTGTCTATGGTGTCTATTTCAGATCTTCTGAGCGCGTTGTATTTCTCCTCGCGTACCAGCGTCCTACTGCTGCATTGCCCGGTATCCAGCATTCTTATGTTCAGTCGCTAGTTTGCACTCATCATCAAACCAGTCGCGCCGATCTCTATGAGTACTGCCTAAGATGGAGTTGGTAGTACTAATGACTGTATTCTTAAGGCGTGTCCATTTCTCTCCTACGCCCGGCATTCTGGCCCCAGGAGTTTACTCTCCCTCCATCAAGCTCTTCGAGGGCGAGTCTTAGCGCATGACCAAAAATGGTACTGGTATTCTCATTGCGTAAGGCAGCCGTGTTGATTCGAACCTGATCCGCGGATGCAATACGTCTCCGTAAGGCAATCCGCCCTTGGAAAACTGTACCAACAAGATAGTGATCCAAGTCGACGTTGACACCTCGGTACGTTCGTACCGTCATCAGGATCGAGGAGTGGCGACGATCTATCAACACGAGGCCAATTTGGTTGCGAGTGGCTCCATCAGGTGATACCCAGGCGGCTCTGTGGATATCTTTACGCGGAAACCTGGTACTTGCAACGACCAAGTTTTTCGATGCTGACTCGTAGTCCATTGTCATTAGTGTTCTCATGCAAACTATGGGAACCTGTGTAGTGCCTGAAAAAACGCTCCCGCCCTATTTTGGCATTCAAATCACCAAAAACGATTTTCACATCGTATCTTGGGCAGACATTGACGGCCCGTTCGACGTTGTCGTAGAATTTTTCTTTTTCGTCGTCAAGGAACTCCTCTGTATGTCCATGAACGTTTATGAGGCTTATGTTCTTCAACTTGCCTCGCACGCGAAAGCCGATAATAGCAGGCTTCAGTTTTTGGCTGACTAGAAAGCTTACTCCGAGCACATGGTGTTTTGCATGACAGCTGTAATAAACGTCATACTCATTTCTTTAAATAACACCACTCCCCGTCCATCTTATTTCTTGTAATGCTGTTATGTCAGCCTTATATTCGGACAGGGCATCGGCTAGCTGCTGTGCAGCTCAAGCTCTGTATAGGGACGTTGAAAATTCTCAATTCGTTTAGCCATTTTCGTTTCCGTGCTCGTCGTCGTGTATCCGGTGCATATCCGAGGCTTGTTAAATTTTCCATAATATATTGTTTTTCCGGGCAAGGTTATTAGTCTTGTGCCAATCTTTCTCAGGATGTCGCTGCATGCATTGGTTCACTACTTGGCGGGTACAAAAGTAGCTATCCAGGGGTGTCACGTGGAGACTGCATGTCAACTTGGATTGAACAGGGACAAGGATCGTCCTGGCCTACGTCGGGTTGAAAGCAATCAGTAACTTTACCCTGTATGTTCGCTCCCAGCCCACCTAAGACGCGTACTATCTTGGAGAAATTTATAACAAATTTTCGATAGTAGTTCGCCAGGCCTAGAACGGATTGGACGTTTCACGGCATTTTGGGAATGGCGAAATCCCTGACACTCGTGGTCATACAAGGATTTGGCAAAGCCCCTTTTACCGAACAAGCATATCCTGCGGGGGCAGGGCAATAGTCTTTAGAAAATGAGGACAATTTTCTTTTGTTTTCTCATTTAGCTGGCCTAATAATTACGCACAATACTGTCCAGTTATCGCCTACTCCCCATTTCTTTATTTCGGCGTTCAGTTTGTCCAATAACGCTGCATAATACTCTCCAGTGACTGTTTTTCCCTTCTGCTGGTAATCGATGAAGATTATGCTGTATGCATCCAAAAAAAAACTGAACCTGTGGGGGTACGAGAGTGCGACGCCAGCACGGGCGAGAGTTCTACCTCGTCTCCACCAGTTCTAAGTGTCTACCGTAGACCGAAAGAAAAAGGAAGTATGCACAAACACTCAGGGAAAACTGTTCACCATACAAAAGGACTTGGTTCTATGAGCGGAAAAGACTGAACGAAAATCATCCGGGAACTGTAGCACAGAAGACGAAAGTACAATAAAATACACTGGTTCCACAGCACAGGAAACGAAATGAAACGCACTGATTAGATGTTGTGACAAATCTGTTTTTTTATTTTTAATTAATTGAGCTATTGTTTTATATAACATTTTCAAGTTATGAAATTGAATAGATCACTGTTTTAATGTTATTGAATCTTTATTGTGAACTTTTGATTTTTACACTATTTACTCGACACGACTTCGCTATTGGGACGCTTCTCCACCGGGCGGCGGAGAGCGGGGGCGACAACGACCACGACCTGCTCGGTCGGTGGACGTAAAAGGACTCCACGATATTCGTTCGTTGGCAAAGGAAATTCGGCCAGTGAAACTAGCTCTCTTAATTAAGGGGTGGATTTTCCGATTCCAAGAGAGACGTAAAGTCTCTCTTTGGGGCAACCAAACATATCTCATACAGAAGATCGTCGCGGTACACATGTATGTGTGTACATTGGTTCTTTTATGGATCAAAGCCATGAGAACGAATCTAAAACAAAGAAAGGAAAAAGGGATCGGGAGATCTTCGTTTATGTGAGACGGTTACTGGGAAACGTATCAAGAACTATGTAGGATAAAAGGAATTTATGACCTGAGAGTTCAACTGAGTAAACAAGTTGGAATTCATTATATGGTAGGTGTATTTGCGATATTAGAATGATTGAATTGTTCGCGTATCGCCAGAACGCCTGATAAAGGACAGCGGTCTTTTGTTTACTTATGGTGCGAGTTAGTGAAATAGTCTCAACGTGGATGGTGCTAATTACATGCAGCTGGTGTTGGATTATTTATCGCTGGCTAAAAGGTTCGACAGCCGATGTGTGCATAGATAGTTTTTATGTACACATATTGAGGCTGGGATTAGCCAACTCAAGGGTAAGATTCCCTGAATGCGGTCGTATGATATGCGAACCAATGAATTTTATTACAGGGAATTTATGACAAGGTAAGAAAGAACTCTTACAGGAATTGTATGCGAAGAGATGCAAGAAAAGGTAAGAATCCTTTTACTGAAGCTTTTTAGATTATACCTTAGATAATCCTAGATGCGTAAAGCATTTAAGGTGCAAATGCGATTGCATTAGCGAAATTATGTGATAGGATAGAAGTTATGGGGGTTTTCTTAGGTAAGTGAACCGTGGGGTTTGGCGGAACCGCCACAAACCCATAACCTTTCCGCCCGAGCGTTGGTCTTTTGGCCACTTTGGTCGGCTTTTGTGATTCTGCAGACTGCCTATTCTACCCAGGCATATGGTATAAGACCCCTGTTTCGTCCATCGTCACAAATCGTCGAAAAAAAATCCGCTTGACTCGCCGCAACAACGTCAAATCGGCTGTTGAATCATCAACGCGCTGATGTTTTTGGTCGACGGTCAGCAATAGACGATAAATTGTTCATCTCCAAAAGATCGTGCAAAATGTAACCCGCCCGTTATTTTGAGATGCCCACGGCCCAACTCGCGCAATTTCACTTTACCATCATCGTCACAAAACAAGTCGATGCCGATGCACTTGCTTTACAATTTCCTCATTCGTGACCTGTTTTGGCCTCAGAGCGGGGTGCGTCTTCACTGCTTGTACGACCCATTTTAAATTCACTAAACCACCGATAAACTGTTGTTCTCGAAGCAGCAGATGTGGAATAACATTTGTGCAACCATTGCAATGGTTGTTCAGAAGTTTTTCCCATCAATAAACAATCTTTAAACTGCCGCCTTAGTGGAATTGGTGAGGAGGTTGTGCCTTGCGTCTCGATAGTATAGTGGTTACTATACCCGCCTGTCACCCGGGAGACCTGGGTTCGATTCCCCGTCGGGGAGCCTCTGGCGCAAGACTAATGACCTTACCCAGAAAAAATAAATCATTATGGAAAATTTAACAAGCCTTAGGACTTGCTAAATAAGGCCAAGACCGGTCCCCGGTTGTAGTGCCGATGATGATGATGATGATGATTGTCCCTTGCGTCTGATTGTCCTAGATTCATCTGACGACTCTTGCTATTGTGCAGTTCGGCACAAATACTGAGTGGTAGGTAGGGTCCCAAAGCCTAGCCTCTCGGTGAAATACCACCCCATTAAACTATCGGCCCTGTGAAATGGTGTGTAGAAATTCTGGACCATCTTTCGGAGATTGGCTGATGGACCCGATCGCGAAAAAGAATAGCATCTTAGGGCGCTAACTCAGCGCTATAGCTTCGCTTTTCCTGGGAGAAGTAAAATAAAAAAATATGTTTGATAAAGATGCGATATTCATGTTTTTCAATTTTTTTGTTTGTTACGAAGGCGAAAGTAGCGTCACTCAAACAACTGTAGCTTGTTAACAAATCGAAATGTCACGGAACTCTATACATAAACTAGTGACAGATGTGGTTCTCGAATTGAGTCATGTTCATTTTCTAGTGGTGTTATATAATTAAGTTAACTTAATTATCACCACCCCCCCCCCCCCCGCCCTATGAATAATTAACACCTCGTGTCTTCACATGTATATCCTTCCCTTCTCTCCAAATCATCACTTTCCCATTACAATAGAATATTCCCAAATACAATAGTTAAATAATTTAAATAAAGTAAAACCCCTATTTAAAAACCACAATCCTATTGTACATAGCCATATTCCCTCTATTAGCCATAGTCTCCCTATCAACGATAGCCCAGCCCCCTATCAGCCAATTCCGCTTCCTAGAAATAACAATCGTGGAAGCGGAACAAAAAAAGGATATGGAAAACGAAGGACGCGAGATTTGAGTCTTGTTCAATAAGCAGTGAAAGCGTGCGGTTCGGTTCTATTGCTGACGTTTAAAGTAAAGAAAAAAAGGGGATGCGTACCCTCTCCATAGAATAGAGGACATTCTGGACCAATTAGGTCACTCACGCTACTTTTCCACGCTTGATTTAGCCAGTGGCTACCACCAGGTCTTAGTCGATCAGAAGGATCGCGACAAGACAGCTTTCAGCACTAATTACGGGCATTATGAGTTCAGACGTATGCCATTCGGGCTAAAGGGAGCTCCGGCGACGTTCCAGCGACCCATGAACTATGTCCTAACTGGGTTGCAAGGTATCGAATGCTTTGTCTATCTGGACGGCATTGTCATCTATGGGAAAAACCTAGAGAACCATAATGACAAACCCCAACGGTATTCGAACAATTGAGATATCACAATCTCAAATTGCAACCCAAAAAATGTATATTTTTACAAAAAGAAGTAGTCTACCTCGGACATATTTGTTCTGAAAAGGGGGCAATGCCAAATCCCGACACGACAGCTAGTGTCAGGGATTTCCCCATTCCCAAGACGGTAAAGAACGTCCAATCATTTCTAGGACTGGCGAACTATTATCGAAAATTTGTTCCAAATTTCTCGAGGATAGTGCACCCCTTAACAAACCTGTTAAGGAAGGACGTTAGATTCACCTGGTCAGACAAATGCCAACAAGCATTTGACAAAATAAAAGGATTATTGGTTTCGCCGTCAATATTAATCTATCCAGATTTCATCAAACGTTTTAATCTGACTACGGATGCGAGCAGTGAAGCACTTGGTGCCGTGCTGTCGCAAGGGGAAATAGGCAAAGATCAGTCTATAGCTTATGAAAGTCGAACCTTGAATAAAGCGGAAAGAAATTACTCCACCATTGAGAGGGAGTTACTAGCAATTGTGTGGGCGACTAGAAATTTCCGGTGTTATTTACAAGGGCGAAGGTTCAAGGTATATACGGATCATAAGCCACTGAAGGGAGTTTGTAACGTGAAAGACCCCACGTCACGTTTAACAAAATTCCATCACAAATTATTGGAGTTTGATTACCAAATAGAGTACAAACCCGGTAAATATAACACCAATGCGGATGCTTTGAGCCGCATCTCACAAGGTTGTGATGAGACTCCCAAACTACAGAGATGCAATGTAGTAACACACGCCCAAGCAAAAAAGCTAAGGGAAGGCGAAGGATCCCAGGGAAGCCAAGCAAGTGACGAGTCTGATCTACCAGATAATCCCATTCCTCCCTGCACGGAAAAAGGAATGGAGATAACAAAACCTGAGGATATCCAGTTACTGTTACGGGATTACCATGATTCTCCTTTGGGCGGACACCAGGGAGTGATATAAACCTATAACAAGATTCGTAGGAACTTTTGGTGGAAGAACATGATGCGCGACATTAAAGTCTACATTAAGAAATGTAAGGATTGTCAAACCATGAAATCTTCCCCAAACCAACGGATGCCCATGGTAATCACCGACATTGCAAAGAGGGCCTTCGACAAGGTATATTTGGATATAGTCGGGCCTCTGGGTCGAACTCCAACAGGCAATACATATATACTAACTTTTCAAGACAATTTGTCTAAGTATGTAGATTGCTACGCCTTACCCAATGCGGAGGCAGAAACGGTGGGCACAGTCTTCTTTGACCAAATAGTTGTTCGGTATGGTGCTCCGAAGCAACTGGTTACCGATCAGGGAAGCAACTTCCTAAGCAGCTTGTTTAAAAACGTGTGCAAGCTGCTCCGTATCAAGAAGCTTCAAACCTCAGCGTACCATCCACAGTCGAATGGCGCTTTGGAAAGAGCCCATCGATCACTCGTAGAATACCTACGCAGTATCGTGGATGGAAATTCCCAATCATGGGATCAATACCTGAGGACGGCAACATTCGTGTACAACACCAACGTACACGAAGGGACCAAACCTACGCCGACGGATTGTCTGTGTGTGAGATGGAGATAATCTTCTAGAAGTTTTTTTAAATAATTTTTGCTCAAAACGTTTGCGTTAATTACCCCGAAAAATCGTACTATACTTTATTTCTATCTATTGGGTGTGTCAAAAATAATTGGAGCAACATGGAATCGCGCCAAAGGCGCAAGTATAATCAGTGACGTCTTATGTTCGATCCATGAGCGATGATAAAGAATAAGAAGTTCGAAGAATTAGAACCGACGGTGAACATCAGAGGCCAACTCCGGGGGCCAACTTCTGAGGCCAACACCGAATTTCGGCGTTGACATTTAGTGGCATCAAAACAGTCCTTCTATGTACCTATAACAAATTAAGCACTATCCATTGGTTTGTTACTTATTAATCACATGGATATATTTGCAGTATTAGTATTAGTAAACAAGAAAGGAACTTTTTTTACACGAAACGCACGCATAAAGGGGGCTTTAAAGAAGTCCTTACTTTCAAAGTACAAAAGGAATGAACAGAGAGGAAGAGGATAATGAAGGCAAGGAACAAAGTAGCAACTAATTCAACAAACTAGTAAGCGAGTGGGTAGAGTAAATAAGTAATATTAATACGTAATAACAACGTAAACAGATGTAAACCCGTTAGTTAAAATGCGCTCTCAAGTACATACATTATAAGTATGGAAGTAAATGTATCAGGGAATTAGAAAAATATTGCTAAATTGGAAAGTAAGTGGGTAAATAAGTAAGTTTGCAGATAACTAACGTAAGCCGTTAGTAGATATGTCAAAGAACATATTATGTAAGTAAACAAGCAAGTATCCGAGGTAGTAAATATTTAAGTATATATTTAATTAGGGAATAAATAAGTAGAAAAAATGGCACAAAAGAGCAACTGAATTACTTATAATTAGCCAAGCATTAGAAGTGCAATCGACAAAGGTTACTTTTGACCGCATCTGGTAATGTCATCATAGAAAATTAACGAACGAGAAAACTATACATTAATGGACAATTTCCAATCAACAGCGAAAGGTGAGTGTTCTTGGTCCTTAAGCAAACACACATTAATGTGCCGACACGCTTACAAATACAAACAGAAAGGAATTCCCTCAGAAAACTTGTCACTGTTTCTCGTGGCGCGAAAAAAAGTCGTAGTGTAACACTATTGGATCACAGAGTGTTTGCGACCTAGAATAGAAGGTATGGTCCTATTTCAATAAGTGAGCATCGTAAAACGTCTTGATAAGGTTTAAGCGAATAGTAATAAAAAAAAACCAAACACACACACAATATAAAAGAAGGAACAACAAGAATAGAAAGAAAGACGAAAAAAAAATTCAAATATTTTATAATGGCTTTGAGGCGATAAGAAGGTTTACTTATCACTGATAGGTAATTTTACATGTGTACAGTTTGTGACCGTCCTGTGGCAATGTTAATAAGAGATTAACCTCTGTTTATAGAACGAAGAACAACAACGTACTGCAGTGTACACACTACAGGAATTAGATGTTTGATTTCGTGTGTATCCGGTGAATACTGCGGTAGAAGAACGAGTGCTGCTCCGGCAAATAACTAGATCAAGTGAGGTGATTCAGTAATTGAGGTGGGATGTGTTTGTTCTATGGCGGTAGAAGGGCGAGGTAGACTAGAGATAGATTTCAAGTTCTTTCGTCTTATTACATTTGCAAGGCTGTATTCGCAGTAGTTCACTTAGTAGATTATCTACTTACTGGTATATACAACGACAGGAGTTGGCAATCTTTATGACCCCAAACTCTAAGTCTACATATCTTCGTTGAAATTATTATAGAGGGAATGAGCTATACGTGATTCACGTGGGTACGTAGAGGTTTCGGAAAGGTTAAAATTACAGTTCAAGGGTTGAAAAGAACATGTCAGCACATAGAGTTGACGTAAAACATTATTTATTTATTGTTATCGATTGTTTTACGGAACTTGTAAACTTCTAACTTAAGAGAGACGTTGTTTTATTTTTTCTGGCTACTTTAAGACATATGAGACTAGCTAGCAAGGCCTTTAAACATACACATGTGTCGGTGTAGTCATCGAAGGACTTTACATAAAATTGTCTTGTCTAACATTAGGTAATCAGTTTGATTTGAAAAGAGAAGAATTGTTAACACCATGACCTTCGTCCACCGTTTGTTCAATATAAGGAAGGCAAGCAACGAGGTGAATAAATATGTCAGAGAGAACATCATGCAGATATCATGATAAATAATGGAACTTTAAGAGGATCGTCATCGCATAACCGAGCTCGCTCTCGAGGCTCTGCCCACGCTCGATTGGTGACGGCATTTTGTAACATCAGGGGCATCGGTTTCACCAATACCAATCTAAACGCCGTCCACCAATATTGGCAAACAACGAAACCTGATATCGTTGCCCTAACTGAGACCCAGGTCGATTCGTCAACTGATTCGACATATCTTCGTTGCTCAGGATACGACTTACATTCGAGATTTCGTTTTAAGGGCGGAGTCTGCGTCTTCGCGCGGTCCAATCTGGCTTGCCGGAGGATGGAGGCGTTGGAACCCAATAATATGGACATCATATGGTTGAGGGTCGTGCTGAGGTATTCCGTTAAATTCCTTTGTTCTCTTTACCGCTCCCCGAATGACGATCGACCGGCCACATTTTTCGAACATCTTTCATATAGCGCCGACTGGATACAGATCAACCACCCAGCTTCTAAAATTGTTGTCCTTGGTGATTTTAATGTGCACAATTCCGACTGGTTGTTACATTCTAACAGAACCGACGAGGCTGGGAGGCTAGCGGAGATGTTTGCTGTAAGCCATAACTTGACTCAACTCGTGGCGGAGCCAACGCGAGTGCCGGATGCCCGAGGCGATTATGCGAACACCTTGGATCTGTTTTTGACATCCGAACCGAGTATTTATACCGTAGAGGTTTCTGTGCCACTGGGAAACTCAGATCACTGCTTGGTATCTGTCGCGCAAGCACTTGCATATCAAGCGAATAACCGGCCTAGGCAGCTTCGCCATGTATGGAAGTATGGGGCTGCTAACTGGGACGATTTGCGAGATTTCTTCGCATCCTTTCCATGGCCGGATGTGTGCTTCGGATACTCCGATGTTAACGCTTGCGCGGAGTCGGTATCAGCGATTATTCTTCTGGGGATGGAGATGTATATTCCACATTCCATCAAACGAAGTTCGTCCGATAAACCCTGGTTTGATGAAAAATGCGATCAGACTTCAGTGGCAAAAAATAGAGCTTATAAGCAATGGAGCTCCAATCCCACCGATGTTAACAGAACGAATTATGTTAGAATCAGAAACGCGTGCAACCACGCGATTGATACCGCGAAGAAGGCTCACAACGACAGGGCGATCAATAAGCTCCTTTGGTGCCCAACTGGTTCGGGCCCGTTCTGGTCAATGGCAAAAGCTGTCAGCTGTAACTTCTCTTTCCCTCCGGTGGTGACAGACAGCGGGACGTTAATCACGAATTCAAAGGATAAAACTAATGTGTTCGCGAATTTATTTTCCGCGAATTCAAACCTCGATCCCGGTCTTTTGGAACCACCTGTGATGGCGCCGGTACGGTCTTCGATGCGGGGTGTGAGATTTCGTCCGCGCACTATTCAACGCATTTTACGTGAACTGGATTGTAGGAAGGCAACCGGCCCGGACGGAATACCAGCAATAGTCCTTAAAAACTGTGCTCCAGAACTATCGCCGGTTCTTGGCAGACACTTCTTATACACGGCGGACCTTTCCTGCTTGCTGGAAAATCGCTCGAGTTCAGCCAATCCCAAAGACGGGAAAAAAGTGTCTCCCACAAAATTACCGTCCGATAGCATTACTGGTTATTTTATCTAAGGTAATGGAAAAAGTCATCAATACAGAGGTAGTTAAGTATTTGGAGTGCAACGGACTTTTGAATGATCGTCAATACGGATTCCGTGGCAGGCGGTCCACTCGAGACCCTTTGTCACTTGTAACCGATACGAGGTGTTTCGGGATTTGGCAACCCTAGTGTTGCAATCCAGCAATTGACAGCTCTGTCGTAAAGTTGGACATTTTTGAGGTTATACGCACTCAGAACGTTTTGACATACGAGCGCTATTTGTGTTGTTTACAGTAACTTAAAAGATTCATCTCGGCCCAAAAATGGAATTAAATCGTCAACATTTTCGTGCGATTATTTTTTACAACTTTCGGCGTGGATTAACTCAGCAGCAGTGCATGGATGAACTTAATTCAATTTTTGGCGATGAAGCTCCATTAAGGACCAGTGTTTATCGATGGTATGGTGAATTCAATCGTAGTCGTAGTTCACTCCAAGATGAATTTCGTGAAGGTCGTCCAAAATCAGTTGTTGTTCCGATTGACGCTGTGCGCGAACTGATATTGGAAGATCGTCATGTGACCTATCGTGAGATTGAGACAACCTTAGGCGTTAGTGGGACCAGCATACATTCAATATTGCATAAACATTTGACCGTCAAAAAAATGTGTTCCCGTAGGATCCCACACAATTTGTCAATCGTCCAAAAAAAGGCTCGTGTCAATTGGTCGAAAGAAATGCTCAAAACATACGGTCGCGGTGCTTCGAAACACGTCTATGACATCGTGACAGGTGATGAATTGTGGATTTACGCGTATGAGCCCGAAAGTAAACAGCAGTCGACTGTCTGGGTGTTTCAAGATGAGCCAAATCCAACAAAAGTTGTTCGCGCACGAAGCACTTCCAAGCAAATGGTCGCCTGTTTTTTCGGAAAAACCGGACATGTCGCAACCGTATCACTGGAGCAACGCAGAACAGTCAATTCTGAGTGGTACACAACCATTTGTTTGCCAGTTGTCTTCCAAGAAATCAGGAAAACCAACCGCCGAAGACGGATCACTCTTCACCACGACAATGCGAGCTCTCACACATCGGCTGCGACAACTGTATTTTTGAGCACCCAAAACATCGATTTGATGGGTCATCCGCCGTATAGTCCTGACTTGGCACCGAATGACTTCTTTTTATTCCCGTACGTAAAAAACAAACTGAGAGGTCAAAGTTTTTCGACACCTGAAGAAGCGGTTGCTGCATTCAGAATGCATGTGTTGGAGATACCTCAATCAGAGTGGCAAAAGTGCTTCGACAATTGGTTCAAACGCATGCAAAAGTGTATAGATCTTCATGGGGAATATTTTGAAAAACAATAAAGTGATTTTCGATGATCAATATTTGTTTTTGTTCTCTAATCCCGAAATATAAAAGGCAACCCTCGTATATGGACATCTACGATTGAATGAAGGGCGGTCGCATTGGATATCTCCAAGGCTTTTGACCGCGTCTGGCACGGGGCATTGCTGAGCAAACTTCGTTCATATGGACTTTCCCAACAGCTTTGCGACTGGACGAGTAGCTTTCTCGAGAATCGATCGATCCGGGTTGTTGTGGACGGCGAGTGTTCCGATCTGTATCCTGTTAATTCAGGGGTACCCCAGGGTTCTATTATGGCTCCAACCTTGTTTTTGCTTCACATAAATGATTTGTTGGAGGCAACGGATAACAAAGTGTTCAGTTTTGCTGATGATAGTACGCTTGTTTCCTCCTTTTCGAGTGTTCGGCCGATTGGTGCATCTACGTCAGATCACATCACATGAGCTGAGATGTAGACACATTGACTCTCTGAATCAGGATCTAGATACGGTCCTGCAGTGGGGAAGGGCCAATCACGTCGATTTCAATACAGCGAAGACACAATATACAACAGTCACAAAGAAAAGTGGATCAGCAGTTCCACAGCTGAAGATGAATGGCCGGGCGGCTCGAGGCTGGGGAAAGCTTGAAATTGCTCGGCGTTACGGTCTGTGGGAATGTATCATGGTATAAACACGTGTCGAGTATCGCCAGGTCAGCCTCAGGAAAACTGAGCTATATTTTTAGAGACAAGAAATATTTTTCTCCTATCATCATCATCATCGGCACTACAACCGGGGACCGGTCTTGCTCTTAATTAGTCAGTCCTGAGGCTTGTTAAATTTTCCATAATGATTTGATTTTTCTGGGCAAGGTCATTTAGTCTTGCGCTAGAGGCTCCCCGATGGGGAATCGAACCCCGGTCGCTTCTTCTCCTATATAAATGCCAAATTAGACCCGCGCTCGAATATTGCTCTCATGTTTGGACCTCGGGTCCTAAAAATACCGTCGACCTACTTTAGAGCATACAGAGACGAGCGATCAGCCTGATCGGGGACTCGGCGCTGACGTCGGGACTACAGCTACTATCACATCGGAGGCGCGTAGCCGACCTCTGTCTGTTTTAGAGATATTATCACGGGTGCTGCTCTTCGGAGATTCGTGGTATTGTTCCACGCAATTCGGCTTATATGCGCTCCACAAGACAATCCGACGGATCGCACCCGTTTGTGGTTCATCTCCCGACGGCGCGAACATCCCTGCATCAGAACTCGTTCCGTTACAGAGCGGGAAAGCTGTGGAACTCCCTTCCCACGCGAGTGTTCCGGAGCGTTACAACCTGCAACTGTCCAAAAAGAACAGCAACAGTTATTTGATGGCACCTCGGGACGCCCACTCGGCGCTATAGGTTCGCCTCTCCCGAGAAAAGTCTAATAAAAAACAAAGCCATTGCTCAGTGTTTTATTTGTGGCAGTGTTCTCCGTGTTCCGGTTTGTTTTATTTTTCTCTTTTATGAACGGTGTTCGGCAGCAATCGACAGTTTGAAAATCCGCCAAACTCTTTCTTCAGTCGAACTGCACTTGTTTTCTATGTATTACAATCTTCCTGCATTCGAGTCCAATGTGTACCGATACATACTTCCCCATCCTCTTCCTCTTCTTCCGGGGGCACTTTGATTTCACATTTAAAAAAAATTAAGCGAAGCGACGCATATACTCTTGACGAGTATTGGGTGAAAATATTTACAGGATATTCAATTTGAAGTAATTAATTCCGTCACCCCTTTTAAATCCACAGCACTTCTTCACTTCACTTCCTCTCCTTCCGCTCGCACTGTGCTCTGACATTTAAGGGTACTCCAAAATCCCCTTTTGTGTGCGTGTTAGTGTAAAAAAAAGTCAACTATGGGAACGTGCGATTAATAGAAGACGATCTGCCACGTCTTTTCGAAAACCGAAACCCACCTATAACATTTAAACTGCTGTTGTAAGAGATCTTTGTGGTCTCAGAACTCCCGTATGGATCCGATACTTGGTGTCTATACGTCAGTGTATTCTCTTGTGCTGGCGCAAGACTAATGACCTTGCCCGGAAAAAACAAATCATTATGGAAAATTTAACAAGCCTCAGGACTTGCTAAATAAGGCCAAGACCTGTTCCCGGTTGTAGTGCTGATGATGATGATGATGATGATTCTCTTGTGCGTTTTAGAACGGAAAATCCTGCGACGAATTGTTAGATCTATATGTGTAGGATTCGACGATTCCAGAGGCACTTCAAAGATAATATAGCATTTCCGATGATAGTGAAAAATTTGATTCGAACCAAAACTGCGAAGGTTAGAACCGCAGCAAAAGTTAGAACTAGATTCTCTGACCCCTGTCGACAAAACATTTTCCTGGGGTACTATATATTTAAACTGAAGGATTGTTATGTTAACTCCTGTGGTATACAGCTCTGATAATTAGTTTTTCGATTCTCTTTTTGGTGTTTTCTTCACGGTATTTGCGTGTTCGTGTGCTGCATTGTGTCCATTTAGGTCCCCAAGATGACACCTACGACACCTACTATAAAATTGATGTTGCAAAAAAAAATAAAGCTAAGTAGATTATGGTAGATGAAATACCTAGTTCATGCGACCCAAGAGAAAGCAACGCAGAAAGTCGTGTATGGGAGGATTTATGCCGAGCGATTGCAATGAAAAGCACATGACTTAAAAAGCATTGTCAATTTGACACGAGGACAGAACCATTAGTCATGTGGCCTTAAGATATTCTCACAGTTAGGCCGACTTGTCGTAAAAGGCGACTAAAGGCCGAGTGGTAGTTGGGACTCCGACGTTCTACCGCCCGAGGAAATCCACGGAATGGTCGGAAGAAATTGGAAGAGAGAACAAGACCGGATCTCTATTGTTCATCCAGACAAGTTACCCTGCGGTCGTGTATTCATAATTCCACCAAGAATTTTTCAAAGCACAGCCGTCACTTGAATTTAAAGGTCTGAGTACTTTTGAATTGTAGAAAACGTCTTAAAAAATAGACATGTTGCTGTTCCACATTCAATGGCAGTCGAGTTACCTTGTGGTGAATTATTGTCAATCAAATAAAACAGTGATATTTTAAGCATCATAAAAATAACACTTCGAGTGAATGTTTTCGGTGGAGATGGAGACACAGAACTCTCTCACTTTCCCGTTTCTTTTTTTTTTTTAAATACTCATTACAGTCGTTTCACCTCACGTTGGGACTTTTGCCATCGACTTTCCTCTGAGGAGAAATCAACCTGCATACCACAGAAATATCCCATCTTCACCCCCTATACAGTACGCCCATGTCCTGGAGTTTGATTTATCCCCTAATCCTGATTTAATCGTTTTCCTTCGATAATAGTCACCTCTGATTTCAATATTGAATGGATTCTGAGCAACGTTCCATCCCGCAGAACTTCTACAGGAAATTATAATGCGCTGCGTTAAGATTGTAATTAGCATTACAAGGTACGACGCATAAATTGAAACCCTGTGGTTTTAGGAGTTTCGCTTTTACATTGTGTATAAATCAGTAGCAGGAAAAAGTCAATGACTCAATGTCGCTGACGAAGCTTAGAAAGGAAAAATGCAAATTGCTGCCTGTGGATTCATTTAAGGACTATAAGTGCATTAAGGTTTTTCAAGCGAGTATTTTGTGGTCTATAAATTGTATGTTGCCCCATGACACCTAATTATTTTGGCGATAGAGCGGGTAGTGTAAACTGAGTTAATCGCCTAACACTACAGGAATCTGAAATCGTTCCGGCTCACAACTGGCATTGACTGCTTGTGTCTTACTAAGTAGACAAAGAATTCTGAAACTGGAAGAATGCCATGATTTCTGAGATAAAAAATTCTGGGAATAAAATATCCCTCTAATCGTATCCCTGAAGGAGACAATCTCGAAAAGAACAACATATCAATGATTTGATAAGAAACCAAATAGCAAACAACTCGTCTCCGCGGAATCGAACCCGCTCCCGAAAATCTGCCAGTACCTAACTCGTGAAAGCATTTTGTAACATCGGAAGACTCGGTTTCACTAAAAGAATGTAATCGCCATCGTTTACAAACAGCGAAGCCCCAAATTGCGGCTCTAACCGAGGGTTAGAGTGACTCCTCAGTCAACTCAGGATGTGTTCGTTACCAAGCAACATTTCACTGTAAAAGTGGCGTCTCTGCCTTCATCCGTTCTGATCTAGCTTACTAAACATAAAAAGTATTTGAACCCAACAGCTTCGACGTCATTTGACTGAAGTTTGTTACGCATGGCTTATTTACTGTTTTGCAAAGGACGATCAACTATCTACACTCTTCGAAATGTCGATCAAAAAGTTCCCTTCAAAGTACTCCCCATTGACTTCAACGCAGTTATGATAGCGCTTGACCCAATCCTCGAAACATTTTTATACTAGGTGTTCGGTATGGCCATCGGATCCATCTTCTATTTCCCCTCGGTGTACTAAAACGTGTTCCCCATAGTGGTTGTTTGACTCGATAGAACAAAAGAAGTTGCAGGAATGATCGGATGAATACTACATAGGCTAAAAACTCCCGATATTTTTAATGAAAAGAATCGTTTTTTTTTTTTGCAAACTTTTATTTATTCCTCCACATAGTTGCCTTACATCGATTCTTCAGGTACGTATCCTCTTATGTGCGTGTCTCGGTAGGGCAGTAAGTAGCACGTAAGTCTCATAATCTTTCTGTTCTTCTACCTATCCTCTAACTGTTCTTCTGCCTGGAACTATGTTTTGACACTTACCGGAATCACACTTAACCTTTTGTGCGCGTGTGATATATATATATATTATTGCGAGCTTGGGGTTCGCTGGATTAATTATTCAAAATAAATAATAGCCGTTAAATCGATTTTGAATTAATGAAACACTTTATTTGTCCGTTAATAACAACCGTTACTTTTACCGTACACTTGACGATTTCTTGACTTATCGCTTACTTATCGCGTCTTTGACTCTGCTTACTTCTTACTTATTACTTTCTACTTCTCTCCATGATCTGTGTGCGACGTATTTATACCGTTTCCTCACATTCTGATTCGGTGTTTCGTTTCCGTCCGTTCCATAGCCTTGAATCTTCTATTGTTCATAGTCTCCAGTTTTCCAGTATTTTATAGAATATTCCAGTACTTTGTTTCGGACTTTCTCGAATATTCTTGTACTGATTGTCATATGCGTCACACTATCCTCCGCCTAGATTAGTTCGTCCCGAACTAAGTTCACAAATCCTCTGGGTTAACCAAAGTTGCCAGTCGGTCACGATGTACCACTTTCATCTTGGCGTTCGGCGGTGGAAGTTCTTGACCTCCTTCCAAATTTTCTACTGCTCTCCTTTTCGCGTCAGCTCTAGCCTGCCGCCATTCTTCGTTTTCCTGGCGACGGAATTCCTCATGCGTTTTAGGGATGTCATGCGAATAGTATAAGAGAAAATGCATGTGCACGCCCTTAAGCTCTTCTGGAGTTTGCACATCACGTAAGCGATCTAGATCTTCATCTTTAGTTACACGCATATCATCTGGTATTGGAGCATCTGTCGATTTCATAACCGTATCCAACAGGTAGTTCCGCATCTTTTCAAATAACTGGAGCGGTTTGTTCTTTGGAGCTGACAGTAAACACCAGCGTGCGTCGTAGTAATAGACTTTCCATAGATCATCGCACGTTAATTCTGGTTTCACGTGTTCTTCTCTATAGAACGCAATGAACGGCACCTCTAGCTGTTGATTACGCCTACAATCTAGGGCTTGCTTGATCTTTCCCCCCTTATGTGGTGGCTTGCAATAGCGGTCTCGACCTCCAACATCCGTTGATCTCTCTTGTTCGGAAACAGTTGATTTACAAAACGCCTGTTTGTAAATCCATTCAGCTTCATCGTGTAGTTCATTGGGTCCCTCTGGAACAGACGTAACCGGAACTTCGCGCAAAGGCATTCGCTCAGGAATATCCGTTTTACGGATTTCATTGTCCAAATCCGTAAAGTGACCCCTTTCCAATTCACTAGGTTCGTATTCGGGTTCATATCCGTCCTCGTCATAATTAGTGAAATCCTCATAGTCGAAATCTACACCGAAACTGTCCTGACCTTCTTGCAATGACGCGTCAGAGACTAGATGTCGTCTTTTCTTCTTCTTCTCAGCAATTGACCTTCCTTCGTCGTCTACAATAAAATCCTCAGCATCAGATTCCGATTCCTCATCATCATTGAAATTTTTTGCCGCCTCAGTTTCCCTGTGACTACGTTCAGAGCGGCGTTCAACATCGTCTTCGTCGTCGAATAGCTGTTCGGCTATAGCCTCACGTGCTGAACCTTCATCGACGTGCTGTTCCTCTCCATCACTTTCTTCGTCCTGTGTACGACGCTGTCGCGCTTTCGGCCTTCGACTTTCAAACCAAGATTCTCATCAATAAGGTCACAGTCGTCGTCTTCCAGTCGGTCGTCCAACTCGTCATCATCATTGTAAATCCGTTTCAGGGAACGGCCTGAAGCATCAGTGTCTTCACCATCACTGCCGTCCTCTTCAATCGGGTTATCATCGATGAGATCCTTCAGTTCTTCACGTAACACATCATCGTCATCTTCCTTCTCTTCCTCACTGCTGTCGGCCATATCTTTGCTCTTCCTGAGTTTCTTCCTTTCATGTGGCTCCAATTCCTCCTCATCCTCAGATTCTTCCGCTTCCTAGTCCCAGAATTCTTTCATACACTGCCTTTGGGCATCCAATTTTGCATTAACCTCCGCAGCTCGCGCATCCAATTTTGCCTTAAACTCTGCAGCTCGCGCGTCCAATTTTGCCATCATCATCTTGAACATCTCCGATATATCCAACGGTGGTGAACTCTTCTCCGTTATATTGGCACCATCTTGACTCGCTGTTTCTTCTCCATCCGGACAGTCTGCTGCACTTGTAAAAGCATCTGTGCCGACATCAATATCCTCTTCCTCTATTGCTGCTTGCAGACGCTGTCGAAGAATTGGCTTTTCTCCTCTGATATCCAGGTTCCGGTCCCCCAAATGTTGATCTGACATCGTCACAACACACTTTCACAGACTTATTTACTTCGACAATAATTAATCCCACTTCTGACACCAATTGTGGCGAGCTTAGGGTTCGCTGGATTAATTATTTTTAATAAATAAGAGCCGTTAAATCGATTTTGAATTAATGTAACACTTTATTAGTCCGTTAATAACAACCATTACTTTTACCGTACACTTAACGATTTCTTGACTTATCGCTTGCTTACTCTGCTTACTTCTCACTTATTACTTTCTACTTCTTACTCATCTCCATGATCTGTGTACGACGTATTTATACCGTTTTCTCATTCTGATTCAGCGTTTCGTTTCCGTCCATTCCATAGCCTTGAATGTTCTACTGTTCATAGTCTCCAGTTTTCCAGTATTTTCTAGAATATTCTAGTACCAATTGTCATATGCGTCACACTATTATGTGCGTGCCTCGGTGGCGCAGTAAGTAGCACGTAAGTCTCATAATCTTTCTGTTCTTCTACCTTTCCTCTTCCTGTTCTTCTGCCTGGAACTATGTTTTGACACTTACCGGAATCACACTTAACCTTTTGTGCGCGTGTGATATATATATATATATATATATATATATATATATATATATATGTCTCCGGAAAAAAACCTTACTAATATTTCCTAGACAGGAGAGAGAGCGCAGACCAATCTCAAGGGAGTGGTAGTGGGAGATGTGTGGCGGTTCCGCCAAACCCCACTGTCTACTTACCCGAAGAACCCCCATAACTACAACCCAACCTTCATAGTTTACTGCTAATGCAATCGCATTAGCACCTGTAAATGCTTCACGCAACAAATTTATAAAATGTATTCAGCTAAAAGCTTCTGGAAGAGAATTCTTACCTTCATTCATTTATTCGAATCCAAAATTCCCTATAAGAAGCAAACATCATAATCCCAATCACCAGCATACCTGAAACATTTCCCTTCTCAAGGGCAATTAATGCTTTCAACGCATTATCTAGGAATTCCTGTAAAGAATTTCTCCCACAAGGGCATTCATGCATGCAACCGAATTCTTGTTTAGTGTAAATACTCACACTAGAATACGACCCTTGAGTTATCTCAATTGGCATAGATGTTATACAAACCGTTATTGTGTAACCATCTAATTTGTTACGCAATGACTTGCAGCTATTGATACAGCTGCAAGCACTTTACCCCGAAATTCTCCTTTGTTTGAATCTCCAAACAATCATGAACTCCGCGCCTAGCCGCCGGATTGAATTCAATAGCATCAACAAATGCAAATAAAGATTCCGTTCCCTTACAACGACCAAAGATACGATATACAAATTGTATGATGTATCCCAAATGCATTTCACACCTAATGAGTTGCAGCTTATTTATTTAGCCGACCCTCATTACAGCCCGATGCCTTAGGTCGCTTCTGCCTTTGTTCTTTTTCCCTCGTTTCAGGTTTCGTTTATCCTTTGCTAAATGCATCTATAAACAAGGTGATGTGTACGATCACACACGCACACCACTGCGTGCCAGAGATCGCCTTCCATTGGGCACTGGTCAAAGGAAATTTCATTTCCTTTTCACCACACCACCAAACTCACCCCAAACGAGGGTTGAATCATTGAGTCCCTTTTCATCCGCCGACCGAGCCGGTCGTGCCACTCCCACCCCCCGATGCGCACGGGGACGTCGTTACACTAAGTCGGGTCGAGTAAGCGCGAATTTAATTTAAAAAGTAATTTTTCTTGTGGCTCATCATAATATGTTTGTACGTCAGTTCATCACCAGTCTAATTAGCATCCGTGTCCTGTAATCTAATTAAATGCGTTAAGATTTATTGTGAATAAAAAGAACCTTTTGTAGTCAACCATTAAACAGTGCGTTTCATTCACATTCGCTTCGGTGCCATCTGGGTGTTTTGTTTCGTTTCTTGGGGACAATTCCCGGCGAACAATTTTTGGCGGAACTTCCTTATAGTGATGATGGAGGAAGAAGAGAATCAGCGCCGCACGCCGGTGCACTAGACTTCTTCCCCACAATGTCAGTGAAGGGAATGAAGCAGCAATAATTGGCTACGAGAAGTCGAAGTGAACCAATCGAGGTTTTAGTGCATTGAAAATGCAGCGACTCAGCAGTCTTGTGCGAAATGCTGGTTCGTAACAACGTCGTAACGCTGCCGCAACCACCCTACAAACTTAACCTGGCTCCCAGTGACATTTTTGTGCCCCCACAACAAGTGAGACATGTACGGACGGCGTTTTGACTCCGCAATGACACTTCAATAGGTGCCTCAAAAGTGTTTCGATTACAGAAGTCCAGGGACCTATGAAAATTCGAAAAACCACAAGTGCCGGTGTATGGCCAAGGCTGAGAAGTCCCACGAAGAAAATTCCCCAACGTTTGCAAAACCTCCTATATCACCACCATACCACATAGGTCTCGCGATGTTTAATGGAAACAAGCGTCTTTTTTTTGCAAACTTTTATTTATTCCTAGACACAGTTGCTTCGAAGGCGATACACTTGGTATGCCGATTTTCCAACATTGCGATGCCATTTCTGTAATACGAAACGTCCAAGCCTTCGAAATACGCCTCGGTTTCCGCGATGACTTCCTCATTCGATCTGAATCTCCTTTCCTGGAGCCACCGTTTGAGGCTTGGGAACAAATAATAATGACTGGGAACCAAGTCTGGAGAATACGGTCGTTGAGCAACCAATTCAAATCGTAACTGGTCCAATTTGGCCATCGCTTTCAGCAACCTGTGTGACGGCGGGTTATCGTGATGGTACAGAACTTTTCTCCTCGCCATATGGGGCCGTTTTTTCTTTATATCTTCGTTCATTTTCTCCAATAACCCTGCATAATACTCTCCTTTGACTGTTATTCCCTTCTACATGTAGTCGATGAAGATGAATATTGTGCCATACGCATCCCAGAAAACGGAGGCCATAACCTTCCCGGCCGAACGTTAGTATTTTGGCCGCTTTGGTCGGCTTCCGTGGCCTTCCAGCCACTCTGGAAAGTGCTTATTGGACCCTGGCGTGTGATAATGGACCCACGTTTCATCCATCGTCACAAAACGAAAAAGGTCCCTTCGATAACGCTGCAACAACCTCAGACCGGCCGTTGAATCATCAACGCGCTGCCGTTTTTGCTCGATGGTCAGCAAACGCGGTACCAATCGCGCCGATCAATTTTTCATCTCCAAAATATCGTGCAAAATGTAACCCGCCCGTTCTTTTGAGATACCCACGGCGTCAACTAACTCACGCAACTCCACTTTATGATCACTCAAAACTATTCGATGCATTTGCTTTACGATTTCCGCACTCGTGGTCTCTTTTAGCCTTTCAGAGTGAGGTGCGTCTTCGGTGCTGTCACGGCATATTTTAAAAACACTAAACCACGGATAAGCTGTTCTTCTCCAAGGAGCAGATGTCGGATAACGTTTCTGCAACCATTGCAATGATTGTTCAGAAGTTTTTCCCATCAGAAAACAATGTGTAATCAAGATGCGATATTCCTGTTTTTCCATTTTTTTAAGAAGGCGAAAGTAGCGTCACTTAAACGATTGTAGCTTGTAAACGAATGCACGAAATGTCACGGAACTTCATACATAAACTAGTGACAGACATAAATGTCACGTAACTTCATACATAAACTAGTGATAGATGAGCCTCTCGAAATGAGTCATGTTGACTTTCTATTAACTCCACCTTTTGAAAAATCGCTGGACTTTTCCGCCCATGTAGCAGTTGATGGCAGTTGGGTGGTATTCCTATCATTCTTGGTCAAAAAGTGAAGGATAATGATGGCATTGTGTGACTGTGGCGTTTGCGACGATAGTGAAGAACGTGTGATTCGAACTGACGCTATGACAGTTAGAATTACTAAAAACTGAACCAATGCTTAACACGCCAGGCCACTGCCGCGTGTACGAATTCGATTTCTAAATTCAAGTACATTTGACTGATGTGGGATTGCTATGTTATTGTTTGGTATGCGGCTGATGCTTTTTCTTATTCGATTTTCGTTCGGTGTTCTTCACTATTTGCTTGTATATTGTGTGTGTATCTGTTAGAAATGCCAACCTACTCCCCCCTCAGTAATTTTGTTGCGATCAACTTCGTGTGCAAACGACGG
Source organism: Microdon myrmicae (assembly GCA_963931805.1). Lineage (NCBI taxonomy): Eukaryota > Metazoa > Arthropoda > Insecta > Diptera > Syrphidae > Microdon > Microdon myrmicae. Next base: position 144,860,411 of record OZ007500.1, on the reverse strand, counting down.
AGCGAGGAACGAGCGAGCGAGAGGACGTCGGACCTGGCGAATGTGCCGGTGCTCTATGGGGAAGTTGTGTGATTGCAGTAGTAAAGTTCTGTTTACTGTGGGAAAGTGTGTGCTGTGTGTTCAGATCACGTAGGGGTCACCAATTATAGCGTTAAGCAAGAATAGTGAAAGATGGTGAATTGAACCATTATAACATCAGGCTACTGCCGCGTGTACGAATTCGATTTCTTAACTGATCTGGATTTGTTATGTTATCGCTATGGTATACGGCTCTGATGCTTTGCTTATTCGAATTTCCTTTGGGTGTGCTTCACTATTTGCTTGCATATTGTGTGTGTATCTGTCATATTGTGTGTGTGTATCTGTCATATTGTGTTTGTATCTATGCCACACTACTCCCTCCTCAGTAACTTTGTTACGATCAACTTCGTGTGCGAACGACGGATCGAAGAACGGTCGAGCGAGAGAACGTCGGAACAAGCGAGTGTGCCGGTGCTCTATGCGGAAGTCGTGATTGTAGTAGTAAAGTCCTGTTTACCTAAGGGAGATTGTGTGTTGTGTATACAGATCACATCGGATTGTTGCGGTAAGCAAGGATAGTGAAGACGGTGATTTGAACATATGATAAAACAGGTAAAAAGCGTAGCATTGAAGCATCAGGCAAGGGCCGCGTGTACGAATTCGATTTCTAAACTCAAGTACATTCAACTGATGCGGAATTGCTGTCATTGCTTGGTATACGGCTGATATATTTTCTTATCCGTGTGTATCTGTTAGCAACGCCACATGACGATGCATTGTCATGTTCCACAAATTGTTCGCCCACAAATTCTGTGTTGTGTGTGCGAACAGCTTCTCACTAGAGCGAAAGACGAACTTTCAATTAATAGTTCTAGTTCAACGTCTGAAGTGTCGGAAAAAAATATTGATGCACAACTTCATAAAGTTTGCTTTGCCTTTTTTTTTCTTATTTATTGAGAACGGGTGGTATTTCCGGTTTGTGCTCATTGGGTACACGTCATTCACTGGCCTGATGTCTACAGTGTGTAGAGTAATAGCGGCACGATCGCAATTTTGGGTGGCAGTATCGCCATGTACAGTAAAAGTAAAAGTTATTTGGATGTAGAGTAAGAAAAGGGTCAGGGTAATTATGACGCCATTAGCCGCGTCCAACTGTTTCTAGCAGGGATGAAAAGTCCTCAAGGGAGATCCTTCGCTTAACAAATAAGGCAAGGCACGAATGCCATAGGTCTCTGCCAAAAGTCAACAAGAATGAAATCGACGGGCAGGGCACGAATGCCATAGGTTTCTGCCAAAAGTCAACAAAAATGAAATCGATGGGTAGGCCCCGAATGGCATAGGTTTCTGTCAAAAATAGAAATGAGGAACAATACAGATTGTGCTCTGATTGAATCTGATTTATTTTTCAAAAATGTTGTCCTTAAATACTATTTCTCCCATCAACATTTCCGATGCACACCAATATCAAATAGGTCACATGCCATCATATTTCGGCTGTCCAAATCATGACCTAAACACTATGTTCATCATTTCAAATATTCACTGCACATTCCATGGCCAATCCACTATGACTCATCTCTCAGATGACACGTTAATAGGTGAGTGTCATGCACTGTGATATTATAGCGTTTGCGACGGTAGTGAAGAGCGTGTGATTCGAAGCGACGCTACCACGGTTAGAATCACTAAAAGATAGAACCAAAGTTCAACGCACCATGCCACTGCCGCGTGTACGAATTCGAATTCTAAGCTCAAGTACATTCAACTGATGTGGAATTGCTATGTTATTGCTTGGTATATGGCTCTGATGCTTTGCTTATTCGAATTTCCTTTCGGTGTTCTTCATTGTTTGCTTGCATATTGTGTGTGTATCTGTTAGAAACGCCACAATATTGTATACCATACATGACACACATCCATCGGGACACCTGGGAAATGAGTATTATCATGTCATACTTTTTGTCTTTGCTTTGGCGTGTGCCGTTCGGTATTTTATTTGAAGATCATGGATTTTGAATTATGATCTAATTATCCGGTGTATATTTTGGGAAATGTGTTTCTGTTTTAATGGGTACACTGCAATTGTGTGACGTACTTATAAACTAACGCCTCGTCCCCAGTAATGATGCCTTTGTTAATGTTCTTGGATTCAGCGATAGAAATCATGTTTTTTGCCCTATGCCAACGTGGCCCCTTTTTTGCACGAAAGTCAGGTCTTTCGGTACCAAATTTGTGCAGCACGGAATCAAAGTCATTAACTAAATTGACTTAAACGGATCCAAAGGTAATGCTCAAGTTCTCTGTGGGTCATCATCATCATCATCGGCACTACAACCGGAAGCCGGTCTTGGCCTTATTTAGCAAGTCCTCAGTCTTGTTAAATTTTCCATAATGATTTTTTTTTCGGGTAAGGTTATTAGTCTTGTGCCAGTCTCTGTGAGTCATCAGAGGGTTAATTTGTGCTTATTAACCAACATGTCTTTCAATTGATCGGTTTTTTCGATATCGACGGCCTGCGTTCGTCATCCTCGACAGTTATCAAATATTCCCAAGGTTGTCGCACCTTTCAATCCGTTTTTTAATAAAATAGTCAATATAGTAAAAAACTGAAAAGACGCACATAACAAGATGTGTTCAATACGACGCAACTTTTACAAATATCACGCTATGGAATTGTAAATGTAAATTGTAAATATGTAAAAATGTCAATGGTCGATGTGCTAACCTAATAAAAGAAACAGAACTCAACCCGAATTATTGAGAGCGTCACACGATGATAGTCTCGGGAACTTTTTGATCAAGGTATTATATCTTAAGTTATTTATATGTAAGATTTCAGTTTAAAGGTGACGTCTGCGTCTTTGCTTGGTCAGTCTAAAGAATCTAGTATTCGAAATCAACAACTCAGATGCCATATGACTGAAAATCGTTTTACAAGATTCTGTCAAATTCTTTATTGTATTTGTCGCTCCCCAGATGTTGGTCGACACGCGTAACACTTCAAACATCTTTCGGCGTCGACAGGATAACCGAATTCTGAGATTATTGTTTTCGTCCATGTTAATATGTACAATGATACGACATTCTAGTACAACAAACCGGATTGGGAGAATACCTGAAACGTTCGCAATGTGCCGCCATCTGACTCAGGCAATGGAGGAGCCTACGCAACTGGTGGATAACCAGGATGAGCACCTTAGCTCTGTTTCTGAGTCTGTGGCGAGATCTACGCCACCTAAAATTACAAAGTTTCCTCTCCGAACTTTGTTATTGTCGTAATTGTGCTTCTAAACTTTCATGAGGTCAGTGCTGGATAACCAGGATGAGCACCTTACCTCTGTTTCTGAGTCTGTGGTGAGCTCTACGCCACCTAAAATTACAGAGTTTCCTCTCCGAAAGCTGTTATTGTCGTAACTGTGCTTCTAAACTTTCATGAGACCCTAACAACCAAACAGTTACATCTTACAAAGAACAGTACCTTTCGGAAATTCAGACCACAGTCTGGTGAATAGTTGTACAGTCACTTTCGTCTCAAACGACTGACCAACGTTTTACAGCCTCGCTCAATAAGGAAATACATAATCACTTTGAGAGATTCCTCTCCATAATAAGGAGTTTGTTTTTCAAATTTCGATATCAACGTTTGCACAGAGTTAGTCAAGAAAACTATATTTCTCGGCATAAAACTTCGCATTCTACATTGCAAAGGGTAAAGCGGTGCGATATTCAAATCTTGGGCATCTGGCCAAGCTTTCTAATATATTTTTACAACAGCTGTCATACGTAATGATAACAATAAATTTACAAGTACGAATCTTGTCGGAATCATAAAAGCAAAACGGCGAATAACCTTGCCCGGAATAATAAATTATTATGGACAATTTAACAAGTTTCGGATATGGACTGGATACCGGTGGAGAGACTTGCTAAATAAGGCCAAGACCGAATCCCGGTTGTAGTGCCGATGATGATGATGATGTGATCGAGACCGCAAGGAAGGTTCACAACTACGAAGTACACAACAAAATACTCGAATCTTTGACAGGCTTATATTTCGTTCGGACACTACTACAGTTTTTCTTCCATTCTCCTGTTAGAAAGTTTTTTTTTTACATTAACGCGCGCATAAAAGAGGATTTTGGAACACCCTCAAATGTCAGAGCACAGTGCGAGCGGATGTACAAAAAAGGCACTAACTACAAACTCGAACGAAAATCCCCATATTTTCATGAATTCCTTTTCCACGTCTTCAATGGAAATATTTTTTCCAGCGCACGGTTGACTACGTTCTCCGTGGACTGCAAGGAAAAAAATAACCCCATCGGATTGAAGACAAGCTAGAAACCTTCAAAACTGGCTTTTTTTTTTATTTCGGTAGGAAGGTGGAAATCTTCAAAAGATACTTCTGGACCCATCCAGAGGCATGCCGGGTTTTTACCGACTAAAACCACCTCCCGCCAGGCACATATTCCCGTTGATCCCCGTGGAACTTAAAGGTTGTTTTTCGGTTCCGATGGGAAGGTGGAAATCTTCAAAAGACACCTCTGACCGATCCAGAGGGATGCCGGACTTTTATCGACTAAAACCACCTCCCGCCAGGCGCATATTCCCGTTGATCTCCGCGGAACTTTCTTTTAGATATTCCATCGCGAGGCGGGACGGAGTTTACCTGTTACTCCGGTCGTCGCGTCGCAACTGCTGCATCATGTCACATAAAACATCATTTGCTACGCACCATGTCGCAAGAAAGCGGAAAACTTATCGGCGCCCATGTCAGCCAGCATAATTCTCTGCACACGTGCACAGCACATTTTCCAGGCTTACCCAGGGCCTCGGCAGCCTTTTGTCCAATCGACAAAAGCAATTTACGCATCTAGCGTTTTTTTTTTTTTTTTTTTTATTAGACTTCTGTCGGGAGAGGCGAACCTATAGCGCCGAGTGGGCGCCCCGAGATGCCATCAAATAACTGTTGCAGTTCTTTTTGAACAGTTGCAGGTTGTAACGCTCCGGGAACACTCGCGTGGGAAGGGAGTTCCACAGCTTCCCCGCTCTGTAGCGGAACGAGTTCTGATGTAGGGAAGTTCGCGCCGTCGGGAGATGAGCCACAAACGGGTGCGATCCGTCGGATTGTCTTGTGGAGCGCATATAAGCCGAATTGCGTGGAACAATACCACGAATCTCCGAAGAACAGCACCCGTGATAATATCTGTAAAACAGACAGAGGTCGGCTACGCGCCTTCGATGTGATAGCGATTGTAGTCCCGACGTCAGCGCCGAGTCCCCGATCAGGCGGATCGCTCGTCTCTGTATGCTCTCAAGTAGGTCGAGGGTACGTTTAGGAGCCGAGCTCCAAACATGAGAGTAATATTCGAGCGCGGTTCTAATTTGGGATTTATATAGGGGAAGAAGTTGGGCCGGAGTAAAATATTTCTTGGCTCTAAAAAGATAACTCAGTTTTCCTGAGGCTGACCTGGCGTTACTCGACACGTGTTTATGCCATGATACATTCCCACAGACCGTGACGCCGAGCAATCTCAAACTTTGCCCAGCCTTGAGGGCCCGGCCATTCATCATCAGCTGTGGAACCGATGATCCAGTTTTCTTTGTGAATGTTGTATACTGAGTCTTGGTTGCATTGAAGTCTACAAGATCGGCCTTTCCCCACTGCAGGAATTTATCCAGATCCCGATTCAGAGAGTCAATCTGTCTACATCTCAGCTGGTGCGACGTAGATGCACCAATCGCCCGATCACTCGAAAAGGAGGAAACAAGCGTACTATCATCCGCAAAACTGAACACTTTGTTATCCGTTGTCTCCAACAAATCATTTATGTGAAGCAAGAACAAGGTTGGAGCCAAAATAGAACCCTGAGGCACCCCAGATATAACAGAATACAGATCCGAACACTCGCCGTCCACAGCAACCCGGATCGATAGGATCCTCGAAGCTCTTCGTCCAGTCACAAAGTTGTCGGGAAAGTCCATAAGAACGAAGCTTTCTTAATAACGCTCCATACCAGACACGGCATTTGATTCACTATACCCTTTAACCGCAGATGTCCGTATATCAGTTATAAGGGTCAATAGGTCCCTCATGGACCGTCTTCTACAGAATCCGTATTGACAATCATTTAGCAGTCCGTTGCATTACATATATTTAATCACATCGGCTTGGATAACCTTTTCCATCACCAAACATACACAGTAGTGCTATCAGCCAGTAATTTTTTGGGAGTCACCCTTTTTCCCTCCTTGGAATTGGCTAAACTCGAGCGGTTTGCCAGCAGGTAGGATAGGTTATCTGTGCATAACATAGTGAAAGGGTTTGCTAAGAACCGGCGACTGTCCTAGAGCACAGTTTTTATGGACTATTACTGGTAGTCTGTTGCTTCCTTACGTTCCAGTTCAGGCACAATTCGTTGAATAGCTCGTGGGCGGAACTTCACCTCCGCTATTGCAGTCTACACCGGCACCATCACATGTGGCCCCGGAAGACCCGCATCGTGGGTTGAATGCGCGACCACATTGGCTTTATCTTTTGAATTTGTGACCAATGCCCCGCCGCCCGTCACTAACGGAGGAAAAGTGGAGGAAGCCAAATTATTCCTGAAAGCCTTTGCCATCGACCAGAATGGAGGCGAACCAGTTGGGAACTCAAGGAGTTAGTTGGCCACCTTGTCATTGTGAACCCTCCTCGCGGTATCAGGCAATTGATTACAGAGCGGGAAAGTTGTGGAATCCCCTCACCGTGCTAGCGAATTTGTGGGCACTGTCCACTGTCCCTCACTAACGGGGGAAAAGAGGAGGTAGCGAAGTTATTGTTGACAACCCTTGCCATTGACCAGAAGGCACGTGACCCAGTTGGCCACCCAAGAAGTTTATTGGTTTTAAGCCTTCTTCGCGGTATTATTCGCCTGGTTACACACGTTTCTGATTCTAACAAACTTCGTTCTGTTGACCTCCATAGGATTGGAGCACCATTGCTGAAAAGCTCAGTTTTTCGCCGCTGTAATCTGCTCGAATTTGTTTTTTTTTTTTTATCAAACCAAGGCTTATCAGATGAATTTCATTTTGTGGAATGCGGAATGTACAAGGGTGGACTGAAAAGTTTCCGACCTAATACATATACAAGACACTTATTCTTAAAATTTATTTTTATTTTTCTACATAGTCTCCTTCTAACTCTACACACTTCGCCCAGCGATGGTCCCATCTCTCTAACCCGTCCAAATAGTACTCGGCGTTTTTCTCTGCAAAATAACTGTTCTCGAAGGTGATTGCCTCCTCATTTGACGAAAATCTCTCTCCTCCGAGCGCAATTTTTAGATTAGGGAACAAAAAGAAGTCGCTTGGGGCTAGATCTGGTGAGTAAGGCGGATTGGTCAAGCAGTTCAAAACGTAATTTGTGGATTTTCGTCATGGCAACCGCTGAGGTGTGAGACGGCGCGTTATCTTGGTGAAACAGGATTTTCTTTTTCTGCAAATGTGGCCGTTTTACCGCAATTTCTGCCTTCAGTTAGTCAGGTTATGATGCGTAGTATACTCCTGTACTGGTTTTTCCCTTTTGAAGATAATCGATTAGGATAACTCCACGACTATCCCAAAAAACGGCCGCCATCACTTTCCCAGTCGAAAAAACAGTTTTTTTCTTTTTTTGGATCCGATTACCCCTTTGCAGTCCACTGTTTTAACTGTATTTTTGTTTCGCGCGTATAATGGTGTATCCAAGTTTCATCGACAGTAATTAATTGGCGCCAAAATTCGGATTTATTGCCTCTGAACTCCGCCAACAGAGCGTTGGAAATGTTCATTCGAACACGTTTTTGGTCGAACGTGAGCAAACGCGGCACCCAACGTGCGGACAGCTTTCTCATGACCAAATCTTTATTTAATACGTGACAAAGACGTTCTTTGGACATTTTCATAGCCTCTGCTATCTCTCTCACTTTAACCAATGGTGAACTTTCACCATTTGGTGAACTTTAGCGATGTTATCGTCAGTTGTTGCAGTTTTTGGTCATCCCGAACGCCCATCGTCTCCCAAGCTCTCATCATCATCATCTTCATCGGCACTACAACCGGGATCCGGTCTTAGCCGAATTTGGGAAGTTCCGAGGCTTGTTAAATTTTCCACAATAATTTGTTTTTCCGGGCAAGGTTATTAGCCTTGCGCCAAACTCCCAAGCTCTCACGGCCACGTTAAAATTCAGCTGCCCAAAATTTTACGGTGGTAAATGATGGTGCAGAGTCCCCATACACAGAGTCCAACTTATCTTTGATTTGCGTAGGCGTATTGCCTTTCAAAAACAAAAATGTTGTACATTTTCACAAAAACACTCACATCGACTCACTCAAACGACTGTCAAATAAAAACTACGCGTCCAAAATGGTTGAAATTTTGGTGAATAACTGTCAAAAGATGAACAACTTTCATTAGCTTATATTGAGGAGTGCTGCTATCTTCACGTTGAGGTCGGAAACTTTCCAGCCCACCCATGTAACATCGCCAAATGGCAATCCATAACCTTTTCTCCGAAACGTATTCATTCCTCCCCGCGCCATATTCCATTCATATCCAACCCCTGATCATTGTCCAATCTGTTCGAGACCTTGGAATCCTTTGCGACAGGGAGCTTAATTTTCTCTCATATTGACCAGACGACCCAGAAAGCAAACTCTGCCTCGGGTTCGTGAAAGGCTGGTCTAAGGAATCCCCGTGTAACCCGATCCCTTCCCGAAACTGTTGAACTTTTGGTGAATTACTGCCAAAAGATGCAGAACTACATTCACTAGCTTTTATTGACGAGTGGTGGTATCTTCTCATTGAAGTCGGAAACTTTTCAGCCCACCCATGTAAATCTCCATCCCGAGCAGAATAATCTCCATGACCGACTCCCGCGCATGCGTTAACATCGGAGTCTCCAAAGCACATCTCCGACCACAGAAAGGATAGGAAGAAATCTCGAAATCGTTCCAGTTAGCAGCCCCATACCTCCATACATGGCGAAGTTTCTTAGATCGGTTATTTGTTTGAAAGGCAAGCGGGCACCAATACCAAGCAGTGTTCTGAGTAACCCAGTTGCGTAGCCAGTTCCACGGTATAAACGCTCGTCTCGGATGTAAAAAACAGATCCAGGGTGTTCGCATAATCACCTCGGGTATCCGGCACTCGCATAGGTTCCTCCACGAATTGACACAAATTGTGGCTATCAGCGAACGTCTGTACCAAACAGCGGGAGCTGTGTACATTAAAGTTACCAAGAACAACAACCCCAGAAGCAGGGTTGTAGATCTGTATCCAGTCGACGGTACGTGAAAGATGTTCGAAAAGTATTATAGCGTCTGCGACGATAGTGAAGAACGTACGATTCGAACCGAACCTATGACGGTTAGAATCACAAAAAGAGTGAACCAATGCTCGACACATCAGACCACTGCCGCATGTAGGAATTCGATCGTTATTCTCTACTGGTGTGCAATTGGTATGTTAATGCTTTGGTTTCCTTTGATGCTGTGCTTATTAGATTTTCTTTCGATGTTGTTCTTCGCCATTTTCTTGTGTACTGTATATGTGTCTGTTAGAAGCACAACCGTATGGGTGGGGGGGGTTCGGTAGGAAGGTGGAATTCTTCAAAAGATGCCTTTGTGCCGATGCCGGATTTTTACCGACTAAAGCCACCCGCCGCCAGGCACATATTCCTGTTGATCCCCACAGAATTTTCTCTTCGATTTTCCATCACGGGGGGGACACAGTTTACCTGTTATTCCGCTCGTCGCCTCGCAACTGCCGCATTATGTTACGTGGAATATCATTTGTTACGGACCATACTCGTTCGGAACCCAATAACTTGGACATCATTTGGATGGAAATCGTGGTGAAGAATTCTGTCAAATTTCTATGTTGTATGTACCGGCCCCCGAATGACGATCGACCAGCGACACTGGGGCGTTTAGAAGAGACATATGAGATGCACCGTTGGCTCCTCAATAGTATACTGGTTAGTATACCCGCCTGTCACGCGGGAGACCGGGGTTCGATTCCCCGTCGGGGAGCCTCTGGCGCAAGACTAATGACCTTGCCCGAAAAAAAAAACAAATCATTATGGAAAATTTAACAAGCCTCAGGACTTGCTAAATAAGGCCAAGACCGGTTCCAGGTTGTAGTGCCGTTGCTAGTCGAACGTTGACAGTGTTTCAGGAACGAACCCGATCAGACGATGACGAGTTGTTTACAGTTCAGTAATTTATCAAAATGTTTGCGTGACGTTCCCCGCGACTGCTGTCGTTGTTTCTTGATTTCTTTATATCTCTCTTTATATCGCCGTGAGATATCGCCCTACTGTCTGTGCAACTTCCCAATCATAATCTAGTCACTTATCTATGGTCGATCGACGCACGTGGAAAATCAACGGTATTCCCATCACAACAAAATAGAGAAATGGCTCTGGTGGAACGAAGCCATTGCGACGAGCGCTCTCGTAGTACAAAGTATTTGGGTAAAAACCCCCGAAAATTAAATCGTTGGATGACCTCATTGCTCTTGTAGCGGTTCCGCCAAACCCCACAGTTCACTTACCTAAAAAAAAAACCCCATAAGTTCCATCCAATCACATAATTGCGCTAATGCAATCGCATTAGCACCTTAAATGCTTTACGCATCTAGGATTATCTAAGGTATAATCTAAAAAGCTTCAGTAAAAGAATTCTTACCTTTTCTTGCATCTCTTCCCATACAATTCCTGTAAGAGTTCTTTCTTACCTTATCATAAACTCCCTGTAATAAAATTCATCGGTTCGCATAGCATACGACCGCATATCAGGGAATCTTACGCTTGAGTTGGCTAATCCCAGCCTCAATATGTGTACCCAAAAACTATCTATGCACACATCGGCTGTCGACCCTTTTAGCCAGCGATAAATAGCCCAACACCAGCTGCATGTAATTAGCACCATCCACGTTGAGACTATTTCACTAACTCGCACCATGAGTAAACAAAAGACTGCTGTCTCATCAGGCATTCTGGCGATACGCAAACAATTTAATCATTCTAGTATCCGAAATGCACCTACCATCTAATGAGTTGCAACTTGTTTACTCAGTTGAACTCTCAGGTCATAAATTCCTTTCGTCCTACATAGTTCTGGATTCGTTTCCCAGTAAAATCTCACATAAACAAAGAACTCCAAGATCCCCTTTTCCTTTCTTTGTTTTAGATTCGTTCCCATGGCCTTGATCCATTAGAGAACCAATGTACACACATACATGTGTGCCGTGACGATCTTCTGTATGAGATCGGTTTGGTTACTCCAAAGAGAGACTTTAAGTCTCTCTTGGAATAGGAAAATGCACCCCTTGTTTAAGAGAGCCAGTTTCTCTGGCCGAATTCCTTTGCCAGCGAGTGAATATCGCAGAGTCTCATTCAAACCACTGACCAGAGCGGTCGTCGTCCACCCCCTTTAGCGTGTGCATCGGAGTGCACACGCCCCTGACGCGTATATATTCTGAAGTCGAGTCGTGTAGAAACTCCGCGCCACTATTTTAATCAATTGTTAGATTACATGTGAACAATGGTTTTAAATAAATTACCGTAGATACAGTACCTGATGAAAATAATAAAGAACAATTCAACAATCAAACAGCTTACAGTGCGTTTAACTTTTCCTCCAGTGTTTATTTCCGCTCTTCTCTGGTGGACATTGTGTTGCGGAGGTTTTGTTTTGTTTCGCTCCTACGGTTTGTGTTTCTGTTAATCAGCGGTAGAACATTCGTGACAGTTGAGGACGACGTAGAACTCGCACCCTTTCCTGGTGCCAAGATGCGTCCTCCACACTCTCGCAACATGTCCTATCAATTTGATCATCAAATTATCTACTCTGTTTATCTTGGCTCCTTTGTATAAAGGAAATCACTATATACCAATGGGAATACGTAACTAAGGGGAATTCCACGACGCGATTGAAAAGAATGCTCGCCATTGGCATGTATTATCTCTCGAACAAGCTAAGGGTTTCAATGTTATGACACTTTAAAACCAAGCAAGCAGAAACTGTCCATTAAAATATACTTTTTTAGAAGTATCCTATTCCAAAGGGATTTTGTGGGACTCTTAAACGACAATGTGCAGTATAGGCGGAATAAGGAGATGTTGAAAAACGAGGTGTCGATACACATTAGTTTTGATTAACAGATAATGTCTATGTAGCGTCACACAGTGGTATATTTCGACTGAAGAATGATACTTTTTGATTACCTGCATACAACAATGGTGATTGAATATAACCACATCCAATGTCTAAAGGGCTTTTATAGCAAAAATGTTAGGAAATCAGAAGACAGCTGACGAAGTTGACATTTATAGAACCCCTCTTTGTAGATACTCTCTTTAACAAGCAAAGAAGCACAGTGCGACATTGCATTGTCTGTAGAATGAATGCTTTCTCTTTATTATGATTTTACTATACGTAGTCCGAAGACATTTCGTTAATTGACGTTCACCCTATAGAGCGTTAATTCATATGCATGTCCTTCAAGTGCCCATCCCGTCGTCAACTAATCTCATGTCGTAGTATTCATAACAACATACATACAAATTTCCAATTCAATAAACCAACTTTAATGAATGTTTCTTTTTCATATAATGTACTTTCAGATAAGTGTCCTTATGCGTCCCTAACCAATCAATTTTTTCCAACTTTGAAGAAAAAATTATGGAACGTAGCAATGTTATGGAAAATATGAATGAGTCAGCTGGGTTATGCCTGCAAGATCTGGTAGGAAGTGGCAGCGCAACAATGAATGGCAATACAGTGAATGCGAATTCAAGCACGGCAAACAATAACGGAAACGGTACGTCAAACTCAACAGCCGACCACATGCATAATCATCACAATTTACATGATACCGCATCGACAGTCAGTGTATCAGCAGCAATATCAGGACTCATGCCAATCGGAGGCGTGAGCCTAAGTCAACTCCAGCATAGTTCCCAGGAACTGGGACATCATCATCATCACCATCACATTGTACCCCCGCACACACCAACGAATATGCTGCACGAGCCCCTGGAGAAGCTTAAAAGTAAGTAGAATGAAAACAACCAACACTGACAGAATAGTCATTAATTTACACCTTTACTTTGTTTGCTCACGTAAAGTGCTTATTAAATTCGGGTTACGCAAAATAAACGAACACAACAAAAGAAAATATCATTATACGACAACACTAGGATATCCGTGCATAAGCTACCGTCGAAATTTTATTAACTTTATACTCCACGTTCAAAGGACATGGGAATAATTGGCTGTGCACTTGCAGCCCGGCGTTCCATTCACAAAAGGAATTTCACGCAACAAAAAACATGAATGCCAACGAGGGGTCCTTTTTCTTCCTTTTTTTTATTTCGATCCTTGGCACTTCCTTGAAGGCTGAACAGAAATGATACGACTAATTGAACACACCGTGTCGTCTGCTGTGAAAATTACATCTGAATCCTGCAGAGCGTGCGTTTGTTGCAGGGGATGACATCCCTTGTGGATGGAAGAGTCTCTTTTTGTTGTTATGCGATTAGTTATGCAACTGATCGCATTATCGAATTACAACATCAATCAAAATGTAATTTTCCGGGTATTTAAGGTTAATTGAGAAAATTTTCAATAAAAAAGAGTATAAGCGCACACAATCGTACAGCTTTTCATGTGTGATTTGATGGAGCACACCATGTAGCATCTCCGCAACCCAAACTGCCCCAAGATGCTCGAGGAAACTATGGTTAACACTAAGTACATAATGTGTGTAAGTAAATCAAGTATGAACGACAAATTCCTGAGACAAACCAGGTGCTTCTGGATGTTTTCCAAAATTCTACCCAAGTAGAATTTTGTCTTGAAAGAATGCTTATTAGCTTAGAGCGCTGCACAAATCACCCGCTCAGGTAAACGCCCCGCTCGCCATTCTTCAGACGAACGTCGTAGATGTGAGGCATTCAATACTAACGTTCGTTTGTGGTCGGGTTTTTTTTCTGGCTGTTGTTTGGTTTAATATTTACTTGTTGCTTTTATTTGACTATTTATTGCTAGTGAAGTCCCTTTAGCGGCTCGTCGAAATGTTCTCCACCGCTCATATTTATTTAAACTATAAAAACCAACAAGTATTTAAATATAATATTTAAATAAGTGCAACATGTTGTTACCACTTAATAAATTGCTATTGACCACTTTCTACGGCTGTAAAATTCCAACTGGCAAATGTCGTCCAAACTGGAATAGGGATCAAATAAAATCGATTTGGAACAAAAAAGCACCCTGGAAAAATTCAACAAATAAAGCCTTAGGACACTATTGTGTACCTATGAGCATTACTAACATTAATTGAAGGCAACACAACTTTCGAGAGCTATCTCGAATTTTCTGTCAAGCAAAAAACATACCCCTCATCCTTTTTCTCTCCCAAGTCCGTTGCAGCTAGTTCTAATACTTGCCATGAAACTCCAAAGTAGCGTCGTTTAGAGTCGAAACATTTGGTTTTCACCATAGGCGTAATTCAGCGCCGCTATAGCTGTTATTGTTCCTTTTTTTTCTTTTAAAATTCCCTCGCGCTAGTTCTACAATAATACTTGCTATGGAACTTCGAAAAAATCGTCGTTCAAAGCAAGGACAATAGTTTCTCGCCAGTAATCTAATTCATCATCATCATCTTTGGCACTACAACCGGGATCCGGTCTTGGCCTTATTTAGCAAGTCTCTCCACCGGTATCCGGTCCATATCCGAGACTTGTTAAATTGTCCACAATAATTTGTTTTTCCGGGCAAGGTTATTAGCCTTGTGCCAACCTTTCTCAGGATGTCGCTCATGCATTGGTTCACTCCTTGGCGGGTGCCAAGTAGTTGCGTGAAGACTGCATGTCAACATGGATTGAACAGCGACAAGGATCGTTCTGGCCTTCGCCGGGTTGAAAGCAGAGACCTTGGCTGTATGTTCGCTCCCTACCCTCTGAGTAGTTTAATTCAGCGCCGCCAAAATCTTCGAACCCAACCGAGTCATTGATGTTTTTTTTTTTTTTTCGAAATTCTCTTATGCCAATTCTAACGCTTAGTGTGGTAACATTGAAAGAATCGTGGTTTAGGTCCAAAACATTTGTTATATAAATCTACCCTGCCACAATGTTGTCGTATAAGGCGATATATATTTCCTCCATTAGTGACGGGTAGCGGGACATTAGTCACAAATTCAAAGGATAAAGCTAATGTGTTCGCGAATTTATTTTCCGCGAATTCAAACCTCGATGCCGGTCTTTTGGAGCCACCTGTGATCACGCCGATACGGTTTTCGATGTGGGATGTGAGGTTCCGCCCACTTACTATTCAACGCATTCTACGTGGACTGGACTGTAGGAAGGCAACCGGCCCGGACGGAATACCAGCAATAGTCATTAAGAACTGTGCTCCAGAACCATCGCCGGTTTTGGCAGACTCTTCTCTTATCTTATGAACCCAGGACCTTTCCTGTCTGCTGGAAAATCGCCCGAGTTCAGCCAATCCCAAAGTGAGAAAAAAAGTGTCTCCCTTAAAATTACCGTTCGATAGTATTACTGTCTATGTTATCTAAGGTGATGGAAAAAGTCATCAATAGTGAGTTAATTAAGTATTTGGAGTGCAACGGACTTCTGAATGATCGTCAATACGGATTCCGTGGAAGGCGTTCCATAGGAGACCTTTTGACCTTTATAACTGACATATGGACATCTGCGATTGAGCGGCATGGTGAGCCAAGTGCGTCCCATTGGATATCTCCAAGGCTTTTGACCGCGTCTGGGCGGGGCATTGCTGGGCAAATTTTCTTCATACGGACTTTCCCAGCAGCTTTGCGACTGAACGAGGAGCTTCCTCGAAAATCTATCGATCTGGGCCGTTCTGGACGACGAGTCTTCGGATTTCTATCCCGTTAATTACGGGGTGCCTCGAGGTTTTATTTTGCTCCAACCTTCACATAAGATTATCATCATCATCGGCACTACAACCAGGAGCCGGTCTTGGCCTTATTTAGCAAGTCCTGAGGGTTGTTAAATTTTCCATAATGATTTGTTTTTTCCGGGCAAGGTCATTAGTCTTGCGCCAGAGGCTCCCCGACGGGGAATCTAACCGCGGTCTCCCGCGTGACAGGCGAGTATACTAACCACTATACTATCGAGGAGCTCACATAAAATTATACTTCACATAAATGATTTGTTGGGGTCAACGGATAACAGTACGATGTTTGCTCTTTTTCGAGTGATCGGCCGAATGGTTCATCAACCTCGCATCAGCTGAAATGTAGCCAGATCAACTCTCTGAATCGGGATCTGGATAGGGTCCTACAGTGGGGGAAGACATCACATAATATTATGCCTCATAAGGCTGGATGAAGAGCTTAATCGAAAATAGATTAATCCGGGTTGTTGTGGACGACGAGTGTTCGGATCTGTACCCTTGTTAATTCCGGGGTGCCTCAAAGCTCTGTTTTTGCTCCAACCTTGTTTTTGCTTCACATAAATGATTTGTTGGAGTCGACGGAAAACAGAGTGTTCAGTTTCGCGGATGATAGTACGCTTGTTTCCTCCTTTTCGAGCGATCGACCGATTAGTTCATCAACGTCGCACCAGCTGAGACGTAGCCAGATCGACCTCTGAATCGGGATCTGGATAGGGTCCCGCAGTGGGGAAGGGCCAATCTCGTCGACTTCAATGTAACGAAGACACAATATACAACATTCACAAAGAAAAGTGGATCGTCGGTTCCACAGCTGACGATGAATGGCCAGGCCCTCGAATCTTGGGAAAGCTTGAGATTATTCGGATTCACGGTCTGTCTGGATGTATCGTGGCATAAACACATGTCGAACATCGTCAGGTCAGCCTCTGGAAAACTGAGTTATCTTTTTAGAACCAAGAAATATTTTACTCCAGCCCAACTTCTTCTCCTGTATAAATCCCAAATTAGACCCGCGCTCGAATATTGCTCTCCTGTTTGGGGCTCTGCTCCTAAACATACCCTCGACCTACTTGAGAGCATACAAAGACGAGCGATCCGCCTGATTGGGGACTCGGCGCTGACGTCGGGACTACAGTCCCTATCACTTCCGAGATTCGTGGTATTGTTCCGTGATTCGTGGTATTGTTCCGTGCAATTCGGTTTATATGCGCTCTACACGACAATCCGATGGATCTCACTAATTTGCGGTTCATCTCCCGACGGCGCGAACATCCCTGTATCAAAACTCGTTCCCTTGCAGAGCGGGGAAGCTGTGAAATTCCCTCCACGCGCATGTGTTCCCGGAGCGTTACAACCTGCACATACTCAAAAAGAACTGTAACAGTTATTTGGTGGCATCTCGGGGCGTCATGTCGGCGCTATAGGTTCGCCTCTATATATATATATATATATATATATATATATATATATATATATATATATAGTTTAACTAACTGGAAAAATTAATATTTATCGCTCTCTGGTGAACCCTTATAAGTCCGGGTGCTGATATTTTGTGAGCTTGCCATGCACACGCATGAGCCTATAGTGCTACGCGAAGTAGTAAATAACGTGATTCGAACTCACGCTATGAAAAGATTATAACCAAAGCACCGCGCATCACAGCCACGGCCGTGTAATTGCGAGGATATCTCAACTCACTAGATAAGGTATCTGCTACGTTAATGCTCTGGTACACGGTACTAATGCATTTTTCGATTCTCTTTTTGTACCGTATTCTTCAGTTGGATTGCGTGTGGTACTCTGTTGGAATTGCCACAGTCACATAAACGTTCGCTAATTGATTTAAAGTTTAAAGTCAATAATTAAGGCTGCCATTCTTTTCATCATCATCATCATCATCGGCACTACAAGCGGAAACCGGCCTTGGCCTTATTTAGCGAGTCCTGAGGCTTGTTAAATTTTCCATAATGATTTGTTTTTTTCCGGGCAAGGTCATTAGTCTTGCGCCAGAGGCGCCCGACGGGGAATCGAACCCCGGTCTCCCGCGTGACAGGCGGGTATACTAACCTCTATACTATCGAGGAGCTCTGCCATTCTTTTACTGATGACAAAATCCATGTCTAGCATTTGGAGGTTTGGCTGCCAGCTGGAACAGCAGGAACCCTCTTTATAAGGGAAAGTAGCGGCTTTTTTCTGTTCTTCGTTCTCTTCAAATCCACCTCAATACCTTCTTCAGTTCAAAATCTATGAAACCACATTTGGTAATAATATTCCCTGCTATT
This sequence comes from Microdon myrmicae, assembly GCA_963931805.1. Classification (NCBI taxonomy): domain Eukaryota; kingdom Metazoa; phylum Arthropoda; class Insecta; order Diptera; family Syrphidae; genus Microdon; species Microdon myrmicae. The sequence continues at coordinate 144,842,139 of OZ007500.1, read as the reverse complement.
ATAAACCACCGTTTGGACCTATTCCATATTGAGGATTCTCGAACCTATCTCGTGTAGAAGATTTTGGGATCTACTTCATGAAAGGAGTCTTAGTCCTATCTAATATAGAAGATTCTTGGGCCTTTCTCATATAGAGGATTCTTTGACCTATTTCATACAGAGTATCCGTGAACCTATTTCGTGTAGACGATTCTTGGACCTATCTCATGTCGAGGATTCGTTGTCCTATTTCATACAGAGTATCCTTGGACCTATTTCGTATAGAGGGTTCTTGGACCTATCTCGTGTAGAAGATTTTTGGATCTACGTCATGAAGAAGATTCTTAGTTCTATCTAATAAAGACGATTCTTGGACCTTTCTCATATAGAGGATTCCTTGACCCATTTCATGTAGAGTATCCTTGGACCTATTTCGTATGGAGGATTCTTTAACTTAGCTCCTGTAGAGGATTCTTGGCCTTATCGCCTGTAGAGGAGTTGTGAACCTATCTTCTATAGAAGATTCTTGAACCTATCTCATGTCGAGGATTCTTTGACTTATTTCATATACAGTATCCTTGGGCCTATTTCGTATCGACGATTCTTAGACTTATCTCCTGTAGAGTATTTTTGATCCTATCTCCCATAGAGAGGTGTTGGACCTATCTCGTGTAGAAGATTTTGGGATCTACCTCACAAAGAAGATTCTTGGACCTATCTCGTGTAGAAGATTCGTGGACCTTTCTCAGATAGAGGATTCATTGACCTATTTCATATAGAGTATCCTTAGACCTGTTTCGTACAGAGATTCTTGAACTTATCTCCTATAGAAGATTCTTAGATCTACCTCATGTGTAGGATTATTGTAGCTATCTCACAAAGAAGATTCTCGTACCTTTCTCAACTATAAGATTCATAGACCTATGTCCTACAGAGGATTCTTGGACCTATCTCCTGTAGAAGATTATTGGATCTACTTCATATAAAGGATTTTTAGTCCTATCTTATATAGAAGATTCTTGGACATTTCCCATACAGAAAATTTGTTGACCTATTTCATATAGATTATCTTTGGATCTATTTCGTATAGAGGATTCTTGAACCTATTTTATATAGAGTATCCTTGGACCTATTTCGTTTGGACGATACTTGGACTTATCTCCTATAGGGGATTTTTTAACCTGTCTCCCATAGAGGATTCTTGGACCTATCTCGTGTAGAAGATTTTTGGATCTACCTCATATAGAGGATTCTTAGTTCTAATATAGAACATTCTTGGACATTTCTCATACAGAAAATTCTTTGACCTATTTCGTATAGAGGATTCTTGGACTTATCTCGTGTAGAAGCTTTTGGGGTCTATCTCACAAAGGAGATTCTTGGACCTATCTCGTGTAGAAGATTCTTGGACCTACTTAATATAGAGGATTCTTTGTCCTATCTAATATAGAAGATTCTTGGACCTTTCTCATATAGAGGACCTTTGGACCTACCTCATTTAGATAATTTTTGATCGTACTATAGCGTTTGGGATGATAGAGAAGAACGTGTGATTCGAACTGACGCTATGACAGTTAGAATCACCAAAAATTGAACCAAAGCGCAACCCATCAGGCCACCGCTGTGTGTACGAATTCGATTTCTGAACTCAAGTACATTCGACTGATGTGGATTTGTTATGTTATCGCTATGGTATACGGCTCTGATGCATTTTCTTATTCGATTTTCGTTCGGTGTTCTTCACTATTTGCTTGTGTATTGTGTGTGAATCTGTCAGAAACGCTACACGACCTCCTATCGAGGATTCATGGACCTATCTCATAATATCTACCACAAACTTAACACAAAACATCCGAAAAGATGTGAATGTTATTCGTGGCATCAACCGCCTAGTTTGCGCGATCATATTGGATGTTGTTCATCCCTAGTCGTGATCAGCACCATGGTCATGAACCTACTTTGTATCAAATTTTTGACCATTTCTGGTCGTCGTGCACGTTTTCATATACTGCTGAAAATATCAGGATTAGTCTCAAAATAAAAATCTTTATTCATAATTTTTCACAGTGTATGAAAAGTCTACAAAATATATCCCCAAGGTATCAATACACCGCTGCCAGGGTTTTTTTTTTTTCAAATTTTCATAGGTCCCTCGAAGTCTGCAACTGGAAGACTTTGGTACCTCGTCGAAGTATCTTGAGGCTTTTGAATCGAGTCAAACCAATGTTCTTTCTAGTCTCTCTTCATGCGGAGGAACAAAAAAGACACTGGGAGACACGTCGCGACTGTAGGGTGGCTGTGGCAGCGATGCCACGTTGTCACGAGTCAAAACTTCGCACGCAACTAGCGACGAGTGACCAGGCGCATTGTTTAGGTTTTCGACGACAGGCTAAGGCAGGTACTCACTAAAATCTCGATCTCTCACTCCAACGTCTCGGAGCCAGCTGCTACCGGCTCCCCCGCTTCAATGACATCGCCCACTACCACTCCCTGTATAAGGGACTGGTCTGCTCGCTCTATTCTATCCAGGAAAAAGTCAATCTGGATTCTTTTTGGACACACCCTGGCACTGTTACACAAATGTTAGTTTAGTTTAGTTTAGTTTAGTGAGGGCTGAACCCTCAATTATTTGACTTAATACAAGCAATATAAATAAGCTTACGGACTAACTTAAAACCCAGAGTATAAAAAAAAGTTGAAGTCGTACAATCATCATCATCATCGGCACTACAACCGGGATCTGGTCTTGGCCTTATTTAACAAGTATGAGGCTTGTTAAATTTTCCATAATAATTTGTCGTACAATATTAATACTCTCTCTATCTCTTAGCTTGTTGCGATAATCATAAAGTGTGTAAAAAAAAACGATATCCCTCCTTGATACTTTTTTCTTATAATGCGTGCAATCAAAACGGATTGTTTTATAGCCTTAAATGTACAGTGCGGGTAGAAAAAGATGAAGAAGAAACCAGATGGCAATGGATCTTGGTCTTAAATGTTGGCAGATTGTAATGGCAAAGGGCCACATGACTCGACCAAGCGTTCCATGCGCGTGCAGTTCGACTGAAGAACGATTTCCCGTGATTATTTGTTTCTCAGAAATTAAATCGATGTTCACGCCATAATTCATGGATTTCGCGAGTGAGAACTTGGGGAAAAGGAAAGCAACTCAGGAGATCACTTGCTATATAGCTGAGCATAGAAAACGTATGTGCTTCGATGGTTTTCAAGCACCAGCCATTATTATTATGACGTAGTACTCCCACATTACCTAATCCAATGTTTGTTTGATCAAATGTTCATTCCCCCCTTATACCCACATGCTTTGGCTTTTCTACCGCATTTGGCCTCATTATCGACAGTCGGACACTACAAACGTGGCACGAACTATACTTTTCGACAGTTGCCATATCGACTCACTTTACTTTATATCCCTAAAGAATGGGCTCTCTTATGTTTTTCAGCATAACATTACACTTGTGATGTAAAATGCACCCTCTGAAGTGTTTTGTTATGGGAACAATTCAAGCTTGTAATCATTGAGATGTTATCATGGACGACAATTCATCATCATCTTCAGCCGAGCGGCACTGATATGAAACAAAGCGTTGAATACTTATTCAACAATGTTACCAGGCTGGATATTGAAGCAATAAATCTTTGGACCAGCCCCTGGTGTTTTATGCACTTTAGAAAAGAGAATTAGATTTTTAAAGAAACTTTTGTGACATCGAAAAATAACTGTAGGTACAACTTCAAAACATCACCTCTAGATAACATTCCTGTTGGTATGGCCTAGCTTCTTGATGAAATAGTCTACAAATAAAGATCAGCATAGAGCATCAATGAGTCTCCGCGTCCAATGACGTCCCAACTGCTATCGCCCTGTTTAGGAATGAGATAAAAATGATCTCTATAAATTGTGCAATTCTGACCTTATAATGACACCCTGGATATCCCCGTCGTAAAAATGAATTGAAACCAAGTCACGCAGCAGTCACATTAGATAGGGAAATAGACAAGTTATCCAGAGATAGGGAGCAAGAGGCGGCAACTCCGGAACGCAGCACATTTGGATCCGAAGGACATGTGTACGTGGAGTTTTCAAATATTCACTTTTATTACAAATGACAGCAAAGTACTGCACGGATTAAAAAATGAATAATTAGTCTAGCTCTTCTCCGGGTAAGCAGATACACATCGACTTGGGGAGCCGCGCAGAGGACGCACAAGTAATAATTTTATTTTAAGCGAACCGTAGCACGATGCTCGTTCATGGAAGACATACGGAAGCATTTTGAAGAGGGTACTTAGGATTCATTCAAGAGTGTGTACAGCAGCGTACCGTGTCCATGTCTCCATTTGGATACGCCGCGTTTCGGTTGTTGTATTGTGTGTATATTTTTTTCTCCTTTTGGTTCTTCTCACATTTTGTGGCACGACTCGAGGTGCCCTCTCAGACCAAATATACTTTATTGGGTAAAACCGGAAAATAAGGATGAATGCCTCTTTAGCAGATCGCCAGCTCCCATGACAGGGTTTTCCGCTTTTCATATTCCTTTTTTCATTCTCCTTGTTATTGTTGTTGTTTGTTCCAGTTATGGTTCTGCAACGAACTCTCCTACACTCATCCGATGAGGCGCAACAGCATCATTTACACGTACACAATATCCGCAGTCATCGATACATGAGAACTTGTATGTCGGATATTTGACCTAGGAAATATATCATCATCCTATACCTGGGTGAAAAGAGGTTTCGTGACACCGCAGCCACCTGACATAATTGTGGTAACATTACATTCCTCGAGGTGCACTAGGTGCTGGAGGTTATTCTATATATGGGCGAGTGTTTGGTGTACACAGCAATGTTACCTTAGATTTCGTTTTCTTTATCGGGACGCAATAAAAAGAATAAATACTCGCTGCTCTTAGTAGATCGCATACAAACCAAACAGTGATAAGTCTCACTTATTTGCCCCAATTCGACGAAATGAAAGGAAAACATTGGAGAGACGTAGCATCCGTGGTAGCACGTCCCTTGCGAAGCCCTTACTTGACTAACGTACATGAACTCCATTTAGAGGAGATGTAGAAATGCGCCTCAGTTATCGACACGTGTCCTAAAAATGGTCAATCGAGAAGGACTACTACATAATGTTTTTCTGGCTTTAAATGTCTACGTTAGCCATGGCTTCAACTTTCGTATTGAACGTACAATGCGCTCAGTCAATGCATTCAAGTTATTTTGGAAGCCATCCGTTTCTGGATTACGTTGCATATCTTTGTACACATAAACCTTAATTCGTCTATCGTCAATTATTCAACTTACCTGTACCAATCTATCTGTCCATATCTAGGACGTGAAGAGAAAGGAAGATTTGCGATTTGTAGACGAGTGGAAGTTCTGCACAGCAAAATATTGAATTTTTCAATGGGGACATAACAATGTTGTATTTAAATAAAACACGGAATAATTGACATATCCGGCTGAAATGTTGCGTAAAGATTTTTAATAATTTCCAAACATTGCTCGTTCGTAAATATCAGCATGATAAAAAAGTATGACATGGACGACATTTTGACATTAATCATCATCATCATCGGCACTACAATCGGGAACCGGTCTTGGCCTTATTTAGCAAGTCCTGAGGCTTGTTAAATTTTCCATAATGATTTATTTTGTCTGGGCAATCGAAGCCCGGTCTCCCGGGTGACAGGCGGGTATACTTATTGACATTAATAGATCCTGAAAAAACTTCAAAGGTGTGTTTGCATTAAAATACAAAATTGTAATGTCCCTTTTGAAAAAACTCTTTACATTTTACCTCTAAAAAGATAGCTCAGTTTCTTTGAAGCGGACTCGGCGAAATTCAACGCATATTCAAGCCACGACACATTGCCACTCATTATGACATCGAGCAGGCCCAATCTAGCCTAGGTGTGATGGCATGGCCATTAATCACAAACTGCAACACAGACAATCCGTTTTTTTTTTCTTGTAAACTGTGCCTATTGGGTCTTCCCCGCATTGAGATCAACGTGACTGGCCCTTTCCCATTGTAGGACTTTGCCCAGATCTCGATGTAAGGAGTTAACCTGGCTGAATCTCAATTGGTGGGCGTTAAACGGCCGATCAATGGGTACCGTCCGCAGAACCGAATACATTGGTACCGACTGACACTATGATTGCAAATAATATGAACAAAAAAAATAAAGTTGCCGTCTATATAAAACCCTGGGTTACTCCGGAATTATTACACAAAATATCCGAAGACGTCTACAAAAGTCCGATTTGATCGATTTTCGAGACACCTGTCGACTGACAATGTTTTTCAATAACCAACCTCTGATCATTATCCAATCTATGCAAGATCTTGGGATCCTTTGCGACAGAGAGCTTAACTTCCTCTCTCACATTGATGAGACGATCCGGAAAGACAACCCTGCCCTCGGATTCGTGAAACGATGGTCTAAATTCTCCGACCCCTACGTACTGCGATCCCCTTACCAGCACGGCTTCCCAACCAGCACGACTTCCTCTCTGGAAGTCCACTACTACCAACCATGTCGAATTAACATCCCACACACTCCTTGCGGCGATGGGGTCGATGTAATCACTATCGACTTTAGCAAGACTTTCGACAAAATCTCGCCCACAAACTCATTCTCTTTAAGGGGACATTCCGGTTTGTCGGGTCAAAAAAAAAGGTTATTTTCATGATTTTTTTAAAGAGAAAGTATTAAAGATATAACAACAATTTTTTCTTATAAAATTATATAAATATAAAACGGCGATGGGGTCGATGTAATCACTACCGACTTTAGCAAGACTTTCGACAAAATCTCGCCCACAAACTCATTCTCTTTAAGGGGACATTCCGGTTTGTCGGGTCAAAAAAAAAGGTTATTTTCATGATTTTTTTAAAGAGAAAGTATTAAAGATATAACAACAATTTTTTCTTAAACATTTTATTCGTATTTCGACTAGGTTTGTAAATTTTGTCGAGTCACTCCGGAACCGAACTGATACGAATTTGTATTCGCGGGAGATCCGACCCTTTAATGACCTATAACTTTGGAACCGCCTAAGATTTCGTTTCTAAATTTTAACATATTATTTTTGAAGGATATCGATTAAGCAAAAATAATTCGTCTTTTGAACCGAACAAACCAGAATGTCATGGTTTTAAACCCCTGCTGATTAAATAGATCTCAACCTATATCAATTATCGAACCTGCCGCGTGCGATTTAGATCCACCCTCTCCGATCCCTTTTGTCCAACCTCGGGTGTCCCCCAGGGTAGTCATCTCGGCCCCATCCTATTTATCCTAACCATAAACGACATAGGCTCTAGCATCAATCACTCCTTCATCTCGCGTTAAGCGGATGATTCCAAAATGTTCAAGACAATCCGCTCTCCCCTAGGCTCCTCTCTTCTCCCATCGGATCTTGACAGCTTTTCGACTTGGTGCCAAAATAACGCCCTAGAACTGATTATCGCCAAATGTCACACAATCACCTTCTCTCGGAAGCGTTCCGACCCGGGCGTCCTATGCGACAAGAAGCTTAAATTTGTCGCACATATTGATGACATAATCCTTAACGCCAACGTCGTCCTTGGCTTTGTCAAACGCTGGTCGAAGTAATTCCTAAACCCCTACGTCACACGATCACTCTACACAACTTGTGTCAGCCCTCTACTCGAATATGCTAGTCAGGTCTGGTCCCCGTATCGATTGTCTCGATTGTGTACAGCTCAGATTGTATCGATTGTGTACTGCTCAGATTGACTGTGAATTATAGGACCAACCAAAATTCAGTTTGTTTCCATTGTCACGATGTGATTGTGAATTGTGATTTTGTCTCAAATTCACCTCCGTCGTTGCCATTCCACAATATCCTATGTGATAGGGAGCTTAACTTCATCCCACATATTGATGGCATTATCCTTAAGGCCAATTCTGCCCTTGGTTTTATGGAACAATGGTTGAAAGAATTATATAATCCCAACGTTTTTCGATCGGTCTATATAGACTTTCTCCGTCCCCTTCTTGAATATGCTAGTCAGGTCTGGTCCATATTCGCAGGATCGAGGGCGTTCAACGTCGTTTCTTGCGCTTTGCCCTCCGTGGACTAAACTGGGAAAATCCGCTGACTCTACCACCATACACAAGCCGGCTCCCTTTAATCAATCTCAACACACTTGAAGAGCGCAGACGAGATCGTCTTTGTCCATCGCCTTCTGTCAGGCTCAATCGATTGCCCAAGCTTGCTCTCCACTTTAACATTTCACACAAACCCCCGTAACGTACGTAACCTACGACTGTTTTACTTGCCCGCTTGTGGGGTATAAGTCGGTTTGCTGGCACGGGCACGGTTTCACTTATCACCCACCGACTACCGCAGCAAAACGATCACTAAACAAGAAGAAATGAAACACACAGTGTTATTGTTTTGTATAAATGTTGTTTATTTTACTAGATAAAAACGAAACACTAATTTTGACAGTCAGTATCTGTTGTGGATTCGCAATTAAATGCAGCGGAGAGAATCTAGTACGTTCATCGTCTAGTACACTCCCCGACCATTATACTCACCACGCCTGTCAACCACCAGCTGACAATGCGTCACCTGCTTAGGGACGCCATCCAGCTGTCACATTGATTCAAATGTGACCAACGGTTTTCTAACCAGTCTGCAACCAACCTTCATCGCGCGCACACCATCGAAGCAAGTATCATCAGCACCAGTCAAACGGAACAACAAGTTATTCCGAGTCGTTGTTGCTGATCAAACTTAAAATGTCAAATAAACTAACTCAATCTCATATAAAGTAAATTGAATTGTTGTGCGTTATTGCTGAAAGGTAAAACACTGAATTGTAAAACTGTCACGTTATCTTATAACCTGACCGCGCTTTTCTCTCCCCTTTTCTGCCGAACGAGTTCGACAGCCATTGTTCGTTGTGGCCGTCCATCGGCGGCCAACGAAACGCACACACCTTTACAACAGTAACAAACGATTTATTTTGGGGAAAGTTAGGAAAATTGTACAACATGGACATTCAGCGGAACAATCACAATAGTAGAGATGTTGTTCTTATCTTAATCACACACACGTTTAATTAACACCGGCTTACATTATATTAGTGATCACTTAATTACGACATTCGTATTTATTTGTATTTAAAACTCTACTCGTTTCGCGAGCGCCTAACTCCGACTCCGTGGTGCACTCCAGTGTGCACTCCCGTGCGCACCCGCTGATGGTTAAAACCCGACTTCCGATGCGCGCTCGTTGGTGGTTACTTCTCGACTCCTGGTATAACCTCGAGAGACTCGTGGTGAGTCCCTCTCAGCTAAGGGTGAGTTTTCTTTCCTTGAGAGAAACGTGAAGTTTCTCTTTGTGGTAGTGAATTGGAGAGGATCTCTCTGGGTCGATCTTAGCTAGTGTGCTAATTGATCTATTGTTTACTCATGCCACGAGGTCGTGGGAAAAACGAAACTGAGAAAGGTGGAAGGAACAAAGGGCATCCTAGGAGACATGGTGCAGCTGTGTAAATAGTCTGCAAGCCATTAGAAAAATTGGTGCTAAAACCAATTTAGGTATACAATGGTGATTGTGCATTGTATAATATCTTGCTGGCGGAGAGGGTCGGATTCATTGCATGCATGTTTATATGCTGGAGAAATCGATTCTTGGCGGCTAGACGCTAGATGCGCAAACTGCTTTTGTCGATTGGACAAAAGGCTGCCGAGACTGTGTATAAGCCAGGAAAATGTACTGCGCACGTGTGTGGCAGGGTACGCTGGCTGACATGGGGGCCGATAAGTTTTCCTAATTTAAGATGATGCTTGTGTGTAAAGAATTCTTTTCAGAGAATTTTGATAATGCGTTAAATGCATGAATGTTAGCGAATTCTTTACAGGGAGTTTTGGGCGAGGTGCATTAAATTCCCTGGGGAAGGAAGTGCTCGCAGCTAACTGCAGGTTGACAAAGGGCGTTGGGGTTGGAATTTGTGGGTGGTTCTTTGCATAGCTTTAAAGAACCCCCACAAGCTCATCACACTTCTTACGGCGCTAACGAACCCATCTCGCGCATGCTACAACAGGCCAACTCTTTTCGCTCCTTCTTCGATTTCAACCTCTCCACCCCCGCTCTCAAACGACGTCCAAGAAAAAACCCGTCCTAACCCCGCCCCTTCGCCTCGATAACCTACCATCTACTCTCCTGCTCTCAAACTAGTTCTCCCCTACACCCTTCCAGCCCCACCCACAATTTCAACCTCTCCCCCCAGCTCACTAACCTCGCCCCCTACCAGTCCGTACACGTGCCGTTCATTGTCACTGTTTCACAAATGCCGCATTTACCACCCCCACATACACTCGCTCTTCCCTAGCATCCTACCTCCGCTATCGCCAGTCATCTTCGCCTCCCTGTTTTTTTTTTTCCTTTTTAATAATGTCTGAATTACTGCTATAGATTTTAAGTTAGTCTGTAAGGTTTTATAATAATTTAATTTAAGCTAGAATTAAACCTAATAAATAAGGGTTCTGCCCTCACTAAACACTTACCTTCGTCCGTCGACTGCTTGAATATGCTAGCCTTATCACAAGATCCATATCCGTAGAATAGAAAGTATGCAACGTCGCTTCCTTCGGTTCGCTCTTCGAGGGCTAGGATGGGAAAACCCTTTAATCCTGTCCCGTACATCAACCGCCTCAAATTAATCAACCTCAGAACCCTTGAGGAGCGCTGGGCTCTAGGTGACATAGTGTTCATTCATCGGGTCCTCTCCGACTCGATCGACTGCGCCTACCTCCTTAACTCAATTCCTCTGAACGCAAACCCTCGAAATACGCGTAAGCCCCGCCTTCTCTACATTCCCTCTCACCGTACCTCGTATGGTCTCAACGAACCCCTTTCGCGGAGCCTGAGAAATGTCAACTCCAATTCCACCTTGTTCGACTTCGACTTTTCTACCTATACTCTCAAGCACCGCCTCCTAAACCATTTTCGCCACCAAACGTAAGCGGCGCTTCTACACTTTACTATAACCTGCCTCCACCTCTCGGCCCTACTCCTGACTTCTTAATTTGTCCTGGTCACCTTACGTTAAGTTAGTTCTGACGCTCTTTAGTTTGTAAGTTATATATACTTTAGTTGTAGGTACTTATGTTGCTTGAATTAAGCCGATAATTTAAAGTGGTAGCCCCACTCAACTTATAGTCCTTTTTTACTTTTAATATATTTATAAGTATCGTGAAAATATAGTTAAAGTTTTAAGATATATCCCAATGCCAGGTCAAATAGGACTAAAAAATGGTTTATATATTAGTAACTGTACCTGGTAACGCTGGCAACTATGAAATCCCCATAGCGATTGTTATCCTTTCTAAGAACCTTCAAGCAGAATATTTATCGACCAATTAAAGTATCAAAGGAGACTTTGCCAAGGAGCTTATCTATTAACATTAAACTTCACTAATTCCTTGCTTGCATGAACCAAGAGATAGCAACTCGACTTTCAAGTCTATTCACCCAAGAATATTTGAATCAATTAAAGTTACCAAGTATCCCGAATCCCGAATCCCGAATCCTGAATCGAAAAGGGCTGCAACTGCAAAGTTAATATAGGTGACCTCTCTTATCCCTCTACAGACCGTTTATATTTCGTCCTTATTTACGAGTGTGTTCACAACGGATGCTTCTACGAAGCCAGACACACAATCTATAAATTTAAAACATAACCTTACGTGCTCCAGCGTCCCCACAAATCCTTAGAACGCCAACGGAGCCAAGTGGTGAAAAGTTATGAGCGTGTGTATCACAAGTTTGTTCTTTTTTTTTGGGTTATGTTAGACAGGTGTGCAATAGTCAGGCACAAGGGCACATTTGATTGTATTAAACGTCTTTCCGTACCTCGGGTTTTTATGGCTTTTAGGGTCGTCGAGACTGAATAGCTCAAGACCCATTAATCTATGTGGAAGCACCCAAACAAGTAGGCTTTAATCGCAGCATTATTATCGGCGATACTGCCTAAGCCCGATAAGCGAAACTCATATCTCTAAGGCCTTTAAATGTGTACTCTTCAGATGGTCGGGTGTAATCGAATTTCTACATTTTAAATAATCTTTAAGGTTCATCGTAAATCATGCACGTTCTAAATATACAGAGTGACTGCGTGATGGTTAAAGGTGGGGATTGCCTTTTTGATATCTAGATTGTGGTGGTTGGATGCCACCTCCTGAGTGTCGAAAATTGCTTACTAATTAGAAGTATTACCTGGAGAATTTTTACGATGTATAAGCCCATCCATAAAAATAGTCGTTTACTGACTTACGGGCGTTACGCGCTTTCTCGGCCTAGTCTCACTAACACGATAAGTCGGGAGCTGAAATAAGTGGCTCGAGTGGTGTAGCGTGAAGCCAAAGACTAAAGAGATAAACCATTTAAACAAACCAACAAATTTGAATTTTGAAGTCTTGGAAAAATTCTGATCACACTTTCTTCACGGTTCTAATGAATGGGCTAAGAATGACTGCAATGCACACATTCAGGGCATGTAGTCCTTACACGACCAGAAAGTGGGACAAGTAACATTATCCTGTGCACCTGGTAATAGAATTTTCTGAACATTTATGAATAACTCGAAAACTCGATCTTGTCATTCATTCCAATAGCCGTAGCTGATGACTGGCGACTCACCACTGCAGTCGATGTACTTGTTGCACATTTCGCAGCCAACTCTACGATCCATGATACCACATCGGTTCCGCCTCAAGTTGAGCGCCAATAGGGCCAAAAAACCGAAGTTCGCTTCAAATACTTTTTCATCAGCATCATCGGCACCACAACCGGGATCCGGTCTTGGCCTTATTTAGCAAGTCTCGAGGCTTGTTAAATTTTCCATAATAATTTATTTTTACGGGCAGGGTTATTAGCCTTGCGCCATTCAAATACTTGTTAGATTAATTTTTATCGGGAAAGGTTTGACATGCTAACTTTTTTCGACCAGATTTTTCAGCCGAGATCAAAAGATGATCAAAGTCCCCACCATTTTTTGGAAGCGTGTGGGGGTTCTCTAATTTAAAATCATATAATTGACTTAGTAACCCGGATAAATCCGTTATTTTCCTTTTGTGCCGCTGAAATATTTGTTATTCTTTTGGTTTGTCTCACAATATTAAGACACAATTTTGTACCTTGCTGTTGGAGACGGAGCAGCACACGACGGCCGACTAGCAGCACACGACTGCCGACTGGCAGACTGAGCATCGCACATTTATACTCTGGCTCCTTGTTCCTGTGACAACATGCGAACGAGGGAAAGGAGACAAAAAAGCGAATATAAGCAGCGGTAGTTGTGGAGTTGGTACCAGTACCCCAACTCTCACCTATACGAAGGCGCCTCCATTACCCCTATCGACGAGTACTTGCTTCAATTAGCATATAAGTACCTCGAAAACATTCAGAACAGCGAGAACCTACTTGTACGGGACTCTTGCGTTCTTGACCCTTCTCTCTCTCGATCTCTTCGGATCAAACCCCCACAATTTCTTCTTCAGTACAAAACTGAAGAAAGCACCCTTCCCAACAACATTCCCCTCTATAATAGAGGATTCCTGGACCCATCCCATAGGGTCTACAATTAACAAACCAAACACACGAACGCACAGTACAAGACGGCACAAACACAAACATACACACCGACCAAAGAGCAGATTATCAGACGCCAAAGACGTGATCTGCGTTTACTACCGCACCCAAGACCCACCGGTCTTGTAAGATTTCTTTCCCACCATCCCTCTATAAAAGTAGTTAGAGAACACTTGGACTAACACTGTCCACACTATCCTTGGATACCCCCCTTTTTTCTTCTCTTTTCAGATGCCGCGAGACCGAGCCCAATATCCTCACGGATGTGGGTGATTCTGGTTATCGCAAGATGACCAGAAGTCAGAGACAAGATGAAAGACACATATGTCCTGTCTCGCCAAATTCGGCCTTCTCGCCACATTTTTTTTTTTTTTTTTTGAGTTGGTACCAGTACATTTCGAGCAGTCAAACGCTGCACATGCATTTATAAAGATTGTTTTATATTTAAATAAACATTTAGAAATTTGTAAAACACTGTTTACACTTGCCAAAGGTTACCAATTTATATAAAAATAGATATATTTAACATAGAAACTGCAGCTTTATTCACGACTCCAATGGGCATTACGCGACTCTCTTTCGACTCCAACCATCTTTGCAGGACTTTCTAGTGACTCTCGACTCCTCGCGTCCGCTTACGACTGTTTTCACTAGACCTCTTTCCACTTCCGCTGACGCAACCTCGACTCAGTCGAATCTCTTGTGGCTTCTTTCGACTCACGCGTCCGCTTTACGCCTCTTTACTTCATCCGCAGACACAAAGCGACCTCTTCCTAACTCCCTCGATTCCGGCTCCTCTTTAGTTTTCGGCACCACGATGCCCACCACACGAGCCGGTACATCTCAGCAGGCGCAAGCTCGCGCTGATTCCCCCGCATTCCAGGACGCTTCCAGCGTCGAATTGTGGGGCTTTTCAGGGCCCGAGGAGCCACGCATCGCTCGATCCCCACCATTCCCAGCATTGCGACTTACCTGGAAGTCAAATCTTCAGCAAGATAATACAACCTTGCTACGGCCTTAACCGCCAACCAAATTGCTGGAATTAATTCGGTTATCCCCAAGGATAACCGACATAAATATATATTAGGCAGTTTACCTTTTTTGGGGGCTTTTCCAAACCTCTTCCCCACGGTCATTCCTGAAAGCATAATTCATGGCAAGATTATCATCTTGCCACGACATCAATTCATCAACCGAGCTTCCGCGACCGAACAATGGATGGCACATATCCACCAACACACGCTGATCTTACCGAGTGTTATTTTCGTACCCATTCATTGACCTAGCATTATTTCGGGTTGCTTGCACATCTGCAAGCCAGATTTCCAACGGCATATCTACGATCTATCTTTCCTAAAGTAGAGAAGATCATATTAAACATTGGCCTTTCAGGCGCGCATATTTGCTTGGATCTAAGCATGACCGATTTTATGATCCGTTGCCGTTTCTTGGAACGATCACCAGCATCGGTCATGGCCACCAATTTTAGTTTACACAAAGTAAACATCCAAGCGGATACTTTCGCCTGACAGTACCTTCAACGGGATTAACATATCCCTAAGATAACATGCATCGAATCATACGACCGAAATTTGTTTATTTTAAATGATCTAACAACGGCCATACCCAATGTTGATTCATTTTTCCAAAATAGATTCCTGCCTTCGGCAAGGGTTTTATTGACTCACGTCAATCAAAGAATCTATCCCTTGCGTATGGCGGCAGTTTATCTTGCCCAAACATGTAGCAGCGGATTCGATCTGCTACATGAGTTTTTCCCTTTTCCTTTTGTTTGGACCTTCGCCATTGGCGGCGAATCCTTTAGGTTCGTTTTCGTTGGATGTCTGTAAAGAGACATCCAATAACCAGTCAGATTTCATCAACCAAGGAGTTACGTTATTTCGAGGAGTCGTGAGCGATAAATTGAAACACAAATTTATGGATTCGTGCTGCGGTTAATCTTTTTAAGTTAATGACGAGAAGAAAAGAGTCGAGTCTCTACCGTTGTGCTGTTCGGTTTTCTTTTTAATACTAAAAATAAACCAGTCATATATCTACGAAAGAAGGGTATTTAAGTATACAAACTCAGTTCTTCAGTGTGATCTTAAAAGATATAAGCAAAGTACTGATTAAGTAATCTACAGTAAAATAGTTGACAGATTTCAAGTGTAAATTTAAGTGTTGCGGAAAATTAATAAAGAAGTTTTAAATAAACGCAGTGCATTTTATTCGTTTGGGTTTTCTTGTGTGACAATTTCTCTGCTATTCAGTGGATGTTAGCTGAATCCGCACCCGTGCTTGGTGCATTGCTAAACACTACCACAGAATCCCCACCCCTACCGCCAAATATCAAGCTACCTCCTTTCGACGAGGAGGATGCAGAGCTATGGTTCGCCATAACTGACAGAATTTTCCAGGCCGCCAACATACACGACGAAGAACTCCGTGCTGTTGAATTGCTGCGGGTGCTGGATCGCACACAGCGGACTCATTTTGCGCATGTGGTTAGGTCGTCAGAACCTAATCCCTACAGCAACATGCAGGAGACGCTCCCCAACGCTCTGTACGAGCCCGCCAGCATCAGGCAACAACGCTTGGCGGCCACAACCAACTTTTCGGGTATTAGACCATCCCTTTTCCTGACACATTTACGCTCAATAGCGGGGACCAGGATCTCGGATGATCTAATTAGGCCGCACTTTGTGAGGTGTCTTCCTCAACATGCCCGCTCGGCATTAATGGCCCAACCTAACCAAAGTTTGGGCTATTTAGCAAAAGTTGCTGACGCAATCATGGAAAGTTCAGACCCGCAGTCTGAGCTCCCAGCGTATCAAGACGTAGCGATTAATCAGAACGTCGCCCCGCCTACACGGCACACAATACCTCGTTTAGCAGCACCACGGACTGCCCCAAAAGTATCATCCTCTCAGCCACCCACATCCCCCAGAAGGCACGCTCCTTTATACCACACCCCAGCGGACCTATAGCGTTTAGAATGATAGTGAAGAACGTGTGATTCGAACTGACGCTATGAAAGTTAGAATCACCAAAAATTGAATCTAAGCGTAACACATCAGGCTACTGGCCGTGTTTATAATTCGATTTTTAAACTCAAGTATATTCCACTGATGTGAATTGTTTTGTTATCGCTACGGTATACAGCTCTGATGTATTTGATATTCGATTTTCGTTCGGTGTTCTTCACTATTGTATTGTGTGTGTATCTGTTAGAGACGCCACAGACCCAAGACCGCAGGCCCAGCGAGTCTCCCTCAGACAGCTCCTCTGCACATGTCACCGTATCCGACCTTTTAGCGTTGCGGCCCTCACTCCGCCGCGATTTAAACCAAATCCGCGCGGAGGTAAGAAGCGTCCATCGAAACACGCTTACCCAATGGGTAGGTCGCCCTTCGCCCCCGCAGTATTCCACACCAGTGAACCCAACCACGAGGGACTAAGGCTCTCGTCGTTTGTACCAGGTGCAGTTTTTGCCATAAAGAAGGCCACCTATACGACGAGTGTCTGAAAAGGCGAAACGCACCTTTCTGCCGCGAGTGCTGGCAGTATGGCCACGACATTGTAGAATGCCGTGCGCGATACACCACACTACCACAGAACAGGTGCCCGTGCCAGCAGGGGGAGTCCCAGAATAAAACACATCCGGGACCACACCAACCCTCTGCCTCCACGCCTCTGGCAACATCAAACCCCCGAGTGTATAGCATTCGGAGTTGCTGTGAGTTGTGTGGCCGTTCAGCTCACACACGGAACAAGTGCGAAGACAGGGTGAGATGGGAAAAAACAAGCAATTCCTCGATGACCACGACTCCAACACAAACTCGCATGGCCAAGAGTGTACGTCAACGCCAGCGACCACAAAACCACACGTCCACCAAGGGCGGCAAACAGCTCTCCATACTAACGTATGGACGAAAAATGCCGACCCTAGACTCAGTTCTGCTGCATCCCGCACACGGCACCCCGTCACTGCGGAGAAAAATTAACACTGGGTTTCAAGCTCCTCCATCCCGCGCACCCAACTTCGTCACGGCGGATGCGAGTGAGCTACCGATAGGCCACGACCTACTCAGACGTCATACCTGTTGGTCTGTGCAAACCACAACAGGCCAGTGGACCGCACCGCAATTCCCTTGCCCCTGCCGGCAACACACGCGGTCCCAACCAGGTCCACTTCCAATACTGACCCAAGCCCAGCCACGACCCAGGAACTCGACAGCCCGACAGTTCCAATCCCTAGCCACCTAACTCTCCTTCCGTCACATATCAAACTGCTCCCTACGCCCTATCACTATTTCGTGACTACGTCACTGAGGGGGGATTACTCTGAGGGTTCTCTATACTACATGGAGGACCAACCCACAATTCCAACCTAATTTCGACCGCTAACAGCGCGTCACACCAACCCCTATTTTACCGTTCATGCTATTTACCTGGAATATCAAATGGACGCATAGCTGAATTCATTCTTCTATGCAGATAATGCATAATTGAATTCAGCTACCTTTTTGCCATACGGCAACTTCATTTTTGCTAGCCCATGAGATTTCCATCGGAAATCACATCATGTCGATTAGCAACAACAAGTTGAAGCAAACGACGCCGTCGCATCATAGCAAAACCGCTGGGGAATTTATCGATATATCTAATTAGTTCTCATGATAAATTACCCTAGCCAATTTGGCGTCACTTCGGCTTTTCCGCAGATCATCCATTCGCTTGGGATCAATGATCTCTTTTCGCAGGTGAATAGCACCGGCCACATTTCCTCTCCTCCATAATTCTATCTCTCAACAGTTCAATGCACTCTGAGATCACCACAGCCATAACACTGGGGCAGTAGGTCATTCTCAGGGACTGCATTTGATACAAGCGCGCAAGCTGAGCCAACCCTGAAGTTATTGCGCTCTTTCTTTTGTTCTTTTCATCCTTCGCATGTCACCTCACTGAGACATGCAAATAAGAAGATTGATGAAAAGAGCGCAATGATGATTAGCTAATAGCTGCGCAAATTCAAAATTGATTTTCCATCCCTAATTGAGTCAGTCGTGCTAGGTCTCGCCGCCCACAAGTATCTGAAACGCCATCGAACATACTCGCCGCAGTACTCTCAAAATGTTTTTAGTTCCTTGTCTATTATTGGCCAAGTCGTACTTTTACAATAGTTAAATTGTGTCGTGATCCCTTCCTGTGTAAGTCCTTCCATTTGAATCTAGTGATAATTTATATTAATGTAAAATAAAAGAAACCATTATATTAACAAATAAAAATAAAAAACAAAACGAACAACTAAATTAAATCAGTGCCTTCTAATTTCTCCTGCTCTTTCCTTTGTGTTTGGATTTTTGATATTATTTATCCAGTGACGTTGTGGGGAAGAAAGTGAACCAAGTGCCCGTGTCAGGTGCAATACTTCGTACCCCCACAAGCGGACTTTGGGACCACTCAGTAATTGTGCCGAACTGCCACAATAGCAAGAATCGTCGGTTGACGTAAGTACGTTCAAACGCCGGACGCAACATCCTTACCAACTTAAGCATTGTTTCCCGGCCCTCAAGAAGATGAATAGTTTTGTTTCCAACATTTTTTAATTGCTTTTTTTCCTAGATTCTAAACTCAGGCTACAGAAAAAATGCGTAAATTCTAGCTTGATTATATTATAGTAAATCCTACTGGTCCTACGCGGCCGCTCTAAGCTAAACATAATATGACTTTGTCGTACAGTTTGTCTTTCGGTGACAGAACTTTGTTTGTGTCTTTAATTATATTTATTGATATGACAAAGAAAAACTAAAAAAATAAACTTTGTCCCAATTTTTTGTTTGTTTTACTCAAAATTAAACTTACTTCTAACCTCATATAAAACTTAACTTAAGTCTTATGTTTCCACGTCGTTTTAATATTCAGGCTTTCAAGACTAATGTCCATACATACCTACTATTCTTGTTCTCTCCTTCTTCTACCGCTCATATTGGGCTCATAATTCTATAAAAGCTAAGTCTGTGTAAGCTGGCTTTTTTTACACGAACGCGGCCACAAAACGGGGTTTTGAAGTACCCTTAAATGTCAGAGCACAGTGCGAGCGGAAGGAGAGGAAATGGATAAGGAAAGGAGGTGTTGACGTATATTGGTCTTGAATGCTGGGACGTTACAACGACGAGGAAACACATGATCGGAGCGAGCATTCCACATTCGTGTGGTTCGGCTAAAGAATGACTCTCTGTGTTTATTTGTGCGCCTGAAGTTAACTTTCAACGTGAACTGATGCGCATTGACCTATAGATTAAATAGTGAAAGTGCAAGTGGTAAAAGTGCCAATCAGCTACAGCGTTAACGATGAACCGCGCTCGCTTTCGTACCTGAGCTTAGCTCGTAGCTCAGACGTCTTTCTCTCGGTTGCGGCGTTGATAAAGACTCGGGGCACTTTCACGACGTCTGTTACTTCCAAGTGGTCACCATGGCAAAGATTGAGGAGCATATCGGCGCTCAATTCTCGGTGCAAGATAGGATGTCTCGCGCTTTCCTCAACCTCCAGGACAAGTGACAACCAACGCTGACCACGGCAGAGGCGCTCATACGTAACCTTCACCTCGGGTGGGAAGGTATTCTCAGGCGGCATGAAGAAATCATGCACATGACACCCTCTGAGCATCAAAACCGAAGATACTTCGCATAAGACTTCATCGCCGACGACGAGGAAGTATATCTCGGCGCGCAGGCAAAGTTCGTCGATGCCCAATACGAACTTGACTCAGACTTCCTGCCATATCGACAGCTCCCACAACAATCCCGACCAACGTCATTGCCAATCCCATCCCCGCTAGTGAGGTGCCTTCAGTGCAGCTACCGACGCTCTCAACAAAGCAGGTGGGAGGAAACTGCCCACCCATGCAGTCAATCACCAACAAGGAGCCCGCCAGAATGCTGCTGGTCTTATATCCAACTACAAATCGCGTGCCTCGATTCATAAAACATCGCCGAAATCACTGAGGCAACAGGATCCATGCAGGTTCTGTGGAGCCTCATACTACATATCCGCCTGAACAGACTTTCGGTTGCTCACAACTGCCCGGCGGAAGTCTGTAGCATCTCTAACAGATACACACACAATACACAAGCAAAATAGTGAAGAACATCGAACGAAAATCGAATAAGAAAATCCATCAGAGCCGTATACCATAGCGATAACTTAACAATTCACATCATTGGAGTATCATCATCATCATCGGCATCCATCAGAGCCGTATACCATAGCGATAACATAACAATTCACATCAGTGGAGTATAGTTGAGTTTAAAAATCGAATTCAAAACACGGCCAGTAACCTGATGTGTTACGCTTAGGTTCAATTTTTGGTGATTCTAACTGTCATAGCGTCAGTTCGAATCACACGTTCTTCACTATCATTCCAAACACATAATTGGTGACTACGGCGTGATCTGTACACACAGCACACACTTTCCCGTAGTAAACAGAACTTCACACACGATCATGACTTCGGCATAGAGCACCAAGGCACACTCGCCTGCTCCGACGTTCTCTCGTTCGCTCCGTCGTTGGGCCACGAAGCTGATCGTAACGAAGTTACTGAGGAGGGAGTAGTGTAGCGTTTCTAACAGATGATACACACACAATACACAAGCAAATAGTGAAGAACACCGAACGAAAATCGAATAAGAAAATCCATCAGAGCCGTATACCATAGCGATAACTTAACAATTCACATCATTGGAGTATCATCATCATCATCGGCACTACAACCGGGAACTGGTCTTGGCCTTATTTAGCAAGTCCTGAGACTTGTTAAATTTTCCATAATGATTTATTTTTTCTGGGCAAGGTCATTAGTCTTGCGCCATCATTGGAGTATAGTTGAGTTTAAAAATCGAATTCAACACACGGCCAGTGGCCTGATGTGTTGCCCTTAGGTTCAATTTTTGGTGATTCAAACTGTCATAGCGTCAGTTCGAATCACACGTTCTTTACTATCATTCCATAAGTCCTTTCCGGACAACAGCAGCCTGTGCTACAGCTGTTTGGGTCGACACCGGCTGCGCGACTGCTACTCCAGCAACGTGTGCCGGCAATGCACACCTTGCTGCATGTCGGGACAACCACCATCAACAGGACGGTCTCATTATCTCCAAGAGTGAGCGTAGGACCCGCGCCTCGAACCGATTCCAATGAAGGGATCTGCTTATATACGACCAACACCACTCCTCAGCAAACTGCACTGCTCGCAACCGCTCGAGTCATCGTCACATCGGAACTCCAACGGAAGGTTAAAGTTCATGCTCTGGTGGACCCGTGTTCCAGCGCCACCTTCATATCGGAATCACTCGCTCGAAGGTTGCGCCTCCGGCGCCAAGCACCATCCGTTCCCACCTACGGTGTCGGAAGTACCTCGCCTCCACAGCTCCCAACGTTGGACACTGAAACCCTTCGTCTTGTCGCGTCTCTCGATGTACGTGACACCATCACAAACAACGACACGGGCTCTCTCTTTTGCGGCGGATCTGGACCTTGCAGATTTGAACATGGCCTCCGGCAGCAATGTTGACCTCATCGTTGGAGCGGACCTGTACCCCGCCTCGTCCTTGAAGGGTTAAGGAAGGGCGAACGGTCCGATCTGATCGCACAGGCTACTCATAGGCGCAACACCCACCACGTCATCCAGCTCCGGTGTGACGAGACCTGTCACCAACCACCACACGACTACTGATCGTGGGTTGGGAACTTACAACTCCAACCAAGATGAATTAGTCGACCTTGCGACCGCAGATCGCAATTCCTCTAAGCGGGTGAAAGGAAGGTTTCGTCGGCATAGATTCCATGGACCCCACAAGAGGTTTATAGCGTTTTGGATGATAGTGAAGAACATGTAATTCGAACTGACGCTATGACAGTTAGAATCACCAAAAATTGAACCAAAGCGCAACCCATTAGGCCACCGCCGTGTGTACGAATTAGATTTCTATACTCAAGTACATTCGATGATGCGGATTTGTTATGTTATCGCTATGGTATACGGCTCTGGTGCATTTTCTTATTCGATTTTCGTTCGGTGTTCTTCATATTTGCTTGTGTAGTGTGCGTATCTGTTAGAAACGCTACAGGTTCATTGAGCAACCCCCCATCGACCACCTGCGCGACATGCCCGTCGAATCATCGCAAGGGCGAGAAACGATCAAGGGGTATCGAGGAGCGTATAGCGTTTGCGATGATAGTAACGAACGTGTGATTTGAACCGACGCTATCACGGTTAGAATCACTAAAATATTGAACCAAAGCTCAACGCATCAGGCCACTGCCGCGTGTACGAACTTGGTTTCAAAACCCAAGTACACTCAACTGATGTGGAATTGTTAGGTTATCGCTATGGTATATGGCTCTGATGTTTTGCTTATTCGAATTTCCTTTCGATGTTTTTCACTATTTGCTTGTATAGTGTGTGTGTGTATCTGTTAGAAACGCCACAAGCTCACCCACTCAAAAGCGTTAACGCAGATCACGGAAGCACGAGAAAATTCCATCCTAACCACTCAGAGAAACCAAGATCTCGGGCACCCAACCAAAAAACGCTACATCGGTGATAAGTCGGGCCGGAAGTCGACCGCTTCAATGCACCCTACCTCAATCAAGGCGCCAGATGGACCAGCACCTGCCGTCTGGCATACGGTTTGGGGATGGAGCACTAACTTTAAAGTAACTTAAAAATGGAATGGGGAACTGAACAAAGGTGGATAAAATAATAGTCTAGCTGGTAGGACGGGGAAGGGTGAGGATAAGCCGGATGCTAGGGTGTGAATATGGGTGCGGGAGAGTGTAAAGGGGGGGCAGGCGGTGGCGAGTGGACTCGGTAGAAGGCCACGAAAAGAAGGAGAGGGTGTGGTAGTCTATAGATGTAAGGACGAATGGGCTGGGTGAGACTGGTGTATTGATAGCGTCTGTTGTAAAAATGGGGTCTAACTGCCTACCCAAGATGTTTTGAACATTGCTGAATTGACAGAGCCAAGAATCATCTGGTCGATAAATGAAGAGACATTCCCTGGCAGAAGTGGGACGGAGGTGAAGTGTGATTGATCGCCAGAATTTAAGGTAACGTTTCCAAATTGTAAGGTAACGCGTAAGATACCTAGCCCTGTAAGGTAACCTTTGTACCTGGTCCAAACAGTGCTAGCAGGGGTAGAGTGTGTTTGAAAAGGGATCTACGCATAAACATCCGGCAGGACACGAATGCCTTAAGTATCTGCCAAAAATAGGAATGTGTGGGGAGAAGATGGTCTGTGCGTCGGCATGGACGCGGATTCTACCATCCACCCACTGCTTCCACTAGCATTACAAAGACAAAGTTCCGCCAACCGAATCGTCATCAAATGTTTGCACCGAAGAAAACATCAACAAGAAACGAAACTTCGCCACGTACACAACAGGAAAAGTGGAAACACGGTCCACCAGAAATAAATACGCAAAACACACATCTGTTTATTCTGGAGAGGTTCGTTTTATTTAATACAAATCGGGGTACATTTAATTACTTCACAGGTGCAATTACTCAGACGACGACGGATGCACAAAAAGGGTGACAGTGTACACTACGGATATAACGAAATTACTTTTTAATCAATAACCCGATCACTCTTCTCGACTCGACAGTATTATTTTCGCGTTTCCGTGCGCACCGGAGAGCGGAAATCGGCAGCGACCATGGCGGTCGGCGGATGGAAATGGACTACCCGATATTCGATCGTTTGGGGTGAGTTTTTGGTGTTGTGGTGAAAAGGAAATAAAATTTCCTTTGACCAGTGACCAATGGAAGGCGATCTCTGGGACACGGTGGTGTATGTGTGTGTTCGTACACATCACCGTGTTCATCGATGCGTTTAGCCAAGGATAAACAGAACCTGAAACGAGGAAAAAAAGAACAATGGTGAAACGACCTACGGCATCTTTTGGTAATGAGGGCCAGCTGTCTAAATAGCAGCCACTCATTAGATGCTAAAAGCGATTGCGATAATTCATACAATAGAGATCGTATATCTCTCTCTGCCGACTGGGAGAATCGAATTCTTGTTTGCATATGTTTATGCTATTAAATCCGATCCGACGGCAAAACGTGGCGTCGGTGATTGTTTGAAGATTCAAACAAAGAAATATTTCCGCGAGAAGTGCTTGCAACTGAATCAATAGTTGCAAGTCTTCGGAAAGTAATTTAGATGGATGCACAATGACGGTTGTGTATACCATCCGTGTCAATTATGCATGGCGTCTATGGCGACGGCTGAATCGAATTATAGTGTGAATATCTACACTAATTGGAAATTCGGTTTTTGGGTCGCTAATGCAGAGATGCATTGGTAATGTATGAATGCCCTTGTAGATGCAATTCTTTTTAGGAATTTTATGTAATGCTTGTATGCATTAATGTCCTTGGAAAAGGAAATATCTTCATGTGCCGGAGACAATGGGAGTTGAGTTGCGGATATGGTGAGTTTTTCAGGTAAGTGGGCCGTGGGGTTTGGCGGAACCGCCACAAATATATTCGAGGGGCAGGGCACGAATGCCATAAAAATCTGCCAAAAGATGAGTAACAAGTCACGCTTGTGGTTTACTTCAAACTGACTTATTCTTCAACAAATCCATCCTCAAATACTATTTCCCCCATCATCCCAATGCATATCGATACCAAGTGGGTCACATGCCATCATATTTCGGCTTCCCAATCATGACCTGAAAGCTATTGTAGCGAGCTTAGGATTAATTATCTTAATAAACAAGAGCCGTTAAATCGATTTTGAATTACTGTAACACTTTATTAGTCCATTAATAACAACCGTTACTTTTACCGTACACTTAACGATTTCTTGACTTATCGCTTCCTTACTTATCGCGTCTTTGACTGCTTACTTCCTACTACCTGATCTGCGTGTAACGTATTTATACCGTTTTTTCATTCTGATTCGATGTTTCGTTTCCGTCCGTTCCATAGCCTCGAATTTTCTACTGGTCATAGTCTCCAGTTTTCCAGTACTTTCTAGAATATTCTAGTACTTTGTTTTGGACTCTCTAGAATATTCTAGTACTGATTGTCATATGCGTCACACTATATTCCTAATTTTAAAACATGCACCTTGTATATCAAATCCACAATGAGTCACTTTTCAGATGACATGTTAATGGGTTAGTTTCATGCACTGCAATATCGTATACCACATATGACACACTTCTATCGAAACACCTGAGTCCCCACCCCGTTTACTTAACATTTGGTCTTCAGTAAAATCTGTAATTGAACTGTTAAGTAATTGTGGAGATAAAACAAAATAAAGCATTCACAACCAATGTATGGTACACGAATAACACTTTTACGCCCTTCCTTTGCCTTCACTGTGACATTTGATTATACCTTAAAATCCCTTTTGTGACCGTGTTTCTTGTAGGAGAAAACATCACAAACTACGATATTCGACCATAACAAGTGAAAATTTACTACCATTACTATTTATTGGCCTGTAGGAACCCGAAAGTTCGTGACCTCACCGACTCGACTCCGCCATTGTTTCCTGTCCCGTGCGCTCTCCTTGCACGTTCGACCATCCGATCCGATCTCCTCGAGGTCCAACCTAACATTGTACTCCCATCTCCGTCGCGGCCGCCCTGTCGGTCTCTTTCCCGTTGGCTTACCGTCAAGAATTCTATGCACGGTCCCATCGTTGCCCATTCGCGCCACATGTGCGGCCCATCCTGATCTTCGCGACCTGATTACTCTCACTATTGTAGGTTTGCGGTACAGTTCTTCCAATTCGTGGTTGTGGAGTTTCATCCATTGTGCTGCCTCCTCGTCATATTTACCTCCAAAGATAGCTCTTAAAACGTTATTCTCGAATACGCGGAATTTGTTTTCTTCCCGTTTTGGAGAGCCCATGTTTCGCATCCATATCGGCATGATTATGGTTCTATAGATGCGGAGCTTTATATTCTGTGATAGCAGTTTGGATTTCAGCAGTTTACTGACTGCATGCCAACTAGCGTTGCCGTAGTGTAATATTTTGTTAATTTCCTTCGACATTTCGTTACTGACCGTCAGTATTGTTCCCAGGTATTTAAATTCTTTGACATTTTCAAATATCTTGCCCCTGATGTTTATGTGTGTTCTCTGATGTCCACCTGCTCTCGCCATAATAATTTGCCATCATTTATTTCTAGGCCCACATCTTCTGCCACTCGCATGATAGTTTCACAGTTTTTACTTACAGTTTCTAGATTATCGCCCAGAACGGCGATTTCATCCGCATATGCGAACACTTGTGTGACCCCGTTCAGGGATGATCCGGCCATGTTGTCGTCTTGTACCTTTCTGATGACGTACTCGAGGACACGGTTAAAGAGACATGGTGAGACGCCATCGCCCTGTTTTAGTCCGTCCCTGATTTCAAATGGTTCTGTGAGGTAGTTTTCTATTCCAACTCGCCCTTTGTTGTCGTTCATGCAGATTTGAATGAGGGCGGCAGATTTTTTCGGTATTCCCAGCTCAACTGCAATATGGTAGAGTATTTCCCTTACCACTGGGTCGTGGGCTTTTTTGAAGTCAACGAACAGTTGGTGAACCTTCTCTCCGTATTCGCACTTCTTTTCCAGCAGTTGTCTTATTGTGAACATTTGGTCGCTTGTTGACCGGTTCCCACGGAATCCACATTGGTAGTCTCCCAGTATCTTTTCTGCGTACGGTGTGATTCTCGCCAGTATGGCATTTGTTAGTATTTTGTATGTGGCTGGGAGCAATGATATTCCTCTGTAATTTTCGCAGTCAAATCTGTCGCCTTTTTTGAAAATGGGGCCGACTATTGAGGTTTTCCATTCTTCCGGAATGACTTCCTTATCCCATATTATTTTAATCAGTTGGAGGATCTTTCGAGCGGTTGCCTCTCCTCCATGCTTCACAAGCTCTGCCGGTATGCAGTCGACTCCGGGAGCCTTGTTGTTTTTCAATCGGTTTATTGCGTCTAAAACTTCGTCGAAAGAGGGCTCTGGGATCTGAGGCTCGGCTGTATGTACCTCTGGTGCGTTTATTGGTGGTTGATGGGTGCGCATATTGAGCTGGTTTTCAAAGTACTGCTTCCATCTTGTCACTATATTGTTTGTTTCTGTCACCAGACAGCCGTTCGTGTCTCGGATTATGTTGGCTCTCCCTCGGTAGCCATTTCTAATCGAATTTATGCCGCCATACATACCTCTGATATTCTTTGCCCTGCCATTTTCTATGATTTTTTCGATCCTAGTCTTCTCCCATTCGCGTTTTTTGCGTTTGAAAAGTCTCGTTGTCTCTTTCCGAATTGTCGCGTATCTTTCTGCGTTGACTTCATTATATCTTTCTAAGTGGATCACTCTGAGGCATAACATGTGAAAATGGAATAGAAAATTAAGTTCAACAGATTCATGGTGTCATACCAACAGTTTTATCACCAATGGCATTCAATTTACTTCAAATCGACATAAATAAATCGTTGATGTTCATGTTAAGGTTGTAATCTATTTTTTAGAAAACTTACAGCGCTATTGTTGTTAAATTCTCGTAGTTACATGGGTAGTTTCACCTTCCTGGTACATGAATCGCGTTCTTAGCCATTGAATCTACTCATAGATAAGCCGATGCCTATTTAGTTTAGCTTCAACATAACCACATCCACATTATATGAAAGTCCTTAAAGTACCCAGCCAAATATACGCACATAATGAGAAAAAACTATACCGGTTATAATTGAAAACCTTTCTAATTCATTGCGCATAAGGACCTGCTACGGTCCTATGTTTGCCACAAAGGATCTTCGTCTATACCTTGGCTCATTCTTTGAATTAAAAAACATC
Source organism: Microdon myrmicae (assembly GCA_963931805.1). NCBI lineage: Eukaryota > Metazoa > Arthropoda > Insecta > Diptera > Syrphidae > Microdon > Microdon myrmicae. The sequence goes on along the minus strand of OZ007500.1, from coordinate 144,813,614 downwards.
ACAATGACGAATGGGCATAGTCCACCAGCATACATTAGAATGAAATTAAAATTCATTTAGCAAGCCGTAGGCCATCAGCAACTATGTAAACTAGCCAACTGGATTATGGATTATCCAGTTAATTAAAAAATCGAGGCACTAGTAATAAAGAAACATGCAAACGGCCGGCTATCGAAAGAAGGGAGCAACGTATAATGACACGCACGATTGGTACCCATTGCCGCCACCCACCACCCACTGGTTAGTCAATCTCGCCCCTTGTTACAAGCGAAATCCTTCCCACTCTTCCTCCTGGCATATGCCAAAAGAAAAGTAATAAACTCATCCCCTCGCTGAACTTTCGCCATATGGATGTTCATTTCCTGCCAACGTATTACTCTCGCACTATTATCCTGCGGTTTGAATGCAGTCTGCACTCTGCATCCTCATTTGTATTCATATAAGGGTGATCCTTAATGACTAACTCGCCTCGACTCGATTTTATTAGCATCCAACCGCATATGCTTCCCATTTATAAAGTCTGCAATTTCCGAGCGTATTACCCACACCCTCTCCGCGTGCGACAATAGTTCGTTGCTCATTAGACCCAGCATTTATTGGGCTCTAAAATTGATGATCGTCCGTACGAGCAGTTCGTCCCCAATAAGATTTATATAGGGATATTTTTTCGTGTAGGGATTTCCAACCAAAAAAAACTGGTGTGAGGAATAAAAACAAAAGTATTTAGAACGTGCCTTGTCCGAAGTTTAAAAAAAAAACAAAACGACTAATGAGACGTTGCCGACAGAATTTTCGAAATACGCACGTAACTAGCGCGGGGGGCTTAAAGACGCGCGTATCAAGGATGTTATCGGATGCTATTTTGGGCGCATTCCTATTTGAATTATACTCCGTTTTTTATGCCGTGTTAAGTTTTTTACAACTGCATCCACTTTGCCGTACGTTTCGGAACAAGATAAATCGCTGGATCACCGAAAATAGTTGCTACGAAGTACGGAGTCCAAGGCGTCGTGCTGGAAATGAACTTCACCGAATAGTCGGTGATAATTTTGTTAATCCGCAAATGACAAATCAGAGCGATGGCATTACGACACGCGTCCCTTGGATCTTCCTAACAACTTGTGAACAAGTTTTTTCCTCCACCAGAAAACAGAATTAGAAAGACGGCTGTCTGATTCTGTGCTTGGCGAAAGAACACAACAGATCACATGGGAAACTCTAGAATAGATGACAGGCTGGTTGACTAGAATGCTACCCGCTTTGAGTGGACTATGGTGCGTCGGGACGGATGGGCAGAAGATGAATGTTATGGCCAATATATGGTTTCAAACTTGACTACTCCCGTGGAAAGAAATAAAGTGTGCGGCTATACGAGTATATACATCAAATGATATCTTTCTAGAAGCTATTTCAAAAAGGGCTGGAAACGGTTCCTAAAGCACCACAAAAAGCCCACACAAAGAAAAGGGGTTAACACCTTTTGCACATCTTCTAGTAAAGCATGTATGCTACTTATGGTTGTGAATGCGTAAGTTCAACTGACGGATCTGTACTATTATGCTAGATAAACTATAAACTTGTTATTCATAATGTTAGGCTCGGTTAAATATTTCCAACTACCCGTTCAGTCACGGGACAAATCACTGATGGAGGGTAGATATCGCGAACTGAGGTAGAGCAGATTTGGCGCAAGGCTAATAACCGTGCCCTTGAAAAACAAATTATTATGGACAATTGAACAAGTCTCGGATATGGACCGGATACCGGTGGAGAGACTTGCTAATAAGGCCAAGACCGGATCCCGGTTGTAGTGCCGATGATGACGATGAAGGTAGAGCAGATAGGTACATTTGTCGCAGCAGAAAGTAAAAACAAAAGCTTGAAGCTCATTTCACAACACCTAGTCCAACAGTGAAATTTTTTAAACTCCATAAACACAATCAACTTCGAGGATGTATCACCGGATATTCGCACACTGCCAAGCATTGCAGTTGAATTCTTAAAAACCGGGAAGGCGGCAATCTTTTTCCTTTAGTATTTCTGTAAAATGGTTTTGAACTTTGCTTCGGATGGGGTAGACAATAGTGTACGTGGAAAGACAGGCAAGGATAACCCGGAAGCTTAAGGTGTGAATCTGAGTGCGGGTATATATATATATTGTGAGATTTTAGGCGGAGGCAGGGCCGAGGTGAGGATGGGTAAGACAGGAGACGAAGTTTAAGAGCGGGAGAAGTGAGATTGAAATCAAAGAAGGTGGGGTAAGAAATTGCCCACCGCAGCTTTCGTGAAATGGTTTCGTTAGAGCCGTAGAAAGTGTGATGACCGGGCAAGTAGAAGAGATTTACGCAGGTTACGGGGGGTTGTGTGAAATGTGATGGAGGAGAGCAGGCTAGGACAGTTGATTGAACCTGATTGAAGTTGGAGACGGTAGATGAGAGAATGTCGGCATGAATTCTGCGTTCTTCAAGTATGTTAAGGTTAATTGTGTTGAAACGTGCGGGAGAGTGTAGGCGGTGAGCGGGGTGGGGCAGTAGGGGTAAGAGAGGAGACGACGTTTGAGAGCGGGAGAGATGAGATTGAAGTCAAGCGTTTAAGTGTTTAGTGTTTAGTGAGGGCAGAACCCTCATATATTCAGCTTAGTACAAGCGATAAAACTTAACAACTATCTTAAAACTATTCTTATATATATAAACTATGATTAAAAAGAAAAAAAGAGTGGGGGGGGGGGGGGGTATGTTTGGCGAGTTGGTTACTGGGTTTATCCATCAATTATCACTCATCCATTCACCTCGCTTAGTACAGGATGTAAGAGTGTAGACGGGAGTGGGCATGGTCAGGAGGGGAAAGAGAGGAGATGAAGTTTGAGAGCAGTAGAGGTAAAGTTGAAATCGAAGCAGGTGGGGTAGGAGTTTGCTCGCCGCAGCATTTGCGAAATGGGTTCATTAAAGCCGTAAAAAGTGTGGTGGGTGGGCTGGTAGAAGAGATGAAGGTTTCGCGGGTTACGGCAGTTAATGTGAAGTGGAATGATGGAGAGCAAACTTGGGCAGTTGATTGTACCTGAAAGAAGACAGTGGACGAAAAGGATATCGGCATGAGTTCTACGCTCCGCAAGTGTGTTGAAGTTGATCAGATGGAGCCGGCCTGTGTATGGGGGGCGAATTCGAGGATGCTGTGGATTCGAGGATCAGTCCGTGGAGGGCAAAACGCAGAACACGACGTTGCAGGCTCTCGATTCTGCGTACATGGGACGAGTAGTGTGGGGACCAGACCTGACTGGCGTATTCAAGAAGGGGGCGGACGACGGCTATGTAGAGAGAACGGGAAACGTAAGGATTAGAGAATTCTTTAGACCAGCGTTTCACAAACCCAAGGACAGAGTTGGCCTTAAGAATAATATCATCAATATGCGGGATGAAGCTAAGCTCCCTGTCAAATAAGATCCCGAGGTCGCGTATCGAGGGTACAGATGATATCTACTGGTTTAGCAGGAAGTAGCAGCCCGGTGGGGGGGGGGGGGGGGGGCAGGGAGACGTTTGCGGGAGAAGGTGATGGAGTGACATTTGACAACGTTGAGTTCAAGGCAGTTATTACGGCACCAAGTTGAGAAGCTGTCGAGGTCCGTTTGGAGAAGTGAGGAGTCGATAGGAGAGATGATCATTTTGTAGAGTTTGGCGTCGTTCGCATAGAGAGAGATGGATGAGTATTTAATAATGGATTCAACATCATTGATGGTAGGGATAAATAGGAGGGGACCTAGATGGCTGCCTTGCGGAACCCCTGACGTGGGAAGAAAAGGATTGGAGACGGAGGATCTGAATTTGACACGGTAGGATCGATCTTTCAGATAAGAAGATGACCACTTGATCAATATGGGTTCGAAACCTAGGGAGGACAGCTTAAAAAGGATGAGATTATGGGAGATTTTGTCAAAGGCCTTGCTGAAATCGGTGGTGATTACATCGACTTCGTTGCCATTCTCTAAGGCACGGAGAGTATGGGATGAGAACTCGATCAGATTCGTTGTGGTCGACCTGCCTGAAAGGAAACCATGCTGGTTGGATGAGATGATGGATTTACAACGGAAAGATAGCGCTTTGTAAAGAATTCCTTCGAACAGTTTGGAGATATGAGACAGTTTGGCGATGGGACGGTAGTTGCTTATGTCGTTTTTAGGACCCTTTTTATGAAGGGGGGTGACATAGCAGGATTTCCAGATACTAGGGAAGATCCCTTGCGAAAGGGATAAATTGAATATAATTGATATCGGAAGGGAAAGAGAAGTGAAATATTTCTTTAAAAATACAGCCAGGAGTCCATCAGGCTTGAACTCGTCTTTGAGTAAGTTTAATTTCTCCTCAACTACGTGACGCTGAATAATTTGACGGATGAAGGGGCCGAGGGAGAATTCGGGCAAGTCTTTGAAGGGAGACGGATTGGGTTCGAAGGAGATGTCTGTGAAGGATTTATTGAAAAACGAAGCGAATAGATTGGCTGTAATTAGGGGGTCGGTTGAAGTAGTCGCGCCATAAGAAAGGGAGTTAGGATAGGCGTCGGATTTACGTTTGTAGTTTATGAAGTGGAAAAAAGATTTGGGGTCATTGATCAAATTAGATTGTGTTTTTGTAAGGTAGTTGGTGTAGAGGGAATTGTAGCTCGGAAAATTTATAAAAGGAACCGAGATAGTTGTAGTAGTTTTGGAAGGAAGAAGGTGGGGTAAGAGTGGGGTAAGAGTTTGCCCACCCCTGCATTCGCGAAATGGGTTCATTAGAGTCGTAAGACGTGTGATGGATGGGCAAATAGAAGAGACGAGGGTTTCGCAGGTTTCGGGGTTTAGTGTAAAATGCGATGGAGGAGAACAGGCTTGGGCACTTGATTTATCCTGAGAGTAGACGGTGGATGAAGAGGTTGTCGGTATGAATTCTGCGCTCTTCCAATGTGTTAAGGTTAACTAGGTGAAGACGGCTCCTATATGGGGATTATTTGCGTTCAACAAGCGTCGAACGCAACTTCCACTAACAACTGGATATTGTTGGTGGGTCGTGGGGATGACGTCAGGAGCAATGTTGTCTCTTGTGCGCGACGTTGTTTGACAGCAACAAAAGCTGTATGTTGAAAAGATTACCTTGTTTTGGTTGCCCCAAATGTTATCTTCCTTTAACTGAAAACACGGTGGGTCTTCTTTTATATCAAAATTAGAGACTTTATTTCCTTTGATTACTTAGATTTTGTTTGATTATAAATCTGCGAACTGTGTCGCTCCAGAGCTAAAGAGCAAGAAGGTATTTTGTAAAGAATGACAGATAGATTTAATTTATTTTGTCTGTCAGCTGTTTGCTGACAGTTGTTGTTCGTTTGATTGTTGATGGGTGCATTCAATTGCGAATTCGCTGGTTGCATCCAATGCGAATCCGCAACAGGGGTAGAATCAGAGAATTTTCCCAATTAATTCCTCGGGGCGCAAAATGCAAAAACCGACGTGGCACACTTTCGATCCTGCGAATATGGACGAGTAGTAAGGAGACCAGACCTGACTAGCATATTCAAGAATGGGACGAACAAAGGCAATGTAGAAGGGTGCTTGGGTGGTTGGGGGTTACGATCGTTTACCGTTCTTACTTGCACCCATCACTGGACGCTTCGCTGTTTTCTATGATTTACTGCTTTTGCTTGGACGCATCATTGGACGCTTCGCTGTTTTCTATCGTTTACCGGTCTTACCTGGACGTATCATTGAGCTCTCGCTGCTTTCTATTGCTAACCGTTCTTACTTGGACGCATCATTGGACGGTTCGCTGTTTTTTATTGGTTACCGATCTTACCTGGACGTATCATTGAGCTTTCACTGCTTTATATTGCTTAGCGTTCATACTTGGATGCATCATTGGACGTTTCGCTGCTTTCTATCGTTTACCGTTCTTACTTGGACGCGTCATTGGACGCTTGCTGTTTTCTATCATTTGCCGTTCATACTTGGACGCATCATTGGACGCTTCGCTGCTTGCTGCCGATTATCGCTCTTACTTGCGCGCATCAGTAGACGCACCTCATCGGCTATTCTCTAACGACCACACCGCCGCAATCACCGGGATCAGATCCCCGAATACTCTCAAAGTTTAGTTTGGGAAGGTTTCGTTTCCAACGCGTGCGAATTGCGCACATTTACTGGTCCCTCAAACCGGAGTATTATCAGCTACATCGCGCGATAAACTGAACCGCGATCGAGTATCGAAAGTGCTAGGGCATCATTAACAACGACTCGGGGTACTGCTGCTGACGGTTCGCTCGCCTTCAAATGGCCACAATGTCACAGATTGAGGAACTCATCGCCGCTCAGTTCGCGGCCAAAAACCAAATGTCTCGCGCGTTCCTCAATCTGAAGAAAAGGGGGCCATCGACGTTGGGCTCGGTGGAGACTCGCCAGCAGAACCTTAAGCTGAAATGGCAAGACATCTGGGAGCGGCACGAGGCTGTCAGCTCCAGAAATTAAGGATCTTCGCTACTTGGCGGAGGATTTCATCGACTCTAGCGGAGAAATTTATCTGGGCGAACAGGCAAAGTTCGTCGACGCTCACCACGCCCTCACTTCGGACTTCCCGCCATCATCAAAAGCCCCCGCCACAGTTCCCCCTGTGGCGTCTCTAACAGATACACACACAATTCACAAGCAAAATAATGTAGTACACCGAACAAAACTCGAATAAGAAAATACATCAGAGCCGTATACCATAGTGATAACATAACAATTCACATCAGTGGAGTATAGTCGAGTTTGAAAATCAAATTCTAAAATCGGCCAGTAGCCTGATGGGTAACGCTTAGGTTCAATTTTTGGTGATTCAAACTGTCATAGCGTCAGTTCGAATCACACGCTCTTCTTCACTATTATTTCAAACCCAATACCCCCACCATCGATCCGTCTCCGGGTTAGGACCTATGGTCAATTGGGCCTCGGGAGTCTAGCTGGTTCCAGGACCGACTGCATCTTTGAAATTGTGTGTTCTCCCTTCCTCCTCCTCTACTAGTTCGGAGGAGTTCTTAATTGTGAACTCCTTGACTTTTGATTAGATGGTGTCTGCTGCCTCGTATTTTGGCAAACACGTGGCAGCGGTTTCTTCCCTTAGGTCTACCATGGGAGCGTAATAACCTTGGTAGTAGTCCTTTGCCTTGCCGTAATGCTTTGCAAGCGTTTCCGGGGTATGATAATCTAAACCCAACTCGATAAAGTTAACTCTAACATCTTCCAGTTGCCTATAATTCCTTCAAGATTCTTCATTCTGTTTTTGTTTTTGTTTTTTTTTATTACACTTCTCTCAGGAGAGGGGAATCTATAGCCCTGAGTGGGCGCCCCGAGATGCCACCAAATAAACTTTGCAGTTCTTTTTAAACAGTGGCAGGTTGTAACGCTTCGGAAACAATCACGCGGGAAGAGAGTTTCATAGCTTTTTCGCTCTGTAACAGAACGAGTTCAGATGCAGGGATATTCGCGCCGTCGGCAGATGAATCGCAAATCGGTGCGATCCGTCGGATTGTCTTATGAAACGTATATAAATCGAATTGCGCGGAACAATACCACGAATCTCCGAAGAACTGTACCCGTGATAATATCTGTCAAATAGAGAGAGGACGGCTACGTGCATTTAATGTGATAGCGAGTGTAGTCCCGACGTCAGCGACGTGTCCCCGATCAGGCGATCACCCGTCTCTGTATGCTTTCAAGTAAGTCGAGGGTATGCTTAGGAGCAGAACTAGAAACATGGGCGCAATATTCGAGCGCGGGTCTAATTTGAGATTTATGCTGAAGAAAAAGTTGGGCCGGAGTAAAATATTTCTTGGCTCTAAAAAGATAACTCAGTTTTCCCGAGTCTGACCTGGCGATGTTCGATACGTGTTTATGCCACGATACATTCCCACAGGCCGTGACGCCGAGCAATTTCAAGCTTTCCCCAAATTCAAGGGCCTGGCCATTCAGCATCAGCTGTGGAACCGATGATCCACTTTTCTTTGTGAACGTTGTATATTGTGTCTTCGCTGCATTGAAATAGACGAGATTGGCCCTTCCCCACTGCAGGACGTTATCTAGATCCCGATTCAGAGAGTCAATCTGTCTACATCTCAGCTGGTGCGGCATTGATGCACTAATCGGCTGATCACTCGCAAAAGAGGAAACAAGCATACTATCAGGTGCGAAACTGAACAGTTTGTTTTCCGTTGTCTCCAACAAATCATTTATGTGAAGCAAAAATAACGTTGGAGCCAAAGTAGATCCTTGAGGCACCCCGGAATTAACAGGATACAGGGCCGACCAGTTGCCGTCCACAACAACCCGGATCGATCGGTTTTCGAGGAAACTCTTCGTCCAGTCGCAAAGCTGTTGGTGTTGTATTCAACAAGCGTTGAATACACGTGGTCAGGAACACGATGGTGTCTCCTGGCCAAAGAGATTTCTGTGTCAAACAAGCGCTGAACACACGCGTTTGGAACACTATGGTGTCTCCTGGAGTTTGAATTCTCGAACGAATACAGCAACACAGCAATGGCGTCAGCAATGATTCCTGAAACCAAATTGTGCTATTAAACGAAAAAGTGACCTGAATACCTGATCAATTCCAGCAAAATTCCTAAATCCATCAACCAACAATAAAACGCGGTGAGTTTATTGTCTTAATAAATTACTTTATTTAAAGGATGGACTCGATTTCTTTGGATTTACAAATAATAGTCGAGGATTGTGTTGATTGGATATCCGCTCGTCTCAAGAAGTTAACGAAGAAGAAAAACATAAAGTAAAAATGGTTGTCTAGTGACACCCAACAGAATTCATAAATGTCAGCTGATTGCTGACATTGTTAAAGGTGATGCCACATATTGTTTAAGTGGTGCCACAGATTTACTTATTGCGAATTCGCCGGTTGTTTCAAATGCGAATCCGCAACAGTTGGCAAAGTCCATATGAACGACGTTTGCTCAGCAATGCCCGATGCCAGACGCCGTTAAAAGTCTTGGAGATAACTAATGCGACCGCCCTTGACTCACCATGCCGCTCAATCGCAGATGTCCATATGTCGGTTATAAGTGTCAAAAGGTCTCCCGTGCACCGCCTGCCACTGAATCCGTATTGACGATCATTGAGAAGTCCAAATAATTAACTAACTCAGCATTGATGACTTTTTCCATCATCTTACATAATATAGACAGTAATGGTATCGGACGGTAATTTTGTGGGAGACACTTTTTTCCCGTCTTTGGGATTGGCTGAACTCGAGCGATTTTCCAGCAGGTAGAAATGGTCGTCCGTACATAAGATAAGCGAAAGAGTCTGCCAGGAACCGACGACAGTTCTGGTGCACAGTTCTTAAGGACTATTGCTGGTATTCCGTCCGGGCCGGTTGCCTTCCTACAGTCCAGTCCACGTAGAATGCATTGAATAGTACGTGGGTGGAACCTCACATCCCACAACGAAAACCGTACCGGCGTGATCACATGTGGCTCCAAATGACCGGGATCGAGGTTTGAATTCTCGGAAAATAAATTCGCGAACACATTAGCTTTATTTTTTGAATTTGTGACCAACGTGCCGCTGCCCGTCACTAACTGAGAAAAAGAGGAGGAAGCGAAGTTACTGCTGACAGTCCTTGCCATTGACCAGAAGGAACTCAAGGAGTTTATTGGTCACTCTGTCGTTATAAGGCTTCTTCATGGTATCAATCGCCTGGTTTCACGCGTTTCTGATTCTAACAAAATTCACTCTGTTAACCTCTGTGGGATTGACCAGAAGGAGCGGGAACCAGGAGCTCATCGGTTACTTTGTTGTTGTAGGCGTTCTTCGCGGTATCAATCGCCTGGTTGCACGTGTTTCTGATTCTAACCAAATTCGTTCTGTTAACGTCGGTGGGATTGGAGCGCCATTGTTTAAAAGCTCTGTTTTTTCCGCTGTGATCTGCTCGTATTTTTATCACACCAAGGCTTATCAGATAAACTTCGTTTGATGAAGTGCGGAATGTAGATCTCCATCCCGAGAAGAATAATCTCTGGAACCGACTCCGCGCATGCGTTAACATCGGAGTCTCCAAAGCACATCTCCGACCACGAAAAACATGCGAAGAAATCTCGTAAATCGTCCCAGTTGGTAGCCCTGTACCTGTATACATGGCGAAGCTGCTTAGGTTGGTGATTCGCTTGAAATGCAAGTGGTTGCGCGACCGACACCAAGCAGTGATCTCCTCCCAGTGACGCAGAAACCTCGACGGTATTAATACTCAGCTCGGATGTCAAAAATAGATCCAGGGTGTTCGCATAATCACCACGGGCATCCGGCATTCGCGTAAGTTCCTCCACAAGTTGAGTCAAATTACGGCTAACAGCAAACATCTCTGCCAGCCTCGCCGGTTCTGTTAGAATGCACCAACCGAGCGGAATTGTGTACATTAAAATGGCCAAGGACCACAATTTCAGGACCCGAGTGGTTGATCTGTATCCAGTCGACGCTACATCAAAGATGTTCGAAAAATGTCGCTGGTCGATCGTCGTTTGGGGAGCGGTAAAGGCAACAAAGAAATTTAACAGAATTCCTCAGCATGACCCTCAACCATATGATGTCCATGTTATTGGGTCCCAACGCCTCCATCCTCTGGCAAGCCACATCGGAACTCGCGAAAACGCAGACACCGCCTTTAAAACTTTTATCAGGTTTCGTCGTTTGCAAATATTGGTGGACGGCGTTTACATTCGTATTGGTGAAACCGATGTCCCTGATGTTACAAAATACCGTTACCTGTCGAGCGTCGACAGAGCCGCGAGAACGAGCCTGATCATGCGATGACGAACTTCTTAACGTTCAGTTCCTGGCATAGTCCACCCTGGAGATCCGAATGGGAAACTAGTTTACCTCCGGTATTCCTTATCACAAAAGGTACTGTGGCGGTTCCGCCAAACCTCACGGTTCGCTTTCCTAAAAAACCCCCATAACTTTCACCCAGTCTGCCTAAGCTTTCGCTAATGCAATAACATTATTATTATTATTATTTATTGGCCTGTAGGAACCCGGAAGTTCATGACCTCACCGACTCGGCTTCGCCATCCTTCCCTGTCCTGGGCACTCTCCTTCCACGCTTCACCATTCGATCCGATCTCCTCAAGGTCAAACCTAACATTGTCCTCCCATCTCCGTCGCGGCCGTCCTACCGGTCTCTTTCCCGTTGGTCTACCGTCAAGAATTCTATGCACGGTCCTATCGTTCCCCATTCGCGCCACGTGTCCGGCCCATCTTAATCTTCGCGACTTGATTACTCTCACTATTGTAGGTTTGCGATATAGTTCTTCCAATTCGTGGTTATGGAGTCTCCTCCATCGTCCTGCCTCCTCGTCATATTTACCTCCAAAGATGCCTCTCAAAACTTTATTCTCGAATAGACGGAATTTGTTTTCTACCCGTTTTGTGAGAGCCCATGTTTCGCATCCATATAGAACAATTGGCATGATTATGGTTCTATAGCCACGGAGCTTTATGTTACGTGATAGCAGTCTGGATTTCAGCAGTTTACTGACTGCGTGCCAACTCGCGTTGCCGGAATGCAGTCTCTTGTTAATTTCCTTCGACATTTCGTTACTGGCCTTTAACTTCTTTAACTTTTTCAAAGATCTTACCTCTGACGTTTATATGTGTTCTCTGAGACCCACCTGCTCTCGTCGTAACATTAGCATCTTAAATACTTCACGCATTAAAGACAACAAATTTGTATTCAAAAAAGCCTCTGGAAAAGAGAATTCTTACCTGCATGCATAACTTCGCATTTAAAATCCCCTATAAGAGTTCTCTCCAAGCCTATCATAAATTCCCTGAAAAAAAATTCATCGGTTCGCATATCATACGACCGAATGTCAGGGAATCTTACCCTTGAGTTGGCTAATCCCAGCTTCAATACATGTACATAAAATCTATCTATGCACACAGCTGCTGTCGACCCTTTTAGCCGGCAATAAAATACCCAAGCAGCTGCATGCAATTAGCGCAATCGACGCTTAAGCCAATTTCCCCTAACTCGCACCAAGTGCAAACAATGAACGCTGTTCTTCCATAGGCTTCCTGGCGATACCATAAGCAATCCATATCGTTTGTGGTATCCTAAACGCAGTTTTCATTTAATAAGTGGCTGCTATTTATCCAGCTGACCCTCATTATCGAACGATGCATAGGTCGCTTTTCCCTTTGTATTGTAATTGCCCTGAATACATCCCTCATAGCCGCGACGCACATCTCAAACAAAGATCCAATTAGCATCCGACGAGTTTCGGTTTTGTTTGCTTTACCGGACTCGCATCCCATGAATGCACATCTTCCCTTTCTTTGTTTAGATTCTTTCTCAAGGCTTTGATCCATAAACGAATCAATGTACACACATACATGTGTACCGTGGCGATCTTCTGTATGAGGTCTGTTTGGTTACCCCAAAGAGAGACTTTACGTCTCTCTTGGAACAGGAAATGCATCCTTAATTTAAGAGGGCCAGTTTCACTGGCTGGATTTCTTTCAACAACGATTGAATATCGAGGAGTCAAATTCCATCCGCTGACCACCACGGCCATGACCCTCCCGCTCTCCGTCACTGCGAAGACGCGTACACGTAAGATCGAGTCGAAGAAGCGCGTTTTTATAAAAAAATAAGATAAAGCGCATCTTCGTGTTAATTGAAATCGATTGACGAAATTTCGCTTTGTAATTTGTAAACGTAGTCTAAGTGAAGCATCAAAACACCAGGGTACATCTAAACCAATAAAAGAACATTTCCTAAAAACAACGGCTAGTGTTTCTTTTTTGTGCTGCAGTTTCATGGGTGTTGTCGTTCATCCTTACGCGTTTGTGAACAATTAACTTGGTGTTCGGTTTGTTGGCTCGCGAACGGTGTGTCGGAACTTTAGTGACAGAATTGGTGGAGACGAGGTAGAACTCCCGCCCATGCTGGCGTCGGGACCTCGTACCCCACAGTACCATAATGACTTATTCCCATGTGTTACGTGCGGATGCCGCCACCACCATCATTCGATAATTTGTAATTTTAATATAATTTGTTTTAAAGTGGTGGAGGAGTTGCACGATCCACAAGTGAGTTTTCAAACACGCCCCGATTCGGGTGTGGATCGTGCAATTCTTCGAGTTCGAATACGGTTTTCGAAGTGGACGTGAATGGGGAGCGAAAGAGAGAACGGGTTAATGTTTTTGGGATACGGTTTTGAAATTCCGTTGAAGTTGAAAAAGAAAAAAAAAAGGAGAAAAAAAACTTACGGTGGTTGGTCGTCCCGGTGCATTTTTCTTTTTTGGTTTAAAGTTAAGGCATAAAACTAGAAAATTAGAAAAAAGTAAAATCAAAAGGCTAAATGTTATAAAACTAAAAGTAAATAAGAAGTAAAGTTGTTGAAATTGAACGCAAAACTAAAAGCTCGTGTTTTAATCCGTCAAAGACGGAAGCAAAAAGGAGAACATCCCATCGCTTGTGGAGAAATTGAATTCGCAGAAACATATTCGACTTCTCTCTAAAATCACCATTTGGCGGTGGCCGCCCTGGTAGAGCAAGGAGGAAGAGCCGCAAATTCAGAGGACGAACCGGAGGAAGAGCCGGACTCCACGCTGGACTAACCAGGTAACCCATTTTAACTACCAAAATTTGTGTGACAAATAACGTCACACATGTCAGTCCCGGCCATCACCCATACATCCCAAATATAATGGAAGATTTCTCCCGACGATATCGTAGAATGTACAGCGTGACGGGTTGGTATCTCACCTTGGGACCATCTTACCACCTAAACCAGCCTTTTCTCGAACTAGCCCATCAGCCAAGCTCCGAAAGATGGTCAGGGTTTACTCCCGACCATTTCACGGAGCCCATAGCTTGATGGTGCGGTATTTCACCGGGCGACAGGGCGTTGGTACCCCACCTACCACTCGGCCTCTGGTCGCCTCTTACGGCAAGCCGGCCTAGCTGTGACTATATTCTAACGCCCTACTCATAGGGCATAATTCTGTTTGCTCGAAGGACCAAATGTCTAAGAATACACGTTGTATTTTATACTTTTTGATTGAATAAGATTGAATAAGAATCCACTGTGGATTGTGAGACTTTTTTATCTGACTTTATTGAACAGAAAACACTGCTATTTAGATATACGTAAATGTTGTCTATGAAACAATTATTCATATGTCGCAATGGCCTAAATAAATTGCTTAATGAATATGATGAAACAATTGTAAAAGTGGGTCACCGTTCGCCCTGCAGTTCAATCAGCAGTTTTAGCTGAGACGGCAGTTCGCAGTAAAAATTGTTTATGTTTATTTTGTGTTCTGCTTCACGATGAATGGGCTGTGCAATGCTTGTATTTCCCGTCGTTTGTTTACTCCTCTCTTTCTGGAGGCGATTCTTTCGAAAAGTGACGTAATTATCATAAACAATTGTAATTTAAACCCCCGCACCACTTCAAGGTTTCTACCCAGCGGGGGCCCTAAAAGAGACGGAAGTTTATTTCATAAATTAACGCAATCCCTACGATGTAGCAAAGCTGTTTTGACTACAGAAAAAAGTTCTATAAATAGAAAGGGTTCCAATTTTTTTTTTTTGCAATACTAAAATTAATTTATTAAAAAACCATAAAAGTTACGAAACTCTAATTATCTATTATTAAAAACTCGCGATCATAGACAATGTTATTAAATGGTTATTATGAAGGTATGCTGTAAATTTGAAGTAAATCGGGAGAATTGCTTTTGAGATACTCGTTTCGCCGACTTGAAGAATGTATGTAGTTTCGATAACAACACAAAGATTAAAAAAAGAACTATTCTTTTGAAAATTTTAAAGGGTTTGTCCTCCTTAAAATGAATAAGTTGTAACCTGATAATAAAGCAAGAAATGAACATTTTAAGTTTTGTTAGAAATATTAAAATGAACAACGTAACTTTGGTCCGTACAATTAAATTTAAACTGCGCCAAAAATCATGTCTTTACGATTTGCACAAACACGAAACACATCAAGAATCTCTTAGAAACCATTGTGATAAGTGACTAACCTTACATGTGAATTATAAAATAGTGAATTAGTTCTAATGATCTTCCACAGTCCTCTCCCTACAGTGCGGATTGAAACGTTTGTCATGTTAAAAAACGTAAATAGAAAAACAATCATGTTGAATCGTCTCATTTGTTGCAGTGAAGTTTGATTTCGAAGAAACTTTTTATTTTATCGAATTATTACCCGCCGGAGCTCAAGCATTTTTTGAAACGTTCTACAGCTCTCCAAACTAAGTATAAACTCATAAATACGATCAGGAAACTATGTTTCAGGTGTTGATCATGCTACGTAACGACATTGATTCAACACCATGGAGATGTAAAGGGGTAACGCACGTGGAGTAGCGTGCTGCAATCTTTTAAAAACTGGGCCTGTTATAAAGCTCTATATATAGATATGGCATTGTTACTACTATATTGTTTTTTATCCCCATTACTTTTATTATCGTTATCATTACTGCTGGTATTATCACGTTGACTCTTAATCTAGGTTACATCTACTGTGCAAAGAAACAGGGAAAGAATACAATGGAATATAAAGGAAAGAAAAGAATAGGAAAGCGCTAGTAATAAACACTGTTCCTTGACGCTCAAGGAGCAATAAAAACTCTGTATAAAAGATGTATCAATGTATCATGTAACCCACTAACAACACTCTGTAGTTTGAGATTAGATTGAAAAACAAAAACATTTACAAAACAGAACAACTCAATTTCAGCTACGAAGTGCTTCTATCTTCACATATGTTTAAATCAATTATTGAATTCACTTTTTGCCACTTAAATGCCCATCTGGTTCAAGTGTCTTCTGATCTATGAGTGGTTATTCCAGCTGCTCTTCCTTCTCAACGTTAATGACGGGCAGCGGGAGACCATCTACGAATTCAAAAAATAAACCCAATGTTTTCGCGAAATTATTTTACCCGACTATAACCGTGGATGCCATTTTTTCATTTGTTTACAACGACCGCCAAGACACCCCGGTTAACCTAAACAACAACATTCGACAGGCAGTCTCTTACCTACCCATCGATATCTTGAAACAGAGTTCAACGAAATCTCCAAGTTCGATTAACACACTGGACGTCATCTGCTGGATATTATCTTTAAAATCCTGTAAATTAAATAAAATAAATTTTAAATGCTGTTCTTGGTGATAAAAAAATCGAATTCGATATCTACAATAATTTTTTTTAATTCAATTTCTACATCAGCAATTTCCTCTGTCCCATCCTGTATGATAAGGTAAATGAGAAGTCAATATGACATTATTTGGTAGAGCACCCCAAAATTATTTAAAACATTTGAGTGAACTTTTCTTTTGTTTCGGTAAGAAGGTGGAAGTATTCAAAAGATACCCGGCATGCCGGATTTTTACCGATTAAAACCGCCTCCCGCCAGGCACATATTCCCGTTGATCTCTGGGGAACTTTCTCTTAGATATTCCACCGCGGGCGGGGATGGAGATTACCTGTGACTCCGCTCATCATCTCGCAACTGCTGCATTATGTCACATAGAATATCATTTACTACGCACCATGCTTGTTTTGAACTTAGCATGTATTCTATTACTCCTGCCGGAGTAACTGTCCGTCTCATATGTCTCTCCAAAATCGTTCATGCGGTCTCGAATCTCGCGCACTCTGTGAGTACATGTTCCTCATTTTCTATTTTGCCTTCGCAGTACAAGCAGTATGAGTAATTGGCATCCTTATACTGTTGCAAGTATTGCCGAAAGCATCTGTGGCGTTTCATCGTACATAGGGTCAGTTCGAATCACACGTTCTTCACTATCGTAGCAAACGCTATAAGCCTGTCTTTTTGGTCGCTCAATCCAAGTAAATATAGATGGCGTTAAATTTGTATCTTCATCATCATCATCATCATCATCATCATCGGCACTACAACCGGGAACCGGTCTTGGCCTTATTTAGCAAGTCCTGAGGCTTGTTAAATTTTCCATA